>CM030359.1:45568619-46768619 GCA_017893485.1 Hemerocallis citrina
GTGAGCAAATTTGCGCCTCTTCTGTTGAACCGGTTTGGACCCCGGTGCAATACTCAGGTGGTGGACGAGGAGCTCTTCGGAGATTCCTGGCATGTCGGCAGCCGACCATGTGAAGAGGTCACGGTTCTTTCTAATACATTGGACTATGTCTGAGCTTAGGGCAGATGGGAGGGTCTTGCTGATAAAGAACTTGCGGTTCGGATCTTGCTCAGAGAAGAGCACTTCATCCAATTCATCCACCGGCTCGGACTGTAACGCCCCGAATCCCATTTTTACTGAATTCGAGATGTTCTTCAGGATCTTTTCGCTTTCTTCACATACAATTTTACAAGGAATTTAAAATCTTTACTTTTACATCAGAGTTACATCATGTTACATTTAATTTTACACAGCGGAAGCAAAATGTACAATATTTACATAAATGAACAACAATATAATGAACTCTTTATGCATCCATTTCTTTTACATGTGATTATCCTGCATAAAACACTGTGGGTACGTCAGTTTATTCAACCGACGATAATTATACATGGCCATCCTCTCTATGCCAGGAACAGTATAATGAATCTCATTTCTTACAAATCACAAGCCAGTTCAACATAAGCATGCAAATAAGGGAACTTTTAATGATGTCGTGTCGTGATTGTGCACTTAAATCCTTAATGCAATTTACTTAGTTAATTATGACACTAATGCATACTCGTTCGAATTCTATGCATCCCATACTACATAGGTTCGAGTGCAAGCCTCTTAAACGATCTTCATTTTAGTAGGGTTCAATCCCCCGCCATGACTTATTCTACTACTGTAATTCCAATGAGTATCCTAGATGAATCTATGAGTACAAGCATGTATCCTGGCCCCTGGAGTAGAATTTCGCGCCATGTCTTGACTCATCAAGCATGCATTCTGCGACAATTCAGCCTCCTCCCTGAACACACTCCTCTTGCAGTCACCAACACATCCCATAAGCGTGACTAGAGTCCGATCATTACTGAGTTGTGCCCGCGCCATGTCTTGACTCATCAAGCATGCATTCTGCGGCTCACACACCCGCACCGTACCCTAGCTCTCATACTCATGTTTTTCTCTCACCTTCATCACCACCACGCTATGTATTTAAGTTATATTAGAATCATGAATAAAAATCAAGCTCTAGAGTTAGCCTCTCCATCATCCGGACTCATCATTTCATTTCACTTGACCAACCTGGTCTATTTCTCAATATCATTTCATTTCACTGCCGGGGAGACTTAGCTACTCTTTTGTTCAATTTCAAATTCACAATATCCAATGGAGCATCATCAGCTCATCATTCATTTTAGAGTCTCACAGACTTTCTCATCATGATTTCACATTTCATAAATTCATTTGATTCTCAATTCCCATCTATGATTCAATTACACAATTCATGTATCCATAAACAGAGTCCATTGACTTAAATCATAAAGTTCACAATTACCAACAGCAAATAACATGAATTCAAGTATACCAGAGTTCACTCTGTACAGTCGACTTGGAAGAATACCAGTCGACTTATACAGTCATACAGGGTTATCAAAAGGGCTCGGGATAGTCGACTGTGTACACTACCAGTCGCCTGTCCCGCAACTTTCAAGTTCACAATATTAGTCACACGACAGTCGACTGTTCACACCTCAGTCGTCTGTCTCAGCAATTTCAACAGCATAATTCTATGTCCAGATCAGTCGACTTGCTACACGCAATCGGTCGACTGGACAGATCCATTTTCAGTAGATTATTTACAGTTCTTACGTGCATGATGTCAACTAACAGTATACATAAGTTCATGTTCCACATACAAGGTTTCGTATCATTCAGTAACACTACAACATGGATCTTCACATTACTAACATGCTCTTTCCTTGAGGGAAAAATAATTAAGACATGCATTCACAATGCTCATGTTTTCTTACAACAATAAAGATGTAAATCCCAAGTCATCAAACTGGGTCCACATGATGAAAATATCTCAATTTATGAAACTACCAAATAATCAGTCAGATTGAAGTATCAGTCGACTTAGCACAACATCAGTCGGCTGCTTCGACAACTCTAATTTATTAATCACCATTAGTTCTTTTCATTCATTCACTTTCCCTCCATCATATGTGTCATAGGGAAATTATGTAATAGTAATCACACCATCATGTTCATTTATACACATGTTTATCATCACAATCATGCAAAATAATGTCTCGTACCAGTCGACTTGCTCACCTGGCAGTCGACTGCATCGACAGACTAGTTTTCATAATAACAGCATGTCGAGCAATTTCTATTGCGTTTAATTCAATTTTGTAACATAATATCAATCATAGCCATTATAGTAACATTCCTACAATAGAAGTCCTGAGAAACACCCACCTTGTATGAAGAAAATAACGAAATCCCGCAAAGTCCTTCAACGTAGAGAACACCTTCTTGCTCCTTTGCTCCACGCCGAGCTCCTCAACAATGCTGTTTGCCTCCACAGAAGAGCTCCCACACAACTCACAAATACTTTCTATTACAGTAATAATCTTAGTGTAAAAGAGATAGGAGGTGAGAAGGGGTATTTATACTAGAAAATAGATAGAATAGATGGCTAGGATTAATAGGGGAGTTGGTGAATCAAAGGCTGAGATCTAATCGGGAGTTAAGAAACTACCCACACCTCAAGATGTAACCGCCCATGATCACTCCACAAATCCGGCCAAGCTTAAGTGTCTTGTGCACGTGTACATGAAGTGCACGTGTACACACACAAAACTCCAAGGAGTACATCTTATCCGGAAAAATAAAGAGAGGAAAAATGCTACATATACAAGTTATGAAATAAGAGGTTAAGTTTGGGGGTTTAAATACATTTGGGCCAAAATATGTATTTTTATATAAGAAAAATAAACAAGTTGCATTTGGGCTTTGAGAAGAATGTTTCATAGGAAATAATACACTTTATTTATCATGGAGAAAAGTAATAATAATAGGCTATCATAAGAAAATAAATCCCCTCCAAATATATTAAAAAAAAAAAATAAATCGGGGTACTACACGGACGTTGGTCGGACACCGTCTTGGGGGATTTCAAGAGTTTCGAGGGAGAGGACTGGACCCTCAGTAGAGCTCATGTAGCATTTGCGGGCCATTTCCTGACTGCCTCTCACTTCCCCTACTCCTGCCCGGGTGGGAAAATTCATCTTGAGGTGATAAGCGAAAGGGACGGCTTCGAGAGCAGCTAGGCCGGGTCAGCCTAGGATCACATTATAAGCAGCAGGGACATCGACGACCATGAAGTCCATCGGCTCCGTTCGGGTAGTAGGAGTTTTTCCAGCGGTTACATCGAGGGTGATCTCCCCTTCAATAGTCACTGGCACTCCCGTGAACCCGTGGAGTGTGTAGCCGGCAGGCTTAAGTCTGTCCCGGGATAGTTTGAGTCCTTTAAAAGCAGCGAGAAAGAGGATGTTAACGAAGTTGCCATTGTCCACCAGGATCCTCTCTACTTTAAAATTTTCCATATGGAGGTTGATGACTAGTGTGTCGCAATGGGGGGTTCGGACACCCTCAAGGTCTTCATCTGAAAAAGTGACCGGTACTCCGAGGCCTTTGGTGGGGGGCATGCCACGTACTGAGTTGACTTTCCTTATGAAAGCCTTTCGAGAGGAGTTAGAGGTGCCTCCCATGGGGCCTCCGTGGATGAGATGTAGGATGCGTTCCTCTTCGAACTCTGAAGTTTCATCGCGTCGTTCAGGATGCTTATTAGCCCCTCGGGGAGGAGGGGGATCGGTCCGGTCCTTTCTCACAAATTTGGCCATCTGCCCCCTTTGGATGAGAGCCTCAATCTCGTTCTTCAAGGCCCGGCAATCATTAGTGTCGTGGCCATGGTCTCGGTGATAGCGGCACCACTTCTCTTTGTCCCTCTTCTTGCCAGAGGTGTTCATCTTCGGGGCAGGAGGTATCACCCCTTCCTTCTCAACTTCCATGAGAATAGTGGAAATGTTGGCATTAAGAGGAGTGAATTTTTTGAATCTGGGGGGAGGGCGGCGCTGTCCGCCATTGTCCTTCTGGAGCTTCTTAGCTCCCTCTTCTTCACCTGCCTTTCTTTTGGTTCTGGAGGAAGGCCCCTCAAAGATAAGGTGATGCTCAGCTTCCTTAGCCCGGATACTTCTCGCTTCGAAGAAGGAGGTCGGAGAAGTTCTGCGGGGGCTTCTTGGCGAGGGAGGACCGAAGGCTGGAGTTAAGGACATTTGATTGGAATGCTGCTGCAGCGACCGACTGGTTGAGGGAAGCGATGGACCTGGCTTCCGCGGTGAACCTTTTCACATAGTCTCTCAGCTTCTCACCCTTCTTCTGGTTGAGGTAGAGTAGGAAAATGCTGGTCTTCTCAGTTCGACGGCTACTCATGAAGTGGGTGACGAAGAGGGTCTCGAATTGCTCGAAGGAGAATATTGAGGATAGGGCGAGGCGAGAGTACCATTCCCGAGCCGAACCCTTGAGAGTATCAGGGAAGGTCTTGCACAGCAGAGCATCGGAAGCATGGGGGTCTTAAAACTTTCGATGTGGTCCACGGGGTCGGACTCCCCGGAATAAGTCTCGAATTGTTGAGGCTTGAAGCCTATTGGAACGGGCCCCTTCATGATGGTTCGAGAGAAAGGAGGTCGGCTCGGACGGAGGGTCCTTCCTCTAAGCTCTTCTTCTCTATCTAGCTGACCCAGCGCCTCTCCATTTCATGGAGACGATGGTAGACAGTGTCATCCCTTCGATGATATTCAAACGAGCCCCTGGACTCGTCTTCGTACGAGGGAGAGCGGGGGCTACGATGACGATGGCTCCGAGAGTCGCGAGGACTAGGAATGTGCTGGGGGTTGCTAGGAGCTGGGGGAGGAGTTAGGGACCGTCGGCGAGGACTTTGGACCGGAGGAGGAGTGGGGACCCTCCGAGCATTGTTATTGTTGGGTCGGAGATTGAGGGCTTGTAAGATGGTTGCTTGGAATCGCTAGAACTCGGCATGAGTGATGGGTGCGTCATCGTTCCTCAGAGGTCGCCGACCATCAGGAGAGTGAGGTCTTCTCCTATAGTGGCTATGGGACTCTCTCCGCCCTCGGCGAGGAGGGGACCTTCTGTGGTCTCGGGGATGAGAAGATCGCTCATTTGGACGTTGTTGGCAGGAGGCTCCCTCTCGGGCCTGCCTTTCATCCAAACGGCGGCGAAGATCCTCTTTCTTCTGTCGATCAAGGATGGTATTGCAGAGATCATCGGAAGCTCAGGGGTTGTAGGATGCCATGGAATCGGTAGAGGGATTGTGTACGGAGACGTGGTCATGTTGAAGAGGTTGTTTCGGAGGATTGGGACGGTAGCCCCCTGCACCGGCATTCTGGGGACCGGTTTGACCGCAAGGGGGTTGAAGATTCTGAGGAGGGAGTTGGTCCTGCTGCGGGGCTTGGTGGGGTTGAGGAGGGAGTCCCTGTGGCTGAACCGTTTCTAGGGGTTCTCTTGTTGAGGAGTAGGTCCGCGGTTGGACCCCCTAGACCTAAGTTTCTTTGGAGGCATGGCTGGGTAGGATTTGACCAACGGGAAGAGGAAGGGCTGCTATTCGTTGTTTCCCACAGACGGCGCCAATCTGTTACCGCTAAATCTGGTGTGGGGGCAAACAGATAGTATTTGTGGATTCTTAAGGAAATTGAATAATCAAACCTTAACCTTCTCCGCCGGAGTTAGACCGTTGACTCCCGCCGTTCACCTGCAAAAAGTGCGAGACACCAGGGTTGATCCCGGCGACGCACCCTCCGACGCTCAGGTCAGTAATCAGAGAAGATTATGAGAGAGCGTAAATTGGCAAAAGATTGATTACCTCTTAATGATGGTGGATGGGGGGTATTTATAGCCGCCTTTAGGATCAAATTAGGAATGTAAGACCTAGGAACAGATTAGGAATGTATTCCCTAATTCCCAGTAAAAGGATAGATACAAACCAGGGACGTTGATCAGGATTAATCAGAAACTCTAATTTCATCCTGTTGGACCGGGTCAGCAGCGGGTTGAAACCCGCACCCAGTTGAGATGGATTCATTCGCGGGTTGTTGGGCCTCCGGAGAGAGGACCCAGTACCCACTTCAGACCCGTTTATAGGTAAAATTACCATTTTATCCTCAGGCTTTGAGATTCGCGCCCGATTTGGACGGTTCCGATTTATCCTTATTTTTTAGCCATATCAGTTTGTGAGTTATCGTAGTTTTACTGCTGCTATGTCGTAGAATTCCAGATTCTAAAACTGCTACAACACTCTGATTTATAATTAATTTAACCATGCTACCTGTAAGATAATGACTTGAAATTTTTCTTGCTGATACTAACACTAGAGAACATTCTCTAATTTTCATGGAATTAATTAATAAAGTTTCAGACCTGTTTCATATGTATAAACACAATTTTACAAGTTCTGGCTGAACACAAATCCTGTGTAGTTTGCTGTTTTGACACCTGATATTACAACTTTTATGTATCATGTTAATATGCGTTGGAACCGGGCAGGAGCCTAGTTTCTAGACCTTCTAACGGATACACATTTTCTATACTGTAGCAACGGGAATTCTGATTTTGGTACAGCAACCTACTACTGTCCAGAATTGGGTTTCTATGTTTAATTATATATAATTGAATCTATAATGTTGAATTTGGTGTATTTGATCGTATAGAGTCATTGCATGATCTTAGGGTTGTGTTTTCATTCTAGTGTCCCTTATTAATCGCATTATCGTTTTCCATTGATATTTCTGTCCCTATTGTTCCCTATTAGTATTGCATATTAATTGAATAAAGATTGTTAATCAAGCCGGGGTTAAGGGTTGACTAGGATAGTTGATAATATAGTGACTGTACTCGGGAGTGTGGGCATTATTTTCCAAAATATTGTGTGGGCTAGTGCTATCGATTTATTGTTGGATTACTAACCACAGTATCTCAATTCATCGTGTATTGTTTTAAGATTATTGTACCGACTATTATTATCGTTATTGTGTAAGAAATTTCTATTGTTATCGTTATTGTTATCGTGTCGAGTACATGACCTATAGAATCTACCACCTTAGTCTAAACGAAATTAATTGTATGCATGGAACCTGTAGTATGGGATGTAGTAGTACGTGCATTAGTTAGGATTAAAATGAATAATAGACTTAAGACTTCATGCATTGTCATTGCATTTTGTCATCGTTATCGAACACTGTTATCGTTATTGCTTACCGTTATTGTTATTGTTTATTGTTATTGTTATAAATCATCGTTATTGCACAGTGCATTGTTACCATTTTGCCACTGTTCAATGCTATTGATTTCATCGTTCATTGAATTCATCTCTATATCGCTATTGTCATTGTTTCTCTGTTTCTCTACTTGATGTCCACGACTTACTCTAATGACATAATTTTTCACTCTTTTAGATGAATAGCTTATAGGTAATCAAGGATATTTGCCTGACGGACTAGGAGAGCAACAATGGTGAAAGAATTATTTTGCTGCGCCGCTTAATAATTATTATTTCATTTTGAGAGCTTTAATAATTGAACAATGTTGTTTTCTTTGTATTGTGGGCTTTTATCTCGAGTATTGTTTTGTTGATTCCAGATGTTGGATTGTTATTTGTTGGTTATTTTATGCTTAAATTCAAGTATTATTGTTCATGCGTGGTTGTACTACTTCTATTTATATTGTTGAGTTGAATCGATAACAGCTCATGGATGATGCAAGTCATTCACTGGGCCATGTCACGTGCTTGCATTCCATATTTTTGGAAAGCGGGGCGTGACACATTATCTTCTGGGGAGGGAATTCTTGATCCGCACCGATCACAAACCCCTCAAGCACCTGTTGGAGCAGAGACTTGATACGGAGGTGCAACACACTTGGTTATGGAAATTGCATGGATACCAGTACAAAGTGGAGTACAAAAGAGGCAAGGATAACACTGGACCTGATGGCCTATCTAGGATGTTTGAGGAGCCAAAGTTGCAGGCCATCACAGTGATCCAATCAGAATGGTTGGTGACTCTGAAGGAAGAAATGAAGCAGAGTCCCTTTTATAAGGAGGTACAAAGTAAAATGATGCTGGGGAAGGTGATACCACCAACTACACACGTCAGCATGGGGTGTATAATTACAAGGGCAGGGTTTTGATTGACCCAACTTCACCTATAGCCAAGCAATTGCTACAGATACACCATGGCTCATTGGAAGGGGGCACTCAGTTATGAAAAAACATGGAAGAGGTTGAAGGCAGTAGCTTATTAGGTTGGGATGAAGGCAATGCTAAAGGAATACATCAGAGAGTGTGAGACATGCCAAAGGTGCAAGTATACAGCTCAGGCACCTGCAGGGTTACTGCAGCCACTTCGTGTACCTGCTCTAGTCTGGGAGGACATAAGCATGGATTTCATCGAAGGCTTGCCAAAAAGTTTGGGGCAAACCACCATTCTGGTCGTGGTAGATCGTCTCTCTAAATATGCCCACTTTTTAGCCTTGACACACCCCTACACTGTCAAGCAAGTGGCTGAGGTTTTCGTCCACAACATCATCAAGTTATATGGGGTACCTGTGACTATAGTAAGTAACAGGGATGCCGTCTTCATCAGCCAATTTTGGAGAGAAATCTTTTATCTACAGGGCACTAAGTTGTGCTTGAGCACATCCTTCCATCCCCAAAGCGATGGCCAAAGTGTAGTGGTTAATAGAACCCTTGAAACCTACCTTAAATGTTTCTGCATGATATGGCTAAAAATAGAATCAAATCGGGACCATTTAAATCGGGCACGAATCTTAAAGCTCTCAGGGGTAAAACGGTAATTTCACCTACAAATGGGTCCGAATTGGGAACCGGGTCTTTCTTCAAAGCCCAATAACCCAAAAACGGATCTGTCCTATTGGGTATGGGTGGCAGCCCGTCACAAAATCAGCCCAGGTCATTTAAAGAGTAATTCAAATTCATGGTTATCTCTAAGAGACGGTTTAAACCAAATCTCTTATCATGAAATGATTTAAATTCTACATCTTATCCAAAAATACCGGGACATAGGGATAAATGATTATCTCTGAACTGTCTCTAAAGGCGACTATAAATACCCCTCTCCCCCACCATAAAAAAGGTAATCAATATTTCTCGAAATAAAGCTCTTTCATAATCTTCTTATTTACTGACAAGAGTGTCGGAGGGTTCGTCACTGGGATCCATCCCGGTGTATCGAACTTTTTGTAGGTTCACGGAAAATGCAAGAAACCAATCAAATGCCGGTGAAAGTCAACAAGTTTGCCTTTATTGTTTCCAAAAGAATCCACAAATTCATCTATTTGCTCCCACACCAAAATTAGCAGCAACAGGTTGGCGCCATATGTGGAAAACAGAAAAAGCAATCCAACCTTAATATGCTAGCAAAGTCAGTTTCTAACCATGCCTCCGAAAGAGAAGGGGAAGGCAGCGACCTCCAGCCGAAGAGCCACTACCCTTCCTCCTCCTCCTCCACCTCCAGTCCAAGATGTCCTTCCTCAACTCAATCAGCAAGTTCAGCAACCGCAGCCTGAACAGCCTCTGTCTCAACAGCCTCCTCCTCAATAGGCCCCTCTAGGGTCTCGGGGGGCTGCCCCGAGGGACTTTCGTCGAAGTCATCCAAAGAAACACCTTCATCATGACTATGTTTCGGTCCACAATCCCTCAACTGACTCTATGGCTTCTCAAAGTCCTCTAGGGCCGGATCTTCGTCAAGTAATTCTCAACCATCAGCAGGGGGTCGACCTCCGAACTCGCTTGAATAAATGGTGAGCTCCTGAGGAAGTCCCTCAACCTGAGCACCCAGGGGCCTCCAAAGTTCGGACCCCCTGTAGACCTAGTACTAGAAGATCCCCTCCCCGGAGGAGGCGAAGAGAGTCCCCTCCACGTAGTCGGCAGAGAAGTCATACTCCAATAAGTTGAGCCACACCTAGGGATCGCCGAGCTGGAGGGGCACCAGTCACTTAGGGCGAGCTCCAGAACTTCAAACAAGATATCATGCAAGCTCTTAATATTGCCACGAGTCAAGATCAGTGTGTCCCTAACCCTCGCCATACCGCCACCCATGAAGGAGAGTCCCAAGGGTCAACTAGATCCAATCAAAGGGATGACTCGGTCCGCCGCCGTCTCCACGAGATGGAGAGGCGCCTTAACAAGATCAATCCCGAAGAAGAACAACGGACAATAGGTTCCGCCCCAGCAGACCCCTCTTTTCTAGAGCCATCATGGAAGCTCCGGTCCCCGAAGCCTTTAGGCCACCCCGCTTTGAATCCTACAATAGGGATCAGACCCGGCCGATCATATCGAGAGTTTTAAAACCTTCATGATATTTCATCAAGCCTCAGATGCGCTCCTCTGTAAGGCCTTCCCAGCAACATTGAGGGAACCAGCACGGGAGTGGTACTCCCTTCTATCCCCAGCCTCCATCTTCTCATTCGAATAGTTTGAGGAGCTCTTCCTCACCCACTTCGTGGGCTGTCGTCGAGCCGAGAAAACGAGTGCGTCATTGCTAGCCCTCAGCCAAAGAAAGGGAGAACGCCTAAGAGATTACTTCCGGCATTTTACTACTAAAGCCCGGTCTATTGCCTCCCTCAATCAATCAGTAGCCTCTGCGGCATTCAGGCACGACGTCACTAATGCTGACCTAAGGGCGTCCCTTGCCAAGAAGCTTCCTCAGGACTTTTCGGAACTCCTGCTTAGGAGCAAGAAGTACATCCGAGTGGAAAAAGCTCTCAACTCTCCCAGTCTTGAGGAATCAACTTTCGGGAACAAACTGAAGAATACGAGTGAAGAAGGGTCCCAGAAATTCTACAGGATGACAATGGCCAATGCCGCCCATCTCCTCATTTTGAGAAGTTCACCCCCCTCAATTCTAGTATATCAGCAATTCTTATGGAGGTAGATAAGGAAGGGCTACTCCGCGGTGCCCCTAGAATGAATACCCCTGGCAAGAAAAGGAACAGGGATACATGGTGCCGCTTCCATAAGGACCATGGCCACGACACGGATGATTGTCAAGATCTCAAAGAGGAGATCGAAGAACTCATACAGCAAGGACACCTGGCCAAGTTCGTCAGAAAAGATGGGGCCGATTCTCCACCCCGAGGAGCCAACAAGTGCACCGAGAGGCCCGTCGAGTTCCAAGACTCCGAAGCTGGGGCCATCCTCCACCTAATCCATGGAGGGCCAATGGAGGGGAATTAAACTCCTCCCGAAAAGACTTCACCCCATCTTAGAAGTAGGTTTTCAAGTTTCAATAAGGCCGATGCTTGTAACCCGGCCAAAAGCATGTAATAATGGCTCGCCCTGATGAAGCGGCCACTTAGGTTGTTTCAATAAAACTTAGTTTTTTTCTATTGAAAATTATTGCATTTGCCTCATTTCTATCTCTCTGAGTCACATCTACGACTCGTTAAACGGCAAGTTCGGAGTCCAACTTGTCCTACAGGGCTGCTCCCACAACTTGCTAAGCTCAGAAAACAAGTTCGGAGTCCAATACTTGGTTCGACGCCGCTTTAGTCGCATGCAAACAAGCAAGGGCGGAGCAGCTCACCATTCGGAATTGCTCCTACAACTCGTTAACCCCCTCAAACAATAAGTTTGGAGTCCAACACTTGGTTCGACGCCGCTTTAGCCGCTTGCGAATAAGCAAGTGCGAAGTAGCTCACCATTCGGAGTTGTTCCTACAACTCGTTGAAGTTCTTAAAACAACAAGTTTGGAGTCCAGAACTTGGTTTGATGCCGCTTTAGCTGCTTACAAACAAGCAAGTGCGAAGCAGCTCACCAATCGGAATTGCTCCCATAACTCGTTGATAACCCCATTACAACGAGTTCGAAGTTCACAATCATGGTTCGAGATTTTCCTCACAGCTTGTAAGTTTGCGGTTTCGGGGCTCAAAACAAACATTCATACTACTCCCACAACTAGTTAAACTTTACAACGAGCAAGCTCGGAGCTCAGATCTCTCAAGAGTGGCTCCTCAAACTTCTCCCGAACTGCTTTCTCCTAGAGCCTGGTGATACTCTTCGCTCTGCTCGCCTCTTAAGAGGCGTTCTTCTCAACGAGCTCGGAGCTCAACTCTCCCATAGAGTTGCTCCTCAAACTTGTCTTCCCAAACGGCTTTCTCCTAGAGCATGGTGATGCTCTTCGCTCTGCTCGCCTCCCAAGCGGCCTTCTTCTCAATGAGCTCAGAGCTCAACACTCCCACATAGTTGCTCCTCAAACATGTCTCACAAACGGCTCTCCTCTAGATCCTGGTGATGCTCTTCGCTCTGCTCGCCTCCCAAGCGGCCTTCTTCTCAACGAGTTCGGAGCTCAACTCTCCCTCAGAGTTGCTCCTCATACTAGCCTCCCAAACGGCTCTTTTCTAGAGCCTGGAGATGCTCCTCCTCTCATTCACCTCATGAGCGGCCTTTTTCTAAGAGAGTTTGAGCCTAACTCATCTAGAGACGCTCCCGCAACTCGCCTCCAAGAATGGATCTTCCCAGCAGATATACAAAGCTCTTCTCAACTTCATGAAGCCAAAGATATTGCGGGACTATTTTGACCATGAAGAAGGATGATTCTTCAACTGAATTCTAAAGAGAAATTGTAGATCTTCGGGTCAGCTTCGAAACGAGGGGTCATATGTTCCAATCCGACCTCCGTAGCACTGGGAAAGCCTGTTATAACACAGCTGCCCTGAACGTGAAAATGAGGAAAAAACTTCACCTCAAGATTCGCATCTGATCCAGATCTACGACTCAGATCTTGCCATGTCGTTCGGATCCAAAATCCGAGCAAACGTCACCCCGAACGAAAAAATGGAGAAAAACTTCACCTCAAGATGTGTGTCTGATCCAGATCAACGGCTCAGATTTTGTCGCATCCCTTGAATCCAAAATTCGAGCAAACGTGTCCCCGATCATGAAAATGGGGAAAAACTTTGCTTCAAGATGTGATCTTGATCCTGATCGATGGCTCAGATCTTGCTACGTCCTTCAGATGCAAAATTCGATCAGATCTGCCTCTATATGTGAGCTTGATCCTGATCAACGGCTCAGATCTCGCCATGTCCTTCGGATCCAAAATTCGATCAGACCTGCCTCCAGAGGAGAGCCTGATCCTGATTGATGGCTCAGATCTTGCCACGTCGCTCGGATCCAAAATCCAAGAAAACGTGCCCCCGAACATGGAAATGGAGAAAAACTCCTCCTCCCGATCTGCGCTCAAATAAAGATTACTAAAAGAAGGGAGGAGATGAGCGGGTCGGACCCACTGTCCAAACCCACAAATAAAGAGGCCAAGGAGATAAGGGTTGCAGGTTCGGGTCTCAAACCCGCAAATCAAACTCGCACCCTCATCTTCTTCATTCTCTCTTCTACCTTCACCCTGAAAAGCCACGATATCCTCCATAGTGCTCTCGTCCCCCTCGCCGAGCTCGACCTCACCTCCATCTCGTCAAGCTCCGGTGACGAGCTCTCCTCGCCAACTTCGCCAGCCAAGCCGTCGAAGACCTTGAAGCACCTTTTCTCTTCGCTGAAACTCCACAAGCGTCGAGCTCCGAACCCAGCACCTCCAACTCTGCAACCGAGCTTGAGCTCCTTCCTCGTCAACCTCCACGTCGTGAGCACCGACCCCCACTGCCACGCTCGAGCCCCTCGTCGTCACCCTTGCCATATTCCGAGCTCTATCACTATGGATCCGTCGAGCTCCGACCTTGACTCCAAGCCACCGAGCTCCGATGCCGAGCTCAAGCTCCCCTTCTGTCTAGCACCACCCTCGCCGTTCTTCTTTATCGATGAGCTCGAACTCACTTCCGCTCTCGTCGAGCTCCTAGTCCTTCCCCTCCACTGTGACCCTCTCCTTCTCGCTAACCTCCACAGATGACAAGCTCCACTCCGTCGTCGAACTCCCCTTCGCAAGCCCAACGTCGAGCTCCCTCACCGTCGTCTTCTCTGAACTCCACAAGCGGTCGAAGCTTGGAGCTTCGTCGAAACCCAAACAACCTCCCTCACCGAGCCCCTTCAAAGCTCTCCCTCTTCCTCGTCGTAGCTTCGACAAGCTCCGAACCCATCGCCGCTCCGAGCAGCACCTCCTCGCCGATCTTCTCTAGCGTCGAGCTCCCCTCCCCCAAGCCTCGCCTTCGACGAGCTCCTCCCCTCGAGCTCCAATGATGCCTTCGACGAAGAAATTCAGCGGAGAAAGAACAAAGGAAGAAGGCGGGTGGAAAAAAAAGAGAGGGGGGGCCACGTGGCGGTCAATGGTCATCGTTGACCGGCCACGTGGCATCATCATGTGGGTCGTCGACGAGATCTGAGCAAACAGGGATTCGGATGTGAAATTGGGGAAAACACCTTGCTTTGTGATGCGCGCTCACTCGATCATGATCAATGCACAGGATTGCGCCACGTGTAAATGTAAATATTAATTAATTTATTTATTTGAATTAATTATTTAAAAAATACAAAAAAATAATTAAAAATTGAAAAAATTAATTAAAAAATTCTAAAAATAATTATCAATTCGGAAAATAAGTTTAAATTCTGAAAATAATAATTATTAAATTACAATAATTAATTAAAATTTTCGAAAATTAATTATTTAAATTCGGAAATTGAATAAAAAATTCAAAAAATAATTAAAATTTGGAAAAAATTCAGAAAAATCTAAAAAAATAAAAAAAAATCCAGAAAATTCTTTAAAAAATTTAGGCATTTTACAAGCTCTTGATAACACCGTTCCACCTCGAGCAAGATCCAAACTCCCCCGAGAACTCCGATAAATTCTATAAGCCATTAAAAATGGGTGAACTACTCCTCAAAGGCTGTAATACTCAGTCTTTAGGAGTGGGGGGCTTGTGATATGGCTAAAAATAGAATCAAATCGAGACCATTCAAATTTGGCACGAATCTTAAAGCTCTCAGAGATAAAACGGTAATTTCATTTACAAGGGTGTCCGAATTGGAAACTTGGTCTTTTTTCAAAACCCAATAACCCAAAAACGAATATGTCCTATTCGGTATGGGTGGCAGCCCGTCACAAAACCACCCGAGGTCATTTAAAGAGTAATTCATATTCATGGTTATCTCTAAGAGACGGTTTAAATCAAATCTCTTATAATGAAACGATTTAAACTCTACTTCCTATCCAAAAACACTGGGATATAGGGATAAATGATTATCTCTAAACTGTCTCTAAAGGCGACTTTAAATACCCCTCCTCTCCCCCACCATAAAAAAGGTAATCAATATTTTTCCACATAAAGCTCTTTCATAATCTTCCTGATTACTGATAAGAGCGTTGGAGGGTTCGTCGCCAGGATCCATCCCGGTGTATCGAATTTTTGCAGGTTCACGACAGTGGCAAGAAACCAGTCAAATGCTGGTGAAAGTCAACAGGTTTGCCTTTATTGTTTCGAAAAGAATCCACAAATTCATCTGTTTGCTCCCACACCAAAATTAGCAGCAACACTGCGCCTACAAACCCAATTCTTGGTCGAATGTGTTACCCTGAGCTGAATACTGGTATAATACCAATGTGCATAGCTCTAGTAAGATGTCCCCCTATTAGGCTTTGTATGGTAGAGCCCCTCCCAACCTGCTATCCTATGTGCCAAGGACTGCCAAATCTACAGAGGTTGAGAAATGCTTGGTGGAAAGGGATGTTACACTCCAGCTGCTCAAGGATAACCTGAAAAGAGCCCAATCAAGGATGAAGGCTTCTGCCGATTCACATCGAGTTGATAAGGAGTATAAGGAAGGGCAGATGGTGTATCTGAAGTTACAGCCTTACCGTCAGAACTCCGTAAGAAGCCACAGGATCCACAAGCTGTCTCACTTGTACTATGGACCTTATAAAGTGCTTGCCAAGGTGGGTTCGGTAGCCTATAAACCTCAACTCTCATCCGAAGCTAAGATACATGATGTTTTCCATGTCTCACTGCTCAAAAGATGCATAGGGCAGGGGATACGGTGACTCAGAGTTTTCCGACCTACTTCCATGAGGAATTAGCTAAGCCACTCTGCATACTTGACAAGAGGATGGTAGGAAGAAGGGGCGTGGCCGTTACCGAAGTGTTAGTGCAATGGCGAGGCGAAAAGAAGGAGAACGCTACATGGGAGGAATTTTGGGACATTTACAATCGCTTCCCTAACTTTCAAAGTGTTATGGAAGCTCCTTTTAAAGGGTGAAGGATTGATGCAGTCGAGCCGTCTGCATCGTCTCACCCAATATAGCGTGTATCAACACCAACGAAGATGGCGTATCAGTCCCTGCGTCATTTTCTATCTTTGAAGGGCTTTATGCACAAGTGAAGCACAAGTTGCGGAATAAACCCTGAATTCGCTTCTCATGGGCAGCGCATGTAACACATGGCTGCCTATGAGCGGAGGAGGGATCGAGTGGCGGGTAGTACCGTCCATAGCTGTGGGCATTTAACATCTCTCCTAGCACGCGCGTAGCGCACCTTTCCATTGTACGGCTATATATACATAGGCTCTTGGGTAATCTGAATGATCAATGAATGAGTATTTGAGATATTTTCCTCATTTTTCTTAGTTTCTTTTAATTCCTTGCTCTCCAAGTTTACTTTCCTTTCTTTGCATTTGTTCTTGTCTGTTCATCATCTTCTTCGATTTCAATGGCTCATGTGAATACCCGTTTGAACCCCAACAGAGACGTGGCCCCGACTGCTCAGGGAGTCGTATCAGGATTCTTCTTCTCACCTCGATTTCCCGTGTTTGATGGATCTGGTTTACTCGATTGGATCTGCAAGGCCACGCGATTCTTCAGCGACTTTGACACACCAGATCATCAACACCTCGTTAACTCTTCGTACCACGTCGATGGCTGTGCTTTTGATTGGTTTGAATTTTTGCAACCTTTTTAATCCTGGAATTTATTTTTGAAGGCTTTCATATACTGGTTTGGACTGACAAGTCGGGATAAAGACCAGGGAGCAATTTTCGTGGATTCTCTTTCTTCAATTTCAGATTGCCCACAACGTGTTTGAGAAAATGCCCATTCAATTTCCCTCCATTCGGAGCTTGCATTTGTAGAGGCCAAGCGACATAGTGATGATCCAGCGTTGGAGAGTGGAGAATCCATGTAACAGGCTGACGAAATTCAATGAGTTCCTTGCCCATTTCCGAAGAGCCCAAAGTACAAGTTAGTGCAGATCATGAAATCGAGTCCTTCAGTCTTGAGAAGCTGCCAAGTTTTTGTGGCAATGCTTCAAAAGAACTCATACCTTATCTTGAGCACCTGTTGTCTGTTCGAAGAAAGGTCAAGGAGACGAAATTGGAAGTTCTACTTTCCAGCCAATCAAAGCTTGAAAATGATGTGCCCGAGCTACAGGCTAGTGAGGGAGTCCTCCTAGAAATTGAGGAAAACGATCCTTAGGTTTGCAACCAGATAGAGAAATCCTCTGATGTTGAGAAGGAAATTGTGATGGACGACTTGCTTCGAAACAATTTGACAATAAGTTATATTTTGAGCAAGCTAGGTGTTTGTGCAAGTTCTTCGAAGGAGCTTCTGCCCTCTATTGAGAGGCCCTTCGTTATTCGACAGAATGCCAAGGTGTCAGAATTGGAAGTTGTAGTTCCTGCAGTCAAGGGAAAATTGGTACTGGATGGACCTCCACCACCAGTTCGACAGTTAGATTGCTTGAGTTCAGTTCTCTTTGTACAAACTCGACCGATGGTTCACCCTATTATTTCGAGTTCTTTATCACAATAATCCTCGAGCATTAACTGTGTCTCACCTTCGACACCTCCATGCTCTCTTTCATCTCATACCCATTATTACCTGCACTACTGGAGGCTCAAAAATCTTAATGGGCTATGTCCAGTTCTCATTTACCTTGGATGAGCGCATGACACACGTGGCGCATTTCCAACCTTCAATGCATCTAAACGGAGCCCAACCATCATTTTGCTAAGTGATGTAAAACTAACCCTAAAATAAAGAATTTCCAAGAATATTAATGGGTTAATTTTACCAACACGTTATGCGGATTAAAGTTAGGAATTTTAAACAATTAATTGGTTGGATGGATTTTCAAAAACTGAAACACGTTAACAATCCCAATTAATAATTCAACTCTACGATCAATAATTAAATCCCTAAGTATTTTAGCAAGTAATAGGTTCAATATTGATTCATACTCTACTCAAGCATGTGGAATACTCAATCTCAGTTATTTTTGTGGACGACAGGCAAATCAGATAATATAATAGATAATAGGGCAGTAGAACACAAATATTTAGAAAGTGGAAAGAGTATACTGAGTGCGTAGAAATCTGCGTAGATCTAGCATAGCAGCAGCGACGAGCACAATAAGAGCGGCAATGGCAGCAAGAGAGAGAAGCTCAGGCAGTAAGAGGAGCAAGGGTGAAACCGCGCAGCGAAGATGATGAAGTGGGGCCTTCGACGTGCTGGTGTAGGCAGTAATGGCGAGGTGATGATTGACGGCGAGGTGCGGTGATGGTGGCTTGCTGGTGGTGTTGCGGTGAAGAGCAGTGAGGGCGTTGGGTTCGGGGAGCGGTGAGAAGGCTGTGGTGATGGTCGGGAGAGTTGGTGGTCGGTTGGGGTGCAAAGAGAAGAAAAGGAGGAGGATATCGGGGAGATGGGGTGTTGTCGAGGTCGGGATGGGGATGCAGGGAGGTGGCTTCAATGGGGCTTTTCTTTTGGATCGGGATTTGAGTAGGGGAAAAGAAAAAGAATGGGTGAACGGGAGATTGGTGGGCAGTTTAGAAGTGGCGGCTGTGATGAGGGATTAGGGTAGAGGAAGAAGAAGATGAGATTAAGGTTTGAATTTTGGGGATTTGGAAAATTAGGGTTTGGGTAATTTTGTTTGGTGGATTTTAATTTGGGGGTAGATTTTAGAGTTACTCACTAACCCTAAAATTGTATTAGGATTTATAACAAACCCTAATAATTTGGATCTCACTTGTATCACACAAAGAGAGAGAGGAAGAGCAAAAACTCAACACAATTTTTAAAATCAAGAATGGCATATCTTTCTCATTAATCTCAAGGCCTATAAATAGGCTCAAAATACATCTTGATACAAATCTCAAAATATTCTCAAAATCTAAAAAAATACAAAAAGATTACATATGGCTATAATTGCCAGAAACAAATATGGTATTGAAATAAAAATCAAAACAGAATACATGTCCTCATCATTCTCTCCGGGTGGGAGAGAGCTCGACCTAGTCGAGTCAAAATAAGTGATCCTATCATGGTGCTCCAAAAGATCTGGATCTAGTTGCGAGAGCCTCTCATGATCACTGCAAGTGTCATCCGACTTCGGCTTGTTTTTTCACCTCACCAAATACTTGTGCATAGCACCATCTCTTGTGGAGATTATTTGATCATCTAAAATATTATTCAATTCTTCTGTCGGTGGGTGAATAGTATCAGGTAAAAGGGGTAAATGTGGAAATCTCACCATTAGGCTGCAGGTTAGGCTCATCTATAAGAAAATTTCTAAGGTTGAATTTTGAGCCTTCATAAAGAACTAGTCCTCAATATTGAAAGTCTTACTTATGCCAAAACCTTCAGGAATGTCAACGATATAGGTACTATCATTGATTGCATGTAGAATCTTAAATGGGCCTGCAGTACGTATATTCAAGTTCTTAACGGGTCCAACAGGAAACCGTTCCGGAATCCGAACCATCATCTCGTCACCAATATCAAAAGTTATAAATTTCCTTCTAGTATCTGCTATTAACTTGTAGTTAAAATTATTCTTATTAAGTTCTTTGGAAATTTCTCTATGCAAGTCATGAATGTTATATGCAAATGTGGGTGCAGACTTTGTGACTTTGTGATGTTTTAACATAGGGGTAAAATCTATGGGTTGCCAAGTGACTTGGAAAGGAATGAGTGACTCAGGTATACTCATTGGAGGTGAATGGACAGGCTGAATACAATTGAGAGACTGATCATCCTCTTTTTCATCAAAGTCATCACTTATATTAGGTTCATAGGTAAACTCTTTGTCGGGCTCATCAGCGATGACTGCGGTACCCTCTACTATATTGATCCTACTTGGGCTGGGACAGTTGTCAGCAACATGACCATATCCCTTATATTTATAGCACTTAGTGAGATGATCAATCTTATAATAGTTTCTTTCAGTGTTCTTATCCGTGTTGTTATTTCTATGTGATTAGGAATTTGAAGTATGTTTATTTGGGTAAAACTTGTTAGGGTACTCAGGAGAGGAGTGCTCAGGTCTAGAGGGGTCAGGAGGATTCATTCTAGAGGAATGATCCATCGAATCACTGGACTTGTAATGGGAACTTGCTTTAAGGGAATCCATATCAAGTACAAGAGCATAAGCTGCCGCTAATGAGTCCACATTTCTATGAATTAGCTCGTTCCTCAGATCGGCTCGTAATTCAGCCCTGAACCTAGAGAGAGTTTGTTCTTCACCCTCTTTACCTAAAGCATTGCACCGAATAAGGAAGTCATCAAATTTATCAATATATTCTTGTATGGATTTACTTCCTTGATAAAGTTGGTTCCATAAATCTAGATATCGGGTATGGAACGATAATGGTACATATCTCTCAGCGAGCTTCTCTTTCATGGCTTCCCAAGTGGCTATGGGTGCCAGGCCTCGGGCTCTGCGGGCATGTTCAAGATTGGTCCAATATTGTTGAACTTTACCCGTCAATTTTATAGTAGCAAATTTAACCTTCAGGGCTTCACTCATGTCAAACCACACAAAGTAGTGGTCTATGGCATGGATCCAATCGAGGTAAGCTTAGGGTTCCATGTGGCCTTCAAACTAGGAACGTCAGCCTTAACGTTCTTCTTATATTGTTCGTTAGGGTCACGTTCTTGACGTTGATCGTCACGAACATTCCCTTGAGGGATCTGACGATGGGCATGAAGCTCAGGGACAATGGTTTGATTTAACTCCACTTTCTCAAGCCTCAAATTGATATTGGCAAGAGTTGCTTGGATGGCAGCTAGGGTAGCGGAGATATCAGGGTTGTCCATTTCATGTAACGCCCCGCCCCAATACTCAGACAATTTTAATTATTTTTTAAGGCAAATTAGATACTATGTAGTACAACTGCCCACCACAGGCTGCCTCTCAAAAGGTAGTTAACCAATTAGGTGACTCTTGATCATTGGCTAATTATATTTATACTCAAATTATCATATCAAACTTCCCATGTGGGACTAAATTTCTCAAATTCTTCTCAAATCCGTCTCAAAAATGCAGTACCAGTCGACTGTTCGCTGCTAAACTGGGGTATTACATACACCCCCCCTTAGAAATCAGCGTCCTCGCTGAGTACAGGACACACATCTAGTGTAGGACCGCCCTTTCTAGCCGATGTAGTATAGTCGATCCCGGAGATCAATCACTCTCAACACTGCAGATCGGATACCCGGCTATCAATCACTACCTGTGACTCTCAATATCGCAGAGTATACCCGACCCCGGAGATCAATGACTCTCAGCACCGCAGATCATACTGACCTCTACTACACCCGGTGTCGAAAGTCGGCTCTGATACCATTTGTAACGCCCTGCCCCAATACTCAGACAATTTTAATTATTTTTTAAGGGAAATTAGATACTATGTAGTACAACTGCACACCACAGGCTGCCTCTCAAAAGGTGGTTAACCAATTAGGTGACTCTTGATCATTGGCTAATTATATTTATACTCAAATTATCATATCAAACTTCCCATGTGGGACTAAATTTCTCAAATCCTTCTCAAATCCGTCTCAAATATACAGTACCAGTCGACTGTACGATCGACCAGTTGACTCTTCGCTGTCAAACTGGGGTATTACATTTCAGGTCGGGGGAGTCTAGGGTTCCTAATTGGGTGATTTAGAAAGGATAAGAAAGGCTCTTCAGGATCTGTGATGGTGCTGCGAAGACGCATTCACCAAAAGTGGGAACTAGGGGTCATGTGTTCTATTTTTTTTTATTTTTAAAATGAATCTGAAATGACCTAAAATAAAAGAAAGAAAAAATAAAAGACTACACAATCCTAAATGAATGCAAAATTGATAACTACGATACAAGAACTATGGTTTTAAGAACATTCGCTCTGATACCAAAATGATGTAAAACTAACCCTAAAATAGAGAATTTTCAAGAATCTTAATGGGTTAATTTTACCAACACGTTATGCGGATTAAAGTTAGAAATTTTAAATAATTAAATGGTTGGATGGATTTTCAAGAACTGAATCACGTCAACAATCCCAATTAACAATTCAACTTTACGATCAATAATTAAATCCCTAAGTGTTTTAGCAAGTAATAGGTTCAATATTGATTCGTACTTTACTCAAGCATGTGGAACACTCAATCTCAGTTATTTTTGTGGACGACAGGCAAATCAGATAATATAATAGATAATAGGGCAGTAGAACACAAATATTTAGAAAGTAGAAAGAGTATACGGAGTGCGAAGAAATCTGCGTAGATCTCGGATAGCAGCAGCGACGAGCACAATAAGAGCGGCAATGGCAGCAAGAGAGAGAAGCTCAGCAGCAAGAGGAGCAAGGGTGAAACCGCTAGCGAAGATGATGAAGTGGGGCCTTCGACTTGCGGGTGTAGGCAGTAATGGCGAGGTGATAATCGGTGGCGAGGTGCGGTGATGGTGGCTTGCTGGTGGTGTTGCGGTGAAGGGCAGCGAGGGCGTTGGGTTCGGGGAGCGGTGAGAAGGCTGTGGTGATGGTCGGGAGAGTTGGTGGTCGGTTGGGGTGCATGGAGAAGAAAAGGAGGAGGATATCGGGGAGATGGGGTGTTGTCGAGGCCGGGATGAAGATGCAGGGAGGTGGCTTCAATGGGGCTTTTCTTTTGGATCGGGATTTGAGTAGGGGAGGAGGAAAAGGATGGGTGAACGGGAGATTGGTGGGAAGTTTAGAAGTGGCGGCTGTGATGAGGGATTAGGGTAGAGGAAGAAGAAGATGAGATTAGGGTTTAGATTTTGGGGATTTGGGAAATTAGGGTTTGAGTAATTTTGTTTGGTGGATTTTAATTTGGGGGTAGATTTTAGAGTTAATCACTAACCCTAAAATTGTATTAGGATTTATAACAAATCCTAATAATTTGGATCTCACTTGTATCACACAATGAGAGAGAAGAAGAGCAAAAACTCAACACAATTTTTTAAATCAAGAACGACATATCTTTCTCATTAATCTCAAGGCCTATAAATAGGTTCAAAATACATCTTGATACAAATCTCAAAATATTCTCAAAATTTAAAAAAATACAAAAAAAAAAATTAAATATGGCTATAATTGCCAGAAACAAATATGGTATTGAAATAAAAATCTAAACAGAATAGATGTCCTCATCACTAAGACTACAAAGGCTTTGATGTTTGGAGTTCCTTCTCTACGTTCACCCACACTGATTATGTTGCCACTATCACCACCGCTGAAATTGGAGTTCTTGGAAAAGTACAAACAACTGGTTATTGAGTAACCTTTCGTTTCAGGTCCATGAGTTCGTTCTAAAATTGTTTGTTGAACCACATGTGATGTATGAGCCTGTAAGAGTTTGCGTTGGTTACTATCAGCCTAATGTGAAGGAATTTGTGGAAGAAAAAATAAATGAGGTGGATATAGTAGGTGCACTGCTGACATACTTGACCATGTTTCTTTCTTGCGTTAGAGAAGAAGGTCGGTTACAGTTGTTGGAATGGGCACATCGCAGGAGGCAAGCTTCTAGAAAGGCAAGGCATAATGCTGATGATGACGAGCTTACATCTTCCCTTAAATCATGGTGATTATAATAAATTTCATAGTGAAGAACCTCCGGATATGGGTAAAATTCCATTAAGTCTCATCCTCAGAAGCCAAAAATGTCCTTTATGTTATGAAAGGCTAGCTATGGAGTTCAATTTTACTTATATTTCAGAACCCATTGAATTGTTTTGGAGTTGTTCCCCAGTACATAACCTTATACACTCAACCATGGACCAAATATGTTGTGTTGGCATTTTTTTTTTTTTTTGAAATAGTGAGGAAGGAGCTTACTTTAAGCTACAGTTATTCTCTACACTTAATGTTGATCAATATTACAAGGCAAAATAAGCACTATCAAGAAATGATACAGATGTGGCATGTGTTGCAATGGTTGAGATTAATGAAATATTTGATTTGGAATGTCGAGACCTAAGAAGGTCGCTGCTGACCAATTGTTCTACTGACCTGCATCTTCCTCGTCACCGAATGGCTCAGTGATCAACCAGTACAGATCATTTTCCCCACCATCTTCCAGTTGCTCACCAACTGTTCGTCCGAATTCCTTGGTGCAAATGACAAAATCACATACTCCTCCGCTGCACATTAATGAATCAATGTTGAAAACCGACGGATCAAAGTCTCAGTTGAAATTCGCGTAAATGGGTGAAAATCAAGCAAGTAGTTACTGCAATCTTCAAAAACTTACGAGGATAACGGAAGTTTGCATGACTCATAATGTTGGTGATGATATGATTATTGATGTTAATATCTTTTCACATTCAATCATTACACGGGGCTTAAGAACTGAGAGTGAAATTGGATTTGAGACATACAAGGCTTTGATGTTTGAAGAGATCATAGATCGTGATAAATTCCTTCAGATGGATGGCACCACTAGTCAACTTTCATCAATGGAGCTAAGAGTTAGGTATTGTTCTTTTTTTTGCCTCTTATAAGAGATTTACAGTAAGAGTCTCTTGTAAGAGCCTCTTTTTGAGGTGTTTTTTTTATATAAAAATAACCTCTTATAAGAACATCTTATAAGAGATTTCTGTTCTTTTTTCACATCTTACAAGAGCCTATATTACCCCAAAGTATAAAAATAGTGAGATGAAGGACAAGAAAAGATAAGTTCAAATTACTAATACATAAACTGGTTTAATGGCAAGTTAAATTCACAAATCAGTGTAAATCATCAATTATAATTCCGGAACCGAGATAGAGAAGTAGTGTGATAGTTTTCAAGAAAGGTGAGTATCTTTTTAGTTAGGCTGGTCGTAGTGGGAATGCAAGAAAGGTGATTATCAAATCAGTATGGGTGTTTATCTGATCTGTGTGTTTTAGAGCAACAAAAGGATTGTCTTTTATTTTTTTTATTTTTTTTAGAAATATATATATGACAGTAGATATGGGGTGATGGATGGGTACTCCACATCGCACCTCTTCGTTCATATCCTTGACATTCCTTGT
Source organism: Hemerocallis citrina (assembly GCA_017893485.1). Taxonomy (NCBI): domain Eukaryota; kingdom Viridiplantae; phylum Streptophyta; class Magnoliopsida; order Asparagales; family Asphodelaceae; genus Hemerocallis; species Hemerocallis citrina. Next base: position 45,593,854 of record CM030359.1, read on the forward strand.
GTGGTTTTATTTTATTTCTCTTAATAAATAGAATAGGGAAAATGTGTATCTATGTATGTCAGACAATAATGTAGTGTCACACTTGTCATATGCTTTTAAGATATGGTTGTTGGTTTGCATCCTTGATTGCTTTCTGATCACACTTTGTTGCTTATGTGAGACAATTCAAATGTTATTATCATTTCTGACTTTGCTAAATGAGGAATCTTGAACGTACTGGCATGCTTGCTGGTTGGTAGCCAGTAGATGTAGCTGGTGGTTGGCGTATAGCGTATTGCAGTTGTACACAAAGTAAAACTGAGGTTTTAAATATAATATAGACTTTGGGGTGATATAGACTTTTTAAGTGATAGAAGACTTATAAGAATTTGAAAGAGGCTACTAGAAGTCTTTTAGGCTTATAAGAGATTTTGGAAAAAATCACTTATAAGAGGTAAAAAAGAACGCTAAAAAAACTCTTGTAAGAGGTGAACCATCTCTTGCAAGAGGTAAATCTCTTATAAGAGGAGAAAAAGAACACTACCTTAATTTATCCAAGGCAATGTGGGAAACAACTAAGTATTGAGATATCCAGCTAGCAATGCATGAGGACGGTTTGGTGGTCAGCCTAATATTGATGCTGCTCAGAGCATTCACTGTCGTTTGCTATATTTGTCAATTTCTCATATTTTGAGAAAGTCGACGCTGCAGTCGTTTCTTATTTTGCCATAAAATGGCAAAGTTGCTACAGTTTGTTCTCATAAATGAGAAACGAAATTGCGATTCTCAAATTATAGGTTTGTTCCGTCCCTATTTTTTTTATGTTTCGTCTGACGTTTTTTTGTTTTTTGTTTTTTTTTGTTTTTTTTTTGTTTTTTTTAATGATCAGACGGTACAACATGTAACGTCTGAAGAAAAAAAAAAGGCTCAAACCAGACATGTTGTCCCGTTTCAAGCCTTTTGGGCTTGGGCATGGACGGGATAACATGTCCCGTCCCACCCACTTTGAGGATTAGGTTAGTGTTAAATTGATAGGTTAGCGTATAATTAAGTAGGTTAGGCTATATTTTATTATTTAGTTAATTTAATTAATCTATTTTAATATCTAATCATTAATTAATTAACTTTAAAAAAAACGAACGAAACAACATGTACCGTCTTTCTCAAATTTTTAGCAAATCTCCGTTGCACAAGAAATTCTCATTTGCTATTTTCATTTGCCATTTTGCCATATTTTTTAGCAAACGATTGTGGATGCTCTCACGAAGCTGAGCTTGTGCTCTTAGTTTTGCTCCCTTCGAGGTTCTCAATTGTCGGCCTCCACCAGCTCCTTCTTGGGCTGCCTTGCATCATCACTTTAGTTGCACAAGTTTCAACCTTACCATAGAACTCTTGCTGCAAACTCAAGCTTGTTTTCCTTTGAGCATTATCAATGTAACCCCCGTTCTCAATTGTACAAATTTAATTTTTATTTTCTTCGTATTCTTATATTTCAATTTTTCATTAATCTTTCTATTCTTTTGAATACAATTACACTCATTTGGATATTCGATTATTTTCGTAGAACCCAAAATCAAATCATATTTCATTCCACAATTTTATTCATTCTCTTGATTTCATATTTTAATACAAATCTTATTTCGTTCTATGACCTCATTTCATTTCTTTTTTATTATTTATATTGTGCAAAGCCCAGACTCCTAATCCATTTTATGATGTCATTATTTGATTATTTATAAATTAATTTTTGTTCTCTTAAATTCATTCTTTTGTATTAGATTTAATTTTTTGGATATGCTTTTGTAGCCAACTCAAATTGTAGCCCATCCTATAATATGATTAATTGATTCTCTTTTTATTGTGAAACCCAACTTTATCATACCCAAAGCCCAAACTTAATAATTATACATTAATTTAAAACCAAACCCAAACCTATGCACCAGAAACCCACAAACTGCATCTTATATATATACTCCTAAGCATTAATTAACCCTAAACCTAATCGTCCTTCTTCATTTTCATGATTATCTCTAACTAATCACCCCACTAATCACATATCTTATTAATCCTCCACTGCACCCTCTCTCCATCACTCGAGCTCCCCTACAGCATACTGCCTTTCACACTCGAGCTCCCCTTCATAACCTCCCACCAAAAATAGCTCCTCTATCTCCACCCGAAGCCCCGACTGCCACCACCATTGCTACCTTCTTCAACCTTACTGCCTTATCTCCTCCTGCGCGTGCCACCAGAATCCATCACCGCAACCATCTCGCAGCCTACCCTTGCTGCTCCGCCACCACACACAACCCTCGAACGCTCGCCGCTGAATTGCTGTTGCTATATGCTTTCTATTGTTTCGTTGCACTTGCTCGCGTTATCATCGTCGTCGTTCACTGTCGTGGTTGCTGCCATTCTTACTGACCGTGCTGCCATTCTTCTTGCCGTCACCGCTGTCTTGTGTTGCCGTCATTCACTGTCGTGGTTACTGTCATTGCCTTGTTGTTGTCGTTGTCGTCGCGCCGTCGAGTTTCTTGTTATTGTCGTCGTTGTTGCCGTAGTGTTTCTCTTCTTCCCGTAAATTGCTCACACTCATCTCGAATAAAGACATGGATATCTTGTACACTCTTTTTATTCCTATATAAGTTTTTTTTTTTTGAATTTCGCAAGTAATTCCATATTTGTTTACCATGTCTTGGATTCCTTTTACCATCCATGTCTATGCGAATATCCTTGTAGATCTAAATCGTTGAACCCTTATTGTTACATGCCTTGTTATCACTTCTTGTTTGAATCATTTGTTTCATAGTGTATTGAATCATCCCGTTTTCCTCTGTCGATTCGATACACACAGAAATATCATAAACTTCATCGCCACTTCATGCATTGCACGAACACGAATTGAAATTTCATATATAGATAAGTGCATATAGATAACTATGGACTCGAATGAATTGTTTTGATTGTGTGCAATTGCTTAGTTGGATTCTTAAATTTAATACTGTCGAGAAATAAATTTTGGTGGATTAATTGTAGAAATATATATCCTAATTTCTGATTACGAATGCAATCTATTTCTGACTATAGAAATGAATTTCTTGTAGATAGCGCTTTTAAAATGATGTACTAGAATTATGTCCTATTATCTCCCTTGATTTGGTCCCAGAATTTGAACCTCTTACTGTTAATAAAATTTAAAACTTTTTACATGAAAGTTGTAGCCCGCTGTGTCTAGAATCCAGAATCATTGACGGATTTGAAATCCAATTTATAGAGTGCAAGATATATTGATTTTAATACTGTAACATTGTTAATTCTAGATTATTGTTTAGGAGTACATCGTCATGATTAATTGACTAAAATAATATGTTATCCATAGAATTAGGACCTGAGATTTACTGTCACGCCCTGCTTCCCAAAACAGAAATGGAATACGGATACGTGACTAAGCCTAACAAATGATATTCATCATCCATTAGCTGTTCAGAATCATTACAACATCTCACAGAAATAATCAGAGTCGGAAGCAAGAAAAGTCAACCACATATGCATAATCGAATTAAATATACCAACAGAAATTTACTTGAAACTAAAATATAATAATCTCAAATAAATCAGATCTGAACAAGTTAATTATCCTAGGGTCACATTGCCCTAAATACAAATAAATCCAAGTAACAGATACATTATTCCAAATAAGCAACAGAAATAATAATAATAAATGCAAAACTCTAGCACTAATATCTCAGGTCACCAACTCCATCTGGCAACTGGTCATCCTGGTCTGCAATTAATAAATTGTAGGAAAAAGGAAAAGAGAAAACAAACTTCCGTCAATGCAAGTTACAGGTCGCTTGTAGTGCAGGATACAAGTACATGGAAAAGAATAACAAATACAAAATAACAGCAGAACAAACATAGCTTGGTGTAAGCATATTAACAGAAATAAAATATCTAACCTGAATCTAGAAAACAAATCAGATAGCATGGTATACTAACAGATACAGATAACATGTGTCAAGTGTCAAGTGGTAAGCAGACAGATATACAGAGGATAGTATCAGATGATAGTCAGACCGATGTCAGATAATCAGATAACAGATGTCAGATAACAGGTACAGGTAAACAGATAACGGATGTCATGTTCTTATAAGTCTTGTGTTTATTACTATCTAGGTAGCACTTCATGCATCCCAGTTTATACCACATGGTTGCTACATTCAAATAGTTTCACTTAGATTTCTTAGGGAATCATATAGGGTCGTGTACTCAGGTATTCGACAGACAGATATCAGATGCAGATCCAGACAGACAGATAGAACCTATGGGTTCTCTTCTGAGTACACCTTCCTATAGGGAAGTAATGTAGTCAGGGTTCAGATAATAGAATCGTACCACATAACATATAATCAGATGGGAAACACGAGCTCTCTTCCAAGTACACATTTCTATATTTTTCACTACTAGATCTTTCCCACAAACCCTGGCTTGGTTATTTTGTTATTATTATCAGATAGACATGTATGTGCAGAAAATAGAGTGAGAATAGTATGGTATAAACAATTAACAGGTTCAGGGTGACAGAAAAATATATACACACTAAAAAAACACATAAAAGAATAGGACAACGAAAATTCTAGTTCAGGACAGCAAGACAGTACTGCACTAAAACTGAGATTCCCGTTTCTACAAACATGTAAATCTGGATCCGTCAAATAATCTGGAAGTAGACTCCCGGCCGAGTCCAGAAAATATATATAAGTCATATAGTGTTTCACAAAAACATGAGTCAAAACTGAATTGAAACCAGAAAATATGTTTAGCCCGAAATCAGAAGATTGTATTCAAAGTTAGGAAAACAGCATGAAAACTCATTAATTAAATCCACGAAAAATCTGGGGTATTCCCATATATGTGCAAAATCAGAATATAAAGTTTCATAATTTTTCAATAAAAATAGTTTAGTAAAAAGAATCAAAAAATATCAAAATGCAGTAGTTTTGTAAATCTGGAATTATAAACACTGCAGTACGAAAACAGAAATATCTCAAAAACCATAAATCGAAATCCAATCCGCCAAAAGGATGATAAAATAGACACAGTAGGATAACTTTCATATTCACAAATATTTTACAAACAACAAGTAGAATTAGGTCGAAAATCAGGTTCTTTACGGAACAGTATGAAAAATTTACTAGTATAGTAATTGTTTGGAAACATAAAACGGTTTGCAAAACTCATCAAATAAATTCACAAAAATTCAGGGTTAATCCCAATCAGGTCTAGTCATATTGTGCAAAGTATTGGATCAAAATAATACTTTTAACATCATGATAAAAATAGATTACTCTTCAGAATTCATAGAAATCAAAATCTGGAAATTTCTCTACACTTCTGTAGTACAATAGACATAACTTACAACTCATAAAACGAAACCGAGATCCGTCAGAAGGGTTGGAAAGTAGAAAGAATCCTCTAAAAATCTTATTCACAAAAAAATTTATATAGTGACCTTAATAGGGTCTAAAATACTGATCAAAGCAAGTAACATAAATTACAAAATTTCTCTTTGAACATGAAATCATCTAGTTCATGTAAAACTTATCCAAATCAAACCAAACATGAAATATAGTGTACTAGATGTCTAAACAACATAGTATAGGGTATTTTGCAACTCCACGACAAGTATAGCACAAATAACACATCAAACACACGATATCACAAAATAGCATGCATATATATACATCTAAAAGTGGTCATCCCTAGTTGTTCATGTCATGTATGTCTTGAGACAACTATGGTCGAATCAATACAATAGAGACAATATATAACAGAGGATTTACGCACGAATTGTCTCTAGAATCCAACTACATTACAGGCAGGTATTTAGTACTTGTATTACACAAAGAAAAGAATACAAGTTACTTGCTTGAGAGACGACGATGAAAACGACACAAAAGCAAGAATAAAGGGAATGGATTCCCAGGCAAACGAACACAACGAACCATGAACCACGAACCACGAACCACGAACCACAACCTCGAACACCACGAACAACTACGACCTCGCGAACCCAAAACGAGCACACGAACGAACGAAACCCAACAAACACAACCACGAACCAATACACACCAAAAACCAAGTGCATGTGAGATGCACGAGCACACCCCCTAACACACAACAGTGGTAAGAACAGCAAGGGGGACGATGGCACAAGAGACGACGTGAGCGACGAACCTGTCGATGCACACAGCCGACGGAGTACAGCATCGCGATGTGTTGTTGCTGTTGCAGCGGCGCGATGATAAAGCAGGCACACGAGGAGATGGGGGCGACGAGCTGCGTCGAGGTGGATGCGGCGTGACAGCTAGGAGAGAACACAGGGGGTCGGGGTCGGCTTAAAGGTGCACAGCGGAGAGATAGGAAGGATGGGAGAGGAGATCGGGGTATGGGTTAAGGAGGTGCAGGCCGGAGTTGGGTGGTGCAACGGGAGAGGGAGAAGCACAGGGAAAGGTGGCTGTATGGGGGAGATGAATAGGAAGTATTATAGGTGGGTTTATATATATAGGTAGAGATGGGTTTTAGGGTTAATAGGGTTGGGGGAGGTGGCATAGTAGGGTGAATGGGGAACTGGGTTTGGTTTAAGTGCAAAACAGTGTGTAGGATTTAGTAATTAATGGGTTTGGGGTGTTAATAAATGGGTAATAGGGTATAATGGATTTTTATTGGGTAATTGATTGTTCGTGAATGTGATTTGGGTAGTTTATACGGTTATAGGGTTGAATAGGATTTAATATAGGAGATCCACAAGAACAATAGAGTGATCCAACAAAGAGATGACACAAAAATGGATACATCAAATAAGGCATAAACAATAAAATGAGAATAAAAAACACTGGCACGATTAAACATGGACGAAATAAAAAGAGTCTACAGAAATAAGAACTCAAATAAAAGATGACAGAAGATAAATGAATATATATATTGAAAATAGAAGATCCAATATACGGTCCAAGAAAGAGATACAATGAGAGAAAATACATCAAAAAGAAAAAAATACACTCAAAGTACGCAAAAAAGGAAAATAGGGGTTACATTTACCACTATGTTTCTGAACATAATTAGGAGTTATTTTATGACTTTTGTAAGATTATTAAATGAATTTACAGTCGATTTATACATATAAGAATTTGACCCTGACATGCTGCCTAACACCAGACCAGTAAAGAATCGATTGTTAGACCTAACTACTGTGACTAGATTGTGTCAGATGAATATGTGTTGGAACCGATAGGGAGTCTAGTTTCTAGAACCCCTGAAAAAACTTGATTCGTATTCCTGTAGAAGCGGAAAAATGAGTTTTTGTACAACAACGTATTGCTGTCCAGAATTTGTATCTTCATGTATTTAAATATAAATATGTTTTTTTCTCGCATTTGATTAATTGAAGTCTACATCATGTATAGTATAACTCTTGATACCTTATTGATTTTATTCTTGACACCTATTTCCATAGACTGCATGTTCATGTTTAATTATAACATAATAATGGCATGTAGTGGTATAAGGGTAAGACCTAGTAGTGGACAATATAGAGGAGTGTACTCAGAAAGAGGCTCGTGTTTCTCGTAATAGTGACTCCTATTACATGATACCCTAATTACAAGTTATATGGAACTATGAGCTACGTAGAACTAAGTGCCACATCGTGGGTCGATGGGGGCCACCTCTAAATTTTGCGGGGGTACCTCTAGAGCCCATTACCTGACTACATGCTTCATGTATACATGATACCTGTTACAAGTTATATGGAACTAAGTACCACGTAGAACTAAGTGCCAAGTCGTGGGTCGACGGGGGCCAACTCTAGATCTTGTGGGGTTACCTCTAGAGCCGATTACTTGATCACATGTTCTTATTTTCTGTTATTGTCAATGCAAGACCCGAGTATATGACTATAGAATTCACCACTAGTGTCTAAAATGTTCACTTATTTGTATGCACCTGAACCTCTGGTATAGGACGCAGGAATGCATGCATTAGATATGATTAATGAAAGATCGATAGACTTAAGATTAAACTGAGCACGTGCATGATTTCTATTTACAAGTTACATGATTCTTGTTTACAAGTTTACATGATTCCTGTTTACACGTTGCATGTTCCCTTTTTACATGACATGCTTCCCTTTACATGATTCCTTGTTACAGATTGATTATACATTGAAGTAATGTTTACATGTTTCTCGTTTTCAGTTTACAAGTTTACATGTGTTCTTGTATCGTATTTAATCATATTGTTCATTGTTCCTTGTTCTCTGTTTCACTGCTTGTGCTTGCTGTCCGAAGCTTACTCGAATGGACACCCTCTATATTTAGTTAATGTTTATACAGGTACAGACGATCGGATACTTAAGAACTTTGCAAACTGTTTACTACATTGTATATTCTCGGACATTCGGTAAGTTCTTGTGTCTCAAATATTAGTTATTTATTTCATTCTTGTTCATGTGATTTTTATTGTTATCTGTGTTGTTAAGGTTACTAGTAGTGTGCAGCATATGGATGATATAAGTTGGTATACTTATATCACTCGTTGGGCCTTAGTTGCGTACCCGTACTTTCGTATCTTGGGAAGCAGGGTGTGACAACCAAGCTGTAATACCCCAGATTTGCAGCGAACAGTCGACTGGTTTGCGTACACGGGATTTGAGGAATTTGAGAGGATTTGAGAAATATAGTCCCACATGGGAAGTACACAAAAACTAATTTGAGTATAAATATAATTAGCCAATGATCAAGAGTCACCTAATTGGTTAACCACCTTTTGAGAGGCAGCCTGTGGTGGGCAGTTGTACTACATAGTATCTAATTTGTCTTCTAAAAATATTAAAATTGTCTGAGTATTGGGGCGGGGCGTTACAAATGGTATTAAAGCCGACTTTCGACACCGGGTGTAGTAGAGGTCAGTATGATCTGCGGTTGTAGAACCCCGTATTTTCAAATATTATTTTAAATATTTGAAAATGAATTAAAATGATTTTCTGGAGATTTAATAAAGATTTTCTAAAAGATTTATCTTTTTACACGTGCAGAACACGTGCAAATATTTTCTTGAGAAGTTTGTAAGTCAAGTTTTCTTTATGAAAAATCATTATTTAATATTTGGGATTGATTTATTATTTTTCCAGATTTTTCTGAAATTAATTGGATCTATTTGCAATTTTTGAGAAAAGAAGGACCTTTTTACAAATTTGACATTTTTAAGGGTTAAAATGCAAATTGTATTTTCTGGACGTTTTGAACAGTACCGTTTGAGATTTAGGATTATATTTTACTTTTAAGTCCTAATTTAAATGGTTTTTATTGGATTTCCAAGAATAGGACTATATATGTAAAGCTATGTTTTGGAAGGACTATTTTGCAAATGCATTTCTAAACCCTAAATCTTACTTCCTGCCTGTATAAAAGAGAGGTGCAGCCATCTTTCACTGCACAACTCAAGTTTCATTATGTTATTATTTTCTTGGTGATTGAAGATGAGGACTTTGGATCTCACAAAAGAGGGAGACTTTCTTGTCGAATTTCTTCATTCTAAGGTGAGTGATATAATTTTGTTTTGTTTTGTTTGTTCTATGAATGATATGAACTTTGCTTGTTGATCAATTCATGTGAATGATGGTTTCGTTGTTGTTTCGACATGTTTGTTTCATTTAGTGTATTTTGTGTGGATCGTTGCAATGGTTGTTGTTGGTATTATACATGTGAAATTTAGGAATGACTAGTAGATCTTGGATTTTGAATTTGTATTGCTAGAAGGCATGTTAAGATTCGAGTATGGTTGTGATCGGATGGATGAACATCTGGATCTCGTGAATACACATCCGATTTGGTTTTGAGTGGTGGAAGATATTGAGTATTGAGAAATCCTAATGGAAGAATTAGGAGTTAAGAACATGAGAATTTAGTTTTGAGATATTGGTTGATTTGAGAAAATGTATCCAAACTGAGGATACTTTGAGATTGTTGTTTTATTTAAGTACAAATTATTTTAGTAAACAATGATTTCTTCGGAAAACCTTAATTTTGATATACAACCAAGACCTTACAGTCTGTAGGCCGACAGTCGACTAATACGACCCTGCTGCTGTGTCTTTAGTTTCTTGAAAATTCATTCTGGACAGTCAACTTAAACCTTTTATAGTCGACTGGTGTTCCCAGATTACTTTTAAAGATACTGTAGTTTTCTCTCTGATAAGTCGACCTACGACTTTTAAGTCGACTTACAACACTTAGCATATTTTCTTAAAGAAAGGTTGGAATTTTCTCTGGACAGTCGACCTATATTATTAACAGTCGACTTCTACTATACTTAGACTTATTGTCCGAAAACTACTGGATTTTCCTCTGGACAGTCGACTGGTGAGTTTTGCAGTCGACTGTAGATACTTAGATTTTATTTCTTAAAGATGTTAGTTTCCACTCTGGACAGTCGACTGGTGCCTTTTGCAGTCGACTGGTACTGATACTTTTCTAAGGTGTTTTGATGTTCTTTAAACGACTATTTCTTTAAATGTTTTGGATCTATAACCTACCCTTATAAATATTATTCTTCTATAGAACATACGTTTTTAATATATATTATGGTTGGATTTGGATTATGGAATGTATTAAATACTTGAGCTTTATTGAGTGGAGAGATTTCTCCTTTGATCGTTTGACGATAGAATAGCGAGTTATGGTCATATTGAGGTCTCTAGGAGCTGTGTGGGAGTTCTACGATCCAGCAGGCTACACTAACTCTAGAGACAAGGATTTTTGGTGTATTTGATAATAATCGACGTAAGTAAAGACTCATGATTTGTTAGTCCCACTAGAGGATATTTAGGTGTTCGCGTGTCGAGGGTCTACGGGCCTATTCACGGAGCATGCAGGGTGCATTTGCGTGTCGAGGGTCAGCAGACCTATTCACGGAATGTATCCGGTGTATTCACACGTCGAGGGTCTTGAAGGCCTATTCGTGGGGTACATAATATTTAGATGTTCGCGTGTCGAGGGTCTACGGGCCTATTTACGGAGCATGCGGGGTGCATTTGCGTGTCGAGGGTCGGCAGACCTATTCACGGAATGTATCGGGTGTATTCGCATGTCGAGGGTCTTGAAGGCCTATTCGTGGGATACACAGCAGGGAGATGATTCTCCGGTTGTTGTTGTTGTTGTTGTTGTTGTTCTTGAGCTATCTTACTTGATGCTTGCGCATTGAGGGCGGTGACGCCTATTCGCGGAGTATTCTGAATCTTGTTTCCCATCACCGTAGTGGGATTAATTACATATGAAGTTGTGTTTTCTTAACTTGGTTTTATGCATGTGTTTTCTAGTTTTCTCACACTTGACACTTAGACTAGATTCACTTGTTGTTTTCATTCCATGATGTTTTCATGCTTTACATCCTTTGTTATTTCTCATTCATTTATCCTTGTTGTTAATACATGCTGTTGATGACTTTATGTTTTATGATCAAATTATGTTGTTTCGTTTTTATATCACTCACACCATTTATGGCTGACCCCTTTAGTTTTGGGGGTTAGGGATCATCTCTAGCCTCATATGTTGCTGGTTGCTGCTTAGAGTTTGGGGGTTTGTACGCTTGTGTTAGCTTTGGAGATTATAAGTAATGTAATAGAGCCTTGTGTAATTTTTGTAAAGAGAAGTGTTGTAAAAAGGAATGCTTTTAATTCAAGGTGTTTGTATTTCCACTGCATTTGAAAAAGATTGTTGTAATACAAGTTTGGAATAAAATTATTTCTGTTTTTGGGCTATGTGTACTGTTACATTGAAGTTGATGCTGGGATTGTACCACGTATTTTCTAAGTTATCATATTAGAAATTCGACGAGCTACAGATTGGTATCAGAGCATGCTTCAATAGTAATAATAGGCATAGTATGAAAAACTAACCTAGGTGTGGACACTAGAGAGTGAGTACCTAGGTGTGGATATTAGAGTGTGAGTATCACATAGAATTGGAACATGATGTTTGGTTTGAGGTTATGGTTTGGGGTATGGTGATAGTTTTGTCATAGGGTGTGGTTGTGAATGTGAAATGTGTGTAGTGCTCTAACTTTACCCTCATTTTGCAGTAATCAGTATGGTTGCACCTAGGCCCAGGAATGGTGGTAACAATAAGGATGGTTCTGGTAGTTCTGGAGGAACGGGAATTGATCTTGAGGCTGAATTCTCCAAGGTATATCAGACCCTGAATGCGCTGATGGCATTCAATTTGGCGCAGTAGCAGAATCAGCAGCCAAATCATGGAGCTGGACAGGGATTGGTTAACGCTGATCCTATCAAGCAGATTGAGTTCTTTAAGAGGATGAGGCTGCCAGTCTTTGAGGGGCAATCTGATCCAACTGCAGCTGATGATTGGATTAGAAGGATGGAGATGATCTTCGAGGTCTCAGAAACTCCGGCAGCCAATAAGGTAAAGTTGGCCACTATGCAGCTGGAGAGGGACGCTGGTGTCTGGTGGGAATCGCTGAAGAGGACTTTGGAAGACCAGTCGATGACTTGGGAAGCTTTTTTGCAGGAATTAAGGGATCGCTTCTTTCCCCTAGATATTCAGGAGAAGAAGGCGACAGAGTTCCTGGATTTACAACAAGGCAGCATGACCGTGCGAGAGTATGAGACCAAGTTTGCTCAGCTGTCGAGGTATGCACCAGAGTTGATTGCTGACGAGGCGAAGAAGGCCAAGAAGTTCGAGCAGGGTTTGAAGCCAGACTTGAGGTCGAGAATGATCCCGTTGGGTATAAGAAGGTTCGACAAGCTGGTCAGAAGAGTAGCAATGACAGAGGAAGACATGGACCAGTTCCAGATGAAGCAAGAAACCTGGAATAAGAAAAAGAGGCCAGTAGATGATCAGAATGGGAAGGAAATTCCAGTGAAGCAGGTCAAGTTCAGTGGGCCAGTGCAGAAGGCGCCCGCAGTTCAGGATGCGACTTGTTTCAACTATGGAGAGACAGGTCATTATCGAGCAGCATGCACCAAACCTCGGAAGGCGTGTTATCATTGTGGTCGTGAAGGGCATGTTGGACCAAACTGTCCGCAGCTGAAGAAAGATGGTGCAGGGAAAGGTAAGGATCTGAAGAGGGGCGAGAGTCCGCATTGACTGATGAGGATGCAGACAACTCAGGAATGTGACTCGTGTGTGCAGGAATTTTGAAATTTATTCTTTTGTATTAAGTAAAACTTTTATTTGGGGAATAATTGAAGATTGAGTATTTTTCTTCATGTAACAAGATTTATTTGGATTAATGGAATAAAGACAAAGTTTTATTTGATACTATTTTCTTACATGCAATTGTGTCACCCATTTATTGATGGTCTTAAGTGTGGAGCTTAAGATGTTTCCAAGCAAGGTCTTGAGGTGTCTATCCTTAGTCATGTCCTTTCTAAGGAGGGAGTGGCCACTGATTCTCGGAAGGATGAAGCAGAAGGTCAGATGTTGGATGCAGGAGTTCAGAGGTTGTTACAGCATGGCTTCCGATGGCAAGTTATCAGAGTTGCGCAGCGGAAGGTCGATTTTCTGAATTCTTTGCATGATTGTGTTTATTTTGTGTGATGTATTTATTTTGTTGGAACACATTCTTTAATGTGACTGTATTTCCTAAAATTATGTTTCTATCCATGAGTTTTCATTCCTTGTTGGTGGGTTTGTTCGGACCCCATTAACAGTAGTTCTGAGAACAGAACTCTTCTAAGGAGGGAGTGATGTAGAACCCCGTATTTTCAAATATTATTTTAAATATTTGAAAATGAATTAAAATGATTTTCTGGAGATTTAATAAAGATTTTCTAAAAGATTTATCTTTTTACACGTGTAGAACACGTGCAAATATTTTCTTGAGAAGTTTGAAAGTCAAGTTTTCTTTATGAAAAATCATTATTTAATATTTGGGATTGATTTATTATTTTTCCAGATTTTTCTGAAATTAATTGGATATATTTGCAATTTTTGAGAAAAGAAGGACCTTTTTGCAAATTTGACATTTTTAAGGGTTAAAATGCAAATTGTATTTTTTGAACGTTTTGAACAGTACCGTTTGAGATTTAGGATTATATTTTACTTTTAAGTCCTAATTTAAATGGTTTTTATTGGATTTCCAAGAATAGGACTATATATGTAAAGCTATGTTTTGGAAGGACTATTTTGCAAATGCATTTCTAAACCCTAAATCTTACTTCCGGCCTGTATAAAAGAGAGGTGCAGCCATCTTTCACTGCACAACTCAAGTTTCATTATGTTATTATTTTCTTGGTGATTGAAGATGAGGACTTTGGATCTCACAAAAGAGGGAGACTTTCTTGTCGAATTTCTTCATTCTAAGGTGAGTGATATAATTTTGTTTTGTTTTGTTTGTTCTATGAATGATATGAACTTTGCTTGTTGATCAATTCATGTGAATGATGGTTTCGTTGTTGTTTCGACATGTTTGTTTCATTTAGTGTATTTTGTGTGGATCGTTGCAACGGTTGTTGTTGGTATTATACATGTGAAATTTAGGAATGACTAGTAGATCTTGGATTATGAATTTGTATTGCTAGAAGGCATGTTAAGATTCGAGTATGGTTGTGATCGGATGGATGAACATCTGGATCTCGTGAATACACATCCGATTTGGTTTTGAGTGGTGGAAGATATTGAGTATTGAGAAATCCTAATGGAAGAATTAGGAGTTAAGAACATGATAATTTAGTTTTGAGATATTGGTTGATTTGAGGAAATGTATCCAAACTGAGGATACTTTGAGATTGTTGTTTTATTTAAGTACAAATTATTTTAGTAAACAATGATTTCTTCGGAAAACCCTAATTTTGATATACAACCAAGACCTTGTAGTCTGTAGGCCGACAGTCGACCGACAGACCTTTCAATCGACTGATACGACCCTGCTGCTGTGTCTTTAGTTTCTTGAAAATTCATTCTGGACAGTCGACTTAAACCTTTTACAGTCGACTGGTGTTCCCAGATTACTTTTAAAGATACTGTAGTTTTCTCTCTGATAAGTCGACCTACGACTTTTAAGTCGACTTACAACACTTAGCATATTTTCTTAAAGAAAGGTTGGAATTTTCTCTGGACAGTCGACCTATATTATTAACAGTCGACTTCTACTATACTTAGACTTATTGTCCGAAAACTACTGGATTTCCCTCTGGACAGTCGACTGGTGAGTTTTGCAGTCGACTGTAGATACTTAGATTTTATTTCTTAAAGATGTTAGTTTCCACTCTGGACAGTCGACTGGTGCCTTTTGCAGTCGACTGGTACTGATACTTTTCTAAGGTGTTTTGAAGTTCTTTAAACGACTATTTCTTTAAATGTTTTGGATCTATAACCTACCCTTATAAATATTATTCTTCTATAGAACATACGTTTTCAATATATATTATGGTTGGATTTGGATTATGGAATGTATTAAAGACTTGAGCTTTATTGAGTGGAGAGATTTCTCCTTTGATCGTTTGACGATGGAATAGTGAGTTATGGTCATATTGAGGTCTCTAGGCGATCCAGCAGGCTGCACTAACTCTAGAGACAAGGATTTTTGGTGTATTTGATAATAATCGACGTAAGTAAAGGCTCATGATTTGTTAGTCCCACTAGAGGATATTTAGGTGTTCACGTGTCGAGGGTCTACGGGCCTATTCACGGAGCATGCAGGGTACATTTGCGTGTCGAGGGTCGCAGACCTTTTCACAGAATGTATCGGGTGTATTCGCACATCGAGGGTCTTAATGACCTATTCGTGGGGTACATAATATTTAGATGTTCGCGTGTCGAGGGTCTACGGGCCTATTCACGGAGCATGCAGGGTGCATTTGCGTGTCCAGGGTCGGCAGACCTATTCACGGAATGTATCGGGTGTATTCGCACGTCGAGGGTCTTGAAGGCCTATTCGTGGGATACACAGCAGGGAGATGATTCTCTGGCTGTTGTTGTTGTTGTTGTTGTTGTTGTTGTTCTTGAGCTATCTTACTTGATGCTTGCGCGTCGAGGGCAGTGATGCCTATTCGCGGAGTATTCTGAATCTCGTTTCCCATCACCGTAGTGGGATTAGTTACATATGGAGTTGTGTTTTCTTAACTTGGTTTTATGCATGTGTTTTCTAGTTTTCTCACACTTGACACTTAGACTAGATTCACTTGTTGTTTTCATTCCATGATGTTTTCATGCTTTACATCCTTTGTTATTTCTCATTCATTTATCCTTGTTGTTAATACATGCTGTTGATGACTTTATGTTTTATGATCAAATTATGTTGTTTCGTTTTTATATCACTCACACCATTTATGGCTGACCCCTTTAGTTTTGGGGGTTAGGGATCATCTCTAGCCTCATATGTTGCAGGTTGCTACTTAGAGTTTGGGGGTTTGTACGCATGAGTTAGCTTTGGAGATTATAAGTAATGTAATAGAGCCTTGTGTAATTTTTGTAAAGATATGTGTTATAAAAGGGAATGCTTTTAATTCAAGGTGTTTGTATTTCCGCTGCATTTGAAAAAGATTGTTGTAATACAAGTTTGGAATAAAATTATTTGTGTTTTTGGGCTATGTGTACTATTACATTGAAGTTGATGCTG
This sequence comes from Hemerocallis citrina, assembly GCA_017893485.1. NCBI lineage: Eukaryota > Viridiplantae > Streptophyta > Magnoliopsida > Asparagales > Asphodelaceae > Hemerocallis > Hemerocallis citrina. Next base: position 45,610,471 of record CM030359.1, read on the forward strand.
GGATTGTGCCACGTATTTTCTAAGTTATCATATTAGAAATTCGGGGCGCTACAGCGGTGCTGAGAGTCCTTGATCTCCGGGGTCGGGTATATTCTGTGGTATTGAGAGTCACAGGTAGTGATTGATAGCCGGGTATCCGATCTGCGGTGTTGAGAGTGATTGATCTCCGGGATCGACTATACTATATTGGCTAGAAAAGGCGGATCCTACACTAGATGTGTGCCCTGTACTCAGCGAGGATGCTAATTTCTAAAGGTGGGGTGTATGTAATACCCCAGATTTGCAGCGAACAGTCGACTGGTTTGCGTACACGGGATTTGAGGAATTTGAGAGGATTTGAGAAATATAGTCCCACATGGGAAGTACACAAAAACTAATTTGAGTATAAATATAATTAGCCAATGATCAAGAGTCACCTAATTGGTTTACCACCTTTTGAGAGGCAGCCTGTGGTGGGCAGTTGTACCACATAGTATCTAATTTGTCTTCTAAAAATATTAAAATTGTCTGAGTATTGGGGCGGGGCGTTACACAAGCTAACCACCTTCATGCACAAGGCTTGAAATCATTCAAATCACATCTAGTTCAATAGATCTTGATAAGATCGTGGACTTGCAGACATATTTGGATTGAATGGTCTTGATGTTTTGGTGCAATTTTAGTTTTGGTCTTGGGTTGGAGATCATACCACAGCATGAAGTACTCTATTTTGAGTTCTGGTTTCTCTATATCTAGCTAAACCGGTATAAACCTAGAGGACAAGGTTCTTTTGAGAGGAAGGCAATCATACGAGTACGTTAAGATACACGTGTAACTCTTGTATAAGACTAAGAATAAATGACAGTATATGCTAAGAGATTAGTTTTTAGGTACGCGTTTGTTAAATAAGTATCGCTGTAGCTATATAAAGAGCAATTAAAGTGTCATGGGGAGGACGAAGGAAATATGACAAATCTTTCTCCCCCGTCTTCTTAGCTGTGTTCTTCTTCTTCAACTTCTGTAATCTCTACTATTGTAACACGTTGTATAATTAAATATATTATTTTGAATGATTAATTATTATTAATTTAACTGATTAGTTATTTTGACTATTTTTTATTAACTACTATTTTGTACATGCAAAACACGTGCAATAGTATGAGATTATAATTGTTAGATTATTGTTGTTCCGATATATTTTTCCTCATTATTTATATTATTATTATTATTATTCTTTTTTTGTATGGATGAGGAATTATCCATTATGGACTAGTAATAAAATTAGAATTAAACCTATAATAATAGAATGCTATTTTGGACCCATATAAAAGCCTGATCCAACTCACAATTTTTATGCGTAAAAAGAGAAATAAAATTAGGTATAAATCACACTCATCAATCGAGTTAGGATTGCATAGTGAGAGATTGAATCCTATAATGAGAAGAACACTAAGGGATTGTGCTCGGACCTATGTAGTATGAGACGCATAGAATCTGAATAAGTATGCATTAGTCGAGCATTGTGTGCATTTGTTTTATGCATTTTGATTTTTGTTTCATGGTAAACACTGATACACTTAGACTAGATTCACTTTGTTTTTTTTTATTTATCTCCATTGTTTTTATTATTTTGCATCAAGTTTGTAGTTGTTGAAATCTGGAAGATCATTATTATTATAGTATTGCATCAATTGCATTCAACTGACGTGTCCACAGTTTAATAGTTTTGTAGGACTCTTTATAGTGAGTGGCATGGATACAAGTTATGACAAGGATTCTAATGAAGGCAGAAGTTTGAATATTCTAACAAGTTGCAATAAAAAGTGTAATAATTCCACTGTGTATTTCAAAGAAAGATGATGTATTAAAATTTTTAAGTTTTCCCTGTATTTTGTTCTGTGTTTATATTACATTGAATTAATGATTCTAGATAAGTCACGGATTTTTTGTGGACGAAATTCGAGGCACTACAGAGTGGTATCAGAGCATACTTCAGTTAGTAATACTAATCATGATATAGGAAAACAAAATTAGGGTGGACATTAGACGTGTGAGTGTCAGTTTTGAGTCATGAATGTTGTAGTTATAGAACTTGCATTCATGATACTCTCTTCGTATACATTGATGTGATATTGTTTGCGAGCATGTTTTCCTTTTGTATCACACGTGTTATGGTTGGTTTGAACCTAGCATTTATGATACCTTCTACGTAGACTAAGTTTTTCCTTCTTTATTATTTTTTTAATTTTTATTCTTCGTGTAATTTCTTTATACTAATTTTCATCTTTAATGCTTAATACTTTTAAAAAATTCTTTTCTTTTGCTATTAATTCACGTTGATAGTTATTATTTTATCTACCTTCTTTAGTCTTAATATTTTTATTTTGTCTTACTTATTTTTATTTCTTAAAATTTTGTCCTTCATATTTTTGTGCTTTTATGTTTACTCATTTATTTTTTATGTTACTTTTATGTATTTTATTAGTTTTAATTACTACTTATTAAATTATTATAATGACTGTTAATTTCTTTTATTATTTTTCCTATTATATTTTAAATTTTTGATTTTAGTATATTTACATTCATTTTATATATGCTTTTATTTTATGATATTATTATTATATAATTTTTCATTATATTATATTATCTTATTTATTTCGATATATTTTAACATCATTGGAATAATTTAACTTATATAAATATAATATACTTGTATACACTATTTTTTTAATATTTACAGTTATGTTTTTACAGCTTATATTCAATATTATTGTTATTACTTACAATTTACTATATTTTGTTATACTTACTCTTCACTATTAATAGCTACTTATTAATTTTATTGCTTTGTTTTATTATTTTTATACTTTTACTTCTCTAATATACTATATCCACTTACTGCTTATTTTTTTACTTTATTATTATTATTATTTACATTCTTTGTTTTTTTTAATACATATACTTTCTACCATTTACTATATATTATATATATTTTAACATACTTGCTAAACATATTATTTTACACTTATCTAATCGCTACATTACTGTATATTTTATAACATATGATTATTTATGCTAACTAACTACACTACATATTTATTTTCTCTTTCACATTTGTATTTAAGCTTATGCATTTACTTTATTTTATTTTGTTCTTCTTACTTTTTACATATTATTTTCAATATTACTAATTTTTCTATTTATATTCAATATTTATAACCTATGCTTTTTCTATTCTATCTTTGTAATTTTCTACTTTATTTCCTAATTTTATTATCGCACATTTTTACTTCAATTTTAATATGTATCACTTATCACTATTTTATTCATTTTGTACTAGTTTATACTATCTATATAATAAATTACAAAGAAAGCCATCAAGCGGCTCTCCTTCAACCTCCCCTAAAATCAATGGTCCAGTTTGATTCTCACAAGATATATTTTCCCACCCAAAATTTCAAACCCCAAAATTTTAAAAAACACACACACTCTCTCTCCCAAAATACCCCCTTCTCCCTCTCTCTCTCTCTTTCACTGTCTTTATCTCTATCCCGCTCTTACTGTCTCTCTCCCCGTCTCGATCATGTCTCTCTCATCTCTCCCCCTACCCTGTCTCCCGACCTTCTCCCCTGCCGTGACCCCGTCTCCAGCGACTGCTCGTAACCCCCCTGTCGTCCTGCCTCCACGATAGCGCGCCCCTCTCCTCCCCTTCTCCTTCGGTCGACAACAACAACCACAGCCACAATGCCACCCCCTCTCGGCTTGTGTCCCCTCCCGACTTCGCGCTGCCCGTTGCCGTCGCTCTGCACCACCAATTTCATTGACCACCGAAGCACCGAACCCCACCCAAGCCTCACCTTATTCCCGACCAGTGACTAGTTTATGCCCATTTGAGTTTGTAGCGCCCCGAATTTCTAATATGAGAACTTAGAAAATACGTGGCACTCTCCCAGCGATCCACTTCAATGTAACAATATACATAGACCAAAAACTCAAGTCAATTTATTCCAAATCTTTATTACAATAATCTTTTACAATGCAGCGGAAATACAAACACTTTGAAATACATTTAACTATTACAACCCTTTCTCTTTACAAAATTACCCAAGGCTCTATTATATCACTCATAAAATCCAAAGCTAACCCAAGCATCCAAGCTTCCAACTCTAAGCAGCTACCTGTAACACATGAGGCTAGAGTTGAACCCTAACCCCCAAACTAAAGGAGTCAGCCATAAATGGTGTGAGTGATATAAACAACAAACATAAATGAACAATAGCATAAATTCTCAAGCAACATGTACTGAACAAAAATACATAAACTGAACATGTAATATGAAACAAGAAACGATAGGCCAGTACATGCGTGAACCAAGTCGAGAAACAATACCAACGATCAAGTATCAATCAATCAATCACTCTCAAAGTAGTACAGCTCATCTGCACTGTACAGTCGACTGTTTAACGAACCAGTCGACTGTTCAGAACAAACAGTAATCCCCACACTCAGAATATGTCCAACTGTCAACAATTCTCAGTACCACAATGTATGTCCAACAGTCGATCACCAATAATGCCATAGATCGGATAACAATATATCCATCTACAAAACTAAAGATAATATAGATCGAATACGAACCCGGTATGCCAAGACACCGACGAACATATCCATCTACAAACAAACTAAGAGGGTATAGATCGAATACGAACCCGGTATGCCAAGACACCGACGAACATATCCATCTACAAACAAACTAAGAAGGTATAGATCGAATACGAACCCGGTATGCCAAGACACCGACGAACATATCCATCTACAAACAAACTAAGAGGGTATAGATCGAATACGAACCCGGTATGCCAAGACACCGACGAACATATCCATCTACAAACAAACTAAGAAGGTATAGATCGAATACGAACCCGGTATGCCAAGACACCGACGAACATATCCATCTACAAACAAACTAAGAAGGTATAGATCGAATACGAACCCGGTATGCCAAGACACCGACGAACATATCCATCTACAAACAAACTAAGAGGGTATAGATCGAATACGAACCCGGTATGCCAAGACACCGACGAACATATCCATCTACAAACAAACTAAGAAGGTATAGATCGAATACGAACCCGGTATGCCAAGACACCGACGAACATATCCATCTACAAACAAACTAAGATAACAAGAACCCTCAAGATCATGAAACTCATCAGCACCGGTCGACTTATTCTATAGTAAGTCGACTGCCCCGAGAACCAATATCCAAGATTATAATAAGTACAGTAAGTCGACTCAAGAAAACCATCAGTCGACTTACCCGAGACAATTATCAACAATTCTCAAGAAACGTTCCAAGTGCTAATAGTCGACTCATAGGGGTCATGGTCGACTGTCCCGAAACGACTGAACAAAACTTTACTCAGCATACCAGTCGACTGATTATAGTGCCAGTCGACTGTCCCGAACGATTACACGAGACTGAAAATATAATAACAGGGTCGTACCAGTCGACTGAGTTATAGACCAGTCGACTGTCGGCCTACAATTCTCACAAACTAGGTCTGAAATCAAATAATAAATTCTGGTGTCTATCTCAATACCAAATCTCTTCCTCAACTCAAATCTAATCCGATTCGTAATCATAGGATCCAGAGATTCATCCATCCAATTTCTTATTTTCATAACCATACTCGGATCTAACATGTTTCAGGCAAATCAAGAATTGTCAATGAGATCTACTAATCTTTCATGAAATTTCACATGCATATAACAGATACAACCATGGCGTCGATTTCATACTTAAATACGAAAAACATCCTACAAACAGCATACAAACATACACATAAATAAATAAGTCCATATCACTCACCTTTAGAATCGAGAAGAATCCACAAAAGCCTTCCTTTGCTAGATCCAAACTCCTTCTCCAAATCGCCAAGAAAATAATATAATGAAATCTGAGTTATGCCGCGAATGACGGCTGCGACTCTACTTATATAGGCCGAGAATTAGGTTTTAGGGTTTCCAAATACATTTGCAAAACAATCCCCTTCAAAATACAAATTATATATATATATATCTATCTACTCTTGGAAACTCATCCAAAATTCATTAAAATTAGGATTTAATAGAAAATATACTTCTAAATCTTAACCAATACTGTTTAAAACGTCCAGAATGCCAATTTTGCACTTTAGCCCTTAAAAATGTCAATTTTACAAAAAGGTCCTTCTTTTCTCAAAATTTGCGAATAGTACCAATTAACTTCAGAAAAATCTGGAAAAATACTAAATAAATCCCAAATAATAAATAATGATTTTTCATAAAGGAATCTTAATTTTTCAAATATCTCAAAGTCGTTTGCACGTGTTTTGCACGTGTACAAAAGATAAATCTTTTAGAAAATACCAATTAAATCTCCAAAATAAATTTAAATTCATTTTCAAATAATTAAAATAATATTTGAAAATACGGGGTTCTACAGAGTTGATCCCAACCACCGATTTCACCGTCTCTACATGTCAGGTATTGCATTCGTTTTACTTTTTGAAAAATTTGAGGGGGGGGGGGGGGGGGGGGGGGTGGATGTTAAACCCTAATAGAATTTTGATTTTCAATCTCTTCAATCTATAAAATTTTGCTTGCCAACTATTCGACAAAATGCCATACCGAGAAATTCATCAAAATCTAAGATGTAGTGTCTTATATAGCAATCACATTAGGTATTCACGCTAAGAATCCTATGTTAAATTGTGATTTCTTTAGTTGTTGTTGTTGTTGTTGTTGGGTTAGTTTTTCTGTTTAGAAAAACAGATTTATATGAAAATTCTGCATCTACATCAACAATTAGACCACCCCAACAAACCCATACTTCAATCCAGAAAACTCTGAATTGTAATTCACTCTGTTCATATGACTATATTGTTTCAATTAAAGCACTGGAAGGTTCATTCTCATTTTTTTAAAAAAATTTTGCAGCTATAGTAGTAAGATAAATATCTGATGCAGATACTGTTGGTGTTCTTTCTTGAGTTTTGCATCTTTGTCAGACAAGAGTGAGAACAACGCAGGGAATATTATGAAGCACATTGTGAGAATTTGTACCCGGCTGTTCTGGCGAGGTATGCATCCTTTTTATTATACAAGTTTGAATTTTGGTTTGCAATTTCTTTTACCATATATTGCATCTAAATTTTCTACCGTATTTTTATGTGCAGCTCAAAAGCATGTCATATTGGAGAGTAAGAGACTGAGGAAGAGTTGGCTAGGTATGTGGTGTGCTTCCTGCTAATTCTTCATGGTTTTGGAATGCGCAATTCAAGTAATCAAACTCTATCCTTCTAAAAAAAAAATCTAATTCTAATTATTAGTATGTTTTTTCTTAAATTTAAATGATTTGATCTGAGTAGATTCGATTGAGACGGTTAAAGGTGTTATCGGAAGGTGGGGGAAGCTGACAAGAAGACAGAGGATCTTGCCGAAAACATTTGGCAACATTGTAAGTAACTAATCATTTTGAGGGTTTAATTATATTTTTGTTTCGGATAAATTTTGGTCAGTGTACTATTTAACTGATGTTCATGTTTGCTGCACTTCCGGACGAACTGTTTTGTGCAAGCCTCATTTAGATGATTTTGTAGTCATGAATTCTGTGTTGATTTTCAATGATGATGATGATGATGATGATGATGATGATAACACTCTCTCTTGGTTTTATACATTGAAGAGATTGAAATTTTGGTAGAAACTTGGGTTAGGTTATACTTGAAGTTATTTTTTACGCAACTGTGAGTGGTAGGCTAATGTTTTTGACGCAATTGTGAGTGGTAGGCTAATTTGTGATTTGGGATTTAGGGTTTTATTTGTTGGTACAATTTTAGGATATAGGGATTATGAGCTGGAATGAAATGTGAGTTCATTTCTTAGTTTATTAGAAATGTAGCTTTTTTTGCTCATTGGTGTGTTCAATTTTTTGGTGGATCATTGATTTGTGTTTTGGGGATAGTTTAGATTGAATGACGATCTAAGGTTTATGCGATAAATGAAGTTCTTCCTTTTGTTGTCTAGGGCACGAAAAGATTGCATGTTGGGATGTAAGTTTTATGAGATGGAGCAAAATGTGGTGACCTCTTGCTTGCACAACCTGTAATTCATGTGATGTATGTCTAATTTTTTACAATGTGATTTGTGGGTGGGCATTGAGTTTTTCTTCGCATTTGATTTGTAGATTATGTTTTTTGAGGCTTTTCCACTTGCTTGCGAGTATCTGTGTGCACTGATTTTCATTTTATTTAATCCAATTTATTTTCTCGATGCTTAGTTCTTAATGCAATTTGGTTTCCTGCTGAGCTTTAGTGTATTTGTGTTCTCATTCCATCCTTTTGATTGAGTGGAGCTAGAGTTTATTAGATGGAATGAAATATAACAATTTGATGTATTTGTGTTTGCTCAATATGACCTTTTGTTTATTTTAGGGCTCCAATTTAACCTAAACCATATTTAGTGATACTCTTACTATTGTCCTGTGTATGCACTCTTTTACTACTATCTGAACACTATTCGATTAAGTAGATATGTGGAATCTCTTAATCTCCATTATTGAGCAATGTATACTAAAATGATGGAATAACCTTGCTCAAGGGACATATTTCTTGATACTTAAAACAGTTCTGAGTGACATATAACCTTTTTTTTTTCTTCAGGGTAGTGATTGTGAGTATCTTCATTGTGAGAAAGCAAGACTCAACCTGTGAGATTGCTGGTATTGGTTGAACCGCAACTGTCGCAATCCAAGCTGTGCATTTCGGCATCCTCAATCCAAGTTTTTCTTTGGGGATATTGACAGCAAAGCATTCAACTTATATCTAGCATCTTTGCATCAGATCTTCTGTAGGTATGCTCATGTTATTTTTTGGATTTTCAATCCAGGCATCAATGACTAGCAGTTACTGCTTATCTCATACTTTACTATGTAAAATATGTAGGACAAAAAAAATTGGCTGTTGCTATTAAGTAGTGTTAATGACTGTTTATAAATTGCTAAACTTTAACTATTAAAATTTTACATGCATCTTGGCTGGAAAGTTATACTTGAAAAGAAAAGGTGAAAATTTAAAGGGATATATATATTTAATGAATCTTGGCCAAGTTCAACAGTTAATTTAGAGGGGTGATTTTTTCATGCTCAACACGAGTTTTCACCTCCATTTGTCAAACTCGATTATCTATTTCTTTTCTTTTCCAAGTGAGGCTCAGTGTTCTACAATGTTAATACGATTGCTTCTACACTGAGGCTCACTGGAAACAAGAAAGGAAAAAAAATAAATACTTAGTATTGACAATAATGAAGATCCTAAAGTGCGAAGGGATATACAAATTTAAGGTGTTGAAATGCTGATAAAAGATAGGTAGCAAAGTGCAATATTAGTGCAACATCTAATTGAATCTAGAACTACAACAATCGGATTTAGGAAGTTAAGATGGATTATTGTTTGAAACATAATGTTGATTGTAGTAGGCTAACAGAACAAACCATGGGACCAATTAGGTACAACATATTACCTCTTCCAAGTATAAAAAATTGTAAAAAGTAAAAAAATCCCTTCAGATATAATGCATACTTTGTACGTAAGCCGAATTTTGAAGTCTGAATATATTTTATTATTGGAACTGATGTCAAACAATGGTTCTAATGGTATCCTGACTTTGTATGATACCAATGTTTGTAGTTTTTCTGGGGTTTGTAACCTAACTATTTACTTTAGATTATGATTGAGATAATACTGGAGTTCGCGAGCTGTACTGCACCAGTACTCCAAAGTTGTGGTGAGAATTGAGAAAATTTGTGATTATATATGGAGTTTGTCAGAACTCTACCTTTTATGTCAAAAAAATTGATTGGAACTAATATTTACAATATATTGACTCCGAGCTGCACCAATACTCCAAAGTTGTAGTGAGAATTGAGAAAATTTTGATGTTCTACCAAAATAAAAGGGTTACTTTGGAAATTATTCTTCTGTTATTATGATGTTCTACTTATTTCTATAAGGGCTACTTTGGAAATTATCTGTGGTGTTATGAGTTATGACATTGCAGTTATGTTTATAATTCTATTATCATATGGTACTGCAGCCAAATGAATCTAGATATAGAACTGTTAGCAAGTCCTCAATCAACTGTCATTATGATTTACTTTTGATTATGTGGAATTACCTATGATCTGCATTGTGTGCAAGCCAAAAAATAGTGTATTAACTATACTCTTGGAAGCTGTTAACCTGAGATTACTTTATATTAACTGTTTCCTCTTTGCATCGTAATTAGAAAATCAAAGTCAAGACACTGTGTATGTGTGATTTGAATTAAAGGATTTGCAAGTTGAGTTCTTATTAGAATCTCATGCAGTTGCTTTCTTTCCAGGTAATGAGAAATAAGCATAAATCTATATACTCTTACTATTTGTTTCTTTAATTATCATTGATTTTGATTAATTCTTGAAAAACTCTTACTGTTTATGTAGGCTCACTGTTTCGTCCCATATTGAAGACTCGAAGCTTTGAGTTTGATCCCTATTGTAACAACTCTTTAATCTTTTTTTGTAGTAGGGTTGGTGGATGATGTATTAGTTGTATATTTTATTCCCTTAAGTTATGTAGAATAAGGGATTATGTAAATCTATGTAACATTTAGGATTTTGGGAGATGATGTAAGTATTTGTATAGGATGATGATATAATATAGTGATGTTAAAACCCGTACCCATAAAGTTGTGGAGTATTGGGTTCTGTGTGTTGTTTTTTAAAGGTTTTTTCAAAGGTTTTTCTAAAAATTCATTATGTTTTCAAACAAATTCATGGTTTTTATTTTGTATCTTGCATCATATGAGTATTTTTGCCCCCAGGGCCTTATATATATGATGCTTGTGTGATGTTGATTGGATTGGCCTGGGGAGGATTGATATTAACTGCATGTGATGTTATATTTTAAATTGTTTGCAGAATTCCGTAAGGAATTGATGTAAAAGGGCTAATATTTTAGGGGAGGTTCTGTCGAAATTTTTACTAAAATTCCTACGAATCCATTACGTTTTCAAATGAAATCTTGGTTTTTATTTTGTATCTTGCATTATATCAAGATTTTCGCCCCAAGAGCCTTATATATATGATGCCTATGTGATGCTGCTTGGATTGGTCTGAGGAAGATTGATATTAACTGCCTATAATGTTATATTTTTAATTGTTAGTAGAATTCCGTAAGGAATTGCTGTAAAAGGACTAATATTTTATGGGAGACTCTGTCTAAACTTTTACTAAAATTTCTATTAATATTCTACAATAGAAATGACCATTGGTTTTGACTTGATTGAATCCTTTTCATTTTAATGATTTTTCATCATTGATCGTGATTTTTGGCAGGTTTAGTCGTCAATCCATCTGCAATTTTCATGTTCTCTTAATGTTTGAAATGCCTGATAGTTGGGCTTATGTGTTTTGATGTAAATTATAGATATTAAAAAAAAATGTCAAATATCTCATACACTAAAGTATATCTTGGCAGGTTTAGTCGTCAATCCATCTGCAATTTTCATGTTCTCTTAATGTTTGAAATGCCTGATAGTTGGGCTTATGTGTTTTGATGTAAATTATAGATATTAAAAAAAAAATGTCAAATATCTCATACACTAAAGTATATCAAAAATTGCCGCTAACAAGCTTGTTTTAGATCAAATTTGCAGTAGGCTTTACAGTATCTGGATACTTAATATATTAATATGGAGATGTAATTGTACTTGATCACATTTAACAAAAGGTCTTTACATGTACATCACAACAAGCTTTTTCTCTATCTCCCGCTCTCTCATTTTTAACCTCTTTTAAAATCATATATGTTTAACTACATGAAAATATGACAACGGAGAATTAACTCATGCCGTTTGAAGCGATAACTACATTACCAACTGAATTGCTACTCATGCAATTTGAAATCTCTTATTTTTAAGTCACACATAGCAACTGATTTCGATCCACTATTGTTTTAGATTCACAGTACTCTTTTTCAATCCTGAGCTCCTGACAAATGATCCTGCAAGATATAAACCAATAAATAACTTAATTCAGAATACATTAATGTCTTAGCCAAATACACATTTATATATATTATTCTTCACAAAGACGTGCATATATTTAACTTTTTACAGACCATCCTGCTTTTTCACAGAAACGTGCCATAGGCACGTGTCCACAGGCACACCAAGTTTTATAATATTTTACAACTTATTCTGTACTATTTCAATTTTATTATTTATAATACAGTTATACTTATATACACATTTACTTGACTACTTTATTATTTATACTTACTTCTATATCTATCATATATGCGTTATTATTAATTTATTTTATTTTTCAACCTATATTATTACTTTTTACTATTAAACTACATTTTCTATCTTAATGTTATTATTATTATTATTATTATTATTATTATTATTATTATTATTATTTTCTCTTTCACATCTAAAAGTCTCATCTTAAATTGTTGTATATTTTTTATCTCTTGATATATTTTCCAGTTTAGTTTACAATTTTTAATCACTCTATTTTTCACGTTTTCTTTTAATTAACTTCTCTTTCCTTTAATTTTTCAAATTCTTAATAGTTACTGCTAACTACTTTTTAAACATTATGCTCTTCTCCATTATTTATTAGTTTGCTTTATATTTCGACACTTTTTATTTCATTTTGCTTTATATTATTTACTTCTTTATCATAATACTGCTCTTCTCATCATAGTTAATTTTTAAAATACTTAATCTTTATTTACGCTCTTAGTCTATTCAAAGTTTTCCTACTTCATTACAATTTATCTATACTATTTCAATTCTTCTATTCTTTGCACTTTACACTTCTTTTTATTTCTCATTTAGAACTATACTTCTACTTTTATTTTTTATTTGTCTTATTCTTTTTCATTCTACTTCTTACTACTTTCATCATTTTGCTTACTATACTTATTTTTAAATCATCGATTTTTACTATGCTTTTATTATTTCTTTTCAATTTATTTTGTTTTTCAATTTCTTTCAGAATTGATTACTTAATTTATATTTTTCTTTTACTATATTATCTAATACTTAACCTATTATTATTTTTGTATGAAACTTTCTTTCAATCCATATTCTCTTTCACTGTCACATTTCTTTTCCATAATTTTTTTTCAGTTTATTAAATACATAATTTCTTGTTTCGTTCTTATTGCTTTTTACTCTTAATCAATTTATATATCTTACTGGATACCTCGATACACTTATTTTCTTTATCTATATAATAAAATACAAATGCATCAAGTGGCTTTCTTTCAATCCCCAAAAAAACAATGGCCCAGATCTAACTCCACAAAACACATTATCCCCCCCCCCCCCCCCCATTCAAAAAGTTAAGAAATTTTATTAATATTTTTTTTAAAAAAAATAAAAAATAAAAAAACTAAAAAAATTAAAAAATTAAAAAATTAAAAAATAATTCACAAAAAAAACAAAAACATATAAAAAAATTTTTATAAATTATATATTTTTTAAAAATAATAAAATAAAAAGTTTTTTTTTAAAAAAATGTGTAAAAAAAATTTTTGGAAAAAAATTAAAATTTTTATATTTAAAATTCTTTTAATTTTTTAAAAAAATTTTAATTTTTTAAAAAAAATTAAATTTTTTAAAAAAATTTTAATTTTTTTAAAAAAAAATAAATTTTTCTAAGATTAATTTTTAAAAAATTTCAATTTTTTTTAAAAATATCAAAAATTTAAAAAATTTTAAAAATTTAAATTTTTTTAAATTTTTTTTTTAAAAAAATAAAAATTTAAAAGTTTAAAAAAATTTTAAAATTTTAATAATAATTCATAAAATCAAAAAAATATAAAAACTATAAAAAAAATTAAAATTTTAAAAAATTAATCAAATAAAAAAATGTAAAAAAAATTTTAAACATTTTTATAATTTTTTTTGTAAAAATTTAAATTTTAAAAATTTTGAAAATTTTAAATTTTAAAAATTTTAAAATTTTAAAATTTTAAAACAAATCAAAATTTTAAAAATTAAAAATTTTTTTTTAAAATACAAATTTAAAAAATTTAAAATTTAAAAATTTTGAAATTTTGAAAAGTTGAAAATCTCAAAGCAAATCCAAATCCAAATCCAATGTCGAACCACAATCAAGAGGTCGTCGCCGATATCTGATCCGCTGCTGGTTTTGTATCGGTGACTCTCCTTCATCAAATCGAGCGCGAATATCAAGTGACTCTATATCGACGACTCCCCTTCACCGAATCGAGAGCCTCTATATGTGATGCGGCGACTCTAATTTCATCTCATTAACCGAATTCTTATTCTAATTTTTAATTTTGTGCGTGCATGGGTTTCTCAGTTTTTGCTGACTCGAATTTTGTGTGTGCATGGGATCTAAATTCAGAGAGGTATGATTGTTTTATTTTTGGATTTATAAAATTTAAATTTGGTGATTTATATGATGAGATTTTTTTATTGGTTTTGATTTAAGGTGTACGCAAGTAAGAGATGGATTATCTGGTGGCCTCAATTTGGGCTTCCAAACCATAGCAGGACAGGTAAGCTGAGCAGCAGCCTAAAATAACTTGGCAAATATGCAACATTAATTTCTTTACTACAAGAGAAAATACTATCGTGAAGTGTTCCCTTCACTGGTTAAACCATAGACAACATAACATATAAGAACTTTTAGTGTATGTTTGAATATATAGGATTGGGATGAATGTAGTTTACCAGTGAAGGGTGTAAACTCTCCACTCAAGAAACACAACTAAAGTAAATTTGTTATTTATCCATTTTGTTTTTTTTATAAAGGTGCAATGGGGAGACAAAGTGGAGATAAAAGAAATGATTAGCTTGGTTTAGAGTTTTGAGAACTTCATGTATTTCATTTTGGTTGAAATAATAATAAGAGGTATTTCAATTGCAAACTGAGTCTCAGACAAATAAATGTATAGATTATTGGTATTGTAGATACCTTCACACCTGTGCTTGAATTACCATTGTATTTAGACATGCTCATACTGGTTATGAGATTAGAGTAAGCTCTATAAAACTATATGATAATGTCCCATAACTATTACAAGCATCTAAAAGTGATGCTGAAGTTAAAAAAAAAACTTTATGCAGTGTTTCTAACAAACTATATGCATTCTAGGTAAGTTCAAGCTAATGATCAAGAAGGCGACGATTGAGCTTAAAGGTAGATATACTACTTCCTCATATAATATGTTTGCTACTTCAATTAATTTGCTGGACCTCCAAAACTATTTTATATAATCAAACCAGGTGCACCGTTCCGAAGACGTGCCATAGGCACGTGCCAACGGGCAAACCTAGTATATATGTGTGTGTTAATCAAACCAGGTGCACCGTTCCGAAGACGTGCCATAGGCACGTGCCAACGGGCAAACCTAGTATATGTGTGTGTGTGTGTGTGAGGATTGCTCCATTGAAAACAGGTTTATTTTCAATGGGTGTGAAAACAGCGATCTGAGCTGTTGGATCGCTCTTGATCATGATCAACGGTTCAGATCACAGCCTCTCTGATGAAAGCGGAGCTCCAATAAGAGCGGAGGGGTATTTTGGGAAGTTCACGCCAAAAACACTTCAGACTTAGCATTTTTGGTGTGAAGTATTATTTTTTCGAAAAAATACACTTAGGTAGGTTTTTTTTTATAAAAAAATTTAACATATTCCGTTGTTCCCAACAACGGTCTAGGTATGTACAAGTATTTTCCAAATACTTGTACATACTCAGATCTCCATCTCCCTCACATCTTCGACAACTCACTCTCTCTCTCTCTGGAGCTCGCGATCCCCAACCCAAAACCCTAGCTCTCTCTCTCTCTTGATCGTTCCCGAACCCAATCTAAATAACCTAGCTCTCTCTCGATTGTTGCTTCTCACTCAATCTCTCCCTCTTCCTTTGAAGATCCCGAATCCAAAAAAACCCTAACCCATACGAAATCTCCCAAACCTTAATACCATAATCCTAAAGAAATTAGCCAAACCCTACTCTCCTTCCTTTGTCTACAGCAACGCGCAAGCACCTCCTTTATCTCCTCTCCGAAAAGCCACATTGTGAAAGGTATTAACAATTTTCTACTTTAGTAGATCTAACTTTGTTAATTGATTGAAATTTTTTATTCAATGTTGGAGTGCACGATTTGTATATTATGCGTAGCTAATTATGGGTTAGTTTCACGATGTGTTTTGTGCGTAGTTGTTATTGTCGATGTAGATGTAGTATTAGTTGTTGTACATTGTTAGTAATAGTGGACAAACGAGATCCAAAAATTCTGTAATTTTGTGAGTACGTCAGATTCTCCACGCACAAGCCAACGCAACTTATAGAAGTGTGTTTGGATTCACGATTTGCAATACACGGCCCTGTATCGCTTTCGACTCTTTTTCGTGAGTGAAAGTGATACATCGTCGTATATTGCAAACCGTGAGTCGAAACTCACTTCTACAAGTTGCGTTGGCTCATGCATGGTGCGTCCGACCTACTCACAAAGTTTTGAAATTTTTTGACCTCGTTTGCGCGGTTTTCGACCATATATCAAACGACAACAACAATTATACTTTTAATTTTTATCGAGTGACTTTTGACTAGGAAATCACATAAACGACATCCAAAAAATATGAAATTTTGCGAGCAGGTCTCGATCACCAAACACAAGCCAAAGCAACTTGTATTTGCGAGTTCTCACCCACGGTTTGCGATATGCGTCTGTGTATTGCATTCTTGGCAATTTTCAAGAGTGAAAGCGATACACTGCCGTATCTTGAAAAACGTGGGTCGAAACTCGCTTCTACAAGTTGCGTTGGCTTGTGTGCAGGGAGCCCGGCCCAATCACAAAGTTTCGTAATTATTGAACATCGTTTGTACGGTTTTCTCACGTATTTTGATATATTTTAACCGAGTTTTCAATAGAGAACCTACTTAAAAAATACGAAATTTTGTGAGTTGGTCGGTTTAGCCACTCACAAACTAAAATAACTTGTAGTTGTGAGTTTTCATCCACGGTTTGCTATATGCGTCCGTGTATCACCTTCTGCTCTTTTGCAAGAGTAAAAGCGATACACGGTCGTATCTTGCAAACCGTAAGTCGGAACTCGCTTCTACAAGTTGCGTTGCCTTGTGTGCGGCAAGCCCGACCCAATCGCAAAGTTTCATATTTTTTGAACGTCGTTTGTACGATTTTCTTACTTATTTTGTTTTGTATCTATATATATCCCAATCTTTTGTTAACAATTATATATATATATATATATGATGTACTTTCTTATAGAGAAATGGTTAGAACGAGGGGAACCGGATGAACATTCCAAAGAAGTAAGAGAACTATTTATTTTCATTGTGAATTTTGTATAAAGTGGTATTGTTACTACACTATTAATAATTTTTTGTGTTGGTGTAGGTTGGTGCATCCTCTTCGGTAGAAAATCGAGGCCCAGGACCAATAGAACCATATGTGCTCACTTTGTAAGACCGCCATAGATCTGAGGCAGTGTGGGGTGGGACGACACGGAGGTGTAATTTCTGCACTCACAAGACTTTGCTGATGCACCCACGTACCGCCGAGTATCTAGTCCTGGCCGGTTTCTACGGAATCAGTATGATGGGTCAGGTGAAACTCGACCAAGCACTTCTTGTAGCTTTCGTCGAGCGATGGAGGACAGAGACACACACCTTCCATCTACTGGTCAGAGAGATGACGTTGACGCTACAGGATATAGCGATGATCTCCGGTCTTCCAATAGATGTGATGGCCGTTACGGGTCATATAAATTTTGATAAAAGAGAGGTGTGCAATGAACTCCTCGGTACAGAGATTGTTGAGGAGAACGAGAATGATAAGTCTATTTTTGTCTGAGAATCAATTCGAATCTCTTTGGTGAAGGAGAATTTTGAAGGGAGCTTGA
This sequence comes from Hemerocallis citrina, assembly GCA_017893485.1. Lineage (NCBI taxonomy): Eukaryota > Viridiplantae > Streptophyta > Magnoliopsida > Asparagales > Asphodelaceae > Hemerocallis > Hemerocallis citrina. The sequence continues at coordinate 45,628,450 of CM030359.1, forward strand.
CCGATGAATCAACTGACCACCAAGTGCAGCGCTACACCAGAGCGTACATTATGACAGTGCTTGGCGGTGTTATCTTGCATAACTCATCCGGAGATACCGTACTAGTTATGTATATACGATTGCTCGTCGACCTAGGCGTAGCCGGCCAGTACAGCTGGGGAAGCTGCATTTTAGAAACGTTGTACAGGACATTGTGTTCAGTAGCGCTAGATGGGACCGAGATGACCGGCCCGATGGTCTTGTTACAGATTTGTTCATGGGAGCATCTACACTTGGGTCGTCCCTGAATTACGAGACCGGCAGACAGTTGGATGGTCAAAGCACCAAATGTGGAGATGATGGCACCTTAGGGGTATATTAGGAAGGTAAACAGAGTTATAAAAATAACCCAAATGGTGTACTAACTTACTATAGAGACAAGATCGACCAACTACGAGAAGAGTTCGTGATTTGGGAGCTGTATACACCCGAGCGGGTAGGAAGACTACCACCAATGTGCACGACCGGGTCGCAGTTGTGGTTAACGACGGCTCCACTCATCAACTTTGGTACAGTGGAGCATCATTGGCCGCATAGAGTCCTACGGCAATTCGGTCTTCAACAAAATATACCCACTAAAACATCCTCCCGATACAACTCTGAGTTACACGCTACTAAGGGTTCCGGTCGTATGCCTACCCATGATTGGGCAGATTTCCATCATGCTCATGTTGCAAATTGGAATGAGCAACGGTTTGAACTCGTACTTGATGAAGTTCCCTCGTACGATGGCACTAAACAAATTTTGTATATGAAGTGGTACAAGAATATAATGCGTTTGTACATCTCTCCGCACACACAACTACCTGTTGGGATTCAACTACCAAGTGAGGAGAAAAAGACAGAACCACCACTCGTGTATTCTAGTTCACAACCCATGTTCCAACCGAAGGCGTCATCTGTACGTGTGTTGGTGAGTAAACTTTGATTCACATTTGCCTTGGCATTACGTTATTTTTAAAATGATTGAATTTATTACAAACCAGATTGTGTTTAATATACTTGTTTTTTTGTGTTTTATATTGATAACACCTGGGACATGGCAAAAGAATGTGCGCGGGTAATTAACAGTAACATGACCAAACCTATGAAGGAGTTTGCTCGAAAGATGCTCTCTTCATGCCGGGGATCATTAAAAGAGGTAGGAGAGGGTCCAGCGTTGAATCGTTATTTAAATATGACCGTACGTGCACAGCACCGTAAGAGCGTGAGGGGTAGGCTATCTCGCCCGTGCAACAACGACAATATTGTTCTCCATCACCACAAGAAGAAGAGCAAGAAGAAAAGATTCCTGAAACTGCTATCCCAGAAAGACAAGAATCGGGAGAAGAAGAAGAAATTGTCGCGGAGTCACAATTCTGGCGGCGACAACCGGTTAGGAAGGGGCGACCACCACAAACTTACACGCCGGGTGGTTGAGCGTTTCCCGATACAATTGATGTAGGAATTAAAACTTTTTTGTTGTTGTTGATTGTAATCGAAAGAAAGTGTTGTGGTTATTGTTGATATGTGGTTAGTTTTGTTGTTGTGTTTGTTGTTATTGTTGTTAATTATGTTGTTGTTGATGTTAGTTTTGTTGTTAATTATACATGTTGTATTGTTGCTCAAGTGTTATTGTTTTGTTGAGCTGCTGATCGTATTGTGTATCTATCTATGGTTGGGATTGAAGTGTAGCTGCTATTTAAACTTTTAAGTATTTTTGTTTTATATACTTAGGCCGTTGTCTCTAACAACGGCCTAGGTTCAATGTAAAAGTTGTAGACTTGAACACTCACAACAACGGCCTATGTTATAAAAAAAATTGGAATTTTAAAAATTAGTATTTTGATGAGTTGCTCTCTGTCTTGGCCATGACATAAGGAGGAACCACTCATCAAATTACAAATTTTTTTTGTTAACCTAGATCGTTGTTGGAGAGAACGGCCAAAGTTGATATAAATTTTTTTGGGTTTTTAAAACTTTCTCTCCTATCTGTACAAACTGAGGCACTCGAACTGTATGCCAAAGACATTCATATTCTTGTTTATCGTCTCTATATTATATTAATTTTCTTTTTTAGCAACCAAACGACCAATAAGAGTATCATTAGGTTAAATGGTTATATATTTTATATAAAATAACTTAAACCAGTTTTTTTAAAAACCATAAATATTCTCTATTTTACAGGAAAATTCCATAAAATAGTCGTAGCATCCTAGGCCCTTGTTAGAATAGCAAGTCAAGTGCAAACCTTTTCAAATATATATTTGGGGAGATTGTGAATATGAGAGAGTACATACCTCTTCAGCTTATCTAAACCTTAGACCTAACCCAATGTACCCCTAAAATTATTCTAAAATATGAATAGTCGACTTACCACTAAGTTTACCCTAACCCTAACCTAACCCTCGTTAACACTAGCCTTGACCTAACCCTAACCTTACCCAAATCCCTGGTTGGAGGGTGATGGGTTAGGGGGTTATGGTTAGGGGTTAGGTTAGGGTTAAAATGAATAAAAAAGTCTCCAGAAGAAATTATAGATTACGGCTACAACAAGAAAATATTTTGGTTTTGGTTTAAACAAATAGGAATTTAAAAAAATATAGAGACGATATATAATAAAATGAATGTCAAGAGGTTGTGTAATCAATTTGGACACATGAAATGAAAAAGAAGGAAGAGAAGAGTAATTGGTCATGTGATATAAACCAATAAGAGTGTGCCACCGAAGATAGTGAAGAAAATGAACATTTCAACAGATGTCTTCTATCTAAGAAAATGAACACTTTGATAAATCAAGTAGTTTTGGAATTAATCACCCTAACCATAACCCTTACCCGCTAACCCTCTACGTAACCCTGAAGAATATATCTGACTCGCGTGTGAATAATCATTCTATTTCTCTTGCATTCATCTAGAGTCAAATGAAATGGGAAATGTGTTTCGGAGATCCGAGAGAGAGAGAGAGAGAGAAATAATTAAATAAACTGACGACCTAAGGAGCAACTCATAAAAATCTTCTTTTTTTTTTTACAAACTAGGCCGTGGTCTGGAACAACGGCCTAAGAATTGAAGAAATTTTTTTGGGTTTTTTCGACTTTCACTTCTATCTGTACGAACATAGACTATCGAACTCTATACCAAAGACATTCATATTCTTGTAAATTGTCTCTATATTTTATTAAATTCCTTTTTTAGTAACCAAAATGACCAAAAAATTTTTGAACACATTTAAAACATCTTACACATACTAATGATAACCAATTTACAAAATAACGATTTTTTTTGTCCTTGTCAAAACAAAAAAAATACCTGGGCTGTTGTTGTAAATAACGGCCTAAGTAAAGGAGGGTTAGACGAGGGTTATGGTAGGGGTAATGTAGGGTTATGAAGGGAGTTATTATTATTATTATTATTATTATTTATTTATTTATTTTATTTTTTTTAACATTTGTATTTGTTTTTTGGTAGTGAAGTAAGTCTGTGGTTGAAGCAACCTAGTTTTTTTCGCAATTATTTAAAATTTTAAATCTTGTGGCATCTTTGATTTCTATGGTGAACACATCTATTGGCATCATATGTAACGTAAGAAACTGTATTTTTCTGTAAAAAATTGAATATTTCTCAATATGCTCTATTCTTTTCATGTGATCCATATTTTATTCCCAACAACTATCATTCTCTATTGAAACACTAGATTCGAACTAGTTCCTATATATTATCTAATAGATCAATCGTTTGTACAGACATTATCCTAACCTACCATAACCCTACCATAACCCTACACCAACTCGTAACCCTAGGATTAATCCTTTATTTCATTTTTTTGGTGTACGTTTTATTTTAATATCGACATGGACCAAAAGGTAGAGAATAATTTTTATTTTTGTTTATTTGTTCCGAGCGGTATGTGTAAGACTTACCCCTAAGCTTACCCTAACCCTATCCTAACCCTCATTAATACTAACATTAACCTTACCCTAACCCTAACCAAACCCGTGGTTGAAATATTATGGGTTAGGGGGGTTTGGTTAAGCCGTTAGGGGTTAGGTGTTAAGCTGAATAGGGATACCCTTACCAGAAGAAATTACATATTAGGGGTACAAAAAAAAATATTTTTACAAAAAAATAAGATCATCTTTTATTTTCTATTAAATATTTAAGCATTTAACCTTAACGATTATATATTGTTCATTTAGGTGGCTAAAAATGGAAATTAATAAAATATAGATACGATATACAAGCATATGAATGTCTTTGGCGTAGAGTTCGAGAGACTCTGTTCGTATAGAGTGGAGAGAACATTTTAAAAGACCAAAAAAATTTATTCAACATCTCAGGCCGTTGTTTGAAACAGCGACCTAGGTTGTAAAAAAAGGGATTTTGATGACTTATTGTACCTTATGGCTTGACCAAGACAGAGTGCAAGTCATCAAAATCAAATTTTCTCATATAACCTAGATCGTTGTTGGAGACAACGGCCTAGGTTATTATTACCGCTGATTTCGGTGTGGGGGTAAACAGATAGAATTTGTGAGTCCGAGAACAACCTGAACAGTTGACTCAAGCCTTCTTGCTCCTGGCGCAACCTGCAAGGAAGTGCGAGACACCGGGGTTGATTCCGGCGACGCACCCTCCGACGCTCTTGTCAGTAATCAGAAGAGATTAAGAAAGAGCTTAAGTTGGCAAAAAGTGATTAACCTGTAACAGAGGTAGGAGGGGTCATATTTATAGTCGCCAGGGGAGTTGTTTAAGGGCCTGATTTCCTGTGTAACAGCCGGGAGTAAAATCCTCAGTCAGTTTAGGAAACTGACCCCTTGATTCCCGGTGAGAGCAAATCAGGCCCGTTGACTTGGTCAAATCAGTGGCCCTGATTTGTCTCTTGCTAGTCTGGGCTTGCTTCGGGTCAGGACCCGTGCCCAATTGGAGCGGACCCATTCGTGGGTTATTGGATCTGTGAGAAGGAGATTCAGAACCCGCTTTGGACCCGCTTGTATGTGAAATTACCTTTTTACCCCCAAGCTTCGAGATTCGTGCCCAATCTGGACGGTTCCGATTTAACCCCATTTTTAGCCATATCACGAGCCCCCCATTCCTAAAGACTGAGCGTGATCAGCCTTTGAGGAGTAGTTCGACTGTTTTGGTGGCTAGCGGAGTTGTATCGGAGTCCATATGGAGGACCTAGGATCTTGAAGGGGGTAGTGAGGTAACTTTTTGATGCCATGTGCTGTTTCCTAGCCATATCGAGTATTTGGCGTCTTTCATCTATTTTTTTCGGATTATTTATTTAATTTTGCGATGTGTTTACTAATCATTCGGGGGGCCTTAACAGTGCATTCTGGGCAATAATTGTTCGTTCAGGGGCCCAAAAATATACCCCCGAATTTTCAATTATTTTCTAGAATTTTTAGTTAAATTTCCCAAATTTTTAGCAATTTTTCGCAATTTTTAAATAAATAAAGCGATTTAAATAAATAAAAAATGATTTTTAATACTGATTTATGGCGTGGCACAATCTGGACCTCTGATCGTCGTCGAGCGTGATTTTCTGAGAGATCTGACGGTCTCCATCGCTCGGCAGATTTTTCCTCCGTTCGCGAGCTCGGAATGGCACTTGCTCGGCTGCCGACCGGAGACTAGGGGGTTCGGCGTTCCGAGCGACGTGGCGCAATCTGAGCCATCGGATGGTGGTGCATTTCCCAAGAAAACGCTATCTTGTCTTTTAGCGCACGTGGAGCAATCTGGACTGTTCATCATTAGAAGCACGAATTTCTGAGAGATCCAACGGTCATAGTAGCTCGGTGTCTTTTTTCTCCGTTTACGGGATCGCAAAGGCACTTGCTCAGCAGCCGACCGAAGGCATAGGGTTTCGGCAGTCCGAACGACGTGCTCGTAGCTTCGGTCGGATGATGTGGGGCAAGTTCAAGCTCGGAAAGGCGCTCGTACGGCAGCCGACCGAAGGCAGGGGGGTTCGGCTGTCCGGACGACGTGGCGCAATCTGAACCGTTGGATGATGATGCGCATCTCGAGACGGGCACATTTCTCAAGAAAACACTATCTTGTCGTTTAGTGTCCTCGGCGAGATCTGGGCCGTCTGATTGAGATCAGGGGCGAAATTTGAGGAGAAAGTGTGTTTTCTCCGTTTGCGAGCTCGGAAAGGTACTTGCTCGGAATCCGACCAGAGACAGGGGGTTTCGGCAGGACGAGCGACGTGGCACAGTCTGAGCCATTGGATGACGACGTGCATCTCAAGACGGGCACATTTCTCAAGAAAACACTACCTTGTCGTTTAGTGTCCTCGGCGAGATCTGGGCCGTCTGATTGAGATCATGCGCGAAAGTTGAGGAGAAAGTGTGTTTTCTCCGTTTGCGAGCTCGGAAAGGCACTTGCTCGGAATCCGACCGGAGACAGGGGGTTTCGGCAGGACGAGCGACGTGGCGCAATCCGTCTCGAGACGATCCTGTTCCCAAGGACGTTAATGGTGCTCCGGGTTTGTGTGGCGTTCCACCTTCTCCAGGTCATTAAGGATAACTCCTTCAATTAATGCGTGGCGTTTCAACTTCCGAGGGTCATAATGGCTGGTTCTTGGAGGTTAGGCTATAAGTACTCCATTCCCCTTGTCATTTCAGTCGCAGTAATGTTGAGTTTTAGACCTCGGTGGTGTCTGCCTCTGGCGGACGCCAGTCTTGTAGGGTCTTGACCTTGATAGGTTCGGAGGGGTGGTCACTCTACTGTCTTCTTCTTCTCCCGTTCCTGACGGCCCTCATTGTGGGTGTCAGGGTCGGGGGAGAACGAGGCAGGAGTAGTGACGACTGTGATCCGAACCCGAGGTAAGAGTTCCTCTGGGATGATGGGTGGTCGTTCTTCCACCAAGGTCTTCTGCCGACTCCGGCTGTCCCGAGGTGGGTGGCGGGGTCGGAGGAGATCATGGTGGAAGAGGTGACGATCCAAATTCGGAACCGGGGGCCAAGTTGCTTCGGAAGGACGAGCGGTCGTTCTTCCGCCATGATCTTCGGCGTTCCGAGCTTGTTTGTTTGCAACTGTGAAGGCTCTGTTGCCAGAGTCCTCTATCAGGCCGAACCTTCACAGTTACAACCAACTAGCTTGGAATGGTGCGCTCCTCCCGATCTCTGAGTGTTGATCTGCTTTCGACCGGGGCCCGTGGGTCGGCGGGATACCGACCGAGACCCGGGGCCTGGGGGGTGCTCGCCGAGGGCGGTGCCTTAAAACTTTGAATCAAAACTTTCTCTGGTTTCTCTAGTCATAGGTGGGGTGTGGAGGAGGTATAGGCAATCCGAGCGAGGCGCAATTTGAACCGTTGGATGGCGGCTCGCATCTCGAGACGGGCGCATTTCTCAAGAAAACACTATCTTGTCGTTTAGCGTCCTCGGCGAGATCTGGGCCGTCTGATCGAGATCGTGCACGAAAATTAATGAGAAAGTGCGTTTTCTCCGTTTGCAGGCTCGGAAAGGCACTTGCTCGGAGCCGACCGGAGGCTCTGCAATCTAGCTCGGATTGCATGTAGCTCGGATTCAGATCTCATTGCGCTGAGCTAGTTGACTTGGTGAGGAAGGCAGCTGTGTTGGGCCTTCGCGACGTTTCGAGAGCAGCCTAAAAGTCGCGCTCTTTCGTTTGGAAGTCCAAAGGACGTTCCATTTTACTATAAATCTTCACCCCCTCTTAGACCAAGTATCATTTTTTACTTTTACTCTCTCTCTTCAGTTTTTACTTTGCCTTCGAAGTTTTCAGCTCTCTGGTGGCGTTGCTAGCTGTCGCGGTAGCGTTCCTTGTCTCCGGCGAACTTTCCGACCGTGCCTATCACTTCAAGGTCAGTCTCTTTCCCTTCTCTTTTAGAAAAAATGGTTAAGATCACGAATGAGACCCCCGCCTCGGAGCAAGCCGTTGGCCGAGGGGATAAAGGAAAGGGGGTAGTGGAGCCGAGCGATCAGAATGTCGTTCGTCCGGACAGAGAGGGCGAAGTGGCCGAGCTGCCTAAGGAGGTTGCGGCGGTGTCCTGGGAAGGCAAGGCCGTGGTCACGATCGTGGAAACGCCGAAGACGGCGGGAGCGTTCGGTCGGCAGCCCATCTCTCTGTTGAACATGGGAGGCGTACGGGATGACGCCGAGGACACCTTGGAGAGAGTGACCCAAGGCACGGCTAAGTTGATGGAGGAAAACGAGCTGAGGCAGCTGTCCGAGGTGGACCATACCATCTCGTCTCTTACCGAGACCAATCTTCGTCTGATCCGAGAGGATTTCCGGATCCCCGCCGACTACGGACTGCTCCTCCCTGGGCTGGGTTTCCGAGCCAACACAAAGTCCTCGTCGGACGTGTGCGTCTTTCCAGTCGACTCCCTAATTGCCGGACTCTGCTTTCCCCTCCACCCGTTCGTGGTTGATGTCCTGTTCTGGTACGGTTTGAGCCCCGCCCAGCTGATGCCGAACACATGGAGGCACGTCATGGCATTCATCCTCCGATGCCAAGAGGTCGGCGCCAAGCCGAGTATGTTCCTCTTTCGGAGTCTCTACCGACCCTGTCAGCCAAGGCGAGACGAACAGAGGTTCTATCTTTCGCCCCGGACGGGCGTGAAGCTGATCGAGAATCCGGACTCGATCAAACATTGGAAGGAGAAGTACTTCCTCATCCGAGCCATGACGCCATGGGTGATACCGATGGTTTGGGCAAAGGATGGTCTGCCAAAGCGGACCAAGAAGGAGGCGGCACTGAGTGATGAGGAGGCGGCAGCCCAGAAGAAGTTCCTCGCCCTGCCAGTGTTAAGTTGGAAGGAAATTACCGAGGAGGATCTGTTCCGAGGGGGTCTCAGTCCGATCGATCCTAGTATGCTCCTGGTATTTATACTTTTTGCTCAAGGTTCATGAAAATTTTTCTAAGTTTTTTCATTCGGCTTGTGCAGAGACGATGAAGCTGGATTACAAAGCTCTGGTGGCGAAGGGCCGGTCGGAGCAGGAGGCGAAGAAGAAGAGGCCTTCGGTGGGGCCTCAGGACAGCCGAGCCTCGAAGAAGCCCTCGGTCGAGAAGTCTGCTGACCAACCGAAGGTCGCGGTCCTCGAGCAGGGGGAGATCAGGGTCCTCGACTCTCCTGCCTCGGGTGCGCCGACACCACCCCCAAAGGGGGATGCTCCCGGTTCGTCGAGCTCTGCGTTCGGCGTGAAGGAGGTGTTATCCCTCCAGGTTCCGTCCCTTACCGCCGAGGCGGAGAAGATCTTGACCGAGCGTCACAAGTAGATCTTCGTCCCTGACTGGCAGGTGATGAACGTCGACGGCTTCTTGGGCGACGGCAACATCTGCATGGAGGCGGTAAGGCACCTGCCGACCCCGAAGGACCGAGCGACCCTGAAGGCCGGGCTAGCAGGGGATGCCGTGATGCAGATTGCCCAGAATACTATGTCGGTAAGTAGGCGGAGCTCTCCCTTATTAAAATTTCTTTCTGAGAATTTTTCCAAGTCCCTGGGTTCGGATTTTAATGGGCTGTCCTTTTTCAGACCCTCTGCCACTTCAATTTCCTGGTCGAGGAGTTTGCGAACAAGGAACAGGAGATGGAGCGGGAGAGGGCGGAGCGCGTTAAGGCCACGCAGCGGCTTGATGCCGAGCAGCTCCTCTCGACGAAGAGGGCTGCCGAAGTGGCGGGGTTGGAGAAGCAGCTGGCCGATGCCATTCAGCTGTCGAAGGACACGGTGGCCAAGCTTGAGGCGTCGGAGAAAGAGGCAGCCGAGCTGAAGGACACGGCAGCCAAGCTTGAGGCGTCGGAGAAGGAGGCAGCCAAGCTGAAGGAGGAGCTGGCCAACGCTCGGTCGGAAGCGGAGAAGGCTCGGAAGAGGGCCGAGAGGATCATGGCCAAGCACCAGAAGAAGGTGAAGAAGGTGAGAAAGGCCGTGCAGGAGGAGGCCGTGCAGCACATGCTCCAGAACATGGAGGATGCCTACGATCGAGCCCTGCTTCACGTAGCCGCCAAGAACCCTGGTTTCGACACGTCCTCCTACCGTTTTTACGATCCCATGGAAGGGGAAGAGGAGGTTCCCGAAGGGCTACTCGACCCGAGGGAGAGACGGAGCGTGCCGAAGGCCCAGGGGAGACCGAGGCCGAGGGCGAGGAGGAGGACGACTCCGAGGAGGAGAGCGGGAGCGAAGGCGAAGGCGAGGGCGGTGGTGAGGACAAGACCGGGGGGTCGACGGATCCGAACGGCAAAAAGGTCGACCCCTGACTCGGTTATCTCTCTTTTTAGTCTTTTTTTTGTAAGCCTAACTGCGGACTGGCCACCGCTTTTGTAAAACTTTCTCCTCGGTTTTGAATGAAAACATTTTGTTTGGCCAAAATTTGTGCAAGTGTTGAGTCTCGAATTTGCGTGTGACTAGTTGTAGATGTTTCCGCTTATTGTCCCATCGGATTTATCTCCGCTTTTCAGGTGAAGTTCGGTCCGATCACGGAGGTTGTATACCTTCGGAAGGAGCTGGCAAAAACGAAGGGCGAGCTCTCGAACAGCTGACAGAGTCGGTTTCTCCTGCTCGGAAAGTTGGAGGAGACAAAGGCAGCTGTGCGGAGGTATTGTCGCGAGCTGTGGCAACTGCGGAAGTACCCCCAAGCTCCTTGTCCCGAAGGCAAAGTTGAGCGGCTCCGTAGAGAGCTCACAGCCGCAGAGCAGAAGAATGACGACCTTTTGGCTGAGGTCCAACACTTGGAATTAGCGGAGAAAGAACGCTCGGCGGAGGAAGAGAAGCTGACTTCCGAGCTGGAGAAGGCGTCAGCCGAGCGCAAGAGGTTATTGGCCGAAGTCGACAGGCTCAGAAGGATCACGATAGATAGGGGGATCGAGGTCACCCACTTTTGACGGCTCGCGACCGATGGTGCCAACGTCTCTGGCTCGTCAAGGCCTTCTCGTTCGAAGAAGTTGGCGAAGGACGACGCTCTGAGAGACAGAATCATTGAACTGGAGGAAGAGATCGCATCGCTCAAGCCTGTGCTGGAGAGGGCTAACGTTTGCAGTATGTCGTGCACTCGCGAAGAGAGCGAGAGGGGGATTACGTTTTACGAACTTGCGACACGCTCGCCTATGACCAGGCGGAGTCCAGCCGACGCTCAGAGCAGTGCGGCCGTCTCGTCGAGCAGGGCCTCGGCCGGCGCTGCAGTTAGAGCCAGCAGCGAAGGGGGGTCGCACTTCGTTGGTTTAGGATCGGGCTCGGAGGGCAGGCCTCGTCGTCCTCGTGTTTCCCTAAACCGAAGCATTCCCCTTCCGAAGAGGCCCTAATCATGTCGTTTTTCATCCCCTCTGGCTTGTTGTAAAACGTTGTAGTAGAGTCGGTCTTGATGTATGTGAAGCCACTATATATATGAATGCAACTCTGAAAGTTTCTTCAGAAAATTTTCCAAGTGTTGGACTTCGGCAGTGCATTGAAATTTTGCTATTTGTTTTCCCCTTTTTTTCAGCTCGAGGCGGTCGATTCATATGCTGATCCCCTGGCTCGGATGATGACTCTGAATCCGAAGCCACTTCTGGGGTGGCGGCTCTGAGTCCTAGGAGCGTCGAGCTGGAGTTACGCCGAGCTGAGGGTGAGCGGGCTCACCTTTTGTCTGTCCTCGATCTACGGGAAGCCGAGATCCAACGTCTGGAGAATAGGATCGCCGAATTGGGCCCTGCAGAAGGGGACGAGGATTCGCAAACCGCGTTCAGCAACGCTCTTCGGGTCAAGTGTATTCAGCACAACCAGTCGAAGATTATAGCCGAGCGGGATGATTTGCTCTCGGAGATTCGACACTTACAGACTGTGGTAGCGAAGCTCCGGAACGATGCAGGGGAGCTACCGGCCGAGGAGGACGAACAGTCGGCCAAACAGTCTAGTGAGGGTATTTTCATATGAGGGCCAAGTGTAGTAGGTCGGTGGCGTGTATTTTGTTTGCCAACACTTTGTAACCATGGAAAAGATGTGTTTTGTATTATGGCCTGGTTGTTTTTAATAAAATACCCTTCGTTGTTCTGCATATTTGTCTTGCTTATAACTGTGTTGGTCGGCCGAGGTCCTTGAACCGAGCATGTTATTTCTGTCGGCAAGAGTGTTTGAACCGAACGGGTTCCCATGAGTACGGTATTTTGTCATTTAGCGACTCTGACAAGGTACGACGCGAAATCCTAGGCAGCTCTGTCCCCAAGAAAGCGCTATCTTGTCGTTTAGCGCAAGTGGCGAGATTTGAGCTGTCGAACGTGGGCACGAATCTCGAGGCGGCTCAGTTCCCAAGAAAATGCTATCTTGTCGTTTAGCGTCGGTGGCAAGATCTGAGCCGTCTGATCGAGATCATGCACGAAAGTTGAGGAGAAAGTGAGTTTTCTCCGTTTGCGAGCTCGGGAAGGCTCTTGTTCGGTAGCCGACCGAAGGCGTAGGGCTTCGGTCTTCGGCTATTAGGCAGGAGCGCTCAGATTATGTGGCCGAACGTAGCTTCGGTGTCCCTCTACTGACGGAGCAGAGGGGTGGACCTCTCCCCGTTTGCCGCGAAGCAAGCTTGGGGGGACTGGGAGCCAAGTGTTGGACTCCGGGTCCATCGTTGTAGTTCAATGGTTGTGGGAGCAATTCCGAACGGCAATCTACCCCTGGTTCGCCTCCGGAGGCGAGCCGAGGAGGTAAAGTCGAGCCGAGTGTTGGACTCCGAACCATCGGTGTAGTTCAACGGTTGTGGGAGCAATTCCGAATGGCGATCTACCCCTGGCTCGCTCGGAGGCGAGCCGAGGAGGTAAAGTCGAACCGAGTGTTGGACTCCGAACCATCGGTTTAGTTCAACGGTTGTGGGAGCAATTCCGAACGGCGATCTACCCCTGGCTCGCTCGGAGGCGAGCCGAGGAGGTAAAGTCGAACTGAGTGTTGGACTCCGAACCATCGGTTTAGTTCAACGGTTGTGGGAGCAATTCCGAACGGCGATCTACCCCTGGCTTGCTCGGGGGCGAGCCGAGGAGGTAAAGTCGAGCCGAGTGTTGGACTCCGAACCATTGGTTTAGTTCAACGGTTGTGGGAGCAGTTCCGAACGGCGGTCTACCCCTGGTTCGTCCGGGGACGAGTCGAGGAGGTGAGGTCGTGCCGAACATGGACTCCGAACCATTGGTTGAAATCACAATTTAAAAAGCAGGTGATAAGAGGGGAGAGAAACATGCGAATTCCCAAACACGAAAGAGCTTTCTTTATTGACAATCGACGGCGAACCGTTTTACATAGTACAATTTATGAAAATAGGTTACAAGTCGGAGGACTGGAATGGCTCAATATCCCATGATACTTAGAGCGGCGCCGGAGCGCTTTCTTGGTATTTTAGGAGGTGGTCGGCATTCCAGGTCCTCGGAAGCTCTCTGCCCTCTAGGTCTTCAAGGCGATATGTTCCAGGCCAAACTACTTTTGTGATCCTGTACGACCCTTCCCAGTTCGGAGACAGCTTGCTCTTCTGACTGGGGAAGGATATGGCTAGCTTTCTCAAGACCAAATCTCCTTGCTTAAGGTTGGCGGGTCGGACCTTTTTGTTGTACGCCAGTTCAACCCTCCTTCGGTAACTCTGCTGCCGAATCGCCGCTCTTTCCCTCAGTTCATCTATCAGGTCTAAGTCTGCTCTGAGGTCTCTGGCATTCTGTGCTTCGTCATAGGCTGTCAGCCGAGGGGAAGGTATTCCGACCTCGAGAGGTATCACGGCCTCGGACCCATAGGTGAGGTTGAAAGGGGACTCACCTGTGGGGGTCCGCTTGCTCGTGCGGTAGTTCCATAGGACGTTGGGGAGTTGGTCGACCCATAAGCCCTTGGAACTTTTGTCCAGCCTTTTCTTGATACCTGCGAGGATCTGCCGATTAGCATTTTCTGCCTGCCCGTTCGACTGAGGGTGGGAAACGGACGAGAAGCGCTGCTGGATGGCAAGGTCGTCGCATAGAGCTCGGAATGCCGCGCCAGTGAACTGAGTCCCGTTGTCCGTTACGAGGACACGAGGGACGCCGAACCTGCATATGATGCTCTTCCAGAAGAACTGTGCCACTTTGTTCTCGGTTATGGTGGCGAGGGGCTCGGCCTCGACCCACTTCGAGAAGTAGTCGATGGCTATGACCAAGAACCTGAACTGACCTGGAGCCGGAGGGAAGGGCCCTAGTAAATCCATGCCCCACATTGCGAAGGGGATGTGACTTGATAGGGAGGCGAGGTTGGCCTGAGGGAGGCGTCGGATGCTGGAGTGTCTCTGACAAGAGCTGCATTGCCGAACGTGTCGCTCGGCGTCTTGAAGGAGGGTCGGCCAGAAGTACCCATAATTCAAAGCTTTCAGGGCCAAGGCCCTAAACCCTGAGTGTGCTCCTCCGATGCCTTCGTAGAGCTCTTGTAGGGCATATTCGGCCTGATCCGGAGAGAGGCACCTTAGGTACGGTCGGCCGTCTATTTGAGAGAAAGAGCGTTTGTATAGGATGCCCTCGATCAAGACATACCGCTCGGCCCGGGTTCTGAACCGGCGAGCCTCTTTGGGGTCTTCGGGTAGGAGCCCGTCCCTTAAGAACTCCACTAAAGGCTTCATCTAATTATCCTGTAACATGACCGGCAACGACTCCGCCGAGCCAGGTGTCTCGTCTTCGATGCTCGGCTTAGAGAGGACTTCGATCAGTACGGTCTGTTCGAGACCTTGCAGGGAGGACAAGGCCAATTTGGAGAGGGCATCGGCCTGTGAGTTCTCTTCACGAGGGACCCGCTGGATGAGTGCCTCCTCAAACCGGCCCATGAGGGCCCGAACCTTAGCAAGGTACTTCGCCATCCGCTCGTCTCGGGCCTCGTATTCGCCCAAGACCTGATTTACGACGAGCTGGGAATCGCTGTGGATTCGGAGGCACTGCACCCCAGCACTTCGTGCAAGTCCGAGGCCAGCAATGAGTGCTTCGTACTCCGCCTCGTTGTTCGAGGCCTTGAAGTTCATGCGGATCGCGTACTGGAGGACGAAGTGTCAGGGCCGTTGAGAATGATGCCGGCGCCGCTCCCTTCATTACAGGAGGATCCGTCCACGAAGACTGTCCAAATGGGGGGTCCATTCGGGACGTGGCCGATCTCAGGGATAGTGGACTCTACGATGAAGTCGGCGAGGGCCTATGCCTTAATTGCCGTCCGAGGCTGGTAAGAGATGTCATGCTGACTCAGCTCTATGGACCACTTCATCAGCCGACCCGAGGTCTCAGGCTTGTGGAGGATCTGCTTTAGGGGTTGGTCGGTGAGGACGACGATCGAGTGGGACTGAAAGTATGGCCGAAGCTTCCTCGCCGCCGTGACTAGGGCGTAGGCCATCTTCTCTATCTTCGGATAGCGGAGCTCGGCGTCCCGAAGCACCTTGCTCACGTAGTAGATAGGCCTTTGGGTTCGGTCCTCCTCTCTCACCAAGACAGCGCTCAAGGTCTGCTCAGAAGCAGCCAAGTAGACGAAGAGAGTCTCGCCCGGGACCGGTTTGCTGAGCAGAGGGGGGTTCACCAAGTAGGCCTTCAGCTGGTCGAACGATTCCTATTGTGGTTGGCACCATTCAAAACCCTTAGCCCCCCTGAGTGCTTTGAAGAAGGGGAGGCACTTTTCCCCTGACTTCGAGAGGAACCGACCGATAGCGGCGAGCCGACCGGTAAGCTTCTGCACCTCCTTGATGTTCCGAGGCAGGGACATGTCTAATATGGCCTTAATCTTCTCGGGATTAGCTTCGATCCCTCGTTGGCTTACCATGAAGCCAAGGAATTTTCCCGAGGAGACCCCGAACGCACACTTGTTCGGGTTCAGCCGCATGCTGTGCCTTCTCAACACGCCGAAGGCCTCCCGGAGGTCGGCCACGTGATCCGTGCCTCGGACGCTCTTGACGAGCATGTCGTCAACGTACACCTCCATATTCCGGCCTATCTGATTCTGGAAAACCTTATTGACGAGGCGCTGATAGGTGGCGCCCGCGTTCTTCAAGCCGAACGGCATGACCCGATAGTAGTAGAGGCCCTGGTCGGTGATGAAGGACGTCTTCGGAATGTCCGGAGGGAACATTCGGATCTGATTGTACCCCGAGAAGGCGTCCATGAAGCTGAGGAGCTCATGGCCCGAGGTGGCGTCAATAAGGGTGTCAATGTTCGGGAGAGGGAATGGGTCTTTCGGACACGCCTTGTTCAGGTCGGTGAAGTCAATGCATATCCTCCACGAGCCATTGGACTTCTTGACCATTACAACATTCGACAGCCACTCGGGGTAGTTTACCTCCTGTATGAACTTGGCCTTTAGAAGTTTATCAACCTCCTCCTTGATGGCCTGCTGTCGCTCGGGAGCAAATTTTCGTCTTTTCTGCTGGACCGGTTTGCACCCGGGCTCAACACTTAGACGGTGGACGAGCAGCTCCTCGGAAATGCCGGGCATGTCCGCGGCCGACCATGCAAACAAGTCACGGTTATCCCGGATGCATTTAATCAGGTCCGAGCACAGTGCGGTCGACAAGGATTTGGTGATGAGGAACTTCCGGCTCGGATCCTCGTCCGAGAAGAGCACTTCTTCTCACTCGTCTGCCGGCTCGGACGTTGGCCGAGCTTTCGGCTCGGGGATTTCTAGTGTCTCAAGCGAGAGCACTGGTCCCCTGGTGGAAGTCATGTAGCACTTCCGGGCTGTTTCTTGGCTTCCCCTGACTTCCCCTACTCCCGACCGAGTGGGGAACTTCATTTTCAAATGGTACGCCGAGGGGACAGCTTCCAAGGCGGCTAGGTCGGGTCGGCCTAGAATGACATTATACGTCGCCAGGACGTCGACGACCATGAAATCCATCAGCTCGGTCCGGGTAGTAGGGGCGCTTCCCGCGGTTACGTCTAGGGTTATCACTCCCTCGACAGTTACCGGGACCCCCGTGAACCCGTGGAGCGTGTAACCGGCCGGCTTGAGACGGTCCAGGGACAGTTGCAGGCCTCGGAAGGCCGAGAGAAAGAGAATATTGACCGAACTCCCATTGTCTACTAAAATCCTCTGCACCTTGAAGTTGGCCATGCGGAGGTCGATGACGAGGGCATCACAGTGTGGGGTTCGGACCCCTTCGAGGTCAGCATCGGAGAAAGACACAAGGATGCCGAGTCCTTTGGGGGGAGGGGCACTGTGAACCGAGTTGACCTCTCGGACGAAGGCCTTCCGGGAGGAATTAGAGGAGCCCCCCATGGGGCCTCCGTGGATCAGGTGCAGAATCCGTTCCTCCTCGAACTCGGGTGTCTCCTCGCGCCGCTCGGAGCGCTTGTTAGCCCCCCGAGGCGGAGGAGAGTTGCGATCCGTCCGATCGTTAGCCTGCACGAATTTGGCCAACTACCCCCTCCGGATGAGGGCTTCAATCTCATCTCTCAAAGCCCGGCAGTCGTTCGTGTCGTGGCCGTGGTCTCGGTGGTAACGACACCACTTATCTTTGTTCCTCCTCTTCGCTGGGGTGTGCATCCTCGGAGCTGGAGGGATGACCCCCTCCCTCTCCACTTCCATTAGGATAGTAGAGACGTTAGTGGTGAGGGGAGTGAACTTCTCGAACCTGGGGGGAGGGCGACGCTGACCGCCATTGTCCTTCTGAGATTTCTTGGACCCCTCTTCCCCCGTCTCCTTCCTCTTCGACCCTGTGGAGGGCCCCCCGAAGCTCGAAAGGGCTTCAGCCTCCTCTGCTCAGATGTACTTCTCGCACATCAGGAGGAGGTCGGCGAAGTCATGCGGGGGCTTCTTGGCTAGGGACGATCGGAGGTTGGCATTGAGAACGTTCGACTGGAACGCCACGGTCGCTACTGACTGGTCTAAGGAGGCGATAGACCTAACATCTGCGGTGAATCTCTTCACATAGTCCCGCAGCTTCTCTTCCCTTTCCTGCCGCAGGTTCAGCAGGGAGAGACTTGTCTTCTCGGCTCGCCTGCTACTCACGAAGTGAGTTATAAACAGTGTTTCAAACTGCTCGAATGAGAAGATAGAGGAGGGGGCAAGTCTGGAATACCATTCCCGAGCCGACCCCCTGAGGGTGGCAGGGAAGGTCCTGCAGAGCACGGCGTCGGAAGCTTGATGGATCAGCATCAGGGTCTTGAAGCTTTCGACGTGATCGACCGGGTCGGATTCCCCTGAGTACGTTTCAAACTGCGGAGGTTTGAAACCCCTCGGTATGTGGGCCTCCATGATCGAATGCGAGAAAGGGGGTCGGCTGGGACGGACGGTTCCTGCTTGGGACTCCTCCTCCCTGTCCATGCGGCCGATACGCCTTTCCACCTCATGGAGACGGCGGATGAGGGCGTCGTCCCTCCGCTGGTAATTGTATGACCCCTCGGACTCCTCTTCATAGGAGGGGGAGCGCGGACTGCGGCGCCGGTAGTCCTGGGATCGGCGAGGACTGTATTGCTGCCGCTGGCGGCTGGGAGCCGGGGAAGGACTTCGGGTTCGGCAGCGAGGACTGGGGTCCCTCGGGGGCGTCGGAGCCCTCTGAGCATTTTGGACGTTCTGCCGAAGGTTGAGAGCCTGCAGAATGGTGTCTTGGAATTGTAGGAACTCGGCACGAGTGATCGGTGCGTCACTGTTCCTCCGAGGATGCCGATCTGCAGGAGAATGCGGCCTCCTCCTCCTGCATTCGGGAGACATTGCCCGACCCCTGCGGTCTGGGGACCTCCTACCGTCTCGACGACGAGGAGACCGCTCACCCTAATGCTGGCGGGAGGCTCCCTCTCGGGCCTGCCTCTCGTCAAGGTGGGTGCGGAGGTCGTCGTCCTTCTGGCAGTTCAGGAGTGTGTTACGGAGGTCGGGATGATGAGAAGCCATCGAGTCCGAGGACCCATTATGGACCGAGACATGGTCCGGGTTGAGAGGTTGCTTCTGCTTCCGACCGTTATGGCCGGAAGGGCCATTGTTGGGTTGCTGCTTGGGAAGAGGAGGTTGGCCCTACTGGGCCGGAGGAGGAAGGTCGGGCTGAGGAATAGGGTTGAAGGGGGCTTCCTCTGTAGGGTCGGCGGGATTAGCCCTACGGTTTGACCCTCGGGATCTGACCTTCTTTGGAGGCATGGTTGGAGAGGACGACAGAGAAGGGGCTGAGGCTGTTCGTGTGGTTGTTTTCCCACAGACGGTGCCAATCTGTTACCGCTGATTTCGGTGTGGGGGTAAATAGATAGAATTTGTGAGTCCGAGAACAACCTGAACAGTTGACTCAAGCCTTCTTGCTCCTGGCGCAACCTACAAGGAAGTGCGAGACACCGGGGTTGATTCCGGCGACGCACCCTCCGACGCTCTTGTCAGTAATCAGAAGAAATTAAGAAAGAGCTTAAGTTGGCAAAAAGTGATTAACCTGTAACAGAGGTAGGAGGGGTCGTATTTATAGTCGCCAGGGGAGTTGTTTAAGGGCCTGATTTCCTGTGTAACAGCCGGGAGTAAAATCCTCAGTCCGTTTAGGAAACTGACCCCTTGATTCCCGGTGAGAGCAAATCAGGCCCGTTGACTTGGTCAAATCAGTGGCCCTGATTTGTCTCTTGCTAGTCTGGGCTCGCTTCGGGTCGGGACCCGTGCCCAATTGGAGCGGACCCATTCGTGGGTTATTGGATCTGTGAGAAGGAGATTCAGAACCCGCTTTGGACCCGCTTGTATGTGAAATTACCTTTTTACCCCCGAGCTTCGAGATTCGTGCCCAATCTGGACGGTTCCGATTTAACCCCATTTTTAGCCATATCAGTTATAATAAAAAATTTGGAATTTTGATGACTTGTTATTCCTTATGGCTTGGCCAAGACAGAGAGCAACTCATAAAAATCAAATTTTATCATATAACCTAGGCCGTTGTCGGAGGTTATAAAAAAATTTGGACTTTTTATGAGCTGCTGCTCCTTATGGCTTGGCCAAGACAGAGAGCAACTCATAAAAATCCAATTTTATCATATAACCTAGGTCGTTGTTGGAGACAATGGCCTAGGTTATGAATTTTTTTTGGAATTTTGATGACTTGTTGTTTCCTATGGCTTGGCCAAGACAGAGAGCAACTCATAAAAATCCAATTTTATCATATAATCGACAATGGACTAGGTTATTAAAAAAATTAGAATTTTCTATGAGCTGCTGCTCCTTATGGCTTGGCAAGACAGAGAGCAACTCATAAAAATCCAATTTTATCATATAACCTAGGTTATATAAAAAATTTAGAATTTTTTATGAGCTGTTACTCCTTATGGCTTGGCCAAGACAGAGAGCAACTCATCAAAATCTAATCTTATCATATAACCTAGGCCGTTGTTGGAGACAACGACCTAGGTTATAAAAAAATTTTGAATTTTTATGAGCTGCTGCTTCTTATGGCTTGGCCAAGACAGAGAGCAACTCATAAAAATCCAATTTTATCATATAACCTAGGCCGTTGTCTCCATAAAGACAATGACCTAGGTTATAAAAAAAAGTTAGAATTTTTATGAGCTGCTGCTTCTTATGGCTTCATAAAGACATATAGCAACTCATAAAAATCCAGTATTATCATATACAACAACGGCCTAAGTATAAAAAGGAAGAAAAATTAAAAGTTTAAACAGCAGCTATAGCTACTACACTTCAATCCAACCAACATATAAATACACAATACAATCAACAACAACAAAACAACAACACTTGAATCCTAACAACATGTATAATTAACAACAAAACTAACATTAACAATATTCCAAATTATTACATCAAAATCTAACATACTTGAACTGTACATCCAAAAAAAATTCACAACACTTCATCATATCTTTCGTCGGAACTCTCTTCTTCGGATGGATTCACTTCTTGCTGATTAGTTGCCCTAAATTAAATAATAGGTTTTAGTTAGTGACAAATTTATTTACCACAAATCGAATAGAAAAATTTAAATTAATGATAACCAAATCAAAAAATGTATTACCCCTCAAATAAGATTGAACAATTTCTTGAATCATTATCCATTTGCACAATGCCACATGTTCTGCACTGTCATGGTTTTTTATTGTGAAGTTGCTCTCCTATCGGCTTCAATCTCTTGGCGCGAGGCCTTTCCTTTGTAATGCATTGTTGTGGGTCCCTCACGGGTGTAGGTACATGTCCATTACCTTCATCACGAGGTTGTGCCCTACAATGCATTTGTGCACTACCATGCGGTTGTGCACTATCATGCGCTTGTGTACTATCATGCAGTTGTCAGTTCTCTTCGGGATGCTCACCCAATCCGGGTTGTAGACGAGAGATGCCTTCAATGATCTTTACCAAATTCTCGAGCGTGTATTTGTAACTTTCATTGGAGGAACAACCAAGATCGACAATCTATTTTGCGTGGTAGTTTAATTCACAATATCGAGAAGCAAAATTCTCGCTATTGCCTTCGGTTGGAACAGATGTATAGCTTCTTCTCATCACATCCCAGGTCCATCTTCTTTTAATATATACATCTGGAAAAGAAGTGTGATGGCTGAACCGAAGAACCGCTAAAATATGTTTGCAAGGAATGCCAATGAAGTCGAATCATTGATAAGAACTTGTAATAATTGTACAGAGTTTGCATAACTGAAGAAGGCGAGCCAATTTTGATTCTCCACAAAGTATCACATGGAAGGTTGAACTGTTTGGTGTCTCAAGATCGATAATGAATATCACATTATACATGAAGCTTTTTGTAAGTTCATCTTGGAATTTGTAAAAAAAATTCAAAGTGTATATTCGCGCCATTTGTTCCTCCAAAGCCCATGCGCTCTTCAATTTCGGTCTCTTCTCACGGTTACGATAATTTTTTTTCAGTTCATCATGTCTTTGCTTTGCCAAAATATGATCAAAGATGACAGCAAATTCATGCAAGCACTACTTCTATTCTGTATGATGCTTCAGAGCAGATTGCAATGACTCAACCCGTTGGCTACTCAATATACCGACCCAAAATGAATATTTTGCAAAGTTGAGTGCCCATTTTTCACGGATATCAAATAGATCGTTCAATCATTTGTTATTCTCTAATATGTATTGCAAAACCAATGAATTCCATTTTCTACAAAATCATGTACAAATTCGGAATCATAGATGACAGTTTTCAATGATTCCCTAAACTTGTCGACATCGTTCGACATACGCACCTCCTGCGGTAACTTATCCAATATGTGCCAAATGCAATACCGATACTGAGTCTCGGAAAAAACTTTCTTTACTGTGGTGGTGATCCCATGGTCTTGATCGGTCACGATGCCGGATGGAACACGATTCATTACTCCTAACCACTTTTCGAAGAACCATTTAAACGAAGAGGCCATCTCATTTGGAATGAACCGGCCTCCTAAGAAAGTCGATTGTTAGTGTTGATTGACTCCAACAAAAGGAACAAATAACATTCCATACCGGTTCGTATTGTATGTGGCATCAAACCAATGTACACCACAAAATTCTTCGTAATTCATCCTAGAAATACCATCAACTCAAATACAATGGGACAACCGGCCTTCAGGGTCTATTTGAATGTCATAAAAATGAAGGAACCTTCTATTTCTTCGATTCGAAAAAATCGATCAGCATATTCCTGTCGTGTCCTTTCAATGCTTCTTGCGAGTCTCTAAGTAAATTTCTAGCATCTTTTTCGGTGAATCCTATTTGATCGTGACCACCACTAGCACTTTCAAAGAAGAGCATTTGTCGACATGTCTGGATATTAGCTTGGTTAAATTGATCTATTAGTCTTTTATCTGTATTTGACACAGAACGGTTACGGGGCAAAAGATGCCTTCTACCAAGTGAGGTGAATTCGTAATTATGTGCTTCATGAAATAAATATAACACCCATGTATTACTTGCTTCGTTCAGTTTTACACGAACTAAAGCCTTGCAATCCGTTCTAGAGGTTATTTCCCGTCTACCATCACTATGTTGACTCGGCGATGACCCGGCTTTATTACACAAATAGGAATTATCTACTTTTGCTCCTCTTTTTAATTTATTTCCACCCTTACGCATTGCAAAACTCCTACATCGAGTATATGACGTATAAAAATTTTCGGCTTCAACTAAAGTAGGAAACGTCATACCTAACTTTGGTTTTAGGTGTTCTTCGACTAACGTATGGAATCAACTATTGTTTCTACCTGCACAAAATTATCGCAAGCAACCGAACTTTTCGTATCGTTGTTCATCTAAAAAAAAGAAAAAAAAAATTATTACACACATATATAAAAAATTGTTAACAAAAGATTGGGATATATATAGATACAAAACAAAATACGTGAGAAAACTGCACAAACGACGTTCAAAAAGTACGAAGCTTTGCGATTCGGTCAGGCTGCTGCACACAAGGCAACACAACTTGTAGAAGCGAGTTCCGACTCACAGTTTGCAAGATACGGCTGTGTATCGCTTTCACTCTTGAAAAAAGAGCGGAATACGATACACAGACGCATATAGAATACCACGGATGAGAACTTGCAACTACAAGTTGCTTTGGTTTGTGAGTGGCGAGACCGGCCTACTTGCAAAATTTTGTATTTTTCGAGTGGGTACTCTATTGAAAACTCGCTTAAAATATATCAAAATACGTAAGAAAATTGCACAAACGACGTTCAAAAATTACAAAACTTTGCAATTGGGTTGGGCTCCCCACACACAAGTCAACGCAACTTGTAGAAGCGAGTTCCGATCCACGGTTTGCAAGATACGGCCGTGTATCGCATTCACTCTTGAAAATTGCCAAGAATGCGATACACAGACGCATATAGCAAACCGTGGGTGAGAACTCGCAAATACAATTTACTTTGGTTTGTGTTTGGTGACCCCGACCTGCTCGCAAAATTTTGTATTTTTTGGATGTCATTTATGCGGTTTCCTAATCAAAAGTCATTCGTTATAAATTCAAAGTATAATTGTTGTTGTTGTTTGCATATACGATACAAAACCGTGCAAGAGAGATCAAAAAATTTTGAAACTTTGCGAGTAGGTCGAATGCACTACGCATGAGCCAACACAACTTGTAGAAGTGAGTTTCGACACATGGTTTGCAGTATACGGCGACGTATCGCTTTCACTCACGAAAAAGAGTCGAAAGCGATACACAGCCGTATATCGCAAACCGTGAATCCAACACACTTCTACAAGTTCCGTTGGCTTGTGCGCGGTGAATCCGACGTACTCACAAAACTGCAGAATTTTTGTATCTCGTTTGTGCGCTATTACTAACAACGAACAACAACAACTAATACTAAATCTACATCGACAATAACACTATAATTAGGTAACCTATAATTATCTATGCATAATATACAAATTGTACACCCAAAAATTGAATAAAAAATTTCAATCAATTAACATAGCTAGATCTACTAAAGTAGGAAAAATTTCAATCAATACCTTTCACGATGTGGGTTTTCGGAGAGGAGATAGAGGAGGTGCTTGTGCGCTTCTGTAGACAAAGGAAGGGGAGTAGGGTTTGACTAATTTCTTTAGGATTAGGGTTTTAGGGTTTGGGAGATTTCGTATGGGTTAAGGTTTTTTGGGATTCAGGATCTCCAAAGAAGATGGCAAGAGTGTGATAAGATAGAGATTGTGTGAGAAGCAATGAGCAAGAGAGAGCCAGGGTTTTTAGATCGAGAGAGAGAGAGAAGAGCTAGGATTTGGGAATGGATTTTGCGAGCTCCAGAGAGAGAGAGAGAGAGAGAGAGAGAGAGAGAGAGAGAGAGTTGTCGAAGAAGTGAGGAAGATAGAGATCTGAGTATGTACAAGTGTTTGGAAAAACACTTGTACATACCTAGGCGGTTGAATTTTTTATAAAAAAAACAACTTACAACAACGGCTTAAGCGTATTTTTTTGCCAAAAAAAACTTCACGCCAAAAACGCTAAGTCTGAAGCATTTTTTGGCATGAACTTCCCAAATTGTCCCTCCGCTCTTATTAGGAGTTTCCGCTCTGATCTAAGCGGCAGCGATCTGAACCGTTGATCACGATCAGGAGCGATCCAACGGTAGATCGCTGTGTTCAAACACGTTTTCATTTGGACTCGTTTTCAAATATATATATATATATATATATATATATATATATATATATATATATAGGGAGAGAGTAATGCTTTAGCCACTACCAATTTCACTACCATTCTCTTCACTACCTATTGGAGAGTTCTCCCACCTATTCTATCTTCTCCTACCTATTGGAGTGTGCCACCTAAGGTAGTGAAGAGAAATGTAGTGAACTTGGTAGTGGATGTGGCATTACTCATATATATATATAGATATACAGTGTTCTAAAAAGCTGCCTAGGTGGCCGCCTAGGTGCTAGGCGGCCTTCCAAAGCCTCGCCTAGGGGCTAGGCATTTAAGAAAATTAGTTAATGGTTCTAGGCGGTTAAAAGCGTGTCTAGGCGGCGTGTAATTGGTGTAAGCCTAGACCCGCTTAGGACTAAATTATTAAAAAAAAGGACCCGACTTATTCCAACCCGACCTGCTCTAATACACTCAAACCCGTAAAACTTTTCTTTCTCCTCTAAATCCCCCGTAAAAAAAACCCCAAATCAATTCTATTCTCTAAATCCCTAATTCCTCTTCTCTAAAACCCCTAAATGACCTCCTCTGCCTCCCTCCTACAGTCGGAGGCTCGTAACTCGCAACTCGCAACGTGCTTCAATTTTGACCTCCTCCGCCTCCCTCCTCGCATTCGTCAACACAACCTCCTCCGTCTCCCTCATCGCAGACACAACTCTCACTCACCCTATCACTCAGTCGTCAAAACCTCCTCCTCCACATCCCTTATTGCAATCGCAGCTCGCTTCAACTTCAACTGACGTCAACACAACCTCTTTCTCCTCTCTCAAACTTCTCCTGACGCAACCCTCCCCCATCCCCCGAATCAAGCCTCCCGCTTCCTTACACTATTTGCTCCTTGGACTGGAACAGCCGAACAGGTAATCTCCACTACTGATTTTCGTCATAGATTAATACTAGTATAATATATGAGTATAAGACTATACAAAAAAAGAAAAAGACTAATAATAATACACCGATTCGATTTTGTAAAGCTCATCCTGCAATTGCAAGGAGAAATATCAAGAGTAAGAATTGGTAAAAACGAAACAAAACACAATGATAAAATATATAAATTATATATATATATATATATATATATATATATATATATATATATATATATATATAGGCAAATGCTCCATTGAAAACGGGTCTAGTTTTCACGGATTGGAAAACACGAATCTGAGCCATTGGATCACTCATGATCAGGATCAGCGGCTCAGATCGATCCCGCCCATCACCCTATATGACTTAAGTGGCAGAGAGTTATTTTGGAAATTTCGTCCCAAATAACTCTTTGCCTGATTCGTTTTGAAAAAAAATGATATAACCTAGGCCGTTGGAACAACAGCCTTATTTTCAATATTTATAACCTAGACCATTGTTCCCAACAACGGCCTAGGTTATAAAAATTGAGAACAAGGCCGTTGTTCCAAACAACGGCCTATAATTCTATTTTTTTATAACCCAACAACGGCCTAGGTTATATCCATTTTTTTAGAATCTGTTCAGCGAATAGTTATTTGGGATGAAATTCTCAAAATAACCCTCCGCTCAACAATTGAAACGGGTTATGGGGAGCCAGATCTAAGCCGTTGATCACGATCATGAGCGATCCAACGGCTCAGATCGCTGTTTTCCAACCCGTGAAAACTAGACCCGTTTTCAATGGAGCATTTGCCATATATATATATATATATATATATATATATATATATATATATATATATATAAATAACCGCCTAGCGCCTAGCCGCTTAAGTTCCACTTACAAGGCCTAGGCGTTAGGCACCCATCGGCCGCCCAATTACCGCCTAGCGACTTTGCACCCATCGGCCGCCCAATTACCGTCTAGCGACTTTTAGAACATTGTATATATATATATATATATATATATATAAAGTTGATATTGTTTTCTACATTATATATTTTTATGCGTTGTTTATTTTTCTTATTATTGATGGCCTTACTATATACAGTAATAATTCTTTATATGGTGTGTTCAAAATACAACTTTTTCCCTAGTTAGTTATGAGGACAGAAATTTTTTAAGGGAGGAGTAATGTAACACCTCGTAAAATACAACTTTACCCTAGTAAGTTACGAGAACAGAACTTTTCTAAGGGAGGAGTATTGTAACACCCCGTAAATTAAAAGAAATTGTTTTGAATTATTAATTATTATCAATTTAATTGATTGGTTATTTTTATTATTTTTCATTGACTACTATTTTGTACGTGCATAACACGCGCAATAGTATGAGATAACAATTGTTAAATTGTAGTTGTTCCTATCTATTTTTCCTCATCATTATTATTATTATTATTATTTATTTCTATTATTATTTAAGTTTGAATATTGTAGCAAGTTTGAATAAAAAGTGTAATAATTATTTTGCATATTGTAAAAAAAAATGATATATTAAAAGTTTTAAAATTTTTCTGTATTTTGTACTGTGTTTATATTATATTGAAGTAAAGATTCTGGATGAGTCACAGAATTTCTGTCTATGAAATTCGTGGCACTACAACTATCTCCCAATCTTATCCCCAATTCCGTCTCACATTCTACCCCTAACCCTCTAGTTTCTTCTGCTTATTCAATCTCCAATATGTAACTGTAATAATCTCCCTACTAAACCCTAGCTCCAACCCGATTGAACTCACAATGAGTGGAAACCTCCCTTACATTCCCTCCCCCGAAACCGAACACCCTGACCTCCTCCTCCCCTTCTTCCCCACGTTCCTCTCTGCCCCCAAGTGCTCCCTCTTCCCCACTCACCTGTTGCGACAAACGCTGTGTTCTAATAAACCTAGTTTTAAGGTGTGGAAAAGTTGTGCCGGCCAATATCAAAATATCGATCGTACGTTTTTTTTCCACGCACTTTTTAAAGGAACTTCGTTCAAAAGTTCCTAAGGCAATACCGATGCAAATGAAATTAATTGAGAAAGATACACAAGTTGATGCTCATGCCAGCCACCTTCCACAGGAGGGATCATGATGTTTTTCTACACAATTAATTGAGGTGAAGTATTTAAAATGACCAATAAAAAATCATCAACATTTGTTGAATATAAATTAAATATGGCCCTGGTGTAAATATTATTAGTGGATGTGTAAATATTATTAGTGGATGACACCATCCCTTGATTTTGTAACTTCTCTCCCACATTTATATTTTTATGTTAATTACTTTGTAATTTATGAGACATTTGGTTATCATTTGTAACCCTATAAAATGCGAAGTACTCCATCTATAATAGTGAGAAATAAAAAAAGATAATTCGTCAATCTATTTCTTTGTATTAGTAAAACCTTATCAACACGATTCTCTTCATTGAGTGTCTTCCCGAAGTCTGATCGACCTCAAATTTTGATAGCATGAGTACAACGTATTGGAGCATAACATATCAAAAAATCAGATCGATTCAACGGTAGGTTGGTGAGAAATAAATTATAACATCCGTCATTGTTATAGACATTTTATTTTGATTAATATTTCATATGAATGTGAAATCAATTTTAGTTGTTAGATATTCTCGAGATGACTGATTTTCATCTATTATATACCTAATTTGGATTTAATTGAATTTATTATGATATTTACAAGTTTTAATACAGTTTCTCGCATAAAATTCATTATAGTTCGTAATAGCTTACTTCTTATATTAATAATTCTCATGTGGATCAAACATGTTATTCACTAAGGCAATGCTATTTGCATAAGTTTTGTGTGCAAATAATATTTTATAAACTGTTGTAGCACAATATACCCAATAGTGCATGACTTCGTAACAAGTATATACGTGGACATAAATTATTTGTCAAGCAAAATTTGTCTACATAACATTACTTTATTGATCGAGTATGTTTAGATGAAACTTAAGATAGTTAATTTGCAATAATAGATGTTAGCATTTATCAAATGGCTTACTTATTTTTTAAAACATAGCAAATGGATTACTTAAAAACTTGTAAATTAAAAGTTTAATAAGAAAAAAATATCTTTTTAAATTTTGTTGCATCTTTTGGCCTATATCTTAAATAAATCCCCAATTGTGTTGACTCTTTGGCTATCTTATTGTGATGCTAAAGTGCTTTATGTGAATTGTAGTCTTTATTAATTGTAAGTTACGTTTTACGTTTGATATGGGTAAACATAGAACCAAATTAGAACCGTTCAAATCGGGCATGAATCCAATAGCTTTTAGTGGTAAAACGGTAAATTTCAGCATAGACAGGCCTATAAGAGGAAGTTGGGCCACTTTCAGGCCCATTGACTCTACCCGGCCTACAACAAGGGTTTACCACAGCAATCCAACATGAAGAAGTCCAGGTTCATCTAAAGGAGTTAGTTTTAACTCTCTATCTCAAGAGAGTTCTCAAGAGAGTTCTCAAGAGAGTAACTACTTCTATCTTTCCATGTATAAGAGAATATTTAAAAACTCTCCCACTTTATCAAGAGAAGAGTCCCAACTCGATATCTTTACATAGGAGAGGGTAACAAACCTTATCAAAACACTGAGAAGTAGATATAATTCAATACCTTGAAATTGGCCCCCAATAGACTATAAATACCTCTTGACCTCTTCAGAAACCAGGTAATCGCAATTTTTGCTCTGAAAACTCTTCAAATACCTCTTGACCTATATAGTTTCTATGGGAGAGGTTGTGTGGAGTTTAATCCGCACAGTGGAGCCAGGTGCAGGAGGCAGCAGCTGTTGCTGCTACTAAAGTGGCATGGGGCCTAGGCGCAGAGGGGGCCAGGCGCTACCTGTTGTGTGTGGGTGTGCTGAGGTAGGAGTGGGGGCCCGCCTGAGGAAGCCTTTGCTTTGTACGTGCACGCAAGAGAGAGAGAGAGAAAGATGTGAATTGAATTGATCCCATATCGGGAGAATTGCATGATTAATTATTAATAAATATAATTGCCTATGATCAAGAGTCACCTAATTGGTTAACCAATTTTTGAGAGGCAGTCTGTGGTGGGCAATTGTACTAATAAATAAATAAATTGTCTGAGTATTGGGGCGGGACATTACATAATGGTATCAAAGCCGACTTTCGACACCGAGTGTGGGTCAGGGTGGGTATGCCTAAGAGGAAGCTGAGATCAGTACGCTGGCAGTGTGGCAAGGGGAAGTACGCTAGAATTAGCTGAAGCATGGTACGCCATTTCACATCGACTAGAAAGGAGATCCTGCACTAGGTTGCATGCCCCTTACTCAGCGAGGACACTGATTTCTAAAGGAGGGTGTATGTAACACCCCGTAATTTCAATATATATATATATATATATATATATATATATATATATATATATATATATATATATATATATATATAATATAATATAAAGAAATTGAAGGTGTGTCCTATAGAGTTTCTATGGAGACGTTGTGTGGAGTTTAATCTGCACAGTGGGTCCACTACAACACAGATCGTCTATACTGGCATTTTTTATTGGATTCCCCGACGTTTATAAATGCCGGTGTAGAATACACCGGCATTTTTTAAAACGCCGATAGAAATGCCTGGGAAGCGGGTGCCACTGTAGAGTAGGGTCTATACCGGTGTTTTTCACAAATGCCGGTATAGATGTGAAGCTACACCGGCGTTTTAAAAACGCCACCATATGGGTATTTCCAACTGAAAGTGGCTACTTCTACCCCGACGCTTTACAAACGCCGGGGTAGGTATTAAAAACAAAAAATTAAATGCTGGCTTTTCTCTCAGTCCAGATCAACTTCTTCTCACTGTCTGAGATATCTTCAGCTGTAAATTAACAACAGTATCCCTGATACCTTTAACATGTTCTCCGACTGGGAGAATAAACATGAATGTATTAGACAGCACCATCCAGTATTAAATGCAAACTCAAAAGAGATGTCAGAACAGATACCTATTAGTAGCCATTGCAATTCCTCTTAAGTCCCTCATCAAACCAATAAATGCATATTGAAAAGAATCTGTGTGTAAAGCAGCATCAGGAGTTGACTCCAACTTGATCACAACCTACGGTAGAATAACAAACATAGTTTACATATTTATAATAACAAAAAAATAATAGACAATATAAAAGGAGTGTATATAATTATATCATCTAAAAATAACATAATATATGGTCCGGTAAGAACTATGTATAGCAAAATATAGCAAAATTCTAGTTGAGGATATACTGAAGTTCTAAAAGGAAATTCCGAATGTGAAAAAGTATAATAAACTAATAGCGCGCATATATGAAAAAAATGTTATGGAAACACTGTAACATAATCAATGGGATGAGGCCATGAGGGTCAACTAACCTGCAAAAGTGGATCATCGACGACTTGAATTTTACAGGGCTGTCTTCCATAAAGATCAAGTACCCAAGAGTAGTAAAAAGTTGTTCTACTGCGAGAACACCTATATTCTTCTTAAAATGGAAAGTTTTCCCTCTGAAATGCAATATTATTATCATCAAATTTCACCGTACCGCAACCCATGTTTATCAAGAGTTGATATCCTATAAGACTAAATAATGTTAGAAATCAGCAGTTACCATATGATTCCCAATGATGAATTTGACGGTCTCCAATTTAAGCAGCAGTTTACCGGTCATGTAACTGGAAGAAATATTTAAAATTTCAGTAAACAAACAAGTGAATGAGTGAAGTGCCTTTACAACAAAGAACTAACCCAGATGCCAGCTCCTGAAAAAGTGATAGAGTGTTATCAATTACTTCCTCACACTGCATGAGGCAATGATTAAGAATCAAACAATGCTCCTGTTGTAACGCCCCGCCCCAATACTCAGACAATTTTAATATTTTTAAGAAATACAAATTACATACTATGTAGTACAACTGCCCACCACAGGCTGCCTCTCAAAAGGTGGTTAACCGGATTGGTGACTCTTGATCATTGGCTAATAGTATTTATACTCAAATTAGTTCTTGTAAACCTCCCATGTGGGACTAAATTCTCAAATCCTGCGCATACCAGTCGACTGCTACTAGTACCAGTCGACTGTTCGCTCTTTAGAAATCTGGGGTATTACATACACCCCACCTTTAGAAATCAGCGTCCTCGCTGAGTACGGAACACACATCTAGTTTAGGACCGCCCTTTCTAGCACCCTGCCTACTTCAGTGAATACCCCACGAAGCAAATTCCGGAGACTCATCTCCCTGCCGTGTATCAAATACACCCGGTGTGTCGAAAGTCGGCTCTGATACCATTTGTAATGCCCCGCCCCAATACTCAGACAATTTTAATATTTTTAAGAAATACAAATTAGATACTATGTAGTACAACTGCCCACCACAGGCTGCCTCTCAAAAGGTGGTTAATCGGATTGGTGACTCTTGATCATTGGCTAATAGTATTTATACTCAAATTAGTTCTTGTAAACCTCCCATGTGGGACTAAATTCTCAAATCCTGCGCATACCAGTCGACTGCTACCAGTACCAGTCGACTGTTCGCTCTTTAGAAATCTGGGGTATTACACCTTTAACCATTCAAAATATTATAAAAGCAAATGACCAGAACCTCTGTGTAACACTTCAGATTTGTAGCAATTTTTCCAACAATTACATTAAGTATGACTAAATGATCGCAGAGTCCAAGAAGCTCAGACAATCTTGAATATAACTGCTGCAGAAAATAGATAACAAATGATTATACTGAGAAATATTTAGACAACTAGACAGATGCAAACCCTTAATACCTTGGAAGAATGCATGGCTTGGTCCCCAACATAAGACTTCCGAAAATTCTGAAGGAAGGTGATAACAGCATGATCCAGCCGTTGCTTGCTCACTTCACCATATCTCTGCGCAGATATAATACAGAAATATGTAGTAACATATTATATTTCCATTTTAAATAGCATAAAATATGAATAATAGTAGTAATTCTGCTGATTTAAACATGAAATTTATAGGCATGTAAATGGACGACTAATTTAATTTGCATGGACAATTAGTCGGGAGAAAAGGGTTGCATGAATAGAAATAGATTTAAGAACAAAATTAGGAAAATGGTCTTTCAGGCCTGCAAAAAATATTATATGGATAAATGTTATTAGCTAATACTATATTTAAACTGGTATCTCAAAAATTGAAAATATAAGCATACAAAAACGCAGAGACATATTGTATGCTTACATTTATGTGACACATACATTAGTATGTAACTGGGGAGCCTGTATAATAGGCCTCTCATTGAGAAAATAAAAAGGAAATTTCATCAAATTCTAATCTACCAATACAATTTGTGAGTCTAAAAAGGAAATGCGTAGGTACTAGCATAAAATTAGAACTTTCTAAAACCATCAAGAATAAATGTACACTGTAAGCATTTATCTCATGCATCGATTATTAGTAAGTGAAGAAGAAGTAAACTTGCAGTAAATCTTTAGCATTCTGAAGAATGAAGGCTTGATAGCCATCAATAGTGAACGATTGGCGCCTGACTGGAAGAGTGGCAAAATTGATGAAGTCATTTGTACCAATACTAATAACAAAGACAGCTCTTCTTATCATATCACATCCTTCATATCATAATACAACAAATACTATTAAAAATTCTGTGAGAAAAAGAATTGTAACTATATAACGCAAACTCAATTCTTTTAAATGTTATAGTTGAAAAACTAGATGAACATTGCAGCTTCACAGTTTCATGTACTATTGTTTCATATTTTTGAAACGATGTTGCTTTCCGAATACCATAAGGTTGTGTTAAAATGACTTCTAAAAGTAGAAAATATTATTAGTGTTATCATTCACTAGAAATTGTTTTCATACACACATTTCTTAGCTACAACTCTGTGGTTTTCATACACACATTTCTTAGCTACAACTCTGTGGTTTTCATACACACATTTCTTAGACACACAATATGTTATTATTCTCAATGTAGGCAATTAAACTTAGAAAAGAATATCACTGTTTGGGTTTAAATTGTAATACCCCAATTTGTGCAGTGAAGGGATCAAACCCAGAGGCAGCTGACGCAAAGCTCACTCCTGTTATCAGTTCCTCAATGCCAAGAGACCAATCCAAGTATGGAGGCAACTCCTCTTTCAATCCCAAATAAGAAACTAGAAAAATATAGCTTTAAGATGCTAGAAGATTTTAATAATCAAACTCGACATCTCTAATTAATCTCTAATTAGTAATACATGTTGAAAATCAATTCAATTGAAGTCAACAATAATAAATGCACAAAATCATATCAATTCAGTTAAAAATTTCCTTAAGAAACCCTAAAACTAACAAATCCCAAAACAAAATTAACCCTAAAACCTTAAAATTAACATTAAATTTATTTTTACCATAATAATCTGAGGTCGTCGACGGTGAGAGAGGGCAGGGGACTGCGGGAGATGATAGCGGAGGAGGGAGACAGTGGGGGACGACGAGGGACGATGGCAAGGGCGATGGTGGTGTCCGGGGTTCTGGAATGAGAGGGCCGGAGAGAGATTGAGGAAGGTCGGATGTGGAAGACGGTAGGGGACAGCGGAGATAGGGTTTCGATTTGAGCGGGAGAGCGAAATTTTTTGGGGAAAAGTAATGTTTCTTTTGTGTTCTGATTTTTTTGGTGGGGAAGGGAAGGGAAGGGAACAACATAAAACATCTCATCTATGCCGGCATTTTTTTAAAACGCCGGGGTAGATTGGGTTTTAGTTTTTTAGCTTGGGACCAGAAGTCTACCCCGGCGTCTGTACCCAAATGCCGGAGTATAAATGCCGGGGTAGTATACTTTAGTTGTAGTGGTCCCAGGTGCAGAAGGCAGCATCTGCTGCTGCTGCTGATGTGGCGTGGGGCCCAAGCGCAGAGGGGGGAAGGCGCTGCCTGTTGTGTGTGGGCGTGTTGAAGTTAGAGTGTGGGCCCGCCTGAGGAAGGCTCTGCTTTGTACGTGCACGCAAGAGAGAGAGAGAGAGAGAGATAGAGAGAGAGAGAGATGTGAATTGAATTGATCCCATATCCAGAGAATTGTAAGATTAATTAATAATAAATATAATCTCTAATATTATAATGGGAGAAGGCCTTAGTGTCATTTGTAAATGTTTTGTCATTCTACCAACCCGTGTAACGCACGTGCATAACTATTATAAAGAAGGTCCTAGGTTCAAATCAAGACTACGTCTAAATTTTTATTTTAAAAAACTATATTTATTAAAACATGCATCGCACGTGTAAACTACTAGTTACCTATAATCAAGAGTCACCTAATTGGTTAACCACCTTTTGAGAGGCAGCCTGTGGTTGGTAGTTGTACTAATAAATAAATAAATTGTCTGAGTATTGGGGCAGGGCGTTACAGAGTGTCTGTCGTTTAGGCCAGCCTTGGTATTTCAGGATATTTTGTAGATCAATTAGAGTGATCACATCCGTCCCCGACAGTCAGATTTCAATGTCAAGAACATTTTATGGCGGTCAATACCGAAAAAAAGTAAATGTTAGATCCTTATTACTTTCCTAAAAAAAATTCACATTATCTGATTGCTCCCACACAGAAATTTGTAGCAACAGATTGTCGATGTCTGTGGGAAACAGAAAAGATTTCCGATCAAACTTCACTGGTAAAAAGCCACCTTTTCCAGCCATGCCTCCAAAGGGGAAAGGGAAGGCGGCGGCTAATTGCCGACAAGCCAACCCTATTCCGCCACCTCCTCCTTGTACGGAGCACCCCCTTCAACCTACTTAACAGATCAACATCCTCAATCGGAACAATCCCATCATCAGTTGACACAACCTCCCTCCAAAGGGAGCACACCCGGGGGGGGGGGGGGGGGGGTGGCTCCGGTCAAAGTCATCCTGAATAGCACCCTGTTCCACGAATGGTTGAAAATAGGTATTCTTTTTATACCTCAACCCCTTTACATTGCCCTCAGAGGCGCTCCCGTCGCAGCAAGACCTCCGTTAGATCATTATCACCAGACAACAAGGGTCTTAGCTCTGAGATCACCAGAACAAAAGGTGAGTCCACGATGAAGTCCTCTATTCAAAATGCTAGGGAAGCAAGACAAACCCCTCTACGTGAAGATAGGGGTCCAAAAGAACTCCCTCTCCTAAGGGAAAAAGAAGAACTCCCCAAGGGCGAAGAAGATCTCCCTCTCCTAGGGGATAAAGAATGTCTCCTCCTCTTCGAGGGTGCAGAAGCTCGACTCCGGTAAGTCGACCAGTTCACAGTAACAATAGAGAAAAGAGGCGCCCGTCACCAAAGCATAATTCTGAAACATCAAAGATGAGATCCTCCAAGCCTTCCTTGTTGCTTCGAGCAGGAGCCGACATAGAAACAGTCTCGGCCTCACAAACATATATAAGGAAGAGTCCTGCGGGTCGACCAGATCCTACCAAAGGGAGGAACTAGTTCTCTGCCGCCTTCAAGAGATGGAAGACCATCTCGACAACGGGGAATCCAACCCGACCGACCGAGAGTTTTAAAAATCTTATGATGATCCACCAGGTCTTAGATGCACTTCTCCGCAAGATGTTCCTTATCACACTAAAGGGCTCAACAAGGGAGTGGTACTCCCACCTCTTTTCAGGCTCCATCTTCTCATTCGATAAATTTGAGGAGCTCTCCTCACTCACTTCATAAGCAGCAACTGAACCAAGATGACAATACCTTTTTACTAGACCTAAATCAAAGGGAATGAAAATGACTCAAGGACTTTATCCTGTGCTTCACAGCCGAGTCCCGGTCAGTCGCATCCCTCGACCTAACAATAGTGGTCGTCGCATTCAGACACAATGTCAACCACACCGACCTCAAGGCATCCCTTGCCAAGAAGCCTCCTTGGGACTTCTCTTAACTCATGCTTAGGAGTGAGAAGTATATCCAAGTTGAAGAGGTTCTGTCATGCCCCGCTTCCCAAAAAGAATACGGAATACGGATACGTAACAAAAGCCCAGCGAATGATTTTCATCATCCATAAGCTGTTAAAAAATCTTTACAATATCTCACACAATTAATCAGAGTCGGAAGCAAAAGTATCAACCAACATGCAAAACTGAAACAAAACACCAACAGAAATTCACTTCAAACCAAATACAATATTTTCAAATAAATCAGAGTCTAGAGAAAAATAATATCGTGGGTCACATCGCCCAAATACAATAAATATCCAATAAACCTAAATACACTTTATTGAATGTTCAAGCAACAATAAAATACTATTAATAAAGCAGAATCTCCAGCACTAATACATCATCTCGCCAATACCATCTAGCAGTCGTCCATCCTGATCTACAATTAATAAATTTGCAGGAGAAGGAGAAAAGAAGAAAACAAGTACCTGTCAATTGCAAGTCGCGGGTCACAAATAATGTAAGATACAAGCACATGGGGAAACTAACTAATAACATGGCAGTCAACTAGCATGGTATCCTAACAGTACAATTGTTTTATGTCTAAGGCAGTGTCATATGACAACTAACAATATCTAGTAACAGTAAGCTCAGTATATCAGTGAATCAGGATAATAGTATAATAGTATCAGTCCAACAGTATCAGTCTAACAGTAACAGTCTAACAGTATCAGTTTTATGTTCTTACAGTATTGTGTGTATTACTAGCTAGGTAGCACTTCATGCGCCTCAAAATCATATCACATGGTTGCTACAATAAATAGTTTCGCTTTTAGATTTCATAGTGGACCATGACGGGGCAGTGTACTCTGGATCAGTAATAGTGGCAGTAACAGTAACAGTCAGAACCTAGTGGTTCTCTTCTACTCTACACCTTCCTATGGGAAGTAATGTAGACATGGTCAGTAACAGTAACAGTAACAGTAACAGTAACAGTATGGAACACTAGTTCCCTTTCAAGTACACGTTTCCATATTTTCCACTACTAGATATTCCCTTAAGAAACCCCGGCTTGGTTATTTTTATTATGGTCATCAAACATTCAGGAATGTGTACGAAATGGTGTCCAACTAAGATGGTATAATCAGTATTAGGTTCAAGAAAACAAATCAACAATCATAGATAATATACAGTCACATAAACGAGCAAAACAGTGTATGTTCATATTCAGGACAGCATGACAGTATAGTACTAAAACAGTGATTCTTGTTGCTACAGAAATGCAAATCAAGATCCATTGAAGGATCTAGAAAATAGACATCCACACGAATCCAACAAATATAATTAAGTCATATAGTACTTCACAACATCTTAACTCAAAATAGGTTCGAAAACAGAAATCATGTTCAGTCAGAAATCAGGAAAACGAATTCTCGGTCCCGAAAACAGCATCAAAACACATCAATTAAATCCAGAAAAAATCTGAGGTATTCCCCTATGTTTTTATAATCAAAATATAATGTTTCGTAATATTCCAGTAAGAATAGGTCAATCATTAAAAATACAAAAGCATCAAGAAAATATAGTTTAGCAAATCTGGAAATCTCAACACTGCTGTACAAAAACTAAGATATCTCGCAATTGGTGAATCGAAATCCAATTCCGCCAAAGGGATTGAAAATAGATAGAATTTACTAACTTTCATATTTCACAAATAATTTTCATATAGTATAAGGAATCATGGTGAAAATAGAATTCTTTATAGAACAGTAAGCAAAATACAGCACGAGTAGATTTTAGAAAATAGCATGGAACGTCACATAAAACTTATCAATAAAATTCATCAAAATTTTGGGTAATCCCTAACTTCATAAAGAAACACTGACAAAAATATTGGATCAAGATAATATGTATAGAATAGTTCTTGAAAATAGTTTATTAATAAAATTAACCCAAAACAGAATATGAAATAGATCGACACCTCTGTACGAAAACAGCCATAACTCAGCCATACGAAATCCAAATCAAGAAAAACCAGTGGGGTTTGAAAATAGACAAAATTATATAAAATTCATATTTTATACTGGAATCAAGATACTGGCTGTAGCATAGACGAAAACAGCAAACAAAACAGAACATGTAGAAAATACAGATTTCACACTTCAAAACAAGAATATCATAACTTCTAGAATATTTATCCAAACACATCCAAACTTGAAATACAACCTACCAAGCATCTAAATATCATGATTTAGGGTTATTAACATGTCCACACCTATTAATTCACATGGGTCTTAATCCAAACACAAATTCACACAATTATTCACATACATGACTAAAAATCAAGAATTGGACAATTCCTAGGTTATCACATTTCAAGATTTGTGTCATGAGTCATCTATGGCCAAATTATCACAATAGAGATAAAAATCATCAAGGAAATCACAATCTTTGGTTGTCTCTAGACCCAACTACACTATAGGTGAACTTTTTGACTTATATCAAACAA
Organism: Hemerocallis citrina; assembly: GCA_017893485.1. NCBI lineage: Eukaryota > Viridiplantae > Streptophyta > Magnoliopsida > Asparagales > Asphodelaceae > Hemerocallis > Hemerocallis citrina. The sequence continues at coordinate 45,667,764 of CM030359.1, forward strand.
ATAAATTGGAGTACAAGTTACTTGTCTTAATTAGGGGATGAAGAACGATGCAAATACGAAGAGAAGCGAAACCCACGAACGAAATCTGCTACAGGCAAAGAATCGAGCCCAACGAACGAAAACTACTCAAGAACGATCACCTTGAAGCAACGACGATCAAAGTGGCAAACACCCACTTTGAGAACACCACAAGAAGGGATGATGCAAGAGTTGATGTTGATGGTGGTGATGGTGGTTGTCGGCAACAAGCAAGGGAAGATGGAGAGCTCAGTTGTAGCAGGTGTAGTATGGCCGAAGGGGGTTGTGGTGGCCGGTAATGGGGCTCGGCCTAGGGATGGATGGAGTCGGGTTTGGTGGTTGATGCAGGCTGGGAGCACACAAAGGAAGGGGAGGCCGTGATTAGGAGAGGGAGAGAGAGATTTAGGGTTAGGGTTAAGGGTTTTAGGATTAGGGGTTTATATATAGGAGTTTAAAGTGGGTTAATGGGTTCTGGGTATTAGTATCTGGTAATAGGTAATGGATATTGGGTCAAATAACAATAGGAATACAATTAGGAATGAGATTTTTGGCTTTGGAAATCTTATTAGGGGATAAAATTATGGAAAATGGAAAATACAACCAAAATACCACCATAACACCAAGGGAAGAATAAAATAAAGGGAACGAGACCAAAAATGAGGAAAAGATCAAAATGATGAAAAACGAGACAAAAGAGACAATCAATCAAACACAAGGAGCTCAAAATGAAATAAAAATGAATATATATTGAAAACAATCCAATATACGGTTCAGAAAAATACAAGAGATATAAAATACACCAAAAATGAAAAATACACTCCAAAATACATAAAATGAAAAACAAGGGTTACAATCCTACCCACCTAACAGAAAAAATTCGTCCTCGAAATTCAAAAGAAAGATACATAGGGTAACCCCAAAAACAAAGAAAAAAAGACAACGTAAAACCAAAACAACTACTCAAACAATTGAGGAAACTTCTACTAAATTTCCTCCTCCAGCTCCCAAGTTGACACACCAGGCAAGTGAGGATTCCAAGCAACACGAACCAACTTGATGACCTTGTTCTTAAGCACTTTCTCCCGCCGATCCACAATAGCAACTGGCGGAATCTCACAAGTCAAATCCGGCCGAACGGTCAACTCAGAATAGTAGATCACGTGTCTCTCATCTCGGATATATCTCCTGAGTTGTGAGACATGGAAAACATCGTTCACTCCTGATAAAGCTTGCAGCAGTGCAAGACGATAGGCCACCTTGCCTACTCGCTCCAAAATCTCAAACGGTGCAATAAACCTCGGGCTAAGCTTTCCCCCACCACCGAACCGAATGACACCGCGCCACGGCGATACCTTAAGGAAAACATGGTCACCAACAACAAACTCCACAGCCCTACGATGGACATCCGCCCACTGCTTCTGCCTGTCCTGAGTTGCCTGCAAGTGCTTCCTGATCTGAACCACAACATCCACTGTCTTGGTGATCAACTCTGGACCCAACAACTGCCTCTCACCAATGTCATCCCAACACATTGGTGACCTGCATTTCCGTCCATAGAGTGCCTCGAAAGGAGCAGCTTTAATACTAGCTTGAAAGCTGTTATTGTACGAGAACTCTACGAGATGCAAATAATCCTCCCAAGAACCACCAATCTGAAGCATGCAGGACCTCAACATGTCCTCAAGAATCTGAATAGTCCGCTCTGACTGTCCATCAGTATGGGAATGAAAAGCTGTACTGTACTTTAATTTGCTCTCCAAACTGTTCTAAAGACTCTCCCAAAACTGAGATCTGAATCTCGTATCCCTGTCGTATACAATACTAACTAGAACTCCATGAAGTCTAACAATCTCTTGCATGTACCTCTCAGCTAGGCTCTCAGTAGACTGACCGACACGAAAAGGAATGAAGTGAGCACTCTTCTGTCAAGCGGTCGACAATCACCCAAATGGCATTATGACCCTTAGGACTCCTTAGCAAAGCGGTCACAAAATCCATAGTGATATGTTCCTACTTTCACTCTGTAATAGGAAGCGGTTGAAGAAGTCCAGCGGTTCTCTGATGTTCTGCCTTAACCTGCTAGCAGACTAAACATTGAGAAACAAACCGAGCCACAGCCCTCTTCATACCATGCCATCAGAAATGAAGTTTTAAATCTCGATACATCTCAGTACCGCCAGGATGGATAGAATACGAAGACTGATGAGCTTCTTCAAGCAACCTCTGATGAACTTCACCCTTAGGGACACATAACCGGAAACCAAAACGAAGCGAACCATCTGCATGAATAACCATGTCCGTCCTGAACAAAACTCAACCTTAGCTCGAAATCCCTGCAGCTGCGCATCACTAGCCTGAGCCTCTTTAATCTGCTCAACAAGAGATGACTGTAGCTGGAGCGCCAAACAACTCTGACTAGAACTCGGCAACACAACATCTAACTCCAACCTCCTCATCTGCTCAATGAGATCACTCTGCTAAGTAAGAAACATAACTGCTAGTCTCCTGCTCAAAGCATCAGGCACCAAGTTTACTTTATCAGGATGGTATTGCAAACTGATGTCATAATCGGCCATAAGTTCTAACCAACATCTTTGCCTCATGTTTAACTCCTTCTGGGTGAAGACGTACTTGAGACTTTTGTGGTCTGTAAAGATCTCCACTCGGTCTCCAAGTAAATAATGTATCCACAGCTTCAAAGCAAAGATCACTACCGCTAACTCCAAGTCATGAGTAGGATAGTTCTTCTCATGCGGCCTCAACTGCCTCGATGCATACGTAACAACACGGCCCTTCTGTATAAGAACTGCTCCAAGACCCTTACCAGAAGCATCACAGTGAACCACCAATCCGCCTGAACCATCTGGAATAGTCAACACATGCGCTGATGTCAATCTGTTCTTTAACTCAACAAAAGCCTCATTGCACTCCTCAGACCAACAAAACTTCTGATCCTTCCCAGTCAATTTAGTTAAAGGTCCTACTATCTTCGAAAAATCCTGGACGAACTTGTGATAATAGCCAGCCAAATCAAAAAAACTCCTGACATTTGAAACTGACTTGGGAATAGGCCAATCCTTCACAGCCTCAATCTTGGCAGGATCCACAGAAATACCATCGCCAGAAACAATGTGCCCCAAGAAAGAAATCCTGTCGAGCCAAAACTCGCACTTGCTAAGTTTTTCATAGAGCTGATTCTTTCTCAAGGTCTGCAGAACCACTCTAAGATGCTCAGCATGATCTTCCCTGATTCCGAGAATACACCAAAATATCATCAATGAAGACCACCAAAAATCTATCCAAGAACTGAGAGAAAACCCGGTTCATAAGACTCATGAATACAGTTGGCGCGTTCGTGACCCCGAACGGCATCACAAGATACTCATAGTTCCCGTATCTAGTCCTGAAAGCAGTCTTCTGTATATCTGCAGCCTTCACATTGACTTGGTGATATCCAGAACGAAGATCCAACTTCGAGAAAACAGCAGCCCCACTCAACTGATCAAACAAATCATCGATCCTGGGCAACAGATACCGATTCTTCACAGTAACTCTGTTCAGTTCTCGATAATCCATGCACAGTCGACGACTACCATCCTTCTTGTCAACAAAAAGGACCGGAGCATCCCAAGGCGGAACACTAGGTCTGATGAAACCCAAATCAAGCAACTGCTGAATCTGCACCTTAAGCTCTACCAGCTCAATCGGTGCCATCCTGTAGGGACTCTTCGATATCGGTTCTGTACTAGGCTGAACATCAATACCGAATTCCACTTCCCTATCGGGGGTAAGCCAGGCAACTCATCTGGAAAAACATCTAAGAAATCCCGAACTACTAGAGGCGCAGCCTCACAGCCTGAGTCCAATTCCATCGCACAATCCACCTGTTCAACTGCAGTCTTTGCTCAACCAAGAGAAGATTCTCCGGCATGGAACTCAAATTCTACTCGATCTAGAATTTTGAAGACAACTTTCCTGGCACGGCAATCAATAATGGCATGGGCTTCACCCCAACCAATCCATACCCAGAATAACGTCGAATCCCTGAATTTCCGATTATAATCAGGTTGGCCTTGAAATCTGCATCCCCAATAACAACGGAATATTGCATGCACTCGCATGAACAACTGACAACTCCACCACCTGTCATGATGTTTCAAGCCTCTGACATGTTGCTACACTCCAACTGATGGCGAGTGACAAATCGAGAGGAGACAAAAGAATGGGTTGCCCCAGAATCAAAAAGAACATGGGCAGGAAAAGAGTAAACAAGGATAATACCTAAAAGAATCAAAAGACAAGGAGAAAGCATAGACAATCAAGGGTAAGGGAAAAACAACAATGCAGGAAAAATAGCAAAAGGAAGCAAAGCAAGACTAAAAGAAATAAAACAAAAGAGAAATGAAACATCAAAACAACAAAACAAGATATACCTGCCACAACTCTTTCAGCTGTCTCAGTATTTGCAGCAGTCAAGTTGAAGGCCTGGTCTCTCCTCGGAATAGCGGTGCTCTGACCGACAATCTGGCGTTGAGGAGGAAGCGGTGGCCTAACTGGACCACAAGCTGGGCCTGTTTGCTGAACAGAACCCTTGGCTGGAAGAGCCACCTGCTGCTACTGCGGACAATCGCATACAGAATGATCAGCGGCGCCACACCTAAAGCACCTGCGGTTGACGCGCCAACAATTCTTACGCTCATGCCCAGACATCTGACAGAAGTCGCAAAAACCACCCTTCTGGAAACCAACAGAAGGATACGGAGTTGTCCTGACTGGATGGGTTGGGACAGGCCTCCGAACAGGACCACCAGAAGACCTAGCAGCAGAATGTGGGATAGTTCACGGAGAAGGAACCAAGCCACCACGAGCCTGTTCCTGAGCTCGAGCTGCCTCAAGAGCTTCAGCATAAGTACGCAGACGAAGAGAGACCAGATGCATCTTGATATCCTGCTCAAGCCCATTTGTGAATCTATGAGCCCTATCCTCTTCGGTTGCCACAAGAATGGCAGCGAAGCAGCTAAGTCCAGTAAACTCAGCTGCGTACTCATCTACTGACCTGGAGCCCTGTTGCAAGAAAGACCATGTTACAATATTGCATGAACAATTATGTAACCAATCCAAAATGGAACAATGACTTAACCTATTTTAGGGTCAGGAATTGCTGTTCCATCTCAACTCGAGTACTACTGGGGAAGAACTTCTCCAAGAATCCCCGAGTAAAAGTAGCCCAAGCAATAGGCCTCTAAAGATGCTCAGACTCAGCTATCCACCAGATATGAGCCAAGTCCACCAGCTGGATGGAAACAATGTCCACCCAATCAGCCTCGGCCACACGAGCCGCAAACAACAAGCGCTCAGTCTGGATCAACCACTGTTCAGCCTCCAAAGGCGCTCAGTGCCGAAAAAACGATGGGGATGTAGCCTCATAAAATCTGTAACTGTCCCTGGGCGAGGCGGAAGATTTGCCTGCACAGGCACAACAGGAGGCGGAACCCGGGCAGCTTCAAGGGCAGCCATCACAAGATCATTGTGGTTTTGCTGCTGATTAATCAGCCGCTCCAGCACAGTAGTGACAGCCTCAATCGGATCAACCCGCGACGGAGAAGTAGAACCTCGGGGAGCCATAGTCTGCACAAAAACCAAAAACAATTAGCATCCAGAATCTGAGTTGGTATATATTTCATTTATGCATGCATGGTTGGTGAGATATTGCACAGATCCTAGTTCGGACCAAGCTTGTCTAATGTATTAGGCAACTAATACATTAGCCAAACCTGACGATACCATTAAAAACCCTGTCATGCCCTGCTTCCCAAAAAGAATACGGAATACGGATACGTAACAAAAGCCAAGCGAATGATTTTCATCATCCATAAGCTGTTCAAAAATCTTTACAATATTTCACACAAATAATCAGAGTCGGAAGCAAAGTATCAACCAACATGCAAAATTGAAGCAAAACACCAACAGAAATTTACTTGAAACCAAATACAATATTCTCAAATAAATCAGAGTCTAGAGAAAAACAATATCGTGGGTCACATCGCCCAAATACAATAAATATCCAATAAACCAAATACACTTTATTGAATGTTCAAGCAACAATAAAATACTATTAATAAAGCAGAATCTCCAGCACTAATACATCATCTCGCCAATACCATCTAGCAGTCGTCCATCCTGATCTACAATTAATAAATTTGCAGGAGAAGGAGAAAAGAAGAAAACAAGTACCTGTCAATTGCAAGTCGCGGGTCACAAATAATGTAGGATACAAGCACATGGGGAAACTAACTAATAACATGGCAGTCAACTAGCATGGTATCCTAACAGTACAGTTGTTTTATGTCTAAGGCAGTGTCATATGACAACTAACAATGTCTAGTAACAGTAAGCTCAGTATATCAGTGAATCAGGATAATAGTATAAAAGTATCAGTCCAATAGTATCAGTCTAACAGTAACAGTCTAACAGTATCAGTTTTATGTTCTTACAGTTTTGTGTGTATTACTAGCTAGGTAGCACTTCATGTGTCCCAAAATCATATCACATGGTTGCTACAACAAACAGTTTCGCTTTTAGATTTCATAGTGGACCATGATGGGGCAGCGTACTCAGGATTAGTAACAGTAGCAGTACCAGTACCAGTTAGAACCTAGTGGTTCTCTTCTACTCTACACCTTCCTATGGGAAGTAATGTAGACAGGGTCAGTAAAAGTAATAGTAACAGTAGCAATAACAGTAACAGTAACAGTATGGAACACTAGTTCCCTTTCAAGTACACGTTTTCATATTTTCCACTACTAGATCTTTCCTTAAGAAACCCCGGCTTGGTTATTTTTATTATGGTCATAAAACATGCAGGAATGTGTACGAAGTGGAATCCAACTAACATAGTATAATCAGTATTAGGTTCAGGGAAACAAATCAACAATCATAGATAATATACAGTCACATAAACGAGCAAAACAGTGTATGTTCATATTCAGGACAGCATGACAATACAGTACTAAAACAGTGATTCTTGTCGCTACAGAAATGCAAATCAAGATCCGTTAAAGGATCTGTAAAATAGACATCCACATGAATCCAATGAATATAATTAAGTCATATAGTACTAAACAACATCTTAACTCAAAACAGGTTCGAAAGCAGAAATCATGTTCAGTCAGAAATCAGGAAAACGAATTCTCAGTCCGGAAAACAACATCAAAACTCATCAATTAAATCCAGGAAAAATCTGAGGTATTCCCCTATCTGTTTATAATCAAAATGTAAATTTTCATAATATTCCAGTAAGAATAGGTCTGTCATCAAAAATACAAAAGCATCAAGAAAACATAGTTTAGCAAATCTGAAAATCTCAACACTGCTGTACGAAAACTAAGATATCTCGCAATCAGTGAATCAAAATCCAATTCCGCCAAAGGGATATGAAAATAGATAGAATTTACTAACTTTCATATTTCACAAATAATTTTCATACAGTATAAGGAATCATGGTGAAAATAGGATTCTTTATAGAACAACAAGCAAAATACAGCATGAGTAGATTTTAGAAAATAGCATGGAACGTCACATAAAACTTATCAATAAAATTCATCAAAATTCTGGGTAATCCCTAAATTCATAAATAAACACTGACCAAAATATTGGATCAAGATAATATGTATAGAATAGTTTTTGAAACTAGTTTGTTAATAAAATTAACCCAAAACAGAATCTGAAATAGATCGACACCTCTGTACGAAAACAGCCATAACTCAGTCATAAGAAATCCAAATCAAGCAAAACTAGTGGAGTTTGAAAATAGACAAAATTATCTAAAATTTATATTTTATACTGGGATCAAGATACTGGCTGTAGCATAGACGAAAACAACAAACAAAATAGAACATCCAGAAAATACAGATTTCACACTTCAAAACAAGAACATCATAACTACAAGAATATTTATCCAAACACATCGAAACTTGAAATACAACCTACCAAGCATTTAAACATCATGATTTAGGGTTATTAACATGTCCACACCTATTAATTCACATAGGTCTTAATTCAAACACACATTCACACAATTATTCACATACATGACTAAAAATCAAGAATTGGGCAATTCCTAGGTTATCACATATCAAGATTTGTGTCATGAGTCATCTATGGCCAAATTATCATAATAGAGATAAAACCCATCAAGGAAATCATAATCTTTGGTTATCTCTAGACCCAACTACACTATAAGTAAACTTTTTGACTTGTATCAAACAAATAAATTGGAGTACAAGTTACTTGTCTTAATTAGGGGATGAAGAACGATGCAAATACGACGAGAAGCGAAACCCACGAACGAAATCCACTACAAGAAATGAATCCAAGCCCAACGAACGAGAACTACCCACGAACGATCTCCTTGAAGCAACGACGATCAAAGGGGCAAACACCCACTTTGAGAACACCACGAGAAGGGATGATGCAAGAGTTGATGTTGATGGTGGTGATGGTGGTTGTCGGCAACAAGCAAGGGAAGATGGAGGTCTCGGTTGTAGGAGGTGTAGTATGGCCGGAGGGGGTTGTGGTGGCCGGTAATGGGGCTCGGCCTAGGGAGGGATGGTGTCGGGTTTGGGGGTTGATGCAGGCCGGGAGCACACAAAGGAAGGGGAGGCCGGGATTAGGAGAGGGAGAGAGAGATTTAGGGTTAGGGTTTAGGGTTTTAGGATTATGGGTTTATATATAGGAGTTTAAAGTGGGTTAATAGGGTTGTGGGTATTAGTATACAGTAATAGGTATACAATTGGGTAATGGATATTGGGTCAAATAACAATAGGAATACAATTAGGAATGAGATTTTTGGCTTTGGAAATCTTATTAGGGGATAAAATAATGGAAAAAGGAAAATACAACCAAAATACCACCATAACACCAAGGGAAGAATAAAATAAGGGAACGAGACCAAAAATGATGAAAAACGAGACAAAAGAGACAATCAATCAAACACAAGGAGCTCAAAATAAATAAAAATGAATATATATTGAAAACAATCTAATATACGGTTCAAAAAAATACAAGAGATATAAAATACACCAAAAATGAATAATACACTCCAAAATACGTAAAATGAAAAATAGGGGTTACTGGTTCTCGTTCATTTTGAACCAAAGGATACCGTCTTCAGGAACAAACAGAAGAGTGCGAACGCAGAAGGATCCAAGATGTTCGAGAAAGACGGCATTGGTTAGCACCGCCATCCTCCTCTTTGTTTTGAAAAGTTCACCCCTCTTAATGTCAACATATTAGCAGTCCTCATGAAGGTGGACAAGAAAGGGCTTCTCCTCCCTCCCCCTAGAATGAACACTCTGAGGAAGAAAAAGAATAGAGATAAGTCCTACCATTTTTACAGAGATCATGATCACGATACAGATGATTGTCGGTCTTTCAAGAAAGAGAACAAATAACTTATCCAGCAAGGGACTTATCCAAGTTCATTCGGAAGGATAGGGCTGGTCCCCCTCCCACTCGGAGAAATAAAAAGCACGATGAAAGGAATTCTGTGTCCTTAAGACTCAGAACAGAGGTCAGTGCTCCACTCCATCCGTGGTGGACCCATGGGAGGAGAATCAAACTCCTCTCGGAAGGCATTCATTTGAGAGGTAAATCTAGTGCATAACTTTCCCCGACCAAGAGTATGGAGGATCCAATGACATTCTTAGATAAGGATTTAAAGGGCATTCAAACACCCCACTGCGACATACTCTTAATCTGTCTCTACCTGGCCAACCTCGAGGTACGTCACATCTTAGTGGACAACGACAACTCTGTCAACATTTTCTTCCTAGAGTCCTTTGAAGGCCTCAAGCTCTCTCAGGGACCATCTCAAGTCTGCCAGGTGTAACTTTATGTTTCACATAAACGTATTATGCTACGTAATATTTTATTTTGGTCATCTGTTGTATTTTCTTTCTTTTGGGCTCATTAGCATGTGTTATATTTATTTAATTAATTATGAGTTCATGTAAAAAATCATTCCTTGGCTTAATCCCAATTGCAACCCAAACCTCAAAGCCTAAACTCTACCCAACCTGAACCCAATTGCAAACCTGAACCTACTCTCCACTAAACCACCCACCCCACTAAATCCCCACTAAATCCCTACTAATTCCTAATTATCTGGCCACCTCCCTTCTTGTTTGCTGCCATCTTATAACCCCTAATTTCCCTAATCTCCACCTTACCAATTCCCTAATCACCTCATTAAAACCCAACTCCGTTGTCGTCTTCAACCAAACTCACTCCATAACCAACAGTCCACCTCCATCCAACCAACAACCACCACCTTCAAACCGGAACTCCTTGTTGTCTCCACCCCAACCTCCATCGAAACCGACACCTCGTCATTGTCATTGCTTGTTGTCTCTTGCCACCACTTTGTTGTCCGTACTGCCATTGTGGTCCCTACCACGGTTGTTATCCTCTCTTGCTGGAAGCAGAGCACGAAGCATAGTACGAGCCTGAGCAAACGCAATGTGCGGAGTTCTACGCACATGAAGGTTTTGTCGGAACGAGGTAAGCATCCCTGAACACTTAGCAAGTAGTTTCGTTTCATATCAAATTATTGTAGCGAAATCAAATTCATAGTCTCTAATGTGTCATATTAAATCACTAAATTCTCGAACCAGATATTTTTAATTTGTTTCTCCGTTGATTATCCCTTTATTTTTTCGTAGAAAATCCCTTTAAATCATTCTTTACATGATAACCACACTGCATGCATTATCACGATCACAAATTTATAAGAACATCATGTCGTAGGGTTATTTTAGAACATATCGATAATGATTGGTAGTTCTGCAATCTGTTAGAAATTATAAATTTAATGTTATGAATAACGATCCTCTTAGATATGTATTTGATAAATTCTAACCTCAATCATTGATATGAGTAGAAGCATGCAACTATTTTCATTGAAATTGATCTTTTGCCGTCTTATTGTTATAGTTTAGTAGCTCGATGGATCAGTTAATTGCAGCATGTCGTACAATGTTAGAGAGTTATAAACTCGTGACTGAGACCCTTAGATCATCCCGCTGAGATTTAGTTTTTGATTGCAAAGAATGGAAATATTAAATAAGGGATTAAGGATTGAGATTTTAAATATAAAGTAATTCAGACTTTTCACTGATGGAATGATTGATTTTTTACTAAGATTTGTCTAAACTCACTATAACCCAATTTAGAGTTTTATATATGCATGTTGTAGCCCTTTGAGTGTAGGATCCACAGTTTCTTGCGGTTTTGAAATCTGTATTGCATATTGTGAGATACTGAAGTTTTAGTACTGATACGTCGTAATTCCAAATTAATGTTTGAAGAGTATCATCTCGGTAAATTACATGAGATAACAAACTTTTGGTGGAATTCTGACCTGATATAAACCTGAGTGTTAATGGACATTGTTAGGGATCAGATTATGATTTTTTTGAGATTTAATAATTAATTTTTAGTGGAATTATAAGCATGAGAACTTAACCCTATGATATTGCCTGAACATTAGACCTATAAATAATTGAATGGTAGACATAAATATAGAACTTATATTATGTCAAGTGAGTAGGTGTTGGTATCGGAAGAGTATCTATTTTCCAAACCGCTGACGGAATATGGTTTGCATTTCGGTAGCAGCAGGAAAGTGAGTTTTAGTGCAGGCGTGTATTTGCTGTCTAGATTTATAATTAGTGTTCCTTGATTATATATATATTATTTCGCGTGTGATAATGACTTGTATTGACTTAGTAGGTCGATGGACCACCTGATACCTTCTTGAATACTGCCATTGATACATATACTTGCTTTCACCTCTTGACATGCTTATGATTACTCACTGATTGCACCGATTGCATGTTTATGATTAGTCATAGTAAAAGAATAACAAGTCGGGGTAATAAAGGGTACGACTTAGTAGTGAACAATATAAAAGAGTGCACTCGGAAGGGCGTTCATGTTCCCGTAATAGTGATTATTGATTATTGATTATTGATTGTTGATTGTTGATTATTGCTTATTGATTGTTGATTATTAATTATTGATTATTGATTATTGATTATTGATTCATGATTCTTGATTATATGTCATGTTTATTGATATTGTCACTGGAACACCCGAGTACATAATCCTGTTGACTTCACCACATAGGTCCAAATGTTCACTTACTTGATATGCACTCGAACTTGTGGTATGAGATACATGATCGTGTGCATTAGATAGGTTAATAAAACTAATAGACTTAAGATTGACACTGAGCATTGACATGATCCTTAATTACGTGATCCCTAGTTACCAATTGATTATATCTTAAAGTCCTGATTGCACTTGTTACAGTTGTTACTTGCTTCGTACATGATCATACTATTTTAGTATTTGCACTACTACTTATGTTTCCTTCCATGTTATACCTTGTTGTTTTGCTACCATAATGCTTGTTACTACTTGCTGTCTGAAGTTTCCTGTAAACACCCCCCCCCCCCCGGCCCCGGATGGTGAAATACTGTAAGGACTCATTGAGCGAGCCTTCTAGACGGTCGTGATGGAATTGCTGTGTTATTGTTATTTCATATTCAATCGCTACTTTACCTAGCTAGTTGTAGCAAGCTGTTTATAACATTATATTTATTTCAGTGCATTGTATTCTTGGGCATTTTGACCTGAAGTTTATGTATTTCCACATGATGATTATTGTAACCCCCTGTTCTAGTAAATACATATTTTCTAAATAATTTTCTGTATTTCGATTTTTTATAAATTTAGTTTGTGTTAAATTCATTTTTGAATTTTCTATTAAAATATTTTCTAATCGAAAATTATGTTTATTTCGAATAAGTTTGCATTTTAAGTTTACTTTCCATTTTATAGTTGATCGACTATTTGCATTTTAGCCAAATAAAAAATATTCTGCTTTACTTTAATAATTTGTTAAACCCAATTCTTATTTTTTATGTAACCTTGTTACTATTATTATTATTATTATTATTATTATTATTATTATTATTATTATTATTAGTATTATTAGTATCAGTAGTACTATAATTACTACGATCATTATTATTATTTTTAGTATTTTCATTGTTATTGTTATTAATATTATTATTATTGTTATTCTTATTATTGATGTTGTTACTTTTATTATTATTAATATTTTATTGTCATGATTCTTATTATTATTATTTTTGTAAAGCCCAATGTCATTATTATTATTGTTGTTGTTAAAGTCCATTGATTTTGGCCTATATTGTATTATTTAATTATTTGATTTGAAGCCCAATCCAAGCCCATCTCTATTGGATCTTGACCCACGGACCCACTAACCCAAAACCAACCCATATCTCCACCAACAGCCAATCTCCAAAAATCACTCATAGCCATATCACAACCCGTGACCCCAATTCCCCATATCTCTCCACTATCCCTAGTCTCTCCCCATTATTATATATTATAATTATTATATTTATTAACTTATTACTATTTTTATTAAATCCATCCTCTCTACTCTTCTCTCTCCCCCTCTCTCCCCTCTCCCTGTTTTCGAAACTAGAACAGAGGATACATGTTCGTCTTCCTCCTTCGCATCCCTGCTCCTCGTGCTCCACCTCGTGAGCCGCCTGCATCCCGCCTCGTCTACACCTCCACCCGCTAGTCGACTCCGACCTCGAGCACCGCCTTCATCGCCAACTGCTGCCAACCACTATCATCTCCATCTTCGTCGAGCCTCCACTGACGAACTCAGAAGCTCGGCAAGTCGAGATCCATTGCCGCCTTCACCGCCATGACTGCTCCTCCCTCCTCGCGCCCCGTCATCATCCCAGGTCGCCACCTCCAGTCGATCAATCCCGGAACCCACTGTCACCAACACCGCCAGCCCCATCGTCTTCACCAATCATCCTCGTCGACAACTCCTCTGCCTCCCTCGTGACCCTCGTCGCTACACCGTTCCCTGCACCTCCTCGACCACCTCGCCACCACCATTGCTCCACCTTGAGGTCGCCGCAGTCGTCAGCAGAAACTAGCCACTGCAAGCACTCGTCCCCTATGCCGATCACCGAAGTCTACATTCGACCACCTAGGCCTACTGTCATCGCCATATGCTGTGTGCTACTGAGTCGATCACCCTCACGTCAGTCGCCCCACAGCCAGCCGTGTCGCCTCTCCACCGTCGTTGATTCGTTGCCATCTCGCTGTTGGTTGCCACCCTCACTGTTTGTAGCCACTGCTCCTCTATTTTGCCCAATCAATCTTCTGCATAGGTGCTCCTTTGATCGCAGCCATACGATCGTTGTTCATCACGATCACGATCATCGTCTTCTTGATCCATTGATCTCGGTTGTAGATCATCATCACCATCATCATCATCATCAAGATCTTGATCTCGACCGTCGGATCTCTTTGATCATCGTGGTCGTGATCATCATCTTGATTTTTGATCTCAGCCGTCCGATCATCCGATCTTGATCCTCATCAAGATTCGGGCACAATCATGATCATCGTGATTGTTTGCTCATCGCCGTGTCGCCGGGATTCTGATCACGTTATTCTTCGCATATTCGGATTAATCTAACATCATTCTAAAAGCAAGTCATCTCAATCTCGAATTGTAATGTATCGTATCCGAGATTATTTATTGAATCTCGCAAGTAGATCCATATTGATTATCGTATATTGTTTATTATTGTTCATCATTGGGATACTACGGATTTACACGAGCGAATCCAAGTAGTAGTCTTAACTTTGTGCCATCTTTTTCCTCTAATGTATAGAGATCTTGAATGCATACATGTAGTTAATTATTGAATATAGGAATAGGAATTATTATTGTATTTCATGCCATGGCATTACACAACTATTGTAGATTGTACACTAGTATTGATTGTTTATATGATTGATGTTGGTGTGTTAATTGATTGTGATTAGTAGGGTTATGGACATTATACATTTTAATATCATGTTCACATAAACGTAACTTGCTGTGATTTATAATTGTTAATCCCTAACTCATCGTTCATAACATTCTAATCATTTTATGCATGAAAAATATATTGAGACCCTGAAATTTATTGCCAACCTGAACATTACCCTGTTGTTTCAACCTAGATAATGTCATCAAAATCAATAACTTTCTGAATATGAAATGTAGCCCCATGTTTCTAGTTTCCAGAAAATTCAGAATTTTCGAATTCCGACTTATATTGCATGAGTTATGACCTTTTTACAGCTGTTACACTGTATTTTCAGATTTATGCACATACAAAGTTAAGCTGATGAATTAGGTGAACTAATGATAAAACATTACCATGATAATTTTCAGACTGATAGCCAACATGCTTAGGGTAATGAAAATTATTTTTAATGATTTTTACAATAAATATTTACTGCTGTTACAACAGAAACTAGTTAATACCGATAACCAGCCTGAAACAGTAACATGCAAAGAACACCAAAATTCACCTAGCAACTGTTGTCAGAATTCGAACTTTAAGTACGCGTTGGAACTGAGCAAGAGTCTAGTTTCTAGAACTTCTGACGGATCCACATTTGCTACCCTGTAGCAACGGGAATTGTGATTTTGGTACAGCAACCTATTGCGGCCCAAAATTGGGTTTCTATGTTTAATAATATATGGTTGAATCTATAAAGATTGAATTTGGTGTATTTGATTGTATAGAGTACATTGTATGATCTTAGGGTTGTGTTGTCATCATTCTAGTGTCCCTTATTAATCGCATTATCGTTTCTCATTGATATTTCTGTTCCTATTGTTCCTTATTAGTATTGCATGTTAATTGAATAAAGAATGTTAATCAAGCCAGGGTTAAAGGTTGACTAGGGTAGTTGATAATATAGTGACTGTACTCAGGAATGTGGGCATTGTTTCCAAAAAATATTGTGTCGGTTAGTGCTATCGATTTATTATTGGATTACTGACCACAGTATCCAAATTCATCATGTATCATTTTAGGATTATTATGCTGACTATTGTTATCGTTATTGTGCAAGAAATTGTTATTGTTATCATTATTGTTATGGTGCCGAGTACATGACCTATAGAATCTGCCACCTTGGTCTAAATGAAATTGATTGCATGCATCGAACCTGTAGTATGGGATGTAGTAGTACGTGCATTAGTTAGGATTTAAAATGAATAAAAAACTTAAGACTTCATCGCATTGTCATTGCATTTTGTCATCGTTATCGAACAGTGTTATCGTTATTGCTTACCGTTATCGTTATTATTTATTGTTATGGTTATAAATCATCGTTATTACACATTGTACTATTACCTTCTTTTCACTATTCAATACTATTGATTTCATCGTTCTTTTAATTCATCGTTATACCGTTATTGTTATTGTTTCTCTGTTTCTCTACTTGCTGTCCACGACTTGCTCTAAGGACATATTTTTCTCTCTTTTAGATGAACAGCTCACAGAAAATTATGGATATTTTCCTGACGGACTAGGAGAGCAACAATGGTGAAAGAATTGTTTTGCTGCGCTGCTTAAATAATTATTGTTTTATTTTGAGAACTTTAATAATTGAACAATGTTGTTAATTCTTGTATTTATGGGCTTTTGACCCGAATGATGTTATTGTTGATTCCAGATGTTGGATTTATATTATGTTGGTTATTTGATGGTTAAATTCCAAGTATTGTTATTCATGTGATTAATTCTTTTATTGCATGCGTGGTTGTATTACTTCCTATTTATATTTTTGAGTTAAATTGATAACAGCTCATGGATGACGTAAGTCATTCGCTGGGCCATGTCACGTACTTGCATTCTGTAGTTTTAGGAAGCGGGGCGTGATAAGGTTTCTAGTGGTATCAGAGCCATGTTTGACTCTAACTAGTTTGGGGTTGGACCCTGATTAGTTTGGGTTTAGCCGGTTTGACTCAACAATATATACAACCTGTGAATCACATGGATAATTGATAAGCAGCATATATATGGATTCTACTCTTTTTGATCCACTTTTTGAACTCGTCATATTCAGTTCCTTCATTTCTTAGTTGTTTCGTCCCTTCCATTCATTCACATTCATTGATTCCTTATTGAGTATAATTTCTTTCTTTTGTACCTATAATCTTTAATTCCGGTGTCTCATTCTTTTTCTTTCAGCTTGGTTCGTCGGTCGGCATTGCTGGATCTAGAACGACATGTCTGCAGTTTGGAATGTCGCCATCAGACTTGCGCAGCGGAAGCGCGGTGGGTCCATAACCCATAGTTCCCAGGATTCTCTTGTTTCTTGTTCCCTGCATTGTTTGCTTCCATCTATTCCTTGTATTCATCTTCATCTGTTGATTCCTTGATTGGTTCGATTCTTCCCTGTCCTTTCTCTCTCTTATTCCAGTTCTACCTACTCCCTATCTTACTTTGTTATCTTGTGTTGTTTCTTTCCTTTTGATACTGTTTATTATCTTTCTTGCTTTCCATTTGACATCATTGTTATCCATTTTCCCTTCTCACTCTGGTGTTACCACCGTTTTGACTTTTCCATTGAATCCCTTGTTTTATTATATAAGTTTTCTTTTACCTTGTCCTATGTACCGCCTATGCAAATTTTGAGGTCGAAATTTTGTTGTAAGGTGGGTAGGATTGTAACCCCCGTACCTGTAAATACATATTTTCTGAATAAATTTTTGTATTTCGATTTTTTATAAATTTAGTTTGTGTTAAATTTATTTTTGGATTTTCTATTAAAATATTTTCTAATCGGAAATTAGGTTTATTTCGAATAAGTTTACATTTTAACTTTACTTTCCATTTTATAATTGATCGATTATTTACATTTTAGCCAAATAAAAAATATTCGGATTTACTTTAATAATTTGTTAAACCCAATTCTTATTTTTATATAACCTTATTACTAACATTTTATTATTATCATCATTATATTATTATTATTATTATTATTATCAGTATCAGTAGTACTATTATTACTACGATCATTACTATTATTTTTAGTATTTTCATTCTTATTATTTTTATCAATATTTGTTGTTATTGTTATTAATATTATTATTATTGTTATTCTTATTATTGATGTTGTTACTCTTACTATTATTAATATTTTATTGTCATGATTCTTATTATTATTATTTTTGTAAAGCCCATTGTCATTATTATTTTTATCATTATTAAATACCATTGATTTTGGCCTATATTTTATTATTTAATTATTTGATTTGAAGCCTGATCCTAGCCCATGTCCTATTGGATCTTGACCCACAAGCCCACTAACCCAAAACCACCCCATATCTCCACCAACAGCCAATCTCCAAAAATCACTCCTAGCCATATCACATCCCGTAACCCCTATTCCCCATATCTCTCCACTATCCCTATAATCTCTCCCCCATTATTATATATTATAATTATTATATTTATTAAATTATTAATATTTTTATTAAACCCCTCCTCCCTACTCTTCTCTCTTCCCATCTCTACCTCTCCCCTGTTTTCGAAACCAGAATAGTGGATTCCCGTTCGTCTTCCTCCTTCGCATCCCGCTCCTCGTGCTCCACCTCGCGAGCCGCCTGCATCCCGCCTCGTCTCCACCTTTGCCCGCCACTAGACTCCGACCTCAAGCACTACCTTCATCCCCAACTACTGCCAGCCACCGTCATCTCCATCTTCGTGGAGCCGCCATTGACGAACTCAGAAGCTCTGCCAGTTGAGCTCGATTGCCACCTTCTTTGCCACGACTGCCTCCCTCCTCGTGTCCCGTCGTCATCGCAATCGCCACCTCTAGTCAATCAATCCTCGAACCCACTTTCACGAACACCGCCAGCCCCATCGTCTTCACCCATCATCCTCATCGATAGCTCCTCTGCCTCCCTCGCAACCCTCGTCGCTGCACCGTTCCCTGCACCTCCTCGACCACCTCTCCACCACCTTTACTCCACCTCGAGGTCGCTGCAGTCGCCGGCAGCAACCAGCCACCGCATGCACCCATCCCCTGTGCCGATCACCGAAGTCTACAGTCGACATCCGAGGCCTACTGTCGCCATCATCTGCCGTGTGCTGCCGAGTTGATCACCCTCACGTCAGTCGCCCCGCAGCGAGCCGTGCCACCTCTCCACCATCATCGAGTCGTCGCCATCGTGCTGTTGGTTGTCAGCTCACTGTTTGTAGCCGCTGCTCCTCTGTTTTGCCCCATCAATCTTCAACATAGGTGCTCCTTTGATCGCAGCCGTCCAATCGTTGTTCATCACGATCACGATCATCGTCTTCTTGATCCATTGATCTCGGCCGTTGATCATCATCACAATCATTATCATCATCAAGATCTTGATCTCGACAGTCAGATCTCTTTTGATCATCGCGATCGTGATCATCATCTTGATCTTGATCTTGATCTTCGATCTCAGCCGTTCGATCATCCGATCTTGATCCTCATCAAGATCCGTGCCCGATCGTGATCATCGTCATCGTTTACTCGTCGCCGTGTCGCCGGGATTCTGATCCCGTTATTCTTCGCATATTCGGATTAATCTAACGTCGTTCTAAAGGCAATTCATCTCACTCTCGAACTGTATTGTATCGTATTCGAGGTTGTTTATTGAATCTCGTAAGTAGATCCATATTGATTATCGTATAGTGTTTATTGTTGTTCATCGTTGGGATACTATGGATTTACAAGAGCGCATCCAAGTAGTAGTCTTGACTTCGTGCCGTCTTTTGCCTCCAATATATAGAGATCTTGCATGCATACATGTAGTTAATTATTGAATATAGGAATAGGAATTATTATTGTATTTCATGCCAAGGCATTACACAACTATTGTACATTGTATACTAGTATTAATTGTTTATATGATTGATGTTGGTGTGTTAGTTGATTGTGAATAGTAGGGTTATGGACATTATACATTTTAATACCATGTTCACATAGACGTAACTTGCTATGATTTATAATTGTTAACCCCTAATTCATCGTTCATAACATTCTAATCATTTTATGCTTAAAAAATATATTGAGACCCTGAAATTTATTGCCTACCTAAACATTACCATGCTGTTTCGACCTAGATAATGTCATCAAAATCAATAACTTTCTGAATATGAAATGTAGCCCCATGTTTCTAGTTTCCAGAACATCCAGAATTTTTGAATTCCGACTTATATTGCATGAGTTATGACCTTTTTGCTACTGCTGCCCTGTATTTTCAGATTTATACACATACCATGTTAAGCTGATGAATTAGGTGAACTAATGATAAAATATTACCATGATAATTTCCAGATTGATAGCCAACATGCTTAGGGTAATGAAGTTATTTTTATTGATTTTTACAACGAATATTTACTGATGTTACAACTGAAACTAGTTAATACCGATAACCAGCCAGAAACAGTAACTTGTAAAGAACACTGAAATTCACCTAGCTACTGTTGTCGAAATTTGGACTTTAAGTATGCGTTGGAACCGGGCAGGAGTCTAGTTTCTAAACCTTATAACCGATCCACATTTGCTACCCTGTAGCAACGAAAATTCTGATTTTGGTACAACAACCTACTGCTTTCCAGAATTGGGTTTCTATGTTTAATAATATATAGTTAAATCTATAGAGGTTGAATTTGATGTATTTGATTATATAGAGTACATTGCATGATCTTAGGGTTGTGTTGTCATCATTCTAGTGTCCCTTATTAATCGCATTATCGTTTTCCATTGATATTTATGTCCCTATTGTTCCCTATTAGTATTGCATGTTAATTGAATAGAGAATGTTAATCAAGTCGGGGTTAAAGGTTGACTAAGGTAGTTGATAATATAGTGACTGTACTTGGGAATGTGGGCATTGTTTCCCAAAATATTGTGTCGGATAGTGCTATTAATTTATTGTTGGATTACTGACCAAAGTATCCCAATTCATTGTGTATTATTTTAGGATTATTGTGCTGACTATTGTTATTGTTATTGTGCAAGAAATTGCTATTGTTATCGTTATTGTTATCTGTTGGATCCTGTAGGAAAGGCAAGAAACACTAGGGGGGAGTGAATAGTGTTGTATAAAAAATAATTGCGGAATTGAAAGTTTTCTTCTGTCCAGGTCGACTGTAAAAGAGATATCAGTCGACTGTGGGGTCAGAGTAGAAGTGTATTTTTGAGACTAGTCTGATAAGTCGACTTAAATAGAAGAGAAAGTCGACTTGCCAAAAGTGTTTTTAAGACGATTGTTATACCAGTCTGATCAGTCGACTTAGGATGGATATCCAGTCGACTTACCTAAAAGATTTCGAGTAAATTGAAATGCAAGTAATGAAAAGAGTTCAAAGAGATATAACCACAGAGATACCAATCACAGAGTACACACGATGTATCCTGGTTTGGTCCTCTCGACCCACATCCAGTCCCCAAGCAACCCACTTGAGATTTTCCACTATTCTTGAAAATGTACAAGAATACCCTACGACGTTAGACAACAACCTTGTCCAACCCGTAGTCCTCCCTCACAACTAGAGAGAGCAAACCCACACTTCTACCAAGAGTGAAAAACTGACTCTACACCCTAGAGTCCTACTCTCCAACCGAGAGGAACCATTCTCACAGCCGAGAGTAAAAGAAGAATAATAAAGATGTTTACAATCAACCTATAGCTTTGTAGTGTTTGTGATTTTGCAAGTGGCTATTCGGTCAACTTCTGAAATCAGTCCAAAACGAATTCGATTTTATGCTGGACTGAAATCAGAGAACCAAGACTTTAGAGAGTTTGAAAGCTTTTGAACTCTTGTTCTCTTTTTGAAACTAAGGACTTGAAAGCTTATCAAAAAGAGAGTGTGTATATTTTTTTTTCCAAGTGATTTCTACACTCTATTTATAGAGTTAGAATCACTGGATGTTGAGAAACAGTTGTACAAGTTGTCAACCAACGGAAATAAATCTTTTGAATTCGAAAAATTAAGTTTTGAAATCAGTCAGCTGTCGAAACGACTTGAACAGTCGACTGGGTTGCTGTTATGAGTCGCCTGGCCAGAGTTTGAAGAAGATCAGACAGTTTTGTACAGATGCAGTCGACTGGTCCTCAACGGACAGTCGACTGGTACTCAACAGCTGATCTAGTTCAAGCTGTTTCGACCTTAAGATTTTGTAAAACACACAGTTATAAAATTATGTGTGAGTGTGGGTGTGTGACAAGGCTATACATCAATCTAAGACTCAACAAAGAGAAAAATAGCATTTGATTTTACAAGACACAAAATAAAAGACATTTAAGCTTTGGTCTTGACTTGAGTCGTAAGTCTGGAGTGAAGCTTTAGCCATTGTCTTTGTATGAAGCTTTGCTTGATCATTCTTCAGCTTTAGAACATTGTGACTTGCTTGATCAATTTTCTTTGAGACCTTTGTGTATCATACAAGATAAACTTTGATACAATCTGCAATATATGAGAAATTGCACAATAAACATTGCGTTGTTTTGTAATCATCAAAATCAAGAATCAACATTCTCCCCCTTTTTGATGATGACAACACAATAGCTTACAATAATATAAATAGATATTACACATGCTCCCCCTATCAAATGTCCAACATGCATAGGTTTAAAAAACATGCACAAAGATATGCTACTCAATATGCACAAAGATATGCTACTCAAAACAGACAACACAAAACAAGGCAACACATATTTCTCCCCCTTTGTCATCAACAAAAAAACAACAAAAAATTGGAGGAAAAAATTATATAGCAATGCAAGAAAACAAAAGATAACAAACAATGCCAAGTTTATACATGAAAATTTAAAAGACAAAGTTCAAAAGATTAAAATAAAAATACATTAAAATACATTAAAATACATTACAGAAAAGGAGAAAATACATTAAAATAAAAATACAAAAATATCTCTAATCAGTCTTCGTCATCTTCATCTTGAGCACCTTGAGAGGGAGGAGGAAACAGAGAGGTGAACAACTGAGTGAGATGAGAAATACTTGCTTCAAGAGCATCTTGACGATCCATGAGAACGTCTTGACGATCCATAATATAATTAACAGAAGTGTAAAGACTTCTTGGATCATCAAAATCAGCACGAGGACGAGATGAACTAGAAGCAGAAGACCAACGAGCTGAAGTGGCTAAGGGGATAGGAGGTACATTCCTAGAAGGAGACCTAGGTGGAGAATTTAGCAACTTCATATGTGCTAAACTAGCACGATCAAATGAATCAAAGTGTTTTACAACATCCGTCTCAGATTCGAGATCAACATCATAAGCATAGAAGACGTGAGTGAGTAAAGTACCAAATGGAAGAAATGAAGTATAATCCTTAGCAAGACGTTTAAAGATGACGAGACCTCAATTTATTTTAATATTGCCGAATATTGTATAAACAGCTTGTTGCAACTCAAGTGAATACTGATCATAACTCCCAGTTTTGGGAATAATGTTATATGACAGTATGCATGCAACTAGCTTAGCAATAGGAGTGATAGATCGATTGGTCATAGGAGGACCATTATTGGGTAAATAAATTTTAGAAAAAAAACGAAGTCATCATCCATATCAACATCTCCTAAGTCACATCCTTCATCAGACAGACTCAAAATAAGACTAAGTCTAGAAGGGGAGATTTTCATACGTTTATCTTTGACAGACGATAAAATAAAAATCTCATTACCATCCTCCGAAGTAGTAATCTTCATACTTGTGTAAAACAAATATATTAGGTGAGGATAGTAAGATGATTGATTGACAAGAGACAATAAATCAAATAACCCACATTGCTTAAACAATGGGGTTAGAGGGAACCTATCTAAATCCGGAAAATTCACAAACCTACTCGGAAAAATGATAATGGAACAAATAATATACCATTTATCAATGAGATTCGGATTTCTCAAATATTGAAGATAGTTTCTAGATTCTTGTCCTTCTTCTACATTAGAGGAATGGGATCTTTTGGAGCCATAACAAAAAATAAATCCTAAAAATCAAGAGAGGGAAAGAGTTCTAAGAAGATATACCGACAAAGAGGCAGCAAAGAGAAGTAGAGAACTTCAAGAGATCTTCTGAGAATCACTGGAAATTGAAAGAGAACTTCAATCTGAGGTTTCAAAATCCTTGAAATCGCCAAGCAGCAGCAGCCGACTTGAGAGCTCGGTAGAGAGAGAGAGTTAGGGTAAAAGTGAAAGAATGAGAGTAAAGAGTTAGGATTTTTACTTTGAATGGACGACTGAGATGAAGGTTAGGGAGTTTCAAAGGCTCAGATCGGTCAAAGGGTAGCAGTAAGTGAAAAAGTCACCTCAAAAGATGTGTCAATTTTCGAATTTGAAGAATCCTGATTCGCGACAGTCGACTGGTCTTAGAGGGCAGTCGACTTAGTCGAGAGCAAAATAAAAAAACGAACATAGCACTAATACAACGGGTCAGTCGACTGGGTACTATGCACAGTCGACTGTCTAGAGCATAAAACTCAAACAAAAACTTAGAAAAATAAAGATACTTGGCAGTCGACTAAAAAATACTTGTAAGTCGACTTACCAGAGAAATTCAAAAAACATCATGAAAACTACAAATCCCTGGTTCTCTCCTTAAGGTGATAAATGTGTCTTCCTTAAGAGGTTTGGTAAAGATGTCAGCTATCTGTTTATAGTAAAAATAAAGTCTAAAGAAATGTCTCCATTTAAAACATGATTACGTAAAAAATGATGTCGAATATCAATATGTTTCGTACGTGAGTGTTGAACCGAATTTTTAGATAAGATAATGGCACTGGTATTATCACACATTATTGAAGGTTTTTCAAATGAAATACTATAGTCTAATAGGGTTTGTTTCATTCACAAAATTTGGGCACAAGCCAAACTTGCAGCGATATATTCAGCTTCTGTAGTAGATAGGGATACCGAATTTTGCTTCTTACTGCACCAAGAGACCAGTGAATGTCCCAAAAAGTGACATGTCCCACTAGTGCTCTTGCGGTCAGTTTTACTACCGGAAAAATCTGCATCACTATATAACAAAAGTGGAAAGTTATCGGTGCGTCGATAAAATTGACCATATTCAGACATGCCTTTAAGGTATCTTAAAATACGTTTCACAGATTTTAAGTGAGAGACTTTAGGACTTGACTGATATCTAGCACACAAACATACACTAAACATAATTTCTGCAGCTTGGAATGTCGTCATCAGACTTGCACAGCGGAAGCGTGGTGGGCCCATAACCCACACGTCCCAGGATTCTCTTGTTTCTTGTTCCCTGCATTGTTTGCTTCCATCTATTCCTTGTATTCATCTTCATCTGTTGATTCCTTGATAGGTTCGATTCTTCCCTGTCCTTTCTTTCTCTTATTCCACTTCTACCTACTCCCTATCTTGCTTTGTTATCTTGTGTTTTTTCTTTCCTTTTGATATTGTTTATTTTCTTTTTTGCCTTCCATTTGACATCATTGTTATCCATTTTTCCTTCTCACTTTGGTGTTGCCACCGTTTTGAATTTTCCATTGAATCCCTTGTTTTATTATATAAGTTTTCTTTTGCCTTGTCTTATGTACCGCCTACGCAAATTTCGAGGACGAAATTTTATTGTAAGGTGGGTAGGATTGTAACCCCCGTTCCTGTAAATACATATTTTCTGAATAAATTTTTGTATTTCGATTTTTTATAAATTTAGTTTGTGTTAAATTTATTTTTGGATTTTCTATTAAAATATTTTCTAATCGGAAATTAGGTTTATTTCGAATAAGTTTACATTTTAACTTTACTTTCCATTTTATAATTGATCAACTATTTACATTTTAGCCAAATCAAAAATATTTGGATTTACTTTAATAATTTGTTAAACCCAATTCTTATTTTTTATATAACATTGTTACTATTATTATCAGTATTATTATTATTATTATTATTATTATCAGTATCAGTGTACTATTATTACTACGATCATTATTATTTTTTTTAGTATTTTCATTGTTATTATTTTTATCAATATTTGTTGTTATTGTTATTAATATTATTATTATTGTTATTCTTATTATTGATGTTGTTACTCTTATTATTATGAATATTTTATTGTCATGATTCTTATTATTATTATTTTTGTAAAGCCCAATGTCATTATAATTATTCTTATTGTTAAAGCCCATTGATTTTGGCCTATATTATATTATTAAATTATTTGATTTGAAGCCTGATCCAAGCCCATCTCCTATTAGATCTTCGCCCACAAACTCACTAATCCAAAACCACCCCATATCTCCACTAACGGCAAATCTCCAAAAATCACTCCTAGCCATATCACATCCCGTAACCCCAATTCCACATATCTCTCCACTATCCCGATAATCTCTCCGCATTATTATATATTATAATTATTATATTTATTAACTTATTACTATTTTTATTAAACCCCTTCTCCCTACTCTTCTCTCTCCCCATCTCTCCCTCTCCCCTGTTTTCGAAACCAGAACAGAGGATACCCGTTCGTCTTCCTCCTTCGCATCCCGCTCCTCGCGCTCCACCTCGCGAGCCGCTTGCATCCCGCCTCGTCTCCACCTCCACCCGCCAGTCGACTCCGACCTCGAGCACCGCCGTCATCCCAAACTGCTACCAACCACCGTCATCTCCATATTGGTCGAGCCGCCATTGACAAACTCAAAAGCTCTCCTAGTTGAGCTCCATTGCCGCCTTCATCACCACGACTGCTCCTCCCTCCTCATGCCCCGTCGTCATCCCAATCACCACCTCCAGTCGATCAATCCACAAACCCACTGTCACCAACACTGCCAACCCGTCGTTCTTCAACTATCATCCTCGTCGATAGCTCCTCTGCCTCCCTCGCGACCCTCATCGCTACACCGTTCCCTGCACCTCCTCGACCACCTCCCCACCACCTTTCCTCCACCCCGAGGTTTCCACAGTCGCCGAAAGCTACCAGCCACTGCATGCACCCAACCCCTGTGCCGATCACCAAAGTCTACTATCGACCTCCAAGGCCTACTGGCTCTACCGTCTGCCGTGTGCTACCGAGTCGATCATCCTCACGTCAGTCACCCCGTAGCCCAGCCGTGTCGCCTCTCCACCGTCGTCGAGCCTGTCGCCATCCTGCTGTTGGTTGCCACCCTGACTGTTTGTAGCTGCTGCTCCTCTGTTTTTCCCTATCAATCTTCAGCATAGGTGCTTCTTTGATCACAGCCGTTCGATTGTCGTTCATCACGAGCATGATCATTGTCTTCTTAATCCGTTCATCTCAGCTATTGATCATCATCACCATCATCATCATCATCAAGATCTTGATCTCGATCGTCGGATCTCTTTTGATCATCGCGATCGTGATCATCATCTTGATCTTGATCTTGATCTTGATCTTGATCTTCGATCTCAGCCATCTGATCATCCAATCTTGATCCTCATCAAGGTCGTGCCCGATCGTGATCGTTTGCTCGTCATCGTGTCGCCGGGATTCCGATCCCGTTATTCTTCTTATATTCGGACTAATCTAACGTCGTTCTAAAGGCAAGTCATCTCACTCTTGAATTGTATTGTATCATATTCGAGATTGTTTATTGAATCCCGCAAGTAGATCCATATTGATTATCGTATATTATTTATTGTTATTCATCGTTAGGATACTACGGATTTACACGAGCGCATCCACGTAGTAGTCTTGAGTTTGTGCCGTCTTTGCCTCCAATGTATATAGATCTTACATGCATACATGTATTTAATTATTGAATATAGGAATAGGAATTATTATTGTATTTCATGCCATGGCATTACACAACTATTGTAGACTGTATACTAGTATTGATTGTTTATATGATTGATGTTGGTGTGTTAGTTAATTGTGATTAGTAGGGTTATGGACATTATACATTTTAATACCATGTTCACATAGACGTAACTTGCTGTGATTTATAATTGTTAACCCCTAACTCATCGTTCATAACATTCTAATCATTTTATGCATGAAAAATATATTGAGACCCTGAAATTTATTGTCAACCTGAACATTACCGTGCTATTTCGACCTAGATAATGTCATCAAAATCAATAACTTTCTAAATATGAAATGTAGTCCCATGTTTCTAGTTTTTAGAACATCCAGAATTTTTGAATTCCGACTTATATTGCATGAGTTATGACCTTTTTACTGTTGCTGCGCTGTATTTTCAGATTTATGCACATACCATGTTAAGCTGATGAATTAGGTAAACTAATGATAAAATATTATCATGATAATTTCCAGATTGATAGCCAATATGCTTAGGGTAATGAAAATTATTTTTACTGATTTTTATACTGAATATTTACTGCTGTTACAACTGAAACTAGTTAACACCGATAACCAGCCAGAAACTGTAACTTGTGAAGAACACTGAAATTCACCTAGCTACTATTTTCGGAATTTGGAATTTAAGTATGCGTTGGAACCAAGCAGGAGTCTAGTTTCTAGACCTTCTGACGGATCCACATTTGCTACCCTGTAGCAATAGGAATTCTGATTTAGGTACAGCAATAAACTACTATCCAGAATTGGATTTCTATGTTTAATAATTTATAGTTGAATCTATAAAGGTTGAATTTGGTGTATTTGATTGTATAGAGTACATTGCATGATCTTAGGGTTGTATTTTCAACATTCTAGTGTCCCTTATTAATCACATTATCATTTTCCCGTGATATTTCTCTCCCTATTGTTCCCTATTACTATTGCATGTTAATTGAATAAAGAATGTTAATTAAGTCGGGGTTAAAGGTTGACTAGGGTAGTTGATAATATAGTGACTGTACTCTGGAATGTGGGCATTGTTTCCCAAAAAATATTGTTTCGGCTAGTGCTATAGATTTATTGTTGGATTACTGACCACAGTATCCCAATTCATCGTGTATTGTGTTAGGATTATTGTGCCGACTATTATTATCGTTATTGTGCAAGAAATTGCTATTGTAGTCGTTATTGTTTTGGTGCCGAGTACATGACCTATAGACCACCTTGGTCTAAACGAAATTGATTGTATGCATCGAAGCTGTAGTATGGGATACAGTAGTACGTGCATTAGTTAGAATTAAAAATAAATAATAGACTTAAGACTTTATCGCATTGTCATTGCATTTTTTCATCGTTATCGAATAGTGTTATCGTTATTGCTTACCGTTATCATTATTGTTTATTGTTATGGTTATAAATCATCGTTATTGCACATTGTACTATTATCGTTTTGTCACTGTTCAATACTATTGGTTTCATCGTTCATTCAATTCATCGTTATACAACTATTGTCATTGTTTTTTTTTTCTCTACTTGTTGTCCACAACTTGCTCTAAGGACATATTTTTCTCTCTTTTAGATGAAGAACTTACAGAAAATCAAGAAGATTTTCCTGACGGACTAGGAGAGCAACAATGGTGAAAGAATTGTTTTGCTCTGCCGCTCAAATAATTATTGTTTTATTTTGAGAACTTTAATAATTGAACAATGTTGTTAATTCTTGTATTTGTGGGCTTTTGACCTGAATGATGTTATTGTTGATTCCAGATGTTGGATTTATATTTTGTTGATTATTTGATGCTTAAATTCCAAGTATTGTTATTCATGTGATTACTTCTTTTATTGCATGCGTGGTTGTATTACTTCTTGTTTATATGGTTGAGTTAAATTGATAACAGCTCATGGATGACGCAAGTCATTCGCTGGGCCCTGTCACGTGCTTGCATTCCGTAGTTTTAGGAAGCGGGGCGTGACAATTATATTTTGATAGTTTATTCTATTTCTTGTCCATGTTATCGCTATTATTACCTGTGTGGTTATGATTTATTATTGTATAACTGTACATCTTATGGATGAATTCGTATCATTCACTGTGCTTTAGTTGCATGCCCATGATTACATATATTAGGAAGAAAGGCATGACACTGAGTATACTCTCTACGGGTTCTCCGGGATCCCAGTAAAAATCGAAGGAATAATCACCGTTGATGTGACTTAGGAATAACACAAACAACCCAAACTGAGGCAATGGATTTCATGGTCATCAACCTGAAGGCCACTTATAAAACCATCCTTAGCCAACCTGGATGAGCAGCTTGTCATACCGTGCCCTCAGCTTTCCATATAAAATGATGTTCCCCAAGCCAGCAGGTGTAGGAGAAACCAAAGAGAGCCAAATGGGGGGGCTCGGTCATCCCACTTGAAGCATTAGAGCTCCCCAAAGAAAGGAGACAATTCAATTCCCAGCTCATGAACGACATAGTAAAGATCTCCTTCTCCAAAGAAGATCAGACCAAGTACTTCCAGATGAACCAAGCTTTCCCCTACCGAGTCTGAAAACAACTTCTTCAAAGTTGTCCGCCCAGGAGCTTACGGCTTGAAGACCTTGGGGGGCAAGGAGCCATCGAGAGTGCATTAGAGGAAGTTCCACGAGGGTGTCTAACACCCTCTAGTAGAAGTATGTTTTCAATTTTTGATAAGGTCAATGTCTGCAACGACCAAGGTATTGAATAAAGGCTAGCCAGCATCAAGGGCAGCCACATAGATTGATTTTTGAATTAATTCAGTATTTTCTTCTCAAATTCTTGTATAACGCTCCCAATGTAATGCCCCGGATCCCCGTTACCGGACATCCATGACGCAACCATAATCTTTGCCTTCAAATGCATCTTAACAAAGTAATAACACAAAAATTTAAAAACATTTTATTGCCAAATAAGGTCATTACATCATCGATTACAACCAATATCTTGATCTTGAACAAGAATACAAATTACATTAACTCATTACATCTTATTACAAAATATTTACCAACTCCTCTTGATAGGCTATCAGCTGTCTCCCGGAATGGTAATTGACTGATCACCGCTGAAGCGCCCCTGAGTGGTCAATCTGCTTCCCTGGAACTTGCCCCTTGACTTGAGTCTTCCACTGTGCGACTCTGATATTTCTGCACCTGCTCGAAAGGTGGGACCGATACCTAAAAAGTGGAGAATGTCAGTAATTCTACTGACGCAATGCTGATAAGAAACAGCGATCTCCAAACTGGCAACCACAAACCATCTTGAATGGGAAAAGAAACGTGCATCCTAATTCCCTAGTGTTCGTGTATGCCATAATCTAACAACTAAATGTACCAGTCACATGCCTTGTTCTAATGCAAGCAAGACTTTGGGACTCTAGATCTGCATGCATCCCATACTACATACGTTCCAGAATCAAGCACGGCCTAATCTAATGCACAAAACAAAACTTTTCTGAACTTCTTTGGCTTGAGACTGCTTTGTGTTGCGTTTGTTCCTCCACACTTTGCTCGTTCTCACTTTGTTTTTCAACCACATTTTGGTTAGCATTTTTGGTTTGTGACTGCTCAATTGTTGTCTCACTCCTAAGTGTTATTGCTTTGACATGCTCCTAGGGATTGGCCACTGTGTTACTATGTAATGTTCCTGCCGTTCTTTCATTAAGAATATTTGAAAT
This sequence comes from Hemerocallis citrina, assembly GCA_017893485.1. Taxonomy (NCBI): domain Eukaryota; kingdom Viridiplantae; phylum Streptophyta; class Magnoliopsida; order Asparagales; family Asphodelaceae; genus Hemerocallis; species Hemerocallis citrina. The sequence continues at coordinate 45,699,240 of CM030359.1, forward strand.
TTGACCAATTTGAACCTCAAGCTTGCGAATTGAAGCTGAAGTTGAAGTTGCAACATTTTGGATTTCTAAATCTGTCTTCTGTATGTATTGCTTTGTCTTCTGCATCTGTTGCACGAACATTTCTTCAAGTGTCAACTTCTTTTCTTGTTGTTGAAAATTATGTTGTGGTCTAGCTCCTCCTTGATTATTGCTCCAAGAAAAATTGAGGTGATTTCTCCATCCTGGATTGTATGTATTTGCATAAGGGTTGTTTTGCCTTTGAAAGTTTGACACAAAATTTGCTTATTCGGCATTTGATGGAGCAAAAGGGTTCTCCACTTGGAAATCTGCACTTGAGTGATTTTCTGCACAATGATCACAAGTAATATTAGTTTGAATAGAATTAACATTCATATTAGCTAATTGTTTAGATGAAGTAGCAATTTGTGTAGTTAAAGTAGTAATAGGATCAAGTTCAAAAACTCCAGCCACTTTTCTTGGTATTGTTCTCTCTAAAAACCACTGGTAATTATTTGATGCAATCTCCTCTCAAAGTTCATAGGCTGCTTCGTGAGTTTTGCTCAATAGTACACCTCTAGCTGCTGCGTCTACCATAGATCAATTTGTAGCTCCCAAACCGTTATAGAATGTTTGCACTTGTGGCCACTTCGGAAGTTCATGATGAGGACTCTTTCTCAATAGCTCTTTGTACCTCTCTCATGCATCATGTAATGACTCGGTCTCGAATTGAGTGAATGTGGTGATGTCATTCCTTAACTCTGCTATTTTTGCTTGGGGAAAATACTTTGCCATAAATTTTTGTGCCAAGCCCTTCCAAGTTGTGATGACTTCTAGTGGTAAAGAATTCAACCAAGCTTTTGCCTTATCTCTGAGTGAAAAAGGAAAGAGTCTCAGTCGGATAGCATCATTGGAAACTCCATTGCCTTTGAAGGTATCACATATTTTGAGAAAGCTTGCAATGTGAACATTTGGATCATCATGTGCTAGTCCTCCAGATTGAACTGTCTGTTGAATCATTTGAATAATTGCTGGCTTAATTTCAAAATTGTTTGCTTCAATTGTAGGCCCTTTGATGCTTGATGTTGCTCCATTGACTGAGGGCATTGCATAATCCCGCAAAGCTTTGTTCTCATCGTTCGCCATGATAATGTACTTGTATGTCCTGAAATATAAGTATTAAAAAATAGGAAAACTAAAAATAAATAAATTAATAAAAAAAAGTAAGTCAAAAGAAAATAAAGAGGTAAAAAAAAAGAAAAAAAATCCAAACTAGTAATAATCTAGCAATTTTCAATATCAATAAAAGAATAACTAGTCCCTGACAATGGCGCCAAAAACTTGATATGAGTTATTTGCAAGTGTACAAAATCGTAAGAAGTAGTATAGTTAAGTGAAAAGAGTGTCGAACCCACAAGGACTAATTATTCTACTGAGTACCGAAATTACTAGATTAACTACTATTTGGAAAATCGAAATTCAATAAAGAAAGCAACTAAATTAATTAAAAGGAGCGGAATCTGAAATTTTGTTGTTTATTAATTGCAAAACTAATTCTCGGGCTTTTGATTTTACCTAGTTTATCCCACACAATTTATAACTCCATGTGAATAAATATATTATTTTTCCAAGTTGTAGACCAAAATCCCCAAATTATTCAATATTCTCTTTCAAGCAATATCAAAAATATTCTCAACTAATTATTTGTTATAGTTCATGCACAAATTACTAATTGAAAATTCATTAAGATCTATGGATTTCTTAATGGTCACATTAACAGCAGTTCGCTCTTGTAACGGTGTTTAATTTTATTAATTCGAAATCACAAATTACCAGTTCGGTCTCTCCATGATTTAATAGATCATACAAAAGTTGACCAAACAATTGTAAGCATTAAGAACAAAAATCAAACACACAACCATTGAACAAATAGAAAAATAATATGAAATTAAAATTGTGTTCTCAAAACTAGGCTACATCAAAGCCCAAGAAAAATAAAATTAGTTCAGAATAAATTTACAACTAACAAACTTGTTCTTTAATTGCATAATAAAGATTAGAAGAGAAAAGAAAGACTCAATTTTGTCGAAGAACAAAGCCACGTAAACTGTGCTCCTTCTTTCTCTTTCCTCTGTTTCTCTCTCTTCCTGCTCCTTGGGTCGCGTGCTGCCACAATTTAGGGATGCCACCTCCTCTTCTTTCTTTCTTTTCTTTTTTTTCTTTTTTTTTCTTTTTTCCTTTTCCTTGGGTCTGGAGCTGCCAACCAGCACACGTCAGAAGAACCCACAGAGCCTTCTTCATGCCTTCACATGCTGTATATATATAGGAGTTGTATAATTAGGGTTAGGTTAAATTAAAAATTAGGTTTAATTAATTATTAGTAGATAATTAATTAGACTATTAAGATTAAGATTAATCTTGAACTAATAATCAATTTAAAAAAACCATATGCATCCTTTCCTTTTGATTTTTTTTATTATTAATTTTTTTATTTAATTTCAAAATTTTATTCTAACCCCTACTTGATAATAATATTTCTATTTTGCTTTTCACATGGGCAAATTATAAAATTCAAAATTCATCAAATCAATAAAAATTAATCAATCACTCTCCTTGTATTGTTTGTTGATTTTTACCAAAAAATCTTCACCTTTTGCATCGGAAAATCTTATTCCATCAAAAATAATTAATTAACTGAAATCTATGGAAATAAGATAAATTATTAACAAGATAGACGAATACAAGCAATTTTAATGGGTAAATGAGTACAAATATTTATATAAAAATTAGACACATCAGTGATAGTAAGAGGGAAGCGTGAGGGAACGTATTTTGTTAGATACGTGAGGGTTGTTTCTCCTGTAATTGACTTTCAGGCAGGATCGTGTGGGGTGCAGCAAAGTTTTTTCAGTTGTGGGTGGATTGAGAGGAGGTTACACATTTAGTAGGGACTGCTGGATATGAAAAGGATCCTAGAGAGCAAGACACTGCTACGGTGAGGGTTCTTTGTGATATGATAGAAGAAGGTTCAAGTCATTCGTGTGAGGTAGAGAGCATTGATATCGATTTACGGGGTGATGTCGATGAGTGTAACTGAAATGGGGTTATGGGGGATGAGCAGTATGTGGATTTTGTGGAGGTTTCATCCATGGAGACTTCTAGTGCAAATGGTGCATTGAGAGGCTTTGAACCATGTCCGGTGTTAGCGAAGATTCTGCGAATTGGGGAGTCTTGTAACATGGAATCCAACACAGGAGATTGTTTCTCTGTTGTTTGTGCCCTATGCGATAGATGGTAGGGCACATCCTTCATGAGCCTATGAAGGGTGGTTCGTGCACTCAGCGTGGTAGAGTGGTAGAGGTGCTCTTCATGAGAGTAATGAGTACTTTGGTCTTTCATCAGTTGTGGGAGAATGGTAGAGATAATGTGAGATAAAGATATAATAACTTTGAAGTGTTGTGTATTTGGTCCAAGTAGGAGATTGTTAGTATTGTTACCTCAAATACACATAGGAACTAAGTTTGGTGTTGGAGAAGAGATAAAATGAAGAACAGCAGGAGGTAGCAGCAACAGCAAGAAGAAAACAACAGACAGAGGCAAGGACAATCGACTGCATATCCAGTTGACTGCCCCACTCTCGGGTTTGGTGAGACTTAATTTTAGTCGACCGCATTGGGGTGAGGTCGACCGCGAGCAGTGTTGTATGTCATTTGAGCTGCAGGTTTTGTGTCCAATAAGTTGTATTTTTGTATATCTTTAAGGGTTTACTTGAGGGCTATATAAGTGGTTGTAGACTCTATAGTTTGTAACCTGAATTGGTGAATTGTAACCAGTACCACTTCAAGAGAGGTGAGCACCGAGTGATTCAAAGGTGAGAGAGAGATCGAGAGTTTTGATCTCTTTATATCTTTGAATTTCTTGAGGAATAAAAAGTAATTGGTTTTCTTTGCATATTATTGTGTTCTTGTGGTTATGAGATCTTGAGGTTATTGCGGTGTCTTGTTATTGGTGCATCTAGGTCTTGGGGTGCGCATTAAACTTCCGTTGTGGGAACTACATGAATAAATGGTCAACCGTCTCCAGCTGGCAATATAGAAGACACATTCCTATGGTCACTGCCTACCTCTTACTAGGATTATAGCTTTTTCTCGTCTACTGGCTCAAATCATAAAACTTAGAGCTCATTTCCTGACTAGCGTATTAAGTCTAGAAGACTTGATAATGCATCTGAATTCACATCTCAACTTTTTTATAATTGGTGTTCATCGGTAGGGATTGATGTTGAACATCTGGTTCCAAATATCCGTACACAGAATGGTCTGGCTGAATCCTTGATTAAGCGTCTTCCACTAATTTTCAGATCTTTACTAATGTTGTCTAGATTATCTGTTAGTGCTTGGGGACTTGTTGTATGGCATGCAATAATGCTTATAAGACTTAGACCCACAGCCTATCACAATTTCTCTCCTGCTCAACTTGTGACAAGTAATCAGTCGAATATATCCCATTTGCATAAATTTAGCTGTGCAGTTTAGGTTCCTATTTCGCCTCCTCAGCGTTCTAAAACTGGCCCTCAACGGAGATTGGGGCCTCTATTATTCAGTATTTAGAACCCATGATAGAAGATATTTTTACTGCCCATTTTACTGATTGTCACTTTGATGAGACAGTGTTCCCGCCGTTAGGAGAAGATAAGAAAGTTCACGAAGAACACATTAATTCTGCAAAACAATCCGTTCCAGAAGAATGACGAGAATTAACGTGGAATATTTTCACTCTATCTCATTTTGATCAATATACTTCACAATGTGAGATTGAAGTATAGAAAAAATTGCACATACAAGAAATTGCAAACAAATTACCCACTGCATTTAATGATGCAGTGAAAGTGACAAAGTCACGTGCCAGCTGTGAATGCACCAGCCAGAATTATTCTCCTTGTAGGAAAAAATTTAAATATGGCAGCAAATGAATCCTAACATGCCAAAAGCGTGGAAGACCATAGGTTCAAAAGACTATGCTCATCGGAAAAGGAGAAACGAGAAAACATGCCCAAATAACGCTCCTGAAGAGGTTCGTCATTTCACTCAAGAAGGAGTTATGCAAAAATCAACTCTCTCCAACACTCCAGAAGAAGTTATTTTCTTTGAAAATATAAGTCCCTGATGAGACTTTGGAAGTCCCTGAAGAGAGATAAATAGATCTCTATACTTTACACTAATTCAAGAGAGATGTGGGACAGAAAAAATACAATCATCGATGACATATTTACATATGTTGTAGCTACACAAGTATCAAAGGGCAATGACAATGATGATACCGAACCATGTACCATAAATCAATGTTGAGAAAGATCATATGAGGCAAAATGGAAAGATTCCATCAAGGAAAATTAGAGTCTCTTAATAAACTTGGTGTATGTCGACTTATAATACCAACCCCAAATGACGTTAACCAAATAGGTTACAAATTTGTATTTGTTAAAAAATAGAAATGAAAGTAATGAAATTACTAGATATAAAGCATGACTTGTGGCACAAGGTTTCTCACAGAAACATGGAATTGATTATGAGGAAACATACTCCTTTGTTATGGACGCAATAACTTTTAGATATCTGATTTTTAGCAGTTTCTAAAAATTTAGATATGAGAATCATGGATGTTGTCACTGCTTATTTATATAGGGACTTAGAAACAGACATTTATATGAAAATTTCAGAATGATTTACTTAACCCGAAGTAATCAATTAGTACAAAATCAATTCAATTAAGACGTTCATTGTACGAGTTGAAGCAATCTAGAATAATGCGGTACAATCGTCTTTGCGACTACTTGTCTAAGGAAGAATATATAAACAGTCTAATGTGCCCGTGCATTTTTATAAAGAAAACTTTTAATGGATTTGCAATAGTAGCAGTTTATGTGGATGAAATAAATTTAACTTGGACTCAAGAAGAGCTAAAAAAAATTGTTGATTACTTGAAGAAGGAATTTGAAATGAAAGTTCTTGGGAAAACGGAATTTTGTCTTAGCCTGCAAATCAAGAGAAATTCTGGTAATATATTAGTCCATCAGTCTAATTATACTGAAAAGATTTTAAGACGGTTTGGTGTGGACAAGGCACATCTTCTAAATACTCCCATTGCAGTCTGATCTTTAGACCTAAAGAAAGACCCATACCGTCCTAAAGAGAAAAACAATAAAATATTGGTAACTATAGTACCATTAGTACTATCACAGTTACCTGTTACCCGGACCCGACATTGGACCGGAACTGAACTGATCTATACGGGTCCACGTGCGGGTCCGGATCCGCTCAAAATGGACCCGACCCGGACCCGGACCAGTTAAAAATTACCCCCAAAAATATGAATTTGAATAATAGGGTTATAGGGATATACATATAAATAGTATTTGTTGAAGATATATGTGCAAATATAATATTTATTCATATACTTAAGTGCAAAAATTGTTGGAACCGTAGGGTATCGGGTGCAAAATACTTAAGTGCACATATTTATTTCCTGTTACTGGACCTGACGGGTAGATTTTTTAACAAGGACCCGGACCCAGTTCGGGTCCGGGTCCAATTTTTAGACCCGTGAGTTACTGGGTTTGGGTCCATGTAGTGGAGGACTCGATACCAGCTTTAAGTACCATACTTAAGTGCTATTGGTGACCTACTGTACTTGACACAATTCACTAGACCAGATATTTCTTTTCAGTGAATTTTCTTGCTATATATAGCTCTGCACCAACTCAAAGACATTTGACTGGTATCAAGCATATTTTAAGATATTTACGTGGACCTGTTGATTTAGGTTTATTTTATTTTTATAATGTCACACTCTGCTTCCCGTTATACGGAAACATAGGCACGTAACTGAGGCCCAGTGAATGATATAAGTATACCAACTTATATCATCCATAAGTTGTATAATACCATTAAGCTCAATAATGCAATAATAATCATAGGAACAAGAATATAATGCAATAACCAAAATCTGAGATACAAGAACTTACAGAATGCCGAGAATACACAATGCAATAGCAGTACGTTAAGTTTTTTCAAATTCTCATCATCTATACTTGTACTAGGTTTGCCCATTGACACGTGCCTACGGCACGTCTCCAGAACGGTGCACCTTATTTGATCATATAAAATAGTTTTGGAAGTCCAGCAAATTAATTGTAGCGAACATATTATATGATTTTGGGGGTCCAGCAAAAAAACATATTATATGATTTTTTTTTTTATTTTTTTTTTTGAATTATTTTTAAAGTTTTTAAATTTTTAATTTTTTTAGTTTTTAATTTTTTATATTTTCTTAAAATTTTTAAAATTTTTATTTTCTTAAATTTTTGAATAGAAGAGGGAGGGAAAGAGAGGGGGAAAAAATTTAAATAAATATAGGAGTTGTTTTGGGTGGGGGATTTGAATTTGAGTTTTGGGGGGAAAATATATTTTGTGAGGTTAGATCCGAACCTTTGATTTTTGAGAAGATTGAAGGAGAGCCACTTGATAGCTTTCTTTGTGTTTTATTATATTTTTTATATTTTTTAAAAAAATTTAAAATTTTTATTTTTTTTAATTTTTTGAATAGAAGAGGGATGGAAAGAGAGAAAAAAATTTAAATAAATATAGGAGTTGTTTTGGGTGGAGGATTTGAATTTGAGTTTTGGGGGGGAAAATATGTTTTGTGAAGTTAGATCTGAACCTTTGATTTTTGAGAAGATTGAAGGAGAGCCACTCGATAGCTTTCTTTGTGTTTTATTATATAGATAAACAATAACTCAAATGAAAGATGGAGAATACCCGTTAGAGCAAGCTTTGGGCGACAAGTAATAACAAGCAGTGGAATAAAAATACGGTACAATATAACAATAAACAAGAAACTGGGACGATATCAGAAGTCCATAAATGATAAACGATAATAAGATCAAAGTCGATAATCAATTGTACAATGGTCGATAAATAATAGTCAATAATCAGTAAAATAATAATTCATAAACAATAGTCAATAATAGAATCAATATTCGATAGTCAATAATGAATGATCGATAAACAATAGTCGATAAACAATAATTAATAAGGCCAATAGTCGATAGTCAATAATCAATAATTAATAGTCGGTAAACAAAAATTAATAAATCAATAGTCGATGTTTAGTGTCAATCTTCAGGTCTAACAATGTTTTATTAACCTATCTAATGCACGCAATCCTGCGTCCCATACCACAGGTTCGAGTGCATACAATCAAGTGAACGTTGAGACTATAGTGGTGAACTCTATAGATCATGTACTTGGCAACGATAACCAATAACAAGAATCCACAATCAAAGATCAATAACGAGAATTTTCCCACTATACGATACACGATAACAATAACAATATAGGAAAACACGGGCCCTTCATCCGAGTATAGTCTCCAATTGTTCACTACCAAGTTGATCCTTATTACCCGGCTTGTTATTATTTATTAACAATCAGTTATGAACATGCAATCAATACGATCAATGAGAACGGTGGTATCAAGAATTATGCAATGAGTAAAACCGATGCGAACGGTAGTATCAATACAATATCAAGAATATATCAAGGCTATGCAATACATGAAATATACATAGTTCAATTCATTAAATATGAAAAATAACGGATTTATATGCCAAAAACGTAACAATGCAAGTTCTGGACAGCATCACCTATTGGTACTCAAATTCACTTTCCCACTTCTACAGAATGTAAATTCAATTCCGTCAGAGATTCTAGAAAATATACTCTCTGCCGGTTCCAACGCATATTCACATGATAAATTATAGTTACATTAGCCATGCATATAAATTCATTCTTTACTGGTATCGTGCACAGTCTCGGTTCTGGAATTTATAACATGACAGTACTAAAAAGTCAATAATTTGCAATCTATAAATCGGATTGAGAATCAGTAAGATGTTCTGGCTTCAAGACTCGGTGTGCTACAATTTCTATACGCAAAGTTCTATGTTTTAGTGTCGGAAACTGGGTCAAAATCTCAGTACAAGGGTCAAACAATTTATAAGGCAGTAAAGTTGAATGTTCAATAATACAATAAATTTACGGTTCAAGATTTAAATCAATAACAATGACACGATAAGAAGACTATGAATAAAAAATATGATACGATAAAGAAAATAATGAATCAATAATGGAATTCAATTAAATACAATATTCAAATCAATAACTACTTGTCGGATGTCAAGAAAAATACTTGCATAAGAACAATAAAATGTGTGCAAGGGATGCTTGCCTTATTATACGATGGTTTTGAATGTGAACAAATCTATGGAAGGAAGAGAATCCAGGATAGCAACGACGAGAGTGACGATGCAATGATGAGAGCAACGAAGACCGCAAACGCATCAACACACAGCAAAGAGACGACGACAGCAAGTGTAACAACAAGAAATGACGCAGCAAATAGCGGTGTTAGAGATTTTAGTAGAGCAACAAGGCAGTGAGTGGCTTGACTATAGGTGGTGGGAGAGGCAGCGACTCGGCACCGATGCCAAGATCAAGCAAAGAGAGCAAGTGGACGGCAAGATGACGGCAGGTACAGTAAGCGATGACTGTTCGGGGTGGCTGCAGCAAGAGGATGAAGGCTTCGGTGTTGCTGCGATAGAGATGAAGGTCGGGTTGGCTATGGTAATGGCCATGGTCGTGATGCAGCAAGGTGGATAGATCCGTCCGTGAGAATGATGGCAGCTCCGGGGGTCGTGGTTGGCTGCTGGAGATGCGAGAGAGACAGTAAGGGAAGGGAGAGGCTGAGGTGCACTGTAGTGGTGGTGAAGTTGGCATCTAGGGTGGTATGGGGGTGGCACTCAGCGAGGGGTGGAGGAGGACGGGAGATGATGGGGATGGGGATGGCGAAGGCGATGGTGATGCGGTGATCGAGGAGACAGCAGGGCGTCGGGGGTGAACAATGAGGGGCTTCTCGAGTTGCGTGAGGAGAAGTAGGGTGAAGACAACCTGTTGGGGGTCGAACTGGAGCAGCAGTAAGGTGGAAGGAAGATGGTAGCGGTTGCGGGGGTTGCAAGCGAAGGTGGAGTAATGGTGTCGGGACCTCGAGATGCAGGCGACAATGGCAGTGCGGGAGCTTGGGGGGTGCAAGGATGACGATGGCGAGGAGTCAGAGGAAGAAGAAGGAGATGCAGTCGATGGGGTTGAGGGTGGTTTGGAGCTTGGGTTTTGGAAATGAAGAAGGCAAAGAAAGAAAGATTTAGTCATGGTTGTGGGAGTTAAGAAAAAGAATAGGAAGAGGTGGGGCCGGGTAGTTAGGGAGAAAGATAAGTGATTAGGGGATTAATTAATTGGTTAGGAGAGAGATTAGGAAGTAGTGGAGATATGTAGTTGAGATTAATGAGGGGGTAGTGAGATTAGTTAGGAGAGGTATATATGGGGATTGTGTTGTTAGTGTAGATATGGGTTAGGATCGGTTGGGCTTGGTTTGGGGATACCAGGACTTGGATTTGAGTTTGGGGTTTGGGTTTCAGTTAACGGGTTTGTATATAAAAAAAATTGTAATTAAAATAGAATGGGCTTACAAGAATAAATAGTTAAACAAAATATATAATGGATTGAGCTTTGCCAAAAATAATTGATAATCAAGAGAAAGATTGTAGAATGAAATATGGTTCAGGTTTACAAAATGAATAGAAAAATTCACAAGTAATCAAATAACAATATTAAAGAAAGGATTAGGAGTTGAGCTTCACAATTAAATAAAGTAATCAAATAATAATAATATAATATTATGGATTAGAATTCTAAGTTCTAACAAAATAATTGAATACACAAATGAATGCAATCGGGTTATGAGAATTTATATATGGGCTTGAGATCGATCAAATATGAGATGTATGTAACAGAATTCAAAAGAAACAATTTATCGGAAAATTGGAATGCAAGAATACGATGAAAAGAGAAATACAAATCCATATAAACGGAAACGGGGGTTACATATAATCCTAAAAGTTCCAAGCTTGTAGGTTCTCTGATCCTCATAAAGGTCTATCTCAAGCAAGTTATGTATTTCTTAATGGTAATACAACTATCTTTTAGCATTCTCCTAAACAAACTTTAGTAACTACTGCATTTAACCACTCTGGAATTTAGCTCGTCATGAAACTAGCTGTGAATGTGTATGAGTGAGATCTTTAATTCTGCATGTTTGTAGTTGTCAATTACCTTTTATTACAGATGTTCTGAGCATTTTCTTCGAAGATAATGCCGCATGTATAGCATAGATTCAAGACGGATTCATTAAAGAAGACCAGACTAAGCACATTTCACCAAACTCGTCTTTACTCACGAACTTCAGAAGAACAATGAGATTGAAGTTAAGCAAGTTCGTTCTAGTGACCACTTAGCTAACCTTTTTACTCAGTCTTTGCCAAAGAAATCTTCTAGAAACTTGTATATGATATTGGTATGCATACAATACATCATCAAACTATGTTAAAGGTTACTGTTATCGGGGGGGAGTAACTAATTGGAGAAAGCTTCTTGAAGCATGCTACCCAAGGCCGGCCCAAGGGTAAAGCAACCAAATCTAGGTCGTTAAGCCTCCAAAAAAAAAAAAAAATCTGAAGAATAAAGGCCTCCTCACATACCTCACCTACCTCTTTAGTTTCCCAGAATTCTCGTTTTCCAATTCGTTCATTTATGTCCAGCGGTGATTGTAATTGCCCACCTTTACTTCATTAATTGCCTCACGTTTTTTTTATTTTTTCAATTAAAAAAAAGAAAGGTTCCTCACTCATTTGACTCTTAATTTCCCCCGTATTGCTCATTTACCGCCTTGCTTCCAGTTTTCCTCGTTTATCAAACAAAGAAAGGCCTCTAACTCTCACTCTTCATCTAATTCCAATCTTTTCTCTTCGTCTTTCTCACATCTTTCATCTTTGACAGTGCGCCGCCATCCCTACTTTCTCTGCACTGCGTTCTTTCGGCCTCTCTTTGAGACCGAGTAAGCACGCGCTTAGCATCTAGAAGAAATTTGTATTTGAAATAATCTCTCGGCAATCAGGTTTTATTGATACTAATGGATTGGATTTATTTTTAGAACTGAAAATTTTAAGAGAAATTATACAAGTGGAAAATAATACACCAATTGACATACTTAATTATATTAAAAGACTTGATTCTTTTCTAAATGCATATATTGCATATGGAATAATGTTAACGATTCCCGTAACTGTTGCTTCGGAGGAAAGAAGTTTTTCAAAACTAAAATTAATAAAATCTTATCTAAGGTCAACAATGTCTTAACAAAGATTAAATGGATTGGCTTTATTATCAATTGAAAAAGAAATGTTAAATGATTTTGATTACAATAATATAATAAATGATTTTGCATCTCAAAAAGCCCGAAAGAAAACATTTAAATAAAATATATTAATTTTAACGAAATATTATCATTAGCTTTTAAAAGGCCTCATTTCGGAATTTGTTTTAGGTCTCAATAAGTGTTGGGCCGGCTTTGATGCTACCCAGGATGTATGCACGTTGTACTCTTTTTCCTTTTTTAGTTTTTATCCCACTGTGTTTATTCTAGTAAAGATTTTAACAAGACAACATTGTGCACATCCATTGTTTATTCAATGATCCTAAAGATTGTTGCAATTTTTTTTTCTTCGCTGTGGTTTTTTCCACAGAGTTTTCCTCAGCAATGTTTTAATGAGACGACTATCATTAAATGTTGAACATTCTAAGAGACTTAGAAATGGTGGATATCCAAAGGGGGAGTGTTTTTTTGATGATTTATTTATTTATTTATTTATTTTATGAATCCAAAGGGTGAGTGTTATAAATATTATTAGTGATGACCATTATCCCTTAATTTTGTAACGCTTTTTTCACCTTTGTATCTTTATTTAATTATTTTGTAACTTATGAAACATTTATAGTTATTCTTTGTAACTCTATAAAAGGTGAAGTTTCCCACCTATGAAAGTGAGAAAAAAGATGAAGACACCATCTATTTTTTTTTTTTTTGGTTAGTAAGACCATCTCCAACCCTCAACTCCATTTTGGAGTAGCTTTTACTCCAAAATGGAGTAACTTCATCTCCAACCCATAACTCCATTTCTAATTCCAATAAGAAATATTCTTAGCATATTCTTTTTTATTTACTTTTTTATCTACTTTTTCATTTCTGGAAGTCAAATGTAATAAACTTTGTGAAGAAAATGTTGAATTAGGGTTTAGTAAAAGAGTTAAAAACTTTTAGGGGGTTTGACAAAAAAAAAAAAGATTTGTCGCTGGGTGAACAGTAGCGCGCCATATATGGCGCGCCACTGTTCACTCCAGCTCCTTCATCGCCAAAATGATGCCTAAAATGACGCTGGGTTGGAGACCAAACCAAACTCCAAATTCCACTTCAGCGCCATTTTGGAGTGGGGTTGGAGATGACCTAAGGAGTCAAATTTTTTTTGATATATTTGATTTCTTTCTTTAATTCTCCAACGGCAAGGATTCTCCAACAACAAAGATTAATGTAGCCTTCGTAATGTCATTTTTTTTTTTTTTGAGGTAAAAGGTGAAATAAGGCCACCCTGTTTCATTAATAAGTAGTTAACAAAACATCCCCGGCATACCGGGAGAAAACAACAGTACGAAACAAAAGTACAATGCAGAATGAAAAGTAAAGAAAACAAACATACACTCCAAACAAACCCTGGGGAGTGGGTAAAACAACTCAAACGTCAAGCAACCAGAGAGAACAGAAGGTTGAAGCAACCAGAAACAACAGCACTGTCATGACTGGTGAAGCCAGTCCTCAGTCCTTCGAATGTCTATTTCGCTATAGAAATCTACGGTCTGGGTTTTGTCAGAAAGTGATGTAGGAATTTGTTATTTCACTTGAAAAGGGAGAAAGAGAGAGAATGAATTTTATCTTGCCATCACCCATTGCTTGTCACACTGTGGTTCATTAATTTTGTTGACTGTTTTTGGTCAATATCAGTCTAGGTACCTGAGCCGAAACTGAATTTTACTTAGCCCCTTGACTTTTCAACTATATTATACCCCCTCGAGTAGTACATGACAAAAAAAATAACTATATAACTCACACGACTAAACAATACAGAATATATATTGTTGTTATTAGGGGTGTGCAACAGGTCGGAACTAACCCAACCCAAATGGATGGATTTTTTTATCCCTGAGAACCCACCCAAATCCAAACCGGTGGATTTGAAAAATTTCATAAGAAACCCGGGCTAGGTTTGGATTTTATACGAAGCCCACTCATTTTACCCGAACCGAACTTGTCTCATATCAAATATGGATGAATTCTTCAACAACAACCTCAGGCTGGATATGTTCAATTTTGTGAAAGTAGTTCTGATACCTAAATAGGTGGAGTCTACTCGGGTGGGGGATTTTAGACCTATTAGCCTCATAAACTGCTCGGTGAAGATCATCACAAAAGTCCTGGCTATCCGTCTAGGTAACATAATGGACAGTTTAATCAGCAACGCCGAGTTTGGGTTCATCAAAGGCAGATGTATCCTGGACTGTGTGGCCACCGCAGAGCAAGTTATCCACCACTGCCACACGGGCAATTCTAAGAATTTTCTCCTCAAACTGGACTTTGAGAAAGCATATGATACCGTCGACTGGGATTGCTTGTTGGAAGCTCTCAGAGGGAGAGGCTTCGGGGTTAAATGGATCAGGTGGATCAAACAATGTTTATACACTAGTAAAACGGCAATCTCGGTTAATAGGAGGCTGGGACTAGCGTTTTCTTGTAAGAAGGGTCTTCGCCACGGGGATTCGCTATCACCTCTTCTATTCACTATCGTAGCAGACGTTCTGAGGGGCATGCTCGAGAACTGTCAGCGAAAAGGTTGGATTAAACTTGTGGCTAGCAGTACCGCGACTCAGGGGTGCACGATTCTCCAGTATGCTGATGACACCCTCCTCTTTGGTAATGGGAACAGGTCAAAAACAGTTTGCTTTAAAGGGGCCCTCTACTATTTCGAAGTCCTGGTCAGGTCTCAGGATTAATTTCACAAGAGTGCTTTGATTCCGATTGCACTTTCCGATGCAGAAGCACAGGACCATGCCAACATACTGAATTGTATGAAAAACGATTTTCCAATCAAATATTTAGGTCTGCCACTTAGACCAAGGAAGCTTACCAAGACGGACTGGCTACCTATCATAGATAGGGTGGAGGAAAGATTGTCTGGATGGAAAGGAAAGTCGCTTTTTCCTTGAGGGTAGAGTGGTCCTTATGAACTCGGTGTTGTCTAATTTGTCCAATTACTACATGTCGTTCTTTGAGCTACCTAAGTAGGTGATCCAAATGATTGACCGAATCTGAAAATGATTTCTCTGGAAAGGGGCAGACTCGAATAGGGAGGGACACCACCTGATCAAGTGGAGTATTGCATGCATGAAGAAGAAACATGGAGGGCTAGGCATCATCGACTTGAGAGACATGAACATTGCCCTACTAGGAAAGTGGTGGTGGAAGGTCTTCCACCATAGTGGGGAAGGATGGCAGGAATTCATTCAACCATACCTTAGGAGAAAAGGTACGAGAAGTTTAGGCTTCCGAGTAGGATCTAGAGTCTCTCACTTCTCGAAAGGGATTGTCAAATGTAATCCTTGTTTTTCATTTTGTGTATTTTGACTGTATTTTTCGTTTTGGTGTATTTTATCTCTCTTGTATTTTCTGAACCGTATATTGGATTTGTTTTCAATATATATTCGTTTTATTTCATTTTGAGCTCCTCGTGTGTGATTGATTGTCTCTTTTCTCTCGTTTTTCATTTTTGTTGGTCTTTCCCTCATTTTTGAGTTATGATGTTGTGAATTACTATATGAATTATTTATGCTCGCTGGATTCGTGTAGAAGTCTATTTTCGAGATCCTTCGATGGGTCCAAATTTTGATGTTTGTAGTAGCGGAGATCACTGTTTTAGTACAACACTATCTTGCTGTCCTGAATTAGAAAACTAGTTATTTTACCCTGTTATGTGATATCTTATACCTGTACTTGTTTATCTTGCACCCTGAACCTGATACATGTTTATATCTTGTTATTCTTGCTTTGTTTTGCGACCCTTACTTGCATGCCTGATTATAATAATAAATGACCAAGTCGGGGTTTAAGGGACAGATCTAGTAGTGAAAAATATAGAAACATGTACTTGGAAGAAGACCTGTGTCATGCCTTCCTGTTACGTATTCATGACTACCTGTACCTGACTGCATGCTTCCCTATAGGAAGATGTACTCGGAAGATAGCTACTAGGTTATGCCTGTTTTTCTGTACCTAACTGCATACTTCCCTTAGGAAGGTGTACTCGGAAGAGAACCACTGGGTTCTACCTGTTCCTGTTATTCCTGTTTCATGTACCTAAGTACACTGCCCTATGGACTCCACTATGAAATCTAAAGCGAAACTGTTTATTGTAGCATCATGCATGAAGTGCTACCTAGATAGTAAAATAACAAGACTTGACATGACATAAATCTGACTATCCTGTTACATGATTACATGATTAGCTGTATACCTGATTACGTGTTTACCTATTGCCTGTACCTGTTACATGTTACCTGATTATCTGTTTACCTGTTTACTTGTATACCTGTTTTCTGATACCTGTGCATGTTTACCTGTTTACTTGATTACTTGATACTTGATTCATGTCAGTTACACTTGATCACATTACCATGCTAGTTGTTTATGTTGACATCACATGTATACCATGTTGCTAGTTAGTTTCTCCATGTACTTGTATCCTACATTATTTGTGACCGGTGACTTGCAATTGACGGGTACTTGTTTTTCTCTTTCCTTCTCCTACAAATTTATTAATTGCAGATCATGATGGACGACTGCCAGATGGTATTGGCGAGATGATGTATTAGTGCTGGATTTCTGCTTTATTATTATTATTACTTGTTGCTTGAACTTGAAATAAAATACACTTGATGACTTGGATATTTATTTTGTATTTGGACGATGTGACCCAGGATATTTGTTTTGTTCAGAACCTGATTATTTGAGATAATTGTATTTAGTTTTCGAGTAATTTCTGTTGGTATTTTGTTTCAATTATGCCTATTGGTTGTATCTTTTGCTTCCCGACTCTGATTATTCTTGTGGTATGTTGTAAAGAATTCCTGAACAGCTTATGGATGATGAAAATCATTCGCTGGGCTTTTGTTACGTATTCGTATTCCGTATCTTTTTGGGAAGCGGACCGTGACATCAAAGCAAGTGTGCCTTTCAACTCAGCAGTTACTTCGACTATTGGGAATGGATGATCCACCAGATTCTGGTGGGACAAATGGTGTGGTGCCCATACCCTTAAAGAGACTTTCTCAGAGTTGTATGAGAAAACAACTCACCCGAATATAGCGGTGGCCAAGACATGGAAGAGGGGCAATTGGAAGCTGCCCTTCTGAGGACCTCTTAGCCCAGGGTTACAGCACCAACTAAATGAAATGCAAACACACATTACACGGAATGGAGTAATGTGCGCTCAAGGCCCAGACCAGATGCACTGGGGACTAGAGACCAACGGAGCTTTCACTGTTAGGTCTCTATATCATCGCATTCACTTTCGAGGATGTAGACCCAGTTGGGCACAAGTGTTATGGAAAGCCAAAATGCCCCTAAAAGTCAGGGTCTTTCTCTGGCTAGTGCTCAATAATGCAATCCTCACCAGAGAGAACCTTGCCAAAAGACAACCCTAGATCGTGACCAACTGTGGATTCTGTAACGTACATACGGAGAATCTGAACCACCTTTTCATTCATTGCCAAAGAAGTAAGGCAACTTTGGTAGAAGTATTACGGGCCCTAGGGACTGGTGACTACTCCAGTGAATACGAGGAATTGTGGGCTGGCCCCAAATTTGTCTCGGTCCACCATGAAATGAAGGATGCTTGGTACATAGCCATTGCAGGTAACTACTTGGGTGTTATGGCTAGACATAAATAATTTTTATTTTCGTGCTTCATGTAATAGTATTTCTGGTAATCTTACTCATATCATGCATCTTATTTTCTTTTGGGCCACAGCTGCTGCTACAGGAGCAAGAGGGAGGATTGCTAGAGTTTTCCAGGTGGAGGAATTCGATGATGAAGATGTCGAGTTTGGACCGACGCTGGACTGAGTGGTAGGCCCCCCTCTGAGACTCACAGAGTACATGATACATTTGGGAAGCCCACTGTCTGCAGCTAGCTCTATTTTGTATTTTGAACTATTGTATCTTGGGTTGTACTTTTATTCTTTTGGTTGGACCCACCCCCCAGCGTATTGTTGGGGGATTATGTTCTACTTTCTGCACTGTTACTTTTTTGTATTTCTCTCCCGGTACGCCGGGGTTGTTTTATTAACTTCTTATTAATGAAATAGGGTGGCGCTATTCCACCTTTCTCCTTAAAAAAAAAAAGATTGTAACTTAATTTATAGTAGTATTTTTCACGTGCGATGCACGTTTTGATAAAGAGGTGGAGTTAAACGTGCGATACACGTAAGTCAATAGTAATTAGCACGTGAGATGAATGCCTTAATTTTAAAAAATGGAGCTGAATGGACGATACACGTATTTTTTTAAAATTAAGAAGGAAAAACTTTGATATGTACGTGCAATGCACGTGTTGAAAAATAGATTTGGAGTTGCACATGCGATGCACATATTTATTTGGTGACAAAAGTGGTGTTTCTTTTGTGACAAAAAAATATTAAAATTTATTTATTTGTGACAAACTCTTCCATCAAATAGTAAGTAAATATATTATATTATAGTTAGATAGACGGATAGTAATTTATACATGTGATACATGTTTAATATTAAAAAAAAGGTAAAAAAATTGACATAGCGAGGCTTCGAATCTGAGACCTCCTTCATATAAGTTATGCACGTGTGGATAGATTGACCAATGACACTAAGACTTTCTCCCATTATAATATTAGAGATGTATATTAGTTATTATCAACCTTATCGATAAATTACATTATAACTTAAATTATATCTACTTTAGTTTATACTCCTTAGTTGAACTAAAGTTTTATAAAATAAAAAAAATGGGTCGAACTGATGTTAAAATTCTCAAATTTCCAACGTACATGTTGTCAATGATTAAACTAAAATGACTGAATTAAAAAACATCTCTACTACTATAATGGAAGAAGGCCTTAGTGTAATTTGTCCATCTACCAACCCGTGCAATGCACATGCATAACTATTGTAAATGAGATTTTAGATCAAATCTAGACTACGTCTAAATTTTTACTTTTAAACAAACTATATTTATTAAGACGTGCATCACACGTGTAAACTACTAGTAATGATTAATCGAAAAAAACCAACCCAAATGGTAGAACCTAATTCCCACCCAGACGAATCCGAACCCAACAGGTCCCTAAGAGGTTTGGGTGGGTTTTGAGTTTGAAAAAAAAAATAATTGGTCGGATCGGAAACTTGCTCAAATCAGAAACTTGCTCAAACCCACCCCAAGGTGCTCAGTATTACCTTCGTTTTTTGGGATTCAACTAAGATATAGTTGTTTTTATTATTATTATTTATTTAACCAAAAAGTCTCATTGTTATACATGGAAACTTTAAGTAAAGCTACAACTGATCTTCTCTCCCATGCTCTCGGAGATCGAACTCAGTGGGTGTGGGCCTAATGAGAGAGCCCGTCACCCACCCACACCAACACCAACTGAAACAACAACCCTGCCACCCCCTCCACCACCCTCATCCGTCAATACATTGCTCAACCCCTCTCCTATTCCCACTGCATTGGCTCCCCCCACAACACCACCATTAACTTCTATACACCTGACCCCCTCTCCTAAAAAGAGAGTAGTTCAGGGGCTCAGACGAGTTCACTCTCCAACGCGTGCACACCAAAGTGCGCATCAGCGCCATAAGGGGAGGAGCTATAGTCATCATCGCCATGGAGAAGAGTCTCACAGGGGCTATAGACATCATCGCCGAGAAAAGGAGACCCACAGGGGACGGGCCCAAAGATGGGGTCCTCCTACCAGCCACAATGGGTGTAAGAAAACCCCCCATTCAGGCCAGCGTCACCACAGGGGTTACGACCATGACCAACGTCGCCAGTACCACCCACCAACCCAGTACAAACCTCAGTACCAACACAAACATTCAGAGCCACATCCCAAGGGTGTAGAATCTTCCTACCACCACAACAACTACAGTGCTCACCAAGAGCCTCTACATATCTCTCCGACCAAGGCCCCCCACCCCAGCACCTACCACCACTCCAATCCACCACCCCAGGAGGACTCTAGGCTTAAATCATGCATCGAGCGAGCCCACAAGAGGGCTCCGCAAGACGGGATTACAGTGGCGGAGGACTCTGGAAGTGGGGAACGGGGGGGACAGTGGGTGCAAGTGCTTGGAAAAAAAAAAGAGACAGAGCATTTCACCCAACCCTCAAATCGAACACCTCCAACACAAAAAGAAACAAAGGAAGGGGAGACGTAAGCCTGTACCGTGACTTCAACTGTGGTGACTTGGGCCATTACAGGAGCGAATGCACAAAAGAAGTCTGTTGTCTCAAATGTATGAAGTGGGGGCACCTCTCATATGTTTGTACCAATGTGGTTGAGACTCACAATGACGACGAACCGCCGGTGAGCCGAGGAAGGCCTCCGGACAACCCCACATTGATTCGACTTGTAAAGAGTTTAGATACGATTAAGAACGAAGAGAGATGGCTTAGCCAATGGTGTGCAATCGCCAGAGTTAGATTGGGGAGCCCCTCGGAGGTGCATTTCCTTCAAGCACTCAACGAAAAATGGCCAATGAGAGCCCATAGAGACTGGGTCGCAAAGAAAATGTGTCACTTACAATTCCTGGTTTCATTCCTGTCGCCGGAAAAGATGATTGAAGTTTTTGGTATGGGGATTGTCGACTTTGGCCACTTTAGAGTGGAATTCTCTTCATGGACGCCTAGTTTCGGAGCGGAGCTCCCTCAAGGAGATAGCTACTGGATATGGATCCACAATGTCCCACTTCACTTTTGGAAGAGGGAGGCACTCCAAGAGATTGTCGTTGAGTTTGGGTCCATTGAAGAGATAGACGAGAAGACGGTGCGACGCACAGAGATCGTCTCGGCTAGAATCCTCATAAGGAGTGCCGATATATCATTGATGCCCCGTTTCGCCAAAGTCTTCTCATTCGAAGAACCATACCTCATCCGGTTCGTGCTCGACAAGCGAACGGAACCAGAGTTAGAGCAGTCGGCCATCATCTCCCCCACTCCTGCATCGTCGCTCAGAGACAACAGATCGTACAAGCAAGTGGTGTCACCACAGTGGGACCTGACCATTGATGGGGCACACGAAGTGGAAATGGCTCACCAGGGAGCTCATCAAAGCGGCGAGAGGGCAGGAGCAATGCCAAGGACACATGGCTGAGGGATCAAAACTAGGGGAGGTTCTACTTTCAAAGATGGTCAAGTAAGAGACTTGACCATCAGATCCAACGAACCAAAACCTTCAGGGACAACTAGCTCAACAGATCCAACAGTGGATCTGCTCAAGATACCAGATTTGGAAGGTGTCGTTGTTCAGAAAAGAAATCCGCGAAGAGAGGACCAAAGCAAAGCTTAAAGTGGCAGTCAACGCATGGGAGTTGGTAGTGGAAAGGCCAGAGACGACCAGAGAGTGGAGGCAGGCCGCACTAAAGGGGAAAAGGGCAAAAGCGCCCTAGAAAATGATCTGCAAGACCTGCAGAACCGTTTCCAAAAGGGGCGAGAGTTGGTAGCTTTGGGTCGAGAGTCGACAGGGAAGACTCCCATTTTGGGGAAGAAGACGAAGATAGGAAGACCCTTTAACAGAGTACCCACCCAAAAGGAGAGACACCCTAGGGTTGGGGCTTTAGCTCTGGGAAAGGGGAAAGCTCAAAGTAGCAAGGGAGTAGGTAATGGCGGCGAAGAAGAAGAGAGCTCCAAGAGGAAAAATCTAAAAATTGAAGGAGTAGGTGAAGATAGCAATGAGAAGAGGGGAAGTAATGCCTTGGAGTTGCTACCCTCGTATGTGACGCCCCCACCCAGAGTGAGACATGTGGAGAAGGCAACAGAACCAAAGCGTCGCATAGCACACGCAGTCCAACTGAAGACAGCGGAAGCATCAAGTAACGAGAAAGGTGTTCTGCTCCATCACGAAGGAGAGGACAGCTTAACAGCTTCTGGCGGTAAGGAAGAGGAGTTAGGGGGGGTATATATAAGAGTGCTAGTGGGCCCAAAGAGGGGCCCAAACACAATCAGGTACAACTATCGATGAGTAGTGGACCCATTGAGGGGTCCGCGACAGGAAGCCCCGTTATTCTGGTAGAATCGTCATCAATTTGTGGGCTCAATGAGGAGTCCTGCAACGAGAGAGTCTACTCTACAACTGGAAATTCAGCATGCAGATAGTGATGAGGACTTGGAAGGGTGCTTAAATTTGGACGAAGAGTTCTCATTTACGGATGAGGAGTCAGAGGATCTAAAGTTTATTGCTGATACACAGAGAGAGATCTCACCAGAGATGGTCCTATCCACCCTTCTAGAATCAGCGCCTGGCTATAGTACTGGAACGTCAAGCAGGACAGTTGGGTTCAGGGTATAGCGGTCGCCTAAGAGGGCTCATGTAGGAGTCCCTGGATGACTATCTGGAGGTGGCTGCGGCTGCCAAAGCTACAAAATTCGATGACGGAGGTACGAGAAGTTTTTAGCTTCTATATTAAATTTCATGTCAGATTCTGATGTTTTTATCCTAGCTCAAACCTGTGGCTTAGAGGTGTGTGACATAGAACGTAATGCTCTACTGCTCAATGAAATTAGGGGTTGGAAAACTGAACGGGTTAAGGCTAGTTATCATAAAGACCTGGGATCCAGTTCTGGGTTGACGGAGGTCTTCGAGGAAGAAGCCTGTCCCACACCCACACCCATGATCAACCTAGACCCGGTCCCCCAATGAATACACTATTCTGGAATGTTAGGGGGTTGGGGATAGGGGAAAGAGAGATATGGTTAGGGACATCATTAAGAACTCCAAGGCGGAAGTGGTAGGGTTACAGGAGACCAAACTCGCGCACGGGTTTAAACTCAAAAGAGTAGGGGGCAACAGAATTAAGGAATGGGTGCTACGCCCATCTGCAGGAGCTTCGGGGGGGATTGCTATTGGGTTCAACCCGGATATTTTCAACTGTTTCAAGGAATACAGTGGAACGTTCTCCCTGACTATCCGAATGAGGCGACGGTCTGATAATTGGGTGCAGACGATCACTGTCGTTTATGGGCCGAACGTGGCTACAGATCAAGATGCTTTTTGGCAAGAGCATATCGATATTCGACAACGATGGTCGGGAGCTTGGATTGTTGGGGGGGATTTCAATATTACTAGATTTGCTTTCGAGCACAAAGGAAGAGACTCCAGCGACAGACACAGAGAAGAGTTCAAAAGGGTGATCACGGAACTAGAGCTGATCGATATCCTAATCAAAGACAGACTATTTACATGGTCAAACATGCAAGCATCCCCGATTATGGCCAAATTGGACAGGATACTAGTATCGATGGGTTAGGAGGCTAAATTTCTATTGAAACCACTAAATCTATTCCTAGACCTACGTCAGATCATACCCCGGTCTTACTTGATGCTGGGGTACAGGGATTGCAAAGGCCAAGGAAGTTCAGATTTGAGAAAGCATGGCTAGAAATCAGGAATTTCACCACATGGTGATGGAAAACTAGGCGCTCCCAACTACTGGTACGAATGCTGCAACCCGATGGTGTGAAAAAATTCGCAGATTGCGAAAAAAGGCTGCTTAGATTGAATCGGTCTAGATTCTCGACCATCTGGCGTGTAAAAGATTCCTTTTTGGAAGGAATTGATGAGATAGAGAGGTTGGAAGAAACGAGATTCCTATTACAAGATGAAAGAAATAGGCTACTAGAGCTCCGAGAAAATATTGCCAATCTTTATAAGCTAGAGGAGATCAAATGGCAACAAAGGTCGAGGATTTCATGGCTCAAAGAGAGAGACGCGAATACGGACTACTTCACCGAGTGGCAAGCACAAAACATAGATCCAATCTAGTCCTGTCAATACAGATAGAAACGGAAACATCGCAAGATGAAAATGTGATTTCCAAAACCTTTCACGATTACTACAAGAGCCTCTTTAGAAAGAAGAATGACTTCTGGATCCCACTTAGGGATGATTTCTGGTAGGCCTACCAGAACGAGTCAGCGCATTCGCTGTCCCCTTTGGAAGCACCCTTTTCGAAAATAGAAGTGGAAAAGGCCATCACTCAAATGGGAGCAGACAAGTCGCGTGGACCAGACAGCTTCCCAATGATATTCTTCCAAGTGTTCTGGGAAGAAATAAAAGGGGACATTATGGCGTTGATGGATGAATTCTTTCACAACAACCTCAGATTGGGCATGTTCAACTTTGCGAAAGTAGTTCTGATACCTAAACAGGTGGAGGCTACGCGGGTGGGGGAATTTAGACCGATTAGCCTCATAAAATGCTCGGTTAAGATCATCACAAAGGTCCTGGCCATCCGCCTGGGAAGCATAATGGACAGTTTAATTAGCAACACCCAGACTGGTTTCATCAATGACAGATGTATCATCGATTGTATGGCCACCGCAGAACAAGTTATCCACCACTGCCATAGGGGCCAGTCTAAGAATTTCCTCTTCAAACTAGACTTTGAGAAAGCATATGACTCCGTTGATTGGATTTCTTGCTGTAGGCTCTCAGAGGAGAGGATTCGGGGTTAAATGGATCAGGTGGATAAAACAATGTTTATACACTAGTAAAACGGCAATCTCGGTTAATGGGCAGTCGGGTCTACCATTTTCGTGCAAGAAGGGACTTCGGCAGGGGGATCCACTGTCACCTCTTTTATTCACTATCGTAGCGGATGTTCTGAGGGGCATGCTAGATAACTATCGGAGAAATGGTTGGATAAAGCCTGTGGCTAGCAGCACCTCTAACCAAGGGTGCACGATTCTTTAGTATGCTGATGACACCCTACTCTTTAGTAACGGGAACAGGTCAGAAACTGTCTGCTTTAAAGGGACCCTCTACTGTTTTGAAATCTGGTCAGGTCTCAGGATTAATTTCCACACGAGTGCTTTGATTCTAATTGCACTTTCCGATGTAGAAGCACAGGACCACGCTACCATATTAAACTGTTTGATAGACTGAGTTTCCAATCAAATATTTAGGGCTCCCGCTCAGATCAGGGAAGCTTACCAAGATGGACTGGCTACCTATCATAGACAAGGTGGAGGACAGATTGTCTGGATAGAAAGGAAAGTCGCTTTCTCTCGGGGATAGAGTGGTACTTATCAACTTGGTGTTGTTTAATCTGCCCATTTACTACATGTCGATTTTTGAGCTACCTAAATGGTTAATCCAAAGGATTGACCGAATCCGAAAGCGATTTCTATGAAAAGGGGCGGACTCGAATAGGGGGGATACCACCTGATCAAGTGGGGTATTGCATGCATGAAGAAGAAACATGGAGGGCTAGGCATCATCGACTTAAGAGATATGAACCTTGCCCTACTGGGAAAATGGTGGTGGAAGGTCTTCCACCACAGCGGGGAAGGATGGCAAGACTTCATTCAACCATACCTTAGGGGGAAAGGTACGAGAAGTTTAGGCTTCCGGGTAGGGCCTAGAGTCTCGCACTTCTGGAAAGGGATTACCAAAGCAAGCGGGCCTTTCAACTCAGTAGTTACATCGACCATTGGTAATGGACGGTCCACCAGATTCTGGTGGGACAAATGGTGTGGTGCCCATACCCTTAAGGAGACTTTTCCAGATTTGTATGAGAAGACGACTTGCCCGAACGTATCAGTGGCCAAGACATGGAAAAGGGGCAATTGGAAACCGTCTTTTCGAGGACCTCTTAGCCCAGGGTTACAGCAGCGACTGAATAAACTGCAAATACATATTACACAGAACGGGGCGATGTGCATTCAAGGCCCAGATCAAATGCACTGGGAATTAGAGACCAAAGGAGCTTTCACTGTTAGGTCTCTGTATCATCACATTCACTATCGAGGATGTAGACCCAGTTGGGCACAGGTGTTATGGAAAGCCAAAACACCCCTTAAAGTTAGGGTCTTCCTCTGGCCAGTGCTCAATAATGCAATCCTCATTAGAGAGAACCTCGCTAAAAGACAACCCCAGATAGCGACCAACTGTGGATTCTGTAACATACATACGGAGAATCTAAATCACCTTTTCATTCACTGCTAAAGGAGTAAGGCAACTATGATAGAGGTATTACGGGTCCTAGGGATAAGTGACTACCCCAGTGAATACGAGGATTTGTGGGTTGGCCCCAAATTTGCATCGGTGCGCCATGAAATAAAGGATGCTTGGTACATAGTAATTGCTGCAACTACTTGGGTGTTATGGCTAGACAGAAATAATTTCTATTTTCGTGCTTCATGTAATAGTATTTCTGGTAACCTTACTCATATCATACATCTTATTTCCTTTTAGGGCACAGCTGCTGCTATAGGAGCAAGAGGAAGGATTGCCAGAGTCTTCCAGGTGGAGGAATTCGATGATGAGGAGGTCGAGTTTGGACCGACACTGGACTGAGGAGTAGGCGCCCCTCAGACTAACAGGGAACATGATACAAGTGGAAACAGCTAGCTCTTGTTGTATTTTGTTTCGATCTATTGTTCCTTTGGTTGTACGTTTGTTCTTGTGGTTAGACCCACCCTTCAGGGTAGTATTGGGGGGTTATGTTCTATTTTCTGCACTTTACTTTTGTATTCCCCCCGATACGTCGGGGTTGTTTTATTAATTTCTTATTAATGAAACAGGGTGGCGTTATTCCACCTTTAACCTAAAAAAAAAGAACTTTCAGTAAAGCTACTATTGTTTTCATGAGATAGCAGAAAATTCACCCTATATATTTTTTTACGGTTTGTTATATCATTGGGCTAAAATAGTTGTAATTTTTCATACTCTGTCTAAAAATGTAGTCACGTACGATTACGTGACTAGTTCCATCCATTTTTTAGGGCAACTCTTCCTAAACTACCCTTGTTTCTTTTGAAGGAATGATCACATAATAATTAAAGTTTTATATAAAGACTAAAAAATGGTTTTTTTTTAGGACTTTAGGTTTGAGGGGGATGATTATATAATGATTAAAAAATTATACAAATTTAAACTCCAATTAATGTGTGTGAGAGAGAGAGAGACTCCGTCTTTGTTGTCCCAAAGTCAGGAATCTAGCCACAAACCGGAGAAGGAGGTTTACAATAGGTAGTTGACTGGGCCGGCCCTGAGTTTCCGGGGGTCCAAGGCGAAAGGGCCAAATAATTATTTTTGGGGGTCCCTAATAACAATATAGTTTTTACGCACAAAACACATGCCTATATTTATAAGGGGAATATAAATTTGGGGGCCCCTAAATTCTAAAAAATTCGGGGGCTTGAGGTGGCTGTCTTACCTGCCTCAAGGTGGGGGCCGGCCCTGGTAGTTGACTGCCAGCGTAAAACCTATCAAATCCCAACACCATGAATCCTAAATAGCCAACCTCAACTAGTTGGGAAAATTTTTTTGTTGTTGTAGAAGAGAGAAAATATGCTGATGTCACTTACCAATGCGGTATATAATGTTCCAAACACCTTAAATGTAATGAAGGAAGTGACCAGGTTGCAAACCGCAACTACTTAGCCCGATAGTCAGGGCCGGCCCCGAGTTTACAGGGGCCCGAGATGAACTCCCGAAATGGGGTCCCTACACAGAATTTTTTTTAAAAAAAAATTTCGTAATTTTTTTTTTGTTTTGAAATTTTTTTTTGTTACAATTCTTCAAAACCGATATATATGAAGAAATAGATGAAGATAGGGATTGGGGGGGGAAAATCTGTATAAAACCCAAGCTCAGCTAAAATAAGCTGGCCCAAGTACTAATTTAAAAAATAAAAACCGAAAAAATTAAATTTGGGGACCCAAAAAATTTACGTGCAAAATACACATATATAAATACGAAGAAAAAAATTGGGGAAACTCCTAAAATTGCGCAAAATTCGGAGGCCCGATGCGACCGCCTCCCCGGCCTCCTAGTAGGGGGCCGGCCTTGCCGATAGTATAACAAACAGCAAAAAGACATCAAGTGAGTTTTCAGCAAACTCACTAAAAATCTCACCAAAATTAAGGTGGGTTAACTGAAAATTTCCCTTGTTATTAAACTCCGTATCGCTTGCTGGCTAGAAATGTGGATGCATTTGCATTCATTCATGTAATGTAATGTAAATATAGAGTAAGTGTGGCCTACTCCAAAACCACACAAGTGTGAGGACCATAAAAGAGGTATTTATCAGCAAGGTTTTTCTAGTCATCTACTATTTGAAGGATTCTAAGTTCTGCATAAAAACCCAACAAAGAAACAACAAACTCAACCATCTTTTTGACTTCGGAAGAGAGAGTTTCTGCAAAGGCACTAATAATAGTTAATTAGTGATTTGAAATTTTTTTGATATTATTTACAAAAATGGGCTAGTTTCCAAAGTAAGCTAAATTTTAAAAAACCCCACTAAACTTTGGGCCATTTTAAAAAAAAGTACTAAGTTTTTTTATTATAAAAAAACCGCACAAAACATTAAAAAAACACACACATTGATAGAGTTAGGGTTAGGGTTAGGGTTAGCGTTAGTTCAGGGGGTTTATTTAAACATCTGATTAGTTAAGTGATGTTTTTTTAAACACAAATGAAAGATGAAAGTATTTTTTTAAAAAATTTACCCTAACCGAAACCTAACTCCGTTAAAGTGAGTTTTTTAAAACTAAAGTTTTGTGCGATTTTTTCATATAAAAAACACATAGTGCGTTTTTTTTAAAATGGCCCAAAGTTCAGTGGGTTTTTTTTTAAATATAACCTTCCAAAGTATTTGCAAATAAGGGATAGTTTCAAGATAAAGTTTTATACTTCATTCTCTATAATATTTTCTATTGGATGTGTGACCTTTTTGTAATTTTAAAATTTATTTTTATAATATTTTCTGTTTATTCTATCTAATTAATTATGTTGACTTAAATTGTTCTAAAATTTTTCAGAAAACTAGGTAAGAGTTACTTACGTAGCGACGAGGCTCTGATACCACTGGAGTGAAGCGTTACAGGACTGATTATAGGACTGACTCTGATGCAGAAATAAATAAAAGTACATAAAGCAAACTCAGAAGACTAACACGACATAAAGAAAGTAATTCAGTACAACATGAAGAAAGTAATACAGCTAGCATGTTGTCTTGATAGGCTAGTATGCCCATAAGTCTTCAAGTCACTTTCACCATTATTAGATTTCATCTTCAAATTACTTTCACTATTATTAGGTTCTATTATTAGATGTCATTTTTTTGTCTCATTCTCTTTTGTTAGATTCCATTTCTTATCTTCCGTATCTGCATTATTTTCTCAAATTAAATTCAAGTTCCTTACTTGCTTTCTTATTTATTATTCTTTTCTTACTTGTCTTATTCTTTTTCATATGTATTTAGTATGCTTTGATACCAAATGGTTGCGAAGCGTGAACACCTTCAAGATCTCTCATGGCTTTTGATTCTGTTTCTGATTATTCTGATGTGCTGTGTGATTATATCAATAGAGTTATAATTGTCTTCAAAAGAGAACAAAAGGGTATCAAAAAAATTTAAAATGAACTCATGAGTAGGGAGAGATTTCTTAAGGATACCATAAAATCAAAAGAAAATGGCCCATCATGCTTCCGACCAATTTGAACTTCTTTGAGTTGCTCTGTACCAGTTACTACCATGGATAAAATACCTCTGGTATGCACCCCGATTTCAGTGCTCCTTTTAAGTTCTTCCCATCTCAGGACTACTATGCTCTTCAAGAGAGCTTCATCCAAGACATATGTCTGGAACAACTGGTAGCACTTTGGTGCAAGCAACCACAACCTAGCTCGTTTCCTGCTACTCGGTGTACAACTCAACTAGAAATGGTTGCAAATTGAAATTTTTGCAAGGTTTTTCCGGCAAAGCCCAACAAAGCTCTCCCCGAGGGGAAGAGATTAGTTAGTCATATCATATTTTGTACAAGAGCTTAACAAGGAAGATAGTCTTTATTGATTCCAGACTTCTTACAAACAAACTTTTCTTACAATATGGAATTTCTCCTTCTTAGATATTCTGTCTTCTCCTTTACTCAGCCTCCCCTTTTAGAGAAGAAGGTATGACTTCACATCAATTATAATTATTTTTCTCATTATATCATTGCTTACATCATAGATAAATAATTAAGCCTATTACGTCATTGCTTACGTTAAAGATTTATTTCTGACAAGAATCTTCATGCGCTTCACATCTGAAATAACTCTTTATCAGCCTTATCTTGTTCTTTTCCGCATTGTGCATTTATGTTGTGGTTCCATCCTCATCATTCTATAGTAGTGGACAGCTGTCTCTTTTGTCATTGTCATGACTCCTTTATGTAGAATTTGGTACCAGTTGTCAAAGAAATCTTTCTTTGACCATGGTTGTTTAATCTTTGCTATGCTCTAAATCATTAATTTTTGTGGGTAAGGGCTATTATAGATCTATATGTTACTGTCTCTGTTTTGTATGTCCTTTAGTTCTCAATACATTATTCTAAATCTCATAGCTCTTCTTTCTTGGTTTAGTTTTTCAAATTCTTCATTTTTATATGGTATAATATTGGTTGCTCCAAACATGACTTGTGCAGTCATCCCTATCTTTATAATATGCTCAGAGGGTAGTTCTTCATCATCTTCAATGAATTCTAGAATAGCTGAAAATACCCGGACATATATTTTGGAGGCCTTTGTAAAACCAAAATAACTCTTAGCAGATTTATATTTTTCTCTTGGTAACTGGCTAAGTTCTTCACATTCTCGGGATGGATATATGTAGTGGATAAGCTCTCTTTTGAATAATACTCTTACTGTCTTTGGATTTGCTCCTGGTAGTATGATCGCTTTGTTCATATGATGTTGAGAAATAGTTTTGATAAATTAATTCCATTCATAGAATCCTTGAAGTGTACTAAATGCCGTTAATTGTTTTTAGTTTTCTGTTAGTTTTACATAGTAAAATCATAATTTACCATCGAATTTTGAAAATATTTTTCTTGTTCTTACTCTGTTAAGTAGTATCTGCATATCTGGTAGTGGATATCAAAATGTCTTAGTATTTTTATTTAATTCCTTATAATTTAATACCATTCGAGATTTAGCTCTTTTTTCTGCTGAATGTTTTCTAATTATAAATGCTGGTGATGAATGTGGACTTTGTGATTTTCTTATGTAATTATTTTTCATTATTTCTTTTATATAAATTTTGAACCCTTCTAAATCTGTTGGAGTGTGTCTTATAGGTTTAATTTTTATTATTTTCTTTTTATCTATTAACTTTATATGTGTTGTGGGTTTACTTAAGTCTCATTTTGCTAAAGGGTCCACTCTGCACAGATCTTCTAATTATTTTTGTAAAATTTCTTTTGTGGTTATTTCTTGGACTTGTTGTATTCTAGCTTTGTTTGGTAAATATTGATATTCACCACGCAGAGTTGAAGAAACTCTGATATGCGGCAAGTCGGTCCTAGAATAAGGTTGATGTCACGCCCCGCTTCCCAAGAGGAAATACGGAATATGGATACGCGACACAAGTCCAGCGAATGACTTTCATCATTCATAAGCTATAAGAATCTTTACAACATACAGGAAACAAGAGGTATACAAGAGGAATAGTCAACCACGCATGCATAACTGAATTTATATAGTCAACATGATTACTTAAAACAAGACTACTAAATCTCAAATAATCAAGTCTGGAACTGAATACAAGTCTGGGACAAAATGCCCAATACAAATAATCTATGTAACAAGTTACAGTTATTCAAAATAAGCAACAATAATTAATAATAGTAGATTCTCCAGCCAACTAGAATCTTTGGTCACCTACTCCATCGGGCAGGTGGTCACCAAAGTCTGCAAGTGACAAATTTGCAGGAAAAGAAAAGAGAAAACAAATGCCCGTTAATGCAAGTGACAGGTCGCTTGTAATGCATGCAACAAGTACATGAAAAACAAATCGACAAGAATAGAGTAACAACGGAAGCAAGTACAAAAGTAACATGGAAGGATG
Source organism: Hemerocallis citrina (assembly GCA_017893485.1). Classification (NCBI taxonomy): domain Eukaryota; kingdom Viridiplantae; phylum Streptophyta; class Magnoliopsida; order Asparagales; family Asphodelaceae; genus Hemerocallis; species Hemerocallis citrina. The sequence continues at coordinate 45,731,436 of CM030359.1, forward strand.
TGATAGCAAGATAGAGAAACTAACTTTAAATCAAGAATAAAACAAATAGCATGGTAAGATAATAGGGTACAAGTGGCATGAAGCAAGAGTCAAGTAGCGAGTAAACGAGTAACGAGTAACAAGTGTCAAGTGTCAAGTATCATGTACAAGTAACAAGTAACAAGTGACCATGTTTTTCTCAAGTCTTGGGTTAAATCTATCTAGGTAGCACTTCATGCGTTCCAAAATTTACTACATGGTTGCTACATTCAAACAAGTTACATTTTAGATTTCATAGTGGATCATAGAGGGCAGTGTATTCAGGGACAAGTATCAAGTATAAAGTATCAAGCATCAAGTATCACGTGTCAAGTATCAAGTATCAAGTATCAAGTGTCAAGTGTCAAGTCTCAAGTGTGCAACTGTCAAGTAATCACATGTCAAGTATCAAGTATCAAGTATCAAGTATCAAGTATGATCTATGGATCCCCTTCCGAGTACACGTTTCTGCATTTTCCACTATTAGATCTTTTCCTTTAATCCCGGCTTGGTTTCTTATTATTATTATTTAAATCAAGTATGGACGTGCACAAAAAAGGCAACAAACATGGTGGTAAGATAATAAGGGACAAGTACACGTTGGATAAAGGACATGAACGGGTGACAAACAACTCATCAAAGGCTAGGACAACGAAACTTTCAGTTTTGGACAGCAAGACAATATTGTACCAAATTTGGGATTCCCATTTCCACAGACATGCAAATTCGGTTCCATCAAAAAATCTAGAAAGTAGAATCTCGGCCGAATCCAGCACATATATACAAGTATATAATAAGCACAGAAACATGGCTCAAAACAGAATTAAATACAAATATCATGTTCAGCCATAAATCACAAGATTGTATTCACAAGTATGAAAATGGCATAAAAACTTATTGATTAAATCCAAGAAAAATTTGGAGTATTCCCCAGTATTTCTAGTATCAGCAAGTATAATTTCATAATATTCCAACATAGATAGTATAGTCAAATGAATTCGAGAAACAGCAAGATACAACAAGTTTGTGAATGTGAAATTCTTGACATAGCAGTATTAAAATAGCGATAGATTACAAAGTATAACTCGAAATCCAAATCCGTCAAAAGGTTTGTAAAATAGATACAGCAGGCTACATTTTATATTTACAAAGTTTTTACCAACAGTATCTAGAATCAGGTTGAAAATATGGTTCTTTACTAAACAGCATGAAATTCTAGAAATATAATAGTTGTTCACAAGCATAGAATAGTTTATAAATATCATCAATTAAATCTACAAAAATTTGGGGTTAATCCAGTCAAGCCTAGTCATACCCAGCAAAATATTAGATCCAAATTTTATCTTTAACATCAGCATTAAAATAAATAACTATACAGAAATCACATAAAACAGATTCTAGAATTTTTTTAACACATTTGTAGCAAAACAGCGATAACTCGAAACTGATATCTGTCAGAAATTCTGGAAAATAGACAGCGGGGTCTACAATTTTTATTCACAAATTAATTTGATTTACTGACCTCAACAGGGTCTAAAATACTGAAACAAAATGGGGCAGCAGCAAAACAGAAATCTCTTCTTATGTATTAAATCAAATAGTTTGTATGCAACAAATCCAATTATAACAAAACACAAAACATGGTATAATAGATGTCTAAAATAACATGGTATGGGTGTTTAACAAGTCTACCAGAAGATACTACGACTAACACATCAAGCATGCAAGAATCATACGACATGACATGGATCACGAAACAACATACATACATGCATCAAGAATCAAATTAGATCTAAGTTATTTCATGTCGTGTGTGTAACAAATGTGATGACTACGGATGGATCAACAAATAGAGTTAAGATCTAACAAGGATTTTCATGAGAATGAATCTAGGAACAAAAGGTGGCACTACAGGCGGTATTTATTACTTGTATACACAACAAAAGAATACAAGTTACTTGGCTTGTAATTGTCGACGAATCTGACGAGAAAATGAGAATAACAGGAATAGATTCTCGGGCACAAACACAATAGCACAAACGGATCTCAAAAAGATGGGCAAAATGATCACGAATACACGAACACGAATCCAACACTCGAAATCAACATGTGCACATAATAAGAGAGAGGGACAGCTGGGGCACACTTTAGATGGGTGGGAGGCGGCACAAGGCGCGGTGGCGACAGAACGGCACGACGGTGGCGCGACGTCGGAGGGGGGAAATGCCGAGGGGGGTCGCTGGCGCTGACTGCTGCTGTCGTGGCTTCGGGGGAGGAGAAGGGAGAAGAGAGGGTTGCTGTGGTGGCGTCAGCGCTGTAGGGCAGTGTGATAGGGGTGGCACGACGGGGTTGCGGCAGTCAGAGGGTAGGTCGGCGGTCGGGGGAGTAGGGGGTACACGGGAGACAGGGTAGGTGAGAGAGGGCAAGAGAGAGAGAGAGATAGGTGGTCATTAGGGTTAGGGTTTTGGAGATAGCAATTGTAGGTAGGAATAACAAAATTTGTTGAGGATTATAATGAGAGGTTTTTGGCAAGTTGTGATTTGGAGAATCAAGAGAATATGGGGAAGTTATGATCTGCTTGTTTGGCAGATACAGACGTGAAGAGAATCTGTGGAAGACTGGGTCAAAGAAAGGGTATTGGGTTGTGGGTTAGGATCCAGTAGGACGGGTAGATGGTTTCAATTAGCGTAGATAACTAGATCCAATAAGACAGAATTCAAGTAAATGAGCAATTAGGCAAAGAAATGCAACAAATGAGAAACAATAAATCATCCAGAGACGGAATAATAGGCAGACAAATGAATCTCAAAAGAATCAAACAAATAGATGAATATATAAATACTGGGAAGAAGAACAAATATACTGTTCAGGAAAAAAAGAAGGAGTACAAATATATAGAATACACTGGGGGGAAAAATACAACCCAAAATACAAAAAATGGGATACAGAAGTTACAAATCCTACCCACCTAACAAGAATAATTTCGTTATCAAAATTCAAACAAGAGGTATATAGGGTAACTCCGAAAAAGAAGGAACAACAACAACTAAAACAAAACTAAACAACTACACAAATAAATGAGGAAACCTCCGCTGGATATCCTCCACTAGCTCACAGGTTGACTCACCCGGCAAGTGAGGATTCCAAGAAACCCGAACCAACCTGATGACCTTGTTCTTAAGCACTTTCTCCCGCCGATCTAAAATAGCAACTGGCGGAATCTCACAAGTCAAATACGACTGCACTGATAACTTTGAATAGTCAATCACGTGGCTTCATCACGGATATATCTCTTGAGTTGTAAGACATGGAAAACATCGTGCACTCCCGATAAAACTGGTGGCAATGCAAGACGATAGGCCATATTGCCTACTTGTTCCACGATATCAAACGATCTGATAAACCTAGGGCTGAGCTTGCCCCCACCACCAAACCGAATAACACCTCACCACGGCGATACCTTGGGAAAACATGGTCACCAACTTTGAACTCCAAGGCTCTCCTATGGACATCTGCCCATCTCTGCTGCCTGTCCTGGGCTGCCTAAAGATGCTTCTTGATCTAAGTCACCACATCAACTGTCTTGGTGATCAGCTCCGGACCCAACAACTTCCTCTCACCAATGTCATCCCAGCACACTGGTGATCTGCACTTCTGATCATATAGTTCCTTGAACGGTGCAGCTTTAAGACTGGCTTGAAAGTTGTTATTGTACGAGAACTCTACAAGATGCAAATGGTCCTCCCATGATCTACCAAACTGCAACACATATGACCTCAACATGTCCTTTAGAGTCTGGATGGTCCTCTCTAACTGTCCATCTGTCTGGGAGTGAAAAGTTGTACTTTACTTCAGTTTACTCCTCAAACTACTCTGAAGACTCTCCCAAAACTGAGACCTGAATCTCGTATCCCTGTCGGATACAATAGTGACTGGAACCCCATGAAGTCTGATGATCTCTTGCAGGTACTTCAGCTAGACTCTCAGTAGACTGTTCGACTCTTAAGGAAATGAAGTGAGCACTCTTCGTCAGTCAGTACACAATCACCCAAATGGCATTGTGACCCTTGGGACTCCTTGGCAAAGTTGTCACAAAATCTATAGTGATGTGCTCCCACTTCCACTCCGGAATGGGAAGCGGTTGAAGAAGTTTGGCAGTTCTCTGATGCTCTGCCTTCATCTGCTGGCAGATCAAATACTGAGACACAAACCTAGCCACGGTCCTCTTCATACCATGCCACCAGAAGTGAAGCTCCAAGTCCCGGTACATCTTAGTACCCCCAGGATGAATAGAGTACAACGACTGGTGGGCTTCCTCAAGCAACTTCTGACGAACTTCACCCTTCGGGACACAACCTGGACCCAAAACGAAGCGATCCATCTGCATGAACAGCCATATCCATTCTGAAATCGGCCTCAACCTCTGCTCTGAATCCTTGCAATTGCTCATCACCAGCCTGAGCCTCTTTAATCTACTCGACAAGAGACGACTGAAGATGAAGCATCATGAAACTCTGATCAGAACTTGGCAACAACACATCCAATTCCAACCTCTGCACCTGCTCAACCAGATCCCTCTGCTGAGTCAGGAACATGGCTGCTGGTCTCTTGCTCAAAGCATCTGGCACCAAGTTCACTCTACCAGGATGGTATTGCATACTGACGTCATAGTCAGCCATAAGCTCCAACCAACGCCTCTGCCTCATGTTCAATTCCTTTTGGGTGAAGACATACTTGAGAATTTTGTGGTTAGTAAAGATCTCAACTCGGTCTCCAAGTAAATAGTGTCTCCACATCTTCAAAGCGAAGATCATTGCTGCTAACTCCAAATCATCAGTTGGATAGTTCCTTTCATGTGGCCTCAACTACCTCGATGCATAAGCAACAACTCGGCCCTTCTGCATCAGAACTGCACTAAGACCCTTGCCAGAAGCATCACAGTGAACCACAAATCCGCCTGAACCATCTGGAATAGTCAATATTGGCGCTGACGTCAACCTGTTCTTCAACTCAGCAAAAGCCTCAATGCAAGCCTCAGACCAACAGAACTTCTGATCCTTTCCTGTCAGCTTCGTCAAAGGCCCTGCTATCTTTGAAAAGTCTTGGATGAATTTTCGATAATAGCCAGCTAGATGAAGGAAACTTTTCACCTCCGAAACTGACTTAGGGCACTAGCCAATCTCTCACAGCCGCAACCTTGGACAGATCCACATAGATACAATCGTCCGAGATAATGTGCCCCAAGAAGGTAACTCGGTCAAGCCAAAACTCACACTTGCTGAGTTTCTCATAGAGCTGATTCTCCCTCAAAGTCTGAAGGACCAACCTTAGATGCTCAGCGTGCTCCTTCTGGCTCTGTGAATACACCAGAATGTCAACGATGAAGGCCACCACAAATCTATCCAGGAATGGGGAAAAGACCCTATTCATGAGACTCATGAACACAGTTGGCACATTCGTGATTCCGAACAGCATCACAAGGAACTCATAGTGCCCATACTTGGTCCTGAAAGCGGTCTTCGACACATCAGTTGCTTTCACCTTGACCTGATGATACCCTGAGCGAAGATCCAACTTCGAAAAGATAGCTGCTCTGCCCAACTGATCAAACAAGTCATCGATCATGGGCAGCGGATACCGGTTCATCACAGTAACACTATTTAGTTCCTGATTATCGATGCACAGTCGACAGCTACCGTCCTTTGTGCTGACAAAAAGAACTGGAGCACCCCACAGTGAAACGCTGGGCTGGATGAAACCCAAATCTTGCAAACCCTGAATCTGCACCTTCAGCTCTGCTAGCTCAACTGGTACCATCCTGTAGGGACTCTTTGATATCGACGTCGTACCAGGCTGAACTTCAATACCAACTCCATATCCTTATCAGGGGTAAGCTAGGAAACTCCTCTGGAAATACATCCAGAAATTCCCGCACTACTAGAGGCACAGCCTCACAGCCTGTGTGTAACTCCATCAGACAAGTCTCCTAATCAACTGTAGTCTTAGCTCAGCCTAGGGAAATCTCTCCATCATGGAACTCAAACTCTGCACAACCTGGGATTTAGAATACAACTTTCTTGGTTCGACAATCAATGATGGCATGGGACTCACCCAACCAATCCATACCGAGAATGATGTCAAATCCCGAATTCCCATTGACGATCAGGTCGGCCTTGAAATCCGCACCACCAATAACTACAGGACTCTATTTGCATTCCCGAGAACAGACGATAGCATCGCCACCTATGACAATACTCTAAGCCTCAGGCATGATGCTGCATGCCAACTGGTGCCGAGCCACAAAGCGGGAGGAAACGAAGGAATAGGTCGCCCCGAAATCAAAGAGAACAAGAGCAGGGAAAGAACAAACTAGGATAACACCTAAGATAGAGCCAAAAAGCAATGGGAAGAAACGAAGATCAAGAGCGAGGAAAAACAATGCAGAGCAGATAATATGAAAGAACGGAGCTAAGCAATGAAGGAAACAAAGGAAATAACAAAACAAAGAAAAGCTAGGATACCTGCAACAACACCTTCTTCTGTCTCAGCATCTGTAGCTATCAGGTTGAAAGTCTGACCTCTCCTGGGAATCGCGGTCCTCTGACAGATGATCTGGCGCTGAGGAGGAAGCGGTGGCCAAACCGGACCACGAGATGGCGCTTCCTACTGAACCGAACCCCTGGCTGGAAGAGCCATCCGCTGCTGCGGGCAATCTCGCAATAAGTGGTCAGCTGTACCATAGCCAAAGCAATGGCGATTGGTGCACCTGCAGCTCTTGCGCTCATGCCCAGCAAGTCGGCAAAAGTCACAAAAACCAACTCTTAGAGGACCAGCAGAAGAGTAAGGAGCTGCCCTAACTGGATGGGCTGGGACAAGGCCTCTGAATAGGGCCACCAGAAGGCCTGGAAACAACGACAGAGTGCTGAACATTCCGCTGGGGAGGAACCAACCTGCTGCGAGTCTGCTCCTGAGCTCAGACTGCCTCAAGAACCTTATCATAAGTATGCAAATGAAGGGAAACGAGCTGCATCTGAATATCTCAATCAAGCCCTAGAAGGAATCTCCGAGCTTGAGATCCTCTTCGTTCACCACTAGAACGACTGTGAAGCAGCTAAGCCTGGTGAATTTTGCCACATACTCATCCACTAACCTGGCACCCTGTTCCAAGAGAGTCTCATGTTAGATCATTGCATGAAAAATATGTAACAAAGTCCTAATAATAGAATAACGACTAACCTGTTTCAGGGCAAGGAACTGCTGCTGCATCTCAACCTGAGTACTGCTAGGGAAGAACTTCTCCAAGAAGCTCCTGGTGAACGTGGTCCAAGCAATGGGCCACGCGAGTCTTTCGGACTCAGCCCTCCACCATATATGGGCAAGGTCCACCAACTGGATGGTCACCACATCCACATGATTAGCATCAGTAACTCTCGCTGCCAACAATAACTACTCTATCCTGATCAGCCACTATTCGGCCTCAAGCAGCATCTCAGTGCCAGAAAATTTGTCAGGGTACAGCCTCATGAAATCTGCAACTTTACCCGAACGAGGAGGGAGAGCTGCCTGCGTAGGTAGAACAAAAGTCGGATTCCGAGCAACCTCCAATGCGGCCATCACAAGATCACTGTGATTCTGCTGCATGTAGATCAATCGCTCTAACACATTTGTAACAGTCTCTAATCCAGGTTGTTCCTCCTGTGGATGGAAAGTGGAACCTCTGCGAGCCATGGTCTGCACAAATCCAAAAATAATTAGCATCCAGATCAATATTGATTATAATTTATTCATGTTACTGCATGGTCTGTGTACTGTTGAGCCAATCCTTGATCGAGCCCAAACTTGTCTAATATTAGTCAAGCTAATATATTACCCAAACCTGGGGCTCTGATACTACTAAAAACTCTGTCACGCCCCACTTCCCAAGAAGGAATACAGAATACGGATAGCGACATAAGTTCAGCGAATGGCTTTCACCATTCATAAGCTGTAAGGATCTTTACAACATATACGAGAATAACAGGAGGTATACAAGAGGAATAGTCAACTACACATGCATAAATGAATTAATATAGTCAATAGGATTACTTGAAACAAGAATATTAACTCTCTAATAATCAAGTTTGGAACAAAATACAAGTCTGGGACAAAATGCCCAATACAAATAATCCATGTAACAAGTTACAGTTATTCAAAATAAGCACCAAGAATTAATAATAGCAGAAACTCTAGCCAACTAGAATCTTTGGTCACCTACTCCATTAGGTACCTAGGTCACCAAAGTCTGTAAGTGACAAATTTACAGGAAAAGAAAAGAGAAAACAGACGCGAATCAATGCAAGTTACGGGCCGCTTGTAATGCAGGCAACATGTACACGAAAAACAAATAGACAATAATAGAGTAGCAACGGAAATAAGTACAGAAGTAACATGGAAGGATGTGATAGCAAGATAGAGCAACTAACTCTAAATCAAGAACAGAACATATAGCATGGCAAGATAATAGGGTGCAAGTGGCATATAGCAAGAGTCAAGTATCATGTAAACGAGTAACGAGTAACAAGTGTCAAGTGTCAAGTATCATGTACAAGTAACAAGTAACAAGTGATCATGTTATCTCAAGTCTTAGGTTAAATCTATCTAGGTAGCACTTCATGCATCCCAAATTTTACCACGTGGTTGCTACATTCAAACAAGTTACGTTTTAGATTTCATAGTGGATCATAGAGGGCAGTATACTCAGGGACAAGTATCAAGTATCAAGCATCGAGTATCACATGTCAAGTATTAAGTATCAAGTGTCAAGTGTGCAAGTGTCAAGTAATCACGCGTCAAGTATCAAGTATCAAGTATCACGTAGGATCTATGGATCCCCTTTCGAGTACACGTTTATGCATTTTCCACTATTAGATCTTTCCCTTTAACCCCGGCTTGATTTCTTATTATTATTATTTAAATCAAGTATGGACGTGCACAAACAAGGCAAGAAACATGGTAAGATAACAAGGGAGAGGTAAACATTGGATAAAGGACATGAACAGGTGACAAACGACTCATCAAAGGCTAGGATAACAAAACTTTCAGTTCTGGACTGCAAGACACTACTATACCAAATCTGAGATTTTCGTTGCCACAGAAATACAAATCCAAATCCGTCAGAAAATGTAGAAAATAGATTCTCGGCTGAATCCATCACATATATAAAAGTCATATAATAAGCACAGAAACAGGGCTTAAAACAGAATTAAATACAAAAATCATGTTCAACTAGAAATCACAAGATTGTATTCGCAAGCATGAAAATGGCATAAAAAATTACTGATTAAATCCAAGAAAAATCTAGAGTATTTCCCAGTATGTATAGTACCAGAAAGTATAATTTCATAATATTCCAATAAAGATAGTATAGTCAAATAAATTCGGGAAACAGCAGATACAACAAGTTTGGGAATCTGAAATTTTTGACACAGCAGGACTAAAACAGTAATAGATTACAAATTATAACTCTAAATTCAAATCCGCAAAAAGGGTGATAAAATAGATACAGTAGGCTACATTTTATATTCACAAAGTTTTTACCAACAGCATCTAGAATCAGGTTGAAAATATAGTTCTTTACTGAACAACATGAAATTTTGGAAATATAGTAGTTGTTCACAAGCATAGAATAGTTTATAAATGTCATCAATTAAATCTACAAAAATTTGGGGTTAATCCATTCAAGCCTAGCCATACCCAGCAAAATATTAGATCCAAATTTTATCTTTAACATCAGCATTAAAATAAATAACTACACAGAAATCACATAGAACAGAATCTAGAATTTTTTTAACACATCTGTAGCAAAACAGCAATAACTCATAACTTACAAATCGAAACTGAGATCTGTCAAAAATTTTGAAAAATAGACAGCGGGTTATACGATTTATATTCACAAATTAATTTGATTTACTGACCTCAACAGGGTCTAAAATACTGAAACAAAATGGGACAGCAGCAAAACAGAAATCTCTTCTTACGCATTAAATAAAATAATTCGTATGCAACAAATCCAATTATAACAAAACACAAAACATTGTATAATAAATGTCCAAAACAACATGGTATGGGTGTTTAACAAGTCTACCACTAGATATGTAATACCTTGAATTTTCATTTAATGAGAAATGTTGATTTTCATGTGTTGTGCACGTGCAAAATTTTGTATGGCTATTTTCTTATAAAATTATCTTTTATAACATGGACAATTATTTCTTTTTTTCTCTTTATTTTTCTAAAAATCCTATTTTATAAAGCCTAAACTTGTTTTCTTATTTTAAGCCCACTCTAATAATTCAATATTTTATTAATTAGCCCATGATCCTAAAGCCCACTATTTTGAGGTCCACAAACTTAATTAATCTTTTAATTATCACAACTTGTCATGTAGACACAATTAGTGGACAATTAATTAATTAAATTTGTACAACTTTAAATAGGGGACACTAGTTGGGACACGTGCATGCACTTGTGTGTGCATTGCACACCCAAGGGAGGCCAGATGTGGCTAGAGAGGAGTGGAGGAGTGGAGTTGAGTTGAGGGGTAGTTATTGAGATCATGGAAGTTGCTACAACTTCCCTTCTCATCCTGATCCTTGATCTCTAACTCCTTGATTAATCCTATCCATGCAATCTCATCCTAAAAGTGTATAAATACCCCTAGTTTCTTCTCATTTATGTACAAAAAATTGCTAAGAGAAGAAAAGGCTAGTGAGAAAAAGATTGAGAAGTTTAAGTGAGTAAAAGATTGAGTGTACATATTTGTGTGTGTGTTCTTTCCAAGAGGAGGTTGGCCCATCATCAAGCACAAGGAGGAGGCTCGGGTTGCACCAAGGAGCAAGGAAGATGAGCATCTTGCAACACAATCTAGGAGGAGAAGGCTACTTTCTTGCATTCTCGGAGACTCTAGGAGCTTTTCATTTCGTTTTCTCCAATAGGTGGGTGTTTTTCATACTTCTAGAACTAGATGCCATGCTAGGAATGATTTAATGAAATTATTATGAATTAATTAGTTGAAATTGGAACCATGCTTGTTTAATTAAAAATGGAATGGTAACTTGAAAAATGTTTGATAGAATGATTGCTAATGGATGAATTGTGAATTAAAGTGCTAGAAATCACCATGTTGTTGTGCTACATGTTCTAATTGAATGCTATGATAAAATTTGTGCTTATGAGACAACTAGTTGAATTAAATGCCTTTTTGTGTGATTGATTGCTTAAAATAAAGTTTTCTTGTTGTAGAAAGATGAGAAATTGTCTCTAAATTATTGTAGGTGGTTAATGAATAAAAGAACAATGAAATATAGTAGTTGTGGAAAGTTAACTCTAAGTTGTGAAGAAATATGGTGTTTGTTCTCAAAGTCGAAATTATGGATATAGAACATAAAGTAGGGTCAAAATACATGTTTTATAAAGTAAATAATGGTTATAAAAATACTGGTTTACTGTAAATTCATGTTTGGTAAAATCTGGAGCTTTTTGTTTTCAAAAGAGAAGAAAAAGAAACTAAATCGTTTTGAGATTTATAAAATTTAGAAATGAGCAGAGAACTGGGTTATAAACAACCCATTACTCTTTGAGGCAATCTGGTCCCTTAGACCAAGTAGCTAGCGGTGCGGTGGCTTTTACTATAGCCGTGGTCAGACCCCTCAGGTCTCGGGTTCGAAACCCAAGCCCTGCATTTTATTTCGTTTTTTTGAGTAAAAACCCAAAATCCGAGAGCGAACTTATCCTACTAAAACCCCCTTTCATATCGCATAGGCGCCTTAGCCCAATTGGCTTGCAGTGGCGGTTGACTTGGTCCAGGTCGTAGGTTCGAATCTGGCTATCGGTAAACTTGACATTTTATGATTTTTTGAGTTTGAAATCGAATTTTTGACTTTTAAAAAACTCAAAAAATACTACAATTATTCTAAAAATATGTAAATCTTGTGAAAAATATTTGAACACTATTTAGACAAAGTAAAAATGAGTTAGAGGTAAAAATTAGGTAGAATTCCATCGAAAATTGTATTTTCATTAATTATAAAAGTAATCTATTTTTCGAGAAATTATGCTAAGTGAAAAAGGAAAAATTTTGGAAGAAAGAATATTCAAGTGTGTTAGCTATGGACTCTCATTATTAAATTAAGTGTTGTTTATAAATGAAAATACGACTTTATGCCTTTGAATTAGATAAATGAAACGAACATTAGTAGGAGAATTAAATAAAGGTTAGTGTTGATTAAAATAAGATTAAGGAAGTTTTGTGGAAAGAATAAACTATTTGAGTTTGACTTATTGTACTTATTTATTTATGCATGATGTGCACATGAAATGGAAATTGAATGACTTGATGAATTTATGAATATACAAGTGATGTGAACATGAAATGGAAATTATTATTGTTGCCGCTAAATCTGGTGTGGGGGCAAACAGATAGTATTTGTGGATTCTTAGGAAAACTGAATAGCAAACCTATTACCTGTTCCGTCGGAGTTTTACGCTGACTCCTGCCGTATACCTGCAAAAAGTGCGAGACACTGGGGTTGATCCCGGCGACGCACCCTCCGACGCTCAAGTCAGTAATCAGGGATGATTATAAAAGAGCGCAAAAACTGGCGAAAGATTGATTACCTCTTAATGGAGATGGGTGGGGGGTATTTATAGCCGCCTTAGGGATCAGATTAGGAATGTAATTCTTGTGATCAGATAAGGAGTAAAATCCTCGTAATCAGATTAGGAATGTAATCCCTTAATTCCCGGTGAGAGGATAGTCGCGAATCAGGTCCGTTGATTTGGTTCAATCAGAGACCCTAATTCTATCCTGCCGGACTGGGTTTGTATCGGGTCGAGACCCGTACCCAGTTGAGGTGGATCCGTTCGCGGGTTATTGGATCTGTGAGAAGGAGACCCAGTACCCGTTTCGGACCCATTTGTATGTGAAATTACCGTTTTACCCCTGAGCTTTAAGATTCGTGTCCGATGTGAACGGTCCCGATTTAATCCTATTTTTAGCCATATCAATTGTTAACCATGAAAAAGAGAACTTATGATTATGAAAATCTCAATGTTGTAATTATGAGTTGGAATTAAGAACTAGGGTATAGCTAAGCTTTATATCGGTAATAAAATAAATGCTGAGATGAAATTTGAAATGAAAAGACCAAGTGTTGGGTCATGTGAAATGAATGAATAAGACCGGTATTGTGAGAGTGCTAGATTGATTTTGTTCATGATTCAATTAAAGTAAGGATTAGATACATAGTGAAGATATGATGAAAGTAAGAGAAAAACATTGAGTATGAGGGTCATTGGATTGGCGGCGTGAGAGTATTCACAGGATGTCCCATGATGCTTCATGAGTAGAATGTGGATATTGCTCCAGAGTACCGTCCTGGTGGCGACGCTTGTGGGGTATTTAGTGACTGTGGGTGGTGTCATGTCTATGGTAGGAGGTGAATTACCACAAGATGCCTGCATGATGAGTTATGTGACAGTGCATTGGGATTCTCTCCAGGACGCTTAGACATGAGTTCGTAGGTCATAGAACATCTAGGATTACAGTAGTAGATTAAGTCATGACGAGGGATTTAACCCTACAAGATGAAGAATGGTTAAGGGCTTGCCCTCGGACCTGTGTAGCGTGGGCTGCATAGACTCTGAACAAGTACGCATTAGTGTCATATAACAGAAATAATTGCATTAAGGACTAAGTGCACATTCACAACACAACATCAATAGGATAGTCCCTTTAGCTTTGTTTGTGAACAAGTTTGTGGTTTGTTAAGTATTGAGAATCGTTATATTGTTTTCGGCATAGAGAGGATAACCGTGTATAATATTTCTTCAGTTGAATGAACTGACGTGCCCACAGTTTCTATGCAGGGTAAAGCACATGAAAAAGACTAAAGAAGACCTGATGCTTAAAGATTATTCAACTGTTGTTGCATTTCGTTTATTGATGTAAAATTTGCTTCCGCTGTATAAATGTTATTGTAAATGTAACTCTGAAGTAAAGTAAAGATTTATTTCCTTGTAAAATTGTATGAAGAGAAGTGAAAAGATCTTGTGGAACTTGAATTCAGTTGTATTTGGGATTCGGCGTGTTACAAGATACTACGACTAACACATCAAGCATGTAAGAATCATAGGACATATCATGGATCACGAAACAACATACATACATGCATCAAGAATCAAATTAGATCTAAGTTATTTCATGTCGTATGTGTAACAAATGTGATGAATATGGATGGATCAACAAATAGAGTCAAGATCTAATAAGGGTTTTCATGAGAATGAATCTAGAAACAAAAAGTGGCACTACAGGCGGTATTTAGTACTTGTATATACAACAAAAGAATACAAGTTACTTGCCTTGTAATTGTCGACGAATCTGACGAGAAAATGAGAATAACGGGAATAGATTCTCGGGCACGAATACAATAGCACGAACGGATCTCGTAAAGATGGGCAAGATGATCACGAATAAACGAACACGAATCCAACAATCGAGATCAACATGTGCACACAATAAGAGAGAGGAACAGCCGGAGCACACTGTAGATGGGTCGGTGGCAGCACCGGGCACGGCGGCGGCAGAACGGCATGATGGTGGCACAGCACCGGAGGGGGACAAGGCTGAAAGGGGTCGCTGGCACTGGCTGTTGCTGGCTCTGGCTCTGGCGCTGGCTGTTGCTGTCGTGGCTTCGGAAGAGGAGAAGGGAGAAGAGGGGGCTGTTGTGGTGGCGTCGGGGCTATACGGCGGCACGACAGGGGAGGGCACGACGGGGTCACGGCAGTCGGAGGGTAGGCCGGCGGTCGGGGGAGAAAGGGGGTACACGGGAGACAGGGTAGGGAGAGAGAGAGAGAGAGAGAGAGAGAGAGAGAGAGAGAGAGAGAGAGAGAGAGAGAGGTGGTGATTAGGGTTTGGGTTTTGGAGATAGCAATTGTAGGTAATAATAACAAAATTTGTTGGGGATTATAATGAGAGATTTTTAGCAAGTTGTGATTTGGAGAATCAAGAGAATATGGGGAAGATATGATCTTCTTGTTAGGCAGATACAGACGTAAAACGAACCTGGGGAAGACTGGGTCAAAGAAAGGGTATTGTGTTGTGGGTTAGGATCCTGTAGGACTGGTAGATGGATTCAATTAGGGTAGATAACCAGATCTAATAAGACAGAATTCAAGTAAATGAGCAATTAGGCAAAGAAATACAACAAATGAGAAACAATAAATCATCCAGAGACAGAATAATAGGCAAACAAATAAATCTCAAAAGAATCAAACAAATATATGAATATATAAATACTCGGAAGAAGAACAAATACACGGCTCAGAAAAAAAAAGGAGTACAAATAGGTAGAATACACTGGGGGAAAGAATACAGCACAAAAATACAGAAAATGAGATATAGGAGTTATAGTTGAGAAGGTGTTGTAAATATAACTGATATATGTAATATGATTATAGAATAGTATTGTTAGAAAAAACCATTTCCTAATAGTACATTATTATTCATATCATAAAACTAGTATATTATTGGTATTTTTAGTATGTTATTTCTTATTTATATATCAATATTTTGTTGATACCTATCAAGTATGACAGTTTGTCCAGTTAATCCAGTTATCGCCTTTTTATTATATCCATCTTGTCTCTATCTTGGTAGTATATTTTTGCGGCAGAAGCTAGTGCCTGCTCCGGTGTCTATTAGACTATGATAGTTTCTTGATTTGTATCATTTGTAGACAAATTATGATAGTATGTATAATATTTTTTGTTGCTCTTAATGGATTCATTTACACAATATTCTATTTATTACTATACTTTCATTGTTTACTGTTATCGTAATTTTTTCTTCTTGAATTGAGTAAGGTTGTACTGCTGTAAGGAAGTCAGTCCCTAATAACATTTGATTAACATGGTGTTTTGGATCTACATGTAAATGTAATAGCATTTTATTTCTACCATTTATCCTCAGTGGCAATATTATTTTATGTACAATTGGATATCTATTATTGTAATAGTCTAAGTAGTAATATGGATTTTCTAATGGTATTAATTCTATTATTTTTATATTTATTTGTGTAATATGTGAATTAATAGCTCATGTACCTACCAGGGCTACTTGTTTATTTCATTTTCCACTGTCATAATATTCTATTTCTATTTTAAATTGGTTATTATTTTGATTGTCTAATGTATTTATTATTAGTATTAATTCCAATGCTTATTATTTGTCTCTTATTGATAGTGATTTCTTTCCGAACATTATTTGTGATGCTTTTCCTTTTGTAATTTCTTTTGCTTTATTAAAGTCAAATTCTATATAATTTGGTATAGTCATTTCAGGATTTTCTCTAACTAGTTTGTATCTTAAAATTTCGCTGAATAGTGGTTCTATTTTAAAATTATCTGTATTTCTATTTTTTACTTCATGCTTACTAGTGAAAGAATAAATATTTCTTATTTGTATAATCATAACTTTGCTTTTTTCTATCATTTTTATTTCTGATAATCTGTGGTACATGACTAAACTTTTGTCCTTATTTTCTTCGGCCAAACTTATAATGAAATTAAGTTTTATTGTAATTTTTTTCTTTTGATACATTAGGTTTCCTTGTACTATTCCTATTAAGGCATCTTGTGTACTTGGTATTATTCTATCATCCATTAGGTATATTTTCAGGGGTGTATTTATTCCTTCCTTAAAATAAACTTTTATTATTATTTGCACAGCTCCTAAATGTAAGTGTCTTAATATTTTTCTAGTTTTCTCATTTATTTTTTCCATCTCTTATCTTATTATTTTTTCAATTATTAATGAGATTATGGTTTTTTCTTAGGCTTGTTTAATGTCTATAGGTTGTTCATTATTCCTGACTAATATGATGGTATTCGTTTTCCTTTCAAATATTGGTAGTTTAAAAATCTCTTTTGTGTTTATATCTAATTTGGTTGCTCTTATTTTATCGTAATTTTGTATGTCAAAGCACATTCTTTCCCTTAGTTCTTCATTGTTTTCTTCTCTTTCTAATTGTTATTCCTATTTTTGTTTTTTTTTTTGTCGTCATATTTATTTCACATTCTTCTATTTCACCCCACTATCTCTTTCCAGTACAATTATTTCTTCATCTTCACTAATTTCTAACCAGTCTTCCTCATATTCTATGAGTTTATAGTTTATGTTATTCATCTCTACAATTTCTTCTACGTATTTTTATATTTTCTTTTCTCATTCTCTTAGGACAATTTGGTAATATATGTCATACTTCTCCACATATATAACAATTACATTTCTTTGGGTTTTTCGGATATTGTGTATTTTTATTTATTTTTCTGAAGTATCTTTTATAGGGTTTTTTATATTTCTTAAAAGTTTTTCTATATTTTGATTTATATTTTTGGAATTTTTGTTTATTTCTCTTTGTATAATTATAGTTATTATTACACCCTTAATGATTCAGTCTTGCATCTTCACAACAAGTTCTTTGTTTATATGTTCTATAGTATTTCATTATTGCTCTAGCTTGTTGGCACACTTTATCCCAAAAATCTTTTACAAATCGTGTTCTATACCCTAAATTATATATTTCTGGTTTTACTTTCTCACCTATGTATGCACTATATATGTTTATACTCCATGGATTAGGTAGTTTTAGAAACAATGAGTTTAAGATTGGACTCATTTCTTCTTTTGTATAATAACCATCTTGAAAATATTTTCGGAATTCATAAGCATAGTTGTCAAAATAACATATGTCGAATATTTCTAAATTGCTTAGTCTCCATCTTGCTTGGTTCTTTTTCTATATAGTGTGCCTTTCTCCTTTATCGTAGAAACTGAATTCTGTTCTTATTACTATTTTATAATTTGTAATTATTTCTTTTAGTCCTAAGGTTCGTTGTGCTGAGGTTTCTGCTGTTCTTTTATCATCAATTGGTCCTGATTTTCTGATAGCATTTCTTTCTTCTTCCTTTAGTCCATTCCACCATTTTGCTACTACTCCTATAAAGGTTGCTTCTATAAATTTCTCATTTATTTGAGTTTCCTGAAAAGTTTTGCCTAAATTCTACTATTAGTGAAACATTTACCCATTATTCTATTGTCCTATCTACGTCTTTTTCGCAGTTTAGATCTAGCCATTCTCCATTTCATGTTATTCATTTTTCTTAGTGTTATTCAGTTTTTTTTTTTTTTCTTTATCCCCTCCTAACTTATTATTTTTTGTGTTTTGTCATTTCCATGGTAGGTGATTAGGTCTTTTGTTAGGTGTTGGCCTTAAGATTTCGTACATTACAGTTGAAATTTCTGTAGGTTTTGCTATAATATTTTATTTCTCTTGATCCATTTTTACTTCTTCATTCGTTATATCTAGATTTTTTCAGGCTTCCTCTACTTCATCTGAATTGAGATTTGCCATTAAATCGTCTATTTCTAAAATATTTATATTAAGCTTTGTTGGCTTCTAACTCCTTCGTACATTCTTCCGTTATGCCTAGTTCTTCTTTTGTGCCTTGGTTATATATCTACCTATTTTTGTTATGTTCTTATTTATGATTTTTAAATCTTTTCTCATAGTTCCTACAAACTTCAGACCATTGCAATATTCTTCCAACTCTTATATGTTTATCATATAAATTTCTGATTCTATTTTTGAATTTAATATATTAACCATACTTAGCCTAATATTCTTTATGTTAGCAGGTGTTGGTAATACAAACTTGCTTCTTCGTTTATATAATCTAATACCTTGTATGCTATTTCTTGTTGTATCTCTTTAGGTAATTTTCAAGTGATTCTACTTGTTACTACTAAATATTTTCATATTTTCTTATCAGCTATATGCTTTCTTTCTATTAGTTTGCTATCAACGTATCTTATTTTGAATTTTGTAAGATTTGTTAGACTTAATTTCTTTATTTTCTGTGAAATATCCAGTTTTTAAATAGAGTAGTAAGTTATGTAAATTGTTAGTTTTAATATTGTATAAATATATTCAAAGCTAGAGTTGTTTTTGTAAGATTTTCGAAAGATTTGCTGTACTGACCCACTTTTTGAAAATATTTGGGGGTCTGACTGACTTTCGAAAACAATTATCGATCTGACCCAATTTTGGACATGTCAGCATAAACCGTTATTGAAAATAACGGCATAGGTGATTACCATGCCGTTCTTCCAAACAGCAGCATCATTTTACATTTTTTTTAGCATGCCGTTATTTGGAGTAACGGGATCTGTATATTTCTCATACAAGTGTAAATTCTAAGTGTTGAAACAGCTTATAAATAATGTCGTTATCTCCAATAACGGCATTCGAATTACTGATGCCGTTATTTCCAATAACGGCATCAGTTATAATAAAATCAGTTACTGATGCCGTTATTTTATTATAACTGATGTCGTTATCTCTAATAACGACATCAGTAATTTGAATGCCGTTATTAGGGATAACGGCATTATTTATAAGCTGTTTCAACACTTAGAAATTTTTTACAAGTCAGAAGATTCACACTTGTATGAGAAATATACAGATGCCGTTATTACAAATAACGGCATGCTAAAAAAAAAAGTAAAATGATGCCGCTTTTTGGAAGAATGGCACGATATTCACCTATGCCATTATTTTCAATAACGGTTTATGCTGACATGTCCAAAACTAGATCAGATCGCTAATTATTTTCGAAAGTGGGTCAGACCTCCAAATATTTTTAAAAAGTGGGTCAGCACCACAAAAAATTCTATTATTTTCTTTAATTGGTCTTTCTTTGCATATAATTATAATTTGGCTAGTGGCCCATATTCGCAATTAATTTTTCAAAATGGCCTATATGTGAGAATCACTCCTACTAGTACGGGGAGGAGTAACAATGGAGAAGTCCTCCAAACTAAGCTTATAAAAAGGAGAGGGAAAGAATATAGAGTAAGCGTGGCCTACTCCAAAACCGCACAATTGTGAGGAACTTAAAAGAGGTATTTATCAGCAAGGTTTTTCTAGTCATTTACTATTTGAAGGATTACAAGTTCTTTATAAAAACCCAACAAAGAAACAACGAAAAAAACTCGAACCATCTTTTTGACTTCGGAAGAGAGAGAGTTTCTGCAAAAACACTAATAATATGGGGAGGAGCAACAATGGAGAAGACCTCCAAACTAAGCTTATACAAAGAAGAGGAAAAGGAGAGAAAGAGGAAGAGAAGTTGAGTGTGAGGTTGAGAGTAGAGAACAGGAAGCTGTGGAGGGTAGCTGGCCCCGCAATATTGACACGTTGCTCGAACTTCGGTGTGACTGTGGTAACTCAGGCGTTTATTGGGCATATCGGTCCAACGGAGCTCGCTGGGTTCTCCATCGTCTCTACCGTCCTCTTGCGTTTCGCTAATGGAATACTGGTAAGTCCTCTCTCCTTTTTCGCTCCCTAGATAAAAATATAACGGAGTAAATACAGCGCACAAAGGTAGTTCATACGTCAAGTCAAATCCAATACTAATGTTGTTAGAGATTTTCTAATAACTACTGTATGAGAAAAAGGATATCTGAGTTATATGATTTATTATTATTATTATTATTATTATTATTATTATTTTAAATTTTTTTTTTGGGTTTATTTGGATTGCCAGTGGGAAAAAAACTGGAAAACTTGTGTGTTTCTAATTCAAATTGTAAATTATTTTATTCCACAAGTAATACAAACCCTTCGGTAAGCTACAGCCGCATACAGTGCTTCTCTAATTACAAGCAAAAAACACTACAAAGTGCAAAATTGTCTTACTATCAGAAAATTGCACGTACGTCATGACATTGTTTTTGCAGTATCCATAGATCACTCAAAAGTCAAAAAATATCCTTGATTAGTTACTGGCAAAATAGTTATTTCTTTGTTCACAGTAAAAATGACAGTGCTTTGGAATTCGTGCCAAAACTGAACAACATCAATTTTCATTATCATTAATCTCTGATCTCTATATTATATATATATATATATATATATATATATATAATATTATAATGAGTGAATGCCTTAATGTCATTTGTAAATCTACCAATATGTACATGGCATGTGCATAACTAATGAGAATGAGGTCTCATGTTTGAATCCTCACTACGTTAGATTTTTTTACTTAAAAATTTTCTTAATATATTAAATGTGCATTACACGTGTAAATTACTATCTATCTATCTATCTATCTATCTATAATAAAATATATATTAACTATTATAATAGAAGAGTTTGAGTTGTAAATCTACCTACTTACGTGTAACACACGTGCAACTCCAACTCTCCCATTATAGTATTCACATTTACTTTTAAAAATATATATAATCCTATTTATTAAGATATGCATCACACGTGTAAATCAGAATTTTTATTTTAAAATTTTAAAATAAATTAATACGTTCATCACACGTGTATATTACTAGTTATAATAATGGAAGAAGGACTTAGTGTCATTTGTGAATCTATCAACGCGTGCATTACACGTGCATAACTAATATGAAGGGGATCTCAGGTTCGAGTCCTCACTACGTCAGATTGTTTACTTTAAAATTTTTAATATATTAAATGTGCATCACACGTGTAAATTACTATCTATCTATCTATCAATAATATAATATATAATTTACTATTATAATGGAAGAGTTGGAGTTGTAAATCTATCTATTTACGTGCAACACTAACTCTTTTCCATTATAGTCTTCACATTTATTTTTAAAAGTATACAATTCTATTTATTAAGATATATATCGCACATGTAAATCAAAATTTTTACTTTAAATTTTTTTCAAATTAATATGTGCATCACACGCCCGTATATATTACTAGTTTTTTATAACTCAACTGAAATATTAATTAGAATGAGATAGTATGGGTCCATTTATGGCATCAACCATTAGAATGCGATAGTGTGGGCACCTTTATGGCATCAACCATGAGACTTGTGTGGCTGGCTTCGAATACACCTGTCTAGACTCCAGAGACATGAATATTGATGGACATACCTACGTACATTCATAAATATTGATGGACATATCTGAGTTGGAGAAGCTCAAATGGATCAACACAGCACGTATAAAATATGTACTTTAACTTTATTACTCACAACTTTCTCTTATTTAATTTTTTTATTATCGGTCACCCCCCTCCCCGTTCCATTAACAGACGTTTAACGAAATATATAATTAAAATATAGAGTATTTAATCATGAATCTCAATAACCAGGGTGAACAAATACATTCTCCGTGTTAAAAAAACAAACAAACAAACAAACAAACTACCACTCAAAAATTATTAGCCCAAAATACAAACAACAAACTATCAATATCTACAAAACATATGTCCTTATCTATGTAGATATTTATTGATTTGTGTATACAAGTCAATGACTAGAAAACTATTGGCGAAAATTATTTTAAAGAGGGTAATTTCTAGGATAATAACTATTTGTAGATTGGGGATGAGCTTTCTCTCGAGTCTGAGATAGTACCAGAGGTTTTTTTTTTTTTTTTTTTTCTAAGAAAAAGTGGAGTCTGACCATCCTGTTTTATTAATAAGTAATTAATAAAATAAACTCAGAGTACTGAGCTTACACAAACAAACAACACAAAAGAACATAAACTCCACCTCGAACATGGGAGGTAGGACAAAAGAAAAGCATAGAGTAGCCGTAAGGAAATACATCATACTCCCCAACAAACTCTGGGGTGGTGGGTATCAAACCGTGCTGGCTATCACTTGATCGTCGGTCCGATCTCGATCTCCTCGTCATCAAAGTCATGTACCTGAAATATACTCGCGATCCTTCCCTTGGGACCTGCTGCTGCCACATTAGCCCAAAATGAGATAAAATGCATAATGTGAGTCAAATTGCCAGAAATACTATTGCAAGTTCTACAAAAGTAAAGATTATTTCTGTCTAGCCAGAGATATACCACGCTTCTCTCATAGCACCCCTCTCCGTTGCGAACTTTGGACCTACCCACAGGTCCTCGTATGTACTAGGCTATTGAGATGTCCCTAGGGCGCGGAGTACCTCTACGAGTACTGCTTTGCTCCTAGGGCACTGAAGAAGAAGATGATCCCTAGTCTCCAGGGTAGAGTGGTAGAACCCACATTTGAAGTCCACATTCGGTTGGCGTTTAGCGAGATTTTCTTTAGTCAGGATCGCGTCATTTAGTACCAACCATAAGAAAACTTTAATTTTTAGCGGGGCATTCGTTTTCCAAATGACAGCAGAACATTTTGGGGTACATCCCCTAAAATGGATGTGATTGTACATGGAGCGAACCGTGAACTTTCCGTTCTTCTCCAATCCCCAGGATTTCTTATCGGGCCCCTGAGAGCAGCCAATATCAGCGTTGGAGATGTAGGCCGGAAGTTCCGTTAGTCTGAGCTGAGAGCCTAAGTCAAGCGGTTGTTTGAAAGATGGATTCCAGACGCCTCTTTTCCAGGCAGCGGCCACCATGCAGTGTGGATGTGTTGCCTGCACATATATCGGGAAACAGGGTTCTGAGTGTGTGATCAGCACACCACTTGTCCCACCAAAATCTGTTGAGTCTGCTATTACCGATAGTTGATTTGACACAGCTATGGAAGGGACCGTATGCCTTAGTGATACATTTCCAGAACCAGGAAACCCGAGGGCCTATCCTGAAGCCCAGATTTCTCGTTCCCTTCCCATTCATATATCCCTGGACAAATTGTTGCCATCCTTCTTCATTAGGGTGGAATACTTTCCACCACCATTTTCCCAATAGCGCCAGATTCATATCTCGAAGATCAATTATACCTAGGCCTCCATGTCTCTTTTTCATGCACACCTTCTCCCATCTAATTAGGTGATATCCTCCTCGGTCCGGGTCTGCCCCTTTCCATAAAAAACGTTTCCTAGTCCGGTCAATTCTTTGGATTACCCATCGCGGCATTTCAAAATAGGAGAGATAATAGGTAGGAAGGTCAGAGAGAACAACATTAATAAGCGTGACTCTCCCTCCCAAAGATAGGGCTTTGCCTTTCCATCCTGCAAGCCGTTTCTCAACCCGGTCTATGATGGGTAGCCAATCTGCCTTTTTAAGTTTTCTTGGTCTTAGCGTCAATCCCAGGTATTGAATGGGGAAACTCTCAGTGGAGCAATTTAGAATAGTGGCATGATCAAGAGCCTCTTCTGGAGTCAGGGCAATGGGGATGAGACCACTTTTGTGGAAATTGACCCTGAGGCTAGATCAGGCTTCAAAGCAATATAGAGTTCCTTTAAAGACTGTAGTTTCCCCTAGGTTGCCATTGCTAAAAATGAGAGTATCATCTGCATATTGGAGTATAGAGCATCCTTAACGATTGACTCCCTTAGCCACTGGTACGATCCAACTTGTTCTACTGCATTTAGCCATCATGGATCTTAGAACGTCTGTCACGGTGGTGAAGAGAAGAGGTGAGAGCGAATCTCCTTGTCTGAGCCCCCATTTACAGAATGGGTGGCCTGCTACCCTATTTACCAAAATAGCCGTTCTGCTGGTGGTAAGACAAGTGTGGATCCATCTGATCCACCTATCCCCGAAACCGCTTCCAGCAAGCGCTTCCAATAAATAGTCCCATTCAACAGAGTCATAGGCTTTCTCGAAATTCAGCTTCAGGAGGTATCTCTTAGAATTCGAAGTGTGGCGCATTGATGGATAGTCTCCTCAGCTGTTGCTATACTGTCCTGAATGCATCTTCCTTTGATGAATCCCATCTGGTCCTGACTAATGAGGCCATCCATTACCTTTCCGAGTCTGTTACTAAGGATTTTGGTAATGATCTTTACCGAGCAGTTAAGGAGGCTTTTGGGGTGGAAGTCTCCAACTCGTCTGGAGTCTTCTTTCTTAGGAATCAGTACAACCTCCATGTAGTTGAATCTCCCTAATTTGAGTTTATGCTCGTAGAAGTCTGCGAACAGCTTCAGGAAGTCACCTTTGATTTTCTCCCAGAAAATCTGATAGAATAGAATCAGGAAACCATCAGGACCTGGAGCTTTATCCTTTCCAAGTTGTTGGATTGCCTCCCAGACCTCCTTCTCAGCGAAGGGTGCTTTGAGGGATTGCAGCCCAGGGTATGAAGTACTTGCCTGGTCTTGCCAGAAATCATGTTCGAGAAGGACCCTCAAGTCTGCTTTGTGCCCAAAGAGGCGCTTGAAATGGGACAGGAAGGCCAGCTTAATAGCAACGTCGCCTTGAACCGTTTCAGAATCCGATTGGATTGAGTGTATGAGGTTAGCTCTACGCCGTGCGCTGGTAACTCAGTGGAAAAAAGCTGTGTTCGCGTCTCCGTCTTTGAGCCACGAAATTCTGGACCGTTGTTGCCATTTGATTTCCTCAATCCTGTAGAGCTGGTCGATTTCCTGTCTGGATTGGAGCAATCGATTCCGCTTTTCCTGTAGTAGATCCCTAGATTCTTCAACCTTCTCAAGTTCCTCAATCCCCTCAAGAAGGGAGTCCTTTGCTCTCCAAATCAGCGTGAATCTGGTCCGGTTTCCTTTTCTAAGCTTGCCCCTGAGTCTGCCAATTTTTTCACACCATATAGCGGATGCCTCACGACCCTTGGTCGGGCGAGACCAACTCTCATTGACCATATAGTGGAAGCCTTGAATTTCTGAAATTTTGATGGCTTTTTGGGTTGGTCTTCCCCGAAAGATAAGAAAATAGAAATGTGATCAGAGGTTGGCTTGGGGAGTGATTTTGTCGATGACAACGGAAATTTGGTCTTCCAATCCGTAGAAACCAAGATCCTTTCTAGCTTAGCTAGAATGGGTGTCGCCTTCATATTCAACCAGGTGAAAAGCCTATCCGAGATGGGGATGTCAACCAATTCTAGGTCCGTGACGACCTCGTTAAAAGCTTCCCTGTCTAGATCAGTAGATCCTCTGCCTCTGTGTTCTGAGGCGAATCTAGTGATGTTAAAATCGCCCCCCATTACCCAAGGGTATGACTAGTGTGCTTGGATAGCTCTTAGCTCCGCCCAGAAGGCCATTCTAGAGGCAGAAGTATGCTGTCCATAGACCACCGTAACCGATTGAGTCCACCGGTCGGATTTTCGCTGCAGCACAACCGATAAGGAAAATTGCCCGTGGAGCTCGTCTAGACAACAGAAGATGTTGGGTTTAAACCCTAGGGTGATGCCTCCAGATGCCCCAACTGATGGGAGCATCCTCCACTCGGAGATTCGACTACCCCCTACTCTACTAAGTCTAGAAATGTTTGAAAGTTTGGTCTCTTGGAGGCCCACAATGTTAGCCTTAAACCTGGCTACGACTTCCTTCACCATTTCTCGCATCCTATGCCCTCCGAGGCCTCTAACGTTCCAGAATAGGGCCTCCATTAACAACGGTTAGGGGGGAACGTGACTCATTTTGGCTGTCGAGTTCAAATTAAGAATAACCCTATCGGTCTCCCATCCTCTAATTTGATTAAGGAGGAAGGCATTCCTATCAATATTGTTAACCACAAGATCACAGGTTTTGGCTAGATAAAAAATCTTAGTATCAGTCATGAAGTTAAAAACAGAAGCTAGGAAAGAGCTTGTACCTCCGACGCTTGTCTTAGCCGCTTTAGCGGCCGCAGCAATCTCCAGATAGTCGTCTAAGGACTCCTCACTAGCCCTCTTGTGAACCCTGAGATGTGAACCACCTTGAGATGAGCTTATAACCGTTGACTGTGTTGGGAGAAAAGTGCAAGGTACCAAATCTGGTGATATACTCGAAAGCTCTTCAGCTAGTCCGTCTGAGTCAATCGACTCTCCTTCTGAGTAGACCTAGTCATAATTGAGGTTAAGCCTATCATCTCGATCATCTTCATCAATGTCAAGAGGTGAGACTTGGACACACTCATTTGTGCCCAATAAATCATCATTTGAGCCCAATACTACCACTCCCCTAGACTGGGCCCCTCTTTGGGCCCAAGTAAATTCCCTTTCGTAACTAGCTCCACAGAAGTGTTGTTGGCCGGACCCACTTCCGCCATGTCAGATGGGCTTGAGCATTCTCCCAATATTTGAAAAGCAGTGTCCAAAATGGGCCTCTCATTAGGCCCCTTGAGAGTAACCTTAAGTGACTCCTAATAATACTTCGACCCAACATCATTGGGCCTAACACTCGAAACATCAAAACGCTCTACATTACTAATTTTCAGTATGTTACTATTGGGCCCCTCATCAGGCCTAACGCACACATCAACTGTTACAGCCCTTTCCTCAAACGATGCACTCTTGTCAATCGATGCGCACATGGTTTTTACAGGTGGCAGCGCCTGGTTGGAGGGCTCTTTGATCGAAGCAAGCACTGCAGTCGAAGCACTGCAGCATCCCTTCACCTTCTCGAGGTTCTTTCCCTTCACCTTAGTAGCATGAGCCCTAAAGCAGAGCGACTCTTTCGCTCTGCTTACCTCACTCGATGCACGCTCTGAATCACCAAAATGGAGCGCATCTTCTGCAAGCTTTCCCTCCCTAGTCTGTTCGCTTCCCAAAATCTTTCCTCTTTGCTCACTTAGAGTCTGCCCTTTGGTCTCGACGGAGTCACCTTTCGACTTGTTCCTCACAATAGACTCCAAAGATGTCATCTTTAGTCTATTTTGAATCATGGGTCTGGGTTTCTTTCTACTTTCGGCTAAAGATTTTCCTTTCTCTGTTACCTGCTCCTCTCTGAGATCTCCAACCCTCTTTTCTAGGGTTTGAATTCCCTATTTAGCTTTGTGGTGGGCGAGATTCCCAACGAAGGGTCTGGGTCTATGGATCTTTCCATTGTTGGCCTTGGTTGTAGACTGCTGGGTTCTCTAGTGGAGGGTCCTTCTTTATCACCATTGAGTGGCGGAGATGCTTTGGCCTTGCCGTTCAGCCTGCATGTGTCCTTTCCCCTTGTCGCTAGGTTGAGCTGACGGTGCGCTCACTCCACCTCATGGGTCCCATCAAGAGTGAGTTCCCACTTAGGCACCGCCACCTGTAAGTAGGAGCGGCCATCTCTGAGGGCTGATGAAGGGGGGACTGGAGCGCCTTCGACTCCGGTTCCACTGGCTTGTCGAGGACGAACCTAATGTGGTACGAATTCTCAATTGAGAAAACCTTTGCAAATTTTGGCATGAGGGCGATGTTGGGGCTCCGAATGAGAATCCTAGCGGAGACAATTTCCGATTTCCGAATCGTCTCGTCGTTAATATCTTCTAAGGTGCTAAAGTCCGATATGATTTCTTGAAGAGCTTCCTTCTTCCAAAAGTGTAGAGGCACATTGTGTACCCAGATCCAGAATAGGTCCCCATGCGGAAGCTCCGCTCCGAACCTCAGTAACCAAGGGAAAAATTCCAATTTGAAGTGCCCGAAGTCTACAATGCCCATTGTTGTCACCTCCCTCATCTTTTGCGGTGATGGGAACGACACTAAGAATTGCAAATGACACAATTTCTTTGCCACCAAGTCCCTGTGTGCTGCCGATGGCCATTTGGCGTTCAATGCTTGCAAAATGTGGTTCTCCGATGGGTTTCCTACTCTAACCTTCGCAATGGAACACAACTTCCTAAGCCACTTTTCCTCTAGCTTAATTGTCGCAAGACTATTGGCGAGACGTATGAGTGTTGGGCACTCCGGTGACCTGCCTCTTCTTACAGGCCGGTCGTCGTCATTGTTGGATGAGGTGACATTCGTGGTCATGACCCTCCTTTTGTATTGACATCTCTAATTTGAAGCTTTGCATCCTCCACCGTCTTCTCCCCATCCATTGTCTCCTTTGTCTCCTTCTTCTTCTTCAGCTTTGTACCTGACACCAAAACAAAAGCTTTTTCAGAGACTGCTAGTTTACAAGCCTAATGGAACTCACTCTATTGGAATTGTGTGGTGTGAGCCTAATGAGGAGGCCCAACTTCTGCCAAATGCACCCCCAAACCTTTCAACCTCTCACCCTGCTCCCCTCCTGCCTCCCTCTCCCCACCCCGCTGTCACCGACATTCCTGCTCAGGATCATACAACTTTTGACCAACATTTGATCAACCACCCCCCTTTGGAAGAGGAAGAGCGACGGCTCAGTAAGCCCCTCCAGACCGTACGTGCACACTGTGCAACGGCAACAAAGAGAGGCCAATCATCATCGCCGGTATATGTCTCTGCCTAGAGGACGGGCCCATAGAGAGGGCCCTCCTACTAGCTACTACGAGCATAAAAGGATCCCCATCAAGGACCATCGTCACTCCAGCTATAAAGGAAAAGAGCAGCGGTTCTACGACCAAGGTCGTCACCACCAATCCTCCCATCACCAACCCCCTCACCAACCCCCTCACCACTACAGGAGTTACCATACTGAAACCAAATACCAACCCAAATACCAAATCCCAACGTCCAGTACTCACCTTCAGAAGCTCACAGTCATGCATCACAACCCCCCGCAACTCCCTTCACACCAACACCGACATCCATCGCCATCGAAAGAGGATACCACAGCCCCGATGAAATCTGTGGTTGGGTGGGCTCACGAGGGGGGTCCAAACCACGAAGTCTCAGGAGGAGTGGTTCCTGTCCCCGATGAGGAGGCGTCGGAGTGGTAGGTAGTCAACAGAGACAAAAAAGGGACAAAAAAAGACTCAGCAACTCCCCCACATCACAACCAGAAACCAGAAAGAAACTAAGGAGAGGAAAGCGCAAACCAGCTCCCTGTTTTAATTGCGGCGAGTTGGAACATTTCCGACAAGATTGCACGAAGGAGGTGCGGTGTTTAAAGTGTATGAAGTGGGGGCATCTTTCGTACGTCTGCAAATATTATTGTTCATGAGATTATTATTATTATCTGCGCATTTGTGCTAGAGTTGGTGTTGGCTTCCAACTCTTTCCTCCCTAATCCCTAAGAGCATCCACAATCGTGATCATTAGAAAATGGATAAATGCATATTTATATATAGCATTTTGCCTGTTTGCTGCAGTCATCGAATATTATTTTATAGCAATTTAATTTAAAATAATAAAAATCCCCTATCAACGGAGTTTAAGTTGCGTCGGAAGAAATTAATTATTTTTTAATTGGTAGACGGAACTTCACTTTGCATCGGAAGGAAAAAAAATACAAAAATGGTCAGACGACACTTCACTTGCCGTCTAGGTTTGGGGGGGGACTTCGGACGGAAAGTGAAGTTCCGTCCGACATTTTTTTGTTATTTTATTGGGTTTTTTTATTACGGTTTATTAATTTTTTTGTGAGGGACGGAAAGTGAAGTTGCGTCCTGTATAATATGCATTTCTTTTAAATCTAATCACATTTATAGTAATGTACTGTCGCTATTTATGCATAAAATGCATAAATAGCAAATGACTGTAGCTGGTCGTTTGCTATAAAATGCATTTTATGCATAAATAGTAGACGACTGTGGATGCTCTAACATCACTCAAAATGGCCAAATGCCATGTCTTTATCACAGTCGCTCATTTTTATACTTCATCCGATTAAGAATAACTAGCTGATTAGCTGAAAAAAAAAAACAAAGATTAGCAAAAAGATTGATGGAGTATAAATATTTCCCTATCTGGGTCAAGTAATTCTACATGTCTTAGGTTTACTCTTTATTCTGGGTTTCCAAGAATTTACTTACATGCTTACAGTTTTGAACAGATCATATCTCGCACCTCTGTTTTTTCACAAAAAACTTGATAAGTTACTTGAAGAAGGGTGAGAAGCAATTGTGTAATTTTCAAATGATAGCAGTTTCCTACTATTATTTTTTCATGAACAAACACAAAAAGTGAAGATTTCATTAAACAAATTAAAGTTATGTTTGTACCTTTCAGTCATTGTGATTAGATTGCTGTTCAGATTTTCAGCATTTAGATTTACAGTGTATTTTTTCCTTGTTAATTTGTTTCTGTTTTGTGCTGAAACACATTTGGTAGTAAATTAAAACCACCAATCTTAGAAGCTACTTGCATGACTTATTTTGGAGGTTGCTTTCATGTTTGTCCTGTAAAGATACTTCTGTATTGGACACAAAATTTATCATTTAGTAGCAAATGTTAAATCTATCAAGCATAAAGATGTCATTTTTATGCATTGCTAGTGGGCAAAGAGGTCGGGAGAACCCCTCCTTGCATAATTCCCCAATTAAATGGGATGAGAGTGTGTGGTGTGGGTGTGTGGCTACCAGTCTCGTTCATAAAAAGGAAAGAAAGAAAGATGTCATTTCTACCCATACTTGTCAAATTAATCTGTAATTATGACTCAATTACTTGCTATTACATTCCATAATGATTAAGGGAAAAGAAAAACAATAACCAAGTTTACAATGGTTAGTAGTCGAATTTGGTAGAAAATGATAACAATAAAGTTATCAATTGTGAATATTTTAAAGTTATCCTATAATCTCGACCTCTTCTTTTGCAGTTGGGCATGGCCAGTGCACTGGAAACACTCTGCGGCCAATCCTATGGCGCTAAACAATACCACATGTTAGGCATCTACCTACAGAGATCATGGCTAATCTTGTCTGTTTGTGCGCTCCTCCTCCTTCCAATCTTCATCTTCACAAGCCCAATCCTCCTCTTCTTCCACCAAGAGCAGCACATTGCTGAAATGGCCGGCGTCATCTCCATTTGGTACATCCCCATTGTCATCTCCTATGTCTTCACCTTCACCCTCCAGATGTTCCTGCAATCGCAGAGCAGGAATGCGATTGTCATGTACGTGTCTGTGGTGACATTTGTCTTACACATAGCCCTGTCTTGGTTACTTACTGTGAAGCTGGACCTGGGGATTCCTGGAGCAATGGGATCGATGATTTTGTCATCGTGGATCCCTGTGTTAGGCCAGCTTGCCTATGTGATTTATGGCGGTTGTCCTGATACATGGACTGGCTTCTCTTGGACTGCTTTTACTGACCTGGGGAGAATGGTGAAGCTCTCTGTTTCCTCTGGTGTTATGCTATGGTATGAAAAATTCAGTTCTGTAAAATTCTTGATTGGATGTATACTGTTTCCTAACATTATATAGTTTTACCCCTCTATGTAACAATATTATGGATATTCGATAAAAAAAATTAAAAAATCATGCTAAAAAAATACTGTAGGTACTTGGACACTCAAATTTTTTTTTTTTTTTTGTTTTTGTTTTTGTTTTTTTTTCCAGTTTGGAGCTTTGGTACAATACTATCTTGGTCTTCTTAACTGGATACATGAAGAATGCAGAGATAGCACTTGATGCTCTCTCAATATGGTACAACATTTCTGTTTTTGTTTTGTTTTGTTTTTTTGCCATTTTGAAAAATGTTAACCTTTGGATAAGCGATTAAGGGTTTTTGTTTATTGGCTTTTCGTCTAACTTAACAGCCTCAACATTAATGGATGGGAGATGATGATATCCATTGGCTTCCTGGTCTCAGCAGGGTATCCCTCCTTTTATTTCTTTTGACTAATGTCGACAAAACAAATTAACAAAAAGTTAGGACAAGTATACAAAGGGCTTAAATCAAAATTTTCAGCATTGTGTTAAGTGAATTATATGCAAGTTATAATTTCCTGCAGACTGATTAATGTAATCTTCCATGTATATTCTCTTTGCTTACAAACTGATACATTTGCAGAGTGAGGGTATCCAATGAACTTGGAGCAGGGAGTTCAAAAAATGCGAAATTTTCAGTTTTAAATGTAGTGGCCCAATCAACCATAATTGGAATCATTTTTTTCATCTTCTTTATCTTCCTCCGAGGTAGCATCACCTACATATTCACAGATAGCTCTGATGTGGCCGCTGCAGTTGGCACCTTGTCTCCTCTGCTGGCTGTCTCCATTCTTCTTAACAGTGTTCAACCAGTGCTTTCAGGTAAAGGATTTCTTCCAAAATGAACTAATAGTAATAGGAAATGGTTAGAATCATGAAGAATAGGATAGATTAAAGGAGTTAAATTAATTACTAATTAACAGACACAAATGCAATTATAATGGTATTCTAGTCAGAAAAATATAAAAACTGTATACACAAGCTAAACTTTGAACCTTGAAGTTGAGGAGGTTTGATTAGCTGCAAAACATAGGTAATATGGAAGTAATGAAAATGTTATTTCCTTAAATTCTTTACAAAAAATAAAATAAAATAAATTAATATAAGCCGAGCTAAATCGTATAGCTCCATACTAAAATTGTTATTGATTGCCTGAGTCCCACAAATCTACAAGCTAAAGCATCTTACAGAACTAGAAGGACAAGTTAAATAAATATATAATTTCATGTCAGATTAAGTAGAGAATAATTGCTCATGACATACATGAAAAAGAGTGTAGTGAGTTAAATAATAAGTCACTGATTAATCTCATATTCTTAAAAATAAATTTATCCATCTTTGGTTTTATACTTTCATTACAGGGGTTGCTGTTGGTGCTGGTTGGCAAAGTGCAGTTGCTTACGTCAACTTAGGTTGCTACTATATAGTTGGGATTCCTCTTGGTGTAGTTCTCGCCTACGTAATTAAATTGAGTGTCATTGTAAGTACTTTTTTTTTCCCCATCGAAGTAATTGATACCCAACATATCAGACAACATTATGATCTGATACAAATACTTTCATATCTTCTTTTTTTTAATTTTAAATACTTTCATATCTTGCAGGGAATATGGGGTGGAATGATTTTTGGCACACTGTGTCAAACCCTCATACTTACCTACATGACTCTGAAGACAGATTGGGAGAAGCAGGTAAAGTTTCGAATGCTTCATTTTGTTAAGTTGCCTTTCCATTGGGAATCTAATCTATAGAAAAAAAAAAGTTGTTAGGATTTTGAAAAGAAAATGTTATTATGTTATCAAACTAAATTTTTTTATTTTTTTATTTTTTTATTTTTTGGATAAAAAGGTGACCTCGTCACCGCTTCATTAATCAAGAATTAACGAAACAAGTAAACAAGTAGTACAAATAGTAACTTCTATCTGTTCCAAACGGAACAGTGAAGAACAAATACAAAGCACAGCCTACATATTTAACTAGTCCCTCCCCCAACTAAACACGTAAACTTGGCATTTCCACCATGTTCTCCCACCAAAACCTCTTAGATGTGATTTAAATTCCATCAAAAATCAAATTTGGAATTCAAACTTCATCGACCTAGCTCTCCACCCCGAAGACTTGATCATCCCCCAAACGTTCACCAGGCAACAACCACATCCACCGTCTCTTGCTGGCATAGTTACGTATCTCCACACAACGATGTCGTCGTGTATCCGCCAAACCAGCCTCACCGCGATGCCTTCTTTCGAATGCATCAAATCCAGCTCTCAATAGTAGTCGTGTTTCTCAACCGAAAATGAGGACGTTGTCACTCGCCGATAGCTCCACCAAATATACTTCAAATTACAACCAAAAATTTAAATTACACAAGCGTATTCGCCTCACACTTCCCTCCTAAAATATGAATTTCAAAAATCTATATTGAAACTCAAATCTCAATTAATCTCCCCCTCCTTACTTCTAGTTCAAATTTGAATTTCAAAAACCCTAATTCGAAATTCAAATTTGTACTTTACTTCTCTAACTCAAAATTCAAATTCGAATTTCAAACCCTATTTTTGAAATTCAACATTTACAAATCAATGAATCAATTGTCAATCAATCAATCAATCAATCAAACTCCCCCCCCCCTTTCCTCCTACCTCTTCTCCGGCCACTTCCTACCACATCGGCCGGTCAAACCCATGACCATCGCCCGTCCAGTAGATCAATCAATCCTACTCGCCTACGACCATGGCCGTCGTCTCTCCCCTGCCCCTCTCCCCACCCCATTGCTCTCGTCGTGCGCCTCCATCGACCTCCCCCGACGTCGTGACGCTCTCTGCGTCCGCCGTCGAGCCAAGCCCTGCTCCGACAATCGACGATCCAACCCTATTTGGATTCTCAATGATGCAAGCACTCCTCTGTCGATGTATTCGACCACAGCGCCACTCCGACAAACTCTGGTTGGGCTTACGACGGGCCACTCCTCGATGACACCCATAGCCCCTCCAATTTCCCTCACCGACAACCATCGACGTTGTCGAGAAGTCACCATCTCCAATCGAAACCCCTTTTAGACCATCACTCAAAATTGAGATTCAAATTTTGAAACTCAACTCATGGCTCCCCTGCTCCGGCAGCCCACCACCGGCATTAGCTAATGCAGATGGACATTTCCTCAAAGCCCCTCATGACTTCACCTCAACGAGCCCCTCCGACACCTTTGACTGCATATTTTGCCAGGCCGGATCTGATCCAATAAGAGCTCTAGTATCATCTCCCCATACTCCTCAACAACTTGTTTGCACTCGATGGTGACAATTCCTTCAGCACCTATAACGTGATTCACCTGAGTAATAACAGTAGTTGGGCCAGCAAGCAAGGAAGTTCCAGAATCTACAATGGCAGCGCAGCCTCCGGCACAATAGCCTGTTGACTGGCCACCGATTAGAAAATCCCCCATATCAAACTGCCAATATCCCTTCCGGATAACTGGAACATAAGTATGATGACCCGTGTAATGCTTTTCATCCATACCTCCAAACACAAGCTCACCCCCATCTTCTTCATCTGCATTTCTACTAAGCCAAAATGAGAAAACCTTTTTGTTGATTAAACCCTGCTCGGCCATGGTAGACCAAATTGGGGAAACCTTTCCAATTGATATTTCAGGAAATCCAAGCCCAAGGATGCCATCAAACTTCGTAAGCATGAAAGTGAGACTACCTTAGCGAGTTGCTTCAATGAATACTTGATCTTTAACAATAAGGTCTCCAACTTTAACATTGTCTTGACTAAAGAACCCTGAAAGTGTTCCTGAACCATACCTTGTTGAGCATTTATCACCTCTTCTTGAGCCCAGTCCTGATTTTCTCCCTCTCCACACCCCTAATTTGAATTTCAAATTTCAAAATTCAAAATTGCATCAAAAAATTGTCTCCGTGTTCACTAAAAATCAGCCACTACCTCAACCCCAGCCACCGTTGCCCACCTCAACACCTTCCCCCTTCTGACCGATGTTGCCGACGATCTCATCTTCCACGCCAACTCGCTGCCGCAAACAGCAGCCCACCAACCCTTTCCGAACCAGCTTCAGCCTACCGACTAGCACACCAGCCGATGAGCCAGCCCTCCAATCTCCCCCTCCAGCCCCTCTGCCGCCACGACGCTGTCCATACCCGCCCTTAAACGCACATCGACGTTGCCGAAGAACCAACCCCGACGCTAGCTGCCTGACCTCCAAAAACCTCGGACATCCTGACCTCTGATGTCAGCAACTCCCATCGGTGGTAACCACTCCCATTCCCGCGTAGCCAACTCTCTCGGTAGTGCAGCACCCACCCTCGATGCGAACCATCTTGACGACGATCGTCCCTGCCAAGCCTACCGCATCTATACATCCATCTCATAGTCGGTTACTTCGACGATCTCACCCCCGCTCCGGAGGTGGGATGAAGGGTGGGGGAGAAGGAGGAGGAAGAGATGGCAAGGAAGTCCTCCTCCCTCCCCGATCGGAGCTACTCTCTTCCTCTCTTTTTTTTTTGGGTTTTTTGGGAGCTTCTCTCTCTAGAGAACCTAGAGAGAGAAACTCTATTATTAAAAAAAAAAAATCCTCGTTATTGCTATTTAACCAGAGGTAGCTTTTCTGAGAAGATGATGAATTCAAAAAGTTCCTCGTTATTTCAGTTATACAAACAACAAATTCATGGCACCTGCTTCTTTAATTTTCTAATTAGAATGAACGCATTGTACAAAATGGAACAGTAAGTTCGGTAAATGCATGTTGTACTGCTTTTGTACTACTAGATATACACGTACTTCTAAGCCTAGGAAGCACATATTTTTCATGAAGGTGCTCGCACTCGAGTCGGACTCGTATCGCATATGGATGCGGCGGGGTGTGTGTCTCATTAATTTAAATTAAAATTATAAAATAGGGTGCGGCTGGGTGCGGCTTGATGCGATATTGAGTACGGTGCGACATGGGTCCTAATTTTTTTAGTGCGTTGGGTATCTTTTGACCCATACATCGAATCCCATTTCAGTAAAACACCACCAAATCCCTAGATCCCTAAATCCTCTCTTTCTCTTCAAATCTCATTTTCTAACTATGTTATGCTATGTTAGACCTTATGACTATGTTAGAATTATTAGTGTTTTATGGCAATGTTTAGAATTTTGTAACTATATTGTACTATATTATCATTTTGAATATCTTGGTTAATGAACGATGAATGACAATGATTTTGATTTTTAATACAAAAATGTAAATATTAATACAAATATATAATTATATAAAATAATCATTTAAATATTAGCCAAATTCCAGCCGCACTCATATCCCACTATTTTTGGAAATTGCCACATTCTTGCATCTGCATCCGCATCCGCTGCACCAGCATTCCCGCACCCAAAATGGTGCTTCCTAGATCTACGCTCTGTATAGATGTTTCTTTTATGGAAGTTCTTTTGTTGTTGAAGCATTTACTGAAGCTGCAATTGCTTCACTTTAACTGTTCATCCGAAGTCCTGTCACATTAATACTTATTGTTTCTGCTATTGAATTACTAACAGGTTGCTAGGGCTCAGGAGCGCTTAAGCAATTGGTATGTGGATGATTCGAGGCAGGGTAATGGATCGGACGGTCATCATCAACCTGCCTGAGAATTTTTCTTCAAGCTTTTTCTTGTTCTTTATTTAATTTATTGGTGGATAAAGCTAAGGGATTTAAGTTAAGGATTCACTGCAAGTAGTTGCAACTCAGCTTGCAATATTTATGAAGTTATAAATAGAAATAATAATATTTTCTTTTATTCGCAACTTTTTTAACCTAAAGTGGTTGCAACCGGAGGAAATTTTGTAACTATTTGCAATGGACTAAACAATCTAAGCTTGAGGTAGTTGTTATTCGGTAGGAGTTCACCTCATATACGACATTTATTTCTAGATGGTGAATCTGTAAATATCATTTCAGATTTACAATCTGAAGTATATGTATCTTTTTTGAGGAAATACATTCTCAAGTATATTGCTATTAACCCTGTTTTCATCCGTCAGGTTTCTTATAAATGGAATAAATATCCAAAATATTGCACTAGTATTGTCAAAACCAATTTCTTAGCACCTATAAAATAGTGACAACTTAACTTCCTTAATTTGTTTGCCCTGTTGTAGCGGATATGTCTGCATAGTCGTGATGGACATGTGGCATGCACGCAGACGACAGCATTCTTGTTGTGAAAATATCTCGAACAGAGGCAGCTTCAGGTATTATTAAGGACTTGCAATATTAGCATCAATAGGTCAACTTCGACAAAACTTCAGTATCTTTTGGCAAAAATTGTTAGGACCGGGAGAAAAACAACAGAGATAAATTTGAGAAGAAAACAACACAAATATTATTTCTCAATCTCAAAAGATTTACAAAAAAACTCTCAATACTTTATAAGCTCTCTGTGGCTATCAATCTCTATTTTTCTCTTCAGTTGAGTGTATCTTCAAATGAAGAAAATAGTGAGAATTTATAGGAGGCGAAGAGACACCATGCTTTCGAAGAGACACCATGCTTCGGAAAAGACACCATGCTTCGGAAGAGACACCATGCTTCGGAAAAGACACCATGCTTCGGAAGAGACACCATGCTTGCACCAAACATTGTCATGCATCAGCATGCACCAAACGTTGCATGCATGAGTGCATGCTCTTTTGTGGCGGGACCTACAATTCTCCCCCTCACGCCACATCTGCACCAATCGTCATCTCTCATCCATTCCAGTTATGTCTCTGCATAACTCTAGTTTCTCCCGAGACACAATCTTTGTCAACATGTCTGCTGGATTCTCCTTCGTGTGGATCTTCATCAGTTTCAACAATTGTTGATCCATCACCTCGCGTATCCAGTGATAGCGAATATCAATATGTTTTGTTCGGGAATGGTACATTGAATTCTTGCTCAAATCCAGAGCACTCTGACTGTCACAATGTACCTTGTAGTCATTCTGCTTGATCCCGAGTTCTTGTAGAAATCGCTTTAACCACAACATCTCCTTGCCAGCTTCAGCGGCAGCAATGTACTCTGCTTCTGTCGTAGATAGTGCAACGCACTTCTGCAACCTTGACTGCCATGACACAGCTCCCCCTGCAAAAGTGTAGATAAAACCAGAAGTCGATTTTCTACCATCAAGATCTCCGGCCATATCTGCATCTGTATAGCCTTCCAAAACCGGATCAGCTCCCCCGTAACACAAACATATCTTTGAAGTACCCTTAAGATACCTGAGAATCCACTTAACAGCCTCCCAATGCTCATTTCCTGGATTGGAGAGAAATCTTCTTGCCACACCCACTGCATGTGCAATATCCGGCCTCATACACACCATTGCATACATCAGACTTCCAACCGCTGAAGAATAAGGCACAACTTCCATTTCCTCGATCTCTTTCCTGGATGAGGGACACGAACTCTTGCTCAACTTGAAATGATTAGCCAGTGGGATGCTAACTGGCTTGGCACCCTCCATGTTGAATCGCTTGATCACCCGTTCAACATATTTCTTTTGAGATAACCACAATCTTCGGGCCTTTCTGTCTCGAGAGATGTTCATACCTAAAATCTGCTGAGCTGGCCCAAGATCCTTCATATCAAAGACCTTAGAGAGTTCTATCTTCAGCTGTCTGATCTTCACTGCATCTTGTCCGACGACCAACATGTCATCGACATATAGTAACAGTGCAATGAAATTTCCATCAGGGGACCTTTGAATGTAGACGCATTGATCTGTAGCAGTCCTCTTGTAGCCTTGACTCACCATGAATGAATCAAACTTCTTGTACCATTGCCTTGGTGCTTGCTTGAGGCCATACAAACTCTTCTTCAGCTTACATACGAGATTCTCTTTCCCTGGAACCTCGTATCCCTCTGGCTGCTCCATGTAAATTTCTTCATGCAGATCACCGTGAAGAAATGCAGTCTTCACATCCATTTGTTCAAGCTCCAAGTCTAGGCTAGCTGCTAATCCGAGCATGACTCGGATTGAAGTCATCTTTACAACTGGAGAAAAAATCTCACCAAAATCGATGCCTTTCTTCTGAAGGAATCCTTTGACCACTAGCCGAGCTTTGTGCTTCACCACCTTTCCGCTGCCATCTTTCTTGAGCTTGAATACCCACTTGTTCTTTAGTGCCTTCTTCCCTCCTGGAAGCTTAACCAAATCGTAGGTTTGGTTCTTCTCTAAAGAGTCCATCTCATCCCGCATAGCGTGCAGCCAGTTGTCTTTGTCTGGATGAGACAATGCTTCCTGGAAATTCTCTGGCTCCCCTTCATCAGTAAGAAGAATGTACTCTGATTCTGGATATTTAGTAGACAGAACATGGCCTCTTTCAGATCTACGTAGCTGAGGCTCACTCATCTCAGGCGGTGTATCATTATCTTGTACTGGTTCTGCAGCTGTGAAAGGTTGCGGCTCCCCAGGCTCAGCAATTCCTTCTTCCTCCTCCTCTGGTTCTGCTTCTAGTTCTTGATCAGACACATCATCATCTGCAGCAGCTTGTACTGGTACTGTATCTGGAACAAAGTCCTGAGTACTGACAGGACTTTCAGCAATTGTAGGCTTTTCAGTGTCCCCATATGTCTGATTTTCATGGAACACCACGTCTCTACTTCTGATGGGCTTCTTCATCTTTAGATCCCATAGCCTGTATCCAAACTCCTCGTCTCCATAGCCTATGAATATGCATGGAGTGGTTCTCGCATCGAGCTTCTGCCTGAGCTCCTTTGAGACATGTGCATAAGCCAGACATCCAAATGTCCTCAGGTGAGAGTAGGAGGGGTTTTTGCCGGTCCATTTCTTCTCCGGGATGTTGAAATTCAGCGGGACTGATGGAGAACGATTGATCAAGTAGCAGGCGGTGCGAACAGCTTCTCCCCAAAATGGCTTTGGCAACTTTGCTGTGCTAAGCATACTTCTGACTCTTTCCATGATTGTTCGGTTCATTCTTTCTGCTACCCCATTGTGTTGCGGGGTACGTGGAACCGTCTTCTCGTGCCGAATGCCCTGACTCTTGCAATAGGCATCAAAACTCCTGGATGTATACTCGCCTCCGTTATCTAAGCGAAGGCACTTCAGCTTCTTCCCAGTTTCACGCTCTACCATGACATGAAATGATTTGAAGATTTCCAAGACCTGATCTTTTGTCTTCAGAAAATACACCCACACCTTCCGAGAAGCATCATCAATAAATGTCAGAAAGTATTTGTTACCGCCTAGCGACTCCACCTCCATGGGACCGCAAACATCAGAATGTATCAGACTGAGCAACTCTGATCTCCTTTTCGAAGAGGAACTAAAAGAGACTCTTCGCTGCTTGCCAAATAAACAGCTGCTGCAAGGTTGAAGCTCTGCATTCTTGGTAATGGAGATAAGATTTTCCTTCATCAAGGTTGATAAACCTTTCTCACTCATGTGACCGAGTCTCTGGTGCCACAGTTTCTGCGAAGCTTTATGTTCAACAATATTGAGACTCTCCACATTGATCTTCACATGAGTCTTGTACAAAGTGCTGCAGAGATGTCCACGAGCGATCACCATTACACCTTTCAGCATCCTCCACGAGCCATTGCAAAAACGGTTATCATAGCCCTTTTCATCTAGGGCTCTCACCGAAAGAAGATTTTGTCGAAGTTCAGGTACATGGCGAACATCCTGCAGTGTGATTGTGCACCCGGCATCAGTCTGCATCCGAACGTCACCAATTCCGACAATCTTAGCAAAGCTAGAATTGCCCATCCTCACCGAGCCAAAGTCTCCAGCTTTGTACGTCGTGAAGATGTCCTTTCGAGGAGTGGCATGGCAAGATGCTGCAGTATCTACCACCCATTCTACGCCCTGATTCGACACATGGAGGCATGTCTCATCCTCATGAGAGCAAAGAGCCACATCTTCTAGTACTATGACTTGTGCATCTCCTTCCTTCTTTGGTTGTGACCTTCCCTGACCGCCTTGTTTTTGTAACTTCCAACAATTTCTTTTCATGTGGCCTGGTTTGTCACAGTGGTGGCAGTTGTATGCAGGCCTCCTCCCATCACTTGATTTGCCTCTCGATCTGCCTCTGCTTTGGCTCCTGCCTCTCCACCTGCCTCGATCTTCCTCTCGCTGTCTCCCACGGACTTCTGTGACGCAGACTTGTGCTTCTGTGCCAACGTCCTTTCTCCGAGCTTCCTCATTGAATAGGGCATCCTTAACCATAGACATGGTAAGATTGCCAGTCGAAGCCGAGTTGCTGAGGGAGACCACCAATGTCTCCCAACTGTCTGGAAGAGAGCTGAGAAGTAGAAGTGCCTGTAACTCATCTTCAAGTGGTAACTCCACTGAAGATAGCTGATTCACCAGGCTCTGAAACTCGCTGGTGTGTTCTGCTACAGAAGTTCCTCCCTGTAGCTTCAGGTTCACCAATCGTCTCATCAGCAGGGCCTTATTTCGAGCTGTCTTGGCCTGGTACATATCCGCCAGCTTCTTCCAAAGGGCAAAAGCATCCGTCTCCTGGGCAACATGATGGAAGACACTGTGATCGATCCACTGTCGAATCTGACCGATCGTTTTCCTGTTCATCTTCTTCCAGTCCGCCTCATTGGTAGCTTCAGGTCTCTCTCCATTCTCCTCAATAGGATCAAAGAGATCTTTACAACTTAGGAGATCTTCCATCCGAGGTCTCCAAAGTGTATAGTTGGTGGCAGTAAGCTTGATCATGGCTCCAAATAATGATGATGATATTGATTCCTCCATCGACATCTTGATCTGCAAAGGCTTTTGGCACTCAACAACTCAACCTCGCTCTGATACCACTTGTTAGGACCGGGAGAAAAACAACAGAGATAAATTTGAGAAGAAAACAACACAAATATTATTTCTCAATCTCAAAAGATTTACAAAAAAACTCTCAATACTTTATAAGCTCTCTGTGGCTATCAATCTCTATTTTTCTCTTCAGTTGAGTGTATCTTCAAATGAAGAAAATAGTGAGAATTTATAGGAGGCGAAGAGACACCATGCTTTCGAAGAGACACCATGCTTCGGAAAAGACACCATGCTTCGGAAGAGACACCATGCTTCGGAAAAGACACCATGCTTCGGAAGAGACACCATGCTTGCACCAAACATTGTCATGCATCAGCATGCACCAAACGTTGCATGCATGAGTGCATGCTCTTTTGTGGCGGGACCTACAAAAATGTGCCGAGAAGAAACAAAAGTACATGTTGAATTTTCGCTAAGCTTTGTACTCCCATTGACTATCTAAGCATTAAAGTTGGGTGATAATGGTAAAAATTGCAGCAGATCAGGGCCATATGATTCATGTACAGATCCCAAAGTTTCTACATGCAGATTAATCATAACGGGCTTCTTTAACAGGTTCAGACATTCTTCAGGCTCGTCTACAAGAACATGAGCAGCATTCAAGCCCTTTAAAAGCGACTAGGCCCACTACGAGAGACATCTAGCCCATGAGGGCAATAAGTCAAATTTCTTATCCCCAACAATAGATACTTATCTCTTAAGGGGGAGAATCAACAGAAGATAAAAGATTCATATTAATATAACGGATGCATATCAATCTCCTACACTATTTCTCGGGCCTATAAATACCCTCCCTCCTCCTCAGTCAGAAGGTAATAAAACATCTGCAATTTCTATCTTAAACTCTTTTTCTCTCTCTGGTTATGACTTGAGCGTCGATGGTCTGTCGCTGGGACCACCCCCGGTGATTCGGTCTTTTGCAGGTCCATCGACCGTGTCAGCAACCATCGGATTCAGATCACGGTTCTCAATCAACGATCCAGATCCACTCTCAGGAGCTCCAACCACTTTTTACGACAACGATCAAAGGTTAGATCTTTAGTAGTTTCCTTCAAATTTAAACTCACTATCTGTTTGCTCTCACACCCAAATAAACAGCAATAGATTGACGCAATCTGTGGAAAACTGCACAGATCAAACTGATCGCCATGCCACCAAGACAAAGAGGAAGAGCGACGGCCTTAAGACATCGCACCAACTATCTTTGTCAACCAGCTCCTCCCGTGGGCTCTCGACAAAGCCGTTGTGAAAAACGCCATGTGCACGACCATATCTCAGTCCATAATTCTTCCAGCGACTCAATAGCCTCGCGAGGCCCTCGTGGGTCAAGAGATCTCTGCGAAATCATCAGCGCTAGGCAATACGGAACCAACCTACGAATCCATTTGGACGAGATGCGCGCCCGAACCGAGGCCTCCCGCTCAGAACGTCAAGTAAACCGGAGAAGAGACTCTCCCCGAAGGTAGAGATCAAGACACTCCTCCTCTCACAAGGGGCGCACTGTAGAAAGAAGCTCGTCTCATGGGAGTCGAAAGCATCTTGAGAGAAACAAAGAGAGAGGCCTCAATTACTAGGGCCGAACTGGAAAACTTTTAGCTCGACATACTTCGAGTCGTCTAAGGCAGTCAAGATCAGGGCCGACGCTCAAACGAAGAAGAATCCGGCGAGTCAACTAGATCCTAGGTGAAGGATGACCACGCCCTTCGCCGCATCTGAGAAGTACAAGACTGCATGGAACAGATAAAGAATGAAGGGAATCGCTCCAGCAGGGCTTACCATCCCAGTCGACCTCTATGCAAGAAATCCATCCTTGATGCACCCATTCCGAAGAACTTCAAAGCTCCACAGTTCGAGTCATACGATGGTGAATCAGATCCAACGAACCATATTGAGAGTTTTAAAATCCTCATGATGGTCTATAACGCCACCGATGCACTCATGTGCCGAACGTCCCCTGCAACTCTAAACGGATCAACATGG
This sequence comes from Hemerocallis citrina, assembly GCA_017893485.1. Lineage (NCBI taxonomy): Eukaryota > Viridiplantae > Streptophyta > Magnoliopsida > Asparagales > Asphodelaceae > Hemerocallis > Hemerocallis citrina. Next base: position 45,776,275 of record CM030359.1, read on the forward strand.
GAATGGTACTCCCGCCTCACTCTAGAGTCAATATTCTTTTTCAACCAGCTCGAGGAGCTCTTTATAACGCACTTTGTTACTAGCCACAAGGCTAAAAAAACAAGTTCCTCCCTACTAGAATTCAAGCAAGGAGTCGGAGAACTGCTAAAAGACTTTGTCAAGCGCTTCACAGCTAAAGAAAGGTCCATCTCCTCCCTAGACTTATCAGTGGCGGTTGCCGCCTTCCGCCACAACATCACTGACAAAGACTTGAAATCCTCCATTGCGAAGAAGTCTCCTAAAGATTACACTGAACTCCTAGAAAGGAGTGACAAATACATTAGAGTCGAGGAAGCTCTTTATCCTCACGGAAAGAACGATTCACTTTCCAGGAACAAACGGAAGAATACAAGTGAGGAAGGACCCAGGAAATTTCAGACAGATGGCATAGGCCAACGCCATCCTCCTCCAGTACCACGCTTAAACAAGTTCACTCTTCTTTATGCAAGCGTATCAGTCATCCTCATGGAAGTTGAGAATGACGAAATAATCAACCCTCCCCCCAAGATGTCAATATCTAGCAAGAGAAAAGATGGAAACAAGTGGTGCGCATTTCATGGAGACCATGGATACACAACTGATAGCTACCGAGACCTCAAAAAATAGTTGAAGGCCTGATTCGTTGGGGCTACCTCTCCCAATTTGTTCATCAAAATAACAACGCAGAAACCCCTCCGAAACCAGGGGCTAATAAGCGTCGATAGAGGCCATCTGAATCACAAGACTCAGAACAAATGGTCATTCTTCACTTTATTCACGGAGGTCCGATGGGGGGAGATTCCAACTCCTCCCACAAAGCATTTGTCAGGAAAGTCAACTCAGTACATAATATTTCGCCTGCCAAGAGCACCGGGGTTCCGATACCTTTCTTCGACAATGACTTAGAAGGTGTCCGAACACCTCATTGTGACACATTGATCATAAACCCTTGCATTGTGAATCATGTGGTACGCTGCATCCTGGTGGAAAACAGCAGCTCAGTAAACATTTTTTTTCATGAACACTTTCAACGGCCTGAAGCTCTTCCAAGACTAACTCAAGTCATCCAGTTATACACTCAACGGATTCTCCGGTGTACTTGTTCAAGTAGAAGGAATCATCACACTCGATGTAACAGCAGGAAAAGCCCCAGCTATTCAAACGAAAGCACTGGACTTTATGGTAGTCGACGTCACAGTTGCGTACAATGCTATATTTAGCTGTGCCAGCCTAGCAGCCTTCCATGCAGTTGCTTTTGCCTTTCACATGAAAATAAAGTTCCTAATAGGGCCAAGTTGTAGGGACCCAACAGGCAGCCCAAGCATGCTGCACCGCCATAATAGGGGATCGGTTCTCACCCCTCAATGCCATAGAGCTATCATCGGAAAGCCATCCCAGGAACTCCAAGACCATAAACAAGCTTGAAGCCACTACCACAGAAAATCATGTCAAGAACTTCCAAACCTGTTAAATCATCTTTTACTAGGTCCAAATTCATTCTCATCAGAATACAGTAATAGACTTAAACCCTTCTCCTGAAGCCGCTCCGCTCATTTAATGGAAAGAAAAAGTCTTGCCTAAACACATTGACAAATATGAAGATATCTCATTCTCTATGCAAAACAAGAGGATGCTCGCTCCAAAACAGGCAAGTCCAGGCAAGGTCTGCCAAGTTGTTCGCCTAACGGCTCATCAACTTGATGACCCAGGGGGAAGGGGGGCGCAAGGATATATCAGCGGGGACTTGGAAAGTGGAACACCTCATGAACTTCAACAAGGGCGCTTAACGCACTTCACCTCTATACATTATCAATATTTTCTAATAAAGGCCATCCACTAGAGCAGCCATTTAGTTTTATTTTAGAATAAAAGACCACTTTCTCTACCGATCACTGCATTTAATAAAGGTCTTTCACTAGAGCAGCCACTTAGTTTTATTTTTCAATAAAATTTAATATTAATTTTTGTAGAATTATTGTACAACTCCATGGATGCAAACAATGAGTTAAATGTCAAATTTACTCCTAAAAATGGCACCAAAAACTTAATAGAATCTCCCTATAAGATGAGTTTGGAGTCCATACCCGTGGCTCGGAGTTGCACTAGCAACTTGCAATGAAGCACATTCACAGGCTCAACTCGCCATTCGATCTGCTCCTGCAATCCGTTAAGCCTCAACGACAGGTTCACAGTCCATACAAATAGCTCGGAGTAACTCTAGGAACTTGCAACAAAGCAAGTTCAGAGTTCAACTCGCCATTCGATCTACTCCTGCAACCTGTTAATACCTGAATTAACAAGTTCGGAATCCATTCCCATAGCTCGGAATTACAATAGCAAGCTGCAACCAAGCACGCTCAAAGTTCAACTCGGTATTCGATCTGTTTATGAAACTAGTTAAAATTCCTTAAAGACCGATTAGAGGTTCAAAACTATGGATTATAGTTACTCCAATAAAACTTCCAAAACAACATTTGGAGTTCAACTAGTTACTCGATGTGATTCTTATAATTTGTTAGAGGACCCATATGGCAAGTTTGGAAAACAACTCTCTCTCAGAGTTGCTTCTACAACTACCTAAACACCCATACAATAAGTTTGGAAAATGCCTTTACCATAGAATTACTTCTACAACTAGCTGGGTACAAGACAAACAAGTTCGAGACTTTGTTCTTTAGCTACAAAGAACCTAGTTGATGACTCATCAACTTTTACAACAAGTTACACAACAAGGGTCAAACATATGAAAGAATTCTTCAAGTCACAGAACTATCGCAAATCTAGGTATACAGATCCAGTGCCACTACAAATATTTACAAGTACAAAACTATGGGCCAAACTACAAGTATCGAATTACAATGAGTCTACATTTCATGCCTAAGCATCGCAACAAAAGTTTTGCAAACACTATAGAACAAACTGTCCTACAAGTTGTTCTTCTAGCTACACAATGGAGGGATGCTCCGCCTAAGAGACACAAACCTCTTCACAGGCCTCCTGCCAGCCAGCAGTTCCCTAGGGTTGCCTCAACTTTTGATGATAAAGTTCAAGACAAGCCTTCCTTAGGCAGACAGCTCCAAGTCTTCCCTACCACCTTCACTTGAGAGGTCCAACTTCATCTCTCATAACGCACCATGCAAACAAACAAGTCCCAACTTCGTCAAGCACATCGTATTGCGAAGAAAAGCAAGCCCGACATCCCGAAGACCTTATTTGGTATACAACACGAATTGTCATTAAAGAGGAGAATAAAGTCACTTCAATGCTGAACAAACACAAAGAATTTCACTTTAATATTAATTCGCTCCATAAATTGAGTTCGGCACTTCATGCACCACTCGAGTTCCTCCATCAAGAACTCGATGACTCCAAAAAATGAGTTCAATGTTTTGCTCTTTACATAAGCTCCATCAGCAACTCATCGAGCACAAACAACGAGTTTGACGCCTTGCACACCGCTCGAGCACCATCAGTAATCTACTGACTTCACACAATGAGTTCCACACCTTCCTTATGCTGAAGCTCTATAAACAACTCGTTGATTCCAAACAACGAGTTCAACGCCTTACACTCCGCTCGGGCTCCATCAGCAACCCATTGACTCCTAAAAATAAGTTCGATGCCTTACTCACCGCTCAAGCTCCATCAGTAACTCGTTGACTCCAAACAACGAGTTCGACTCATGCTCACCGCTCGAGCTCCATCAACAACTCGTTGACTCCAAACAACAAGTTCAACGCCTTGTACACGCTCGAGCACCATCAGCAACAGGTTAACTCCAAACAACGAGTTCGATGCCATGCTCACTGCTCGAGCTCCATCAATAACTCGTTAACTACAAACATTGAGTTCAACACTCTACTCTCTGCTCGAGCTCCATCAACAACTCGTTGACTCCCTACAATGATTTCAGATTCCATGCTTACCACTCGAGCTTCATCAACAACTAGTTGACTCCAAACAACGAGTTCAATGCCTTGCTCTTTGTCTGAGCTCAATCAACAACTCGTTAACTCCAAACAATGAGTTCAATGCCATGCTCACCGCTTGAGTTCCATCAGCAATTCATTGACTCCAAACATCGAGTTCGATGCCATGCTCACTACTCAAGCTCCATCAACAACTCATTGAATCTAAACAACTAGTTCAATGCTCTGCTATTCATTCGAGCTCCATTAACAACTCGTTGACTCCCTATAACGAGTTCATATGCCCTACTTACTGCTTGAGCTCCATCAACAACTCGTTGACTCCAAACAACGAGTTCAATGTCTTGCTCTTCGCCCAGGCTCCATCAGCAACTCGTTGACTCCAAATAACGAGTTCATCACTCTACTCACCGCTTAAGCTCCATAAAAACTTATTGACTCCAAACAACGAGTTCAATGCCTTCCTTACCGCTCGAGCTCCATCAACAACTCGTTGACTCCAAACAACAACTTCAACGCTCTGCTCCCCGCTCGAGCTCCATCAGCAACTCGTTGACTCCAAACAAAAGGTTAGACGCTCTGTGTAACATCCCCGAAAATACTTATTTTTAATATTTTTTTTCGCACGTCTTTGCACGTAATTTTGTGCACGTGTTGATTAATGAAATTCTCGAGTCATGAATTTTTTTCTCTCATTTTACAAGTCACTAGTGTAAGGGTTAAATTTAAAAAAAATCAACTAGGCTTAAATCTATATTTTGTAACACATTAAAACTATTATAAATTAAAGCCCCTAATTTTTAGGTATGCACTTAACGTGCATTAACTCTGATTTAAAATTAGATAGCCAGTACACATTTGTCACACCCTGCTTCCCAAGATACGGGAACATGAGCATGTAACAAAGGCCAGCGAATGATAAGAATACCATCCATAGCTGAAACAGATTAACTCAACAATATACAAGGGAACACAACCACGCAAGAAAGAATAACCACATAAATAATGAATAAACTCCAAAATAATAATGAAATAAATTCACCAAATAATATCCAACATCTGGAAAAAGTAAACTTCGGGACACACAAGCCTGAAATACAAAGTATAATAAAAGCAACAAATAACATGATATAACTATAATAGCCTAATGGTTCAGCTCTGTTCTTCAAAAAGTTTGCTCACCAAGTCCTTAAGTCAAATTTCCTTCTGTACCTGCAAACTCATTGACTAGAGGTGGAAAAATGTATCCGTTAGAGCAAGTTACGGACAACAAGTAGTGGAAGCAAAGAAGTAAAGAAAAATATGGTATGTCAAGAAATAATAGGCTAGAACAAAATCAAAGATCAATGAAAATAATAAGAGTTGGTGATAAAATCAAAGTCTAGAATTTATGATGCAATAAATGGTGATTGTAATCAATGATTCAAGATCAATAACAAAAATCATAATTAAGAATGCAAGTGTCAATCCTAGATTAATTAATATTTAATTATCCTATCTAATGCACGTAATACTGCGTCCCATACCATAGGTTCGGTGCATACAAACAGTGATTGTTTAGACTATGATGGTGAACTCAATAGATCGTGTACTCAGCACAATAATCAATAATTAACAATAAATATTTCCAAATCAATAATCCACCATTCACGACCATAATCAATCTAGAACAAGGGGCCCTACCGAGTACAGTCTCCGATTGTTCACTACCAAGTCGACCCTTATTTACTCTGGCTTGTCAATATTTAATCATACTTAAACGTGGACATGCAGTAAAGAAGTTTTGAAATGATGTCAAAGAGATAACATGGCTATGCAATGCATGGTACAACTAATTCTATTCTCTAGATGTGAAATCAAACATGGATATATAAGCAAAACACAAAGCACACATTCTGGACAGTAAGCCGTTGTTGTACAAAAATTAAATTTTCCGTTGCTACAGGAAAGCAAATTAGGTTCCGTCAGAGATTCTGGAAAGTAGACTCTCTGCCATTTCCAACACATATTCATTTGATATATAATAAATACAGAAACTAGGCCTATAAGTTCATTCTTTACTGATTATATGTTTAGGCAGCATCTAAGAGTCAAAATTCTTGTATATAAAAATAGATTGTAAAATCATTTGAAAATCCCATAAAAATTATATTTCAATTCCTGACAATGTTTAGTAATAATACAACTAATCTCAGATTTTATTTCTTAAAATTAATCTACTGTTTTTGTTAATTAAGCAGGGTGATGAATTTTGAAACTGCTTCTGGAATTCAGACATCACTGTACAAAAATATGAATATCTTGCAATCTGTACATCGGATTGGAAAACCATCAGATGATCTAGATTTCAGACACACATGACTATAATTCTTATTTAATGAGTTCTAATTGATATTATCTACAACTAGGTCAAGAATTGGGTTCTTTACTGAACTAGTGTTCAGGCAGCTACCTAGGATCAAGTTTTGATACATATAATAGGTATGAAAAATTAGCAAAAATTTCTACAAAAATAATAAGGTGGTTCCTAGTAATTTCTAGTAACAGCATATAAAATTTCAAGTTCAAATTCTACTGTTAACATTTTATTTTAATAGAAATCATGTCGATGTAACTCTAGACAGAAGTCTGGAAATTAAAAACATAACAATACTAAAAATATGATAACTTTTAATTCGTAAATCGGAATCTACAACTGTAAAAATTCTAAAAATAGATTCAAAAAGCTACAGATTATGTTTACAAAGTTATATTAAATTATGACAAAAACTAGGTCAAAAACTTAAATCAACATAGAGCAAACAGCAGGTCAGCAAGTTGATTATTATTAAAAGAACAAAATAAATAAGCAAGCATATAATTTCGAAGCAATAATTGATGGAAATCATACTTAATCTTTAGGGTGGAATTATACTATTGATGAGCCAAATTATTCTCAACATGGTATGGTTATCACATTCAAATGGAAAGCATTCAATCATCAATATTTATATACATGTTTCTAATCTAAGTATTCATGTTGTGTATGCATGTGACTATGTATAACAGGCTTAGGTTTGAAACAAGGGAATGGCATGAAAAGGGGACTACTACTTGGTTTCGATGATGAATCTATAATAGTCTCTTTGAAAGGTATCAAACAAATAAAATGTGATAGATGAATGAGGAGCTACTTGCGGAGATTAAAGAAAATTCTTGAACAAGAAAAATTAAACTAGTTCAAAAGAAAATTTCCTTTAGATGATTATCCCGAGTATTAATGAAGATGATACGAAAAAAAAAATCCCAATGGCGGCAACACACATACAACAACAGCAATATAAAAACACACAGCAACGAACCCAACAAAAGCAACAGCAACGCATTCAACTCAACAACCGACAACAAGATCAACATCGAGAACAGCAAAAGCAACATCACGTGAACAGTAAGACGACGACAACATTGGAAAGAGAGACAGCAACAACAACGTGCAAACTACGGAACGACAACCACGTCCAACCTACGTAATGGCAACACGTGCAACTACGTAGCAACAACAAGAGCACAACAACAAGCGCAGGGGCGACAACGGCAATATGACGGCAACGGCGTTGGGGCAACGATGGTCGGCAGCAGGGGCGATGATGGTGCCTGCTCGAGGGTGGTTTGGTGGTAGAGACAGCACAGGCGAGAGCTAATGGGTGCTGTGACTTGTCGGCAAGGAGAAAGGTGTGGTCGATGGTCGGAGGTGGTGAGCAGGGTGACTACGATGATGGGGATGGAGGAAGGAGGAGCAGCAAAGATGGAAGGCACGGCAATGGCAGTACAGTGGCGAGACGGCGACGAGGACAGGGGCTTCAGATTGTGGAGCTTGGGGTGGCACGACGGTCGACTGGGCTGCGAAGGGAGAAGGTGGTGGTGAGAGTGGTAGGACGAGGGCAATGGACTACGCTGGTCGCAGCGACGGGGATGGTTTCTAAGGCAGGGCTTCGGGGAGAGGAAGACAGTGATTGATGGGTGGAAACGACAATAGGCTGCTTGACAGCGGCTGGAGACGACGAGGGGCTTGACGGGGAAGACGAGGGGTGGTGCGGGGTGGGTTCCTCGAAGTCGAATGGGGAAGAAGAAGATAGAGCGGCGAGAGATGAGAAAAGATTAGTTAGTTAGATTAGGGTTAATTTTATTTATAAGAGATTAAGATGTTGGGTTTGGGTTGCGGATTTTAGGGTTAGCGGGTTAGGATCCAATATGAATGGGTTTCGGTTTAAAATAAATAATTAAATAGAAATGGGATATTGGGTTAACAGGTTTGGGTTTAGGATTATATATATATATATATATATATATATATATATATATATATATATATATATATGGGAAAAAGGGGTATGAGCAACTTGCTCATTTAGTAAATGAGCAATTGATTATGTGGCATGCATGTGATACATTGAACAACAATTGATGATGTAGCATACATGTGATTGGAAAAGCCTTAAAAGGGTTAGTTGTTCAATGTATCATATGCAAGCCACATAATCAATTGCTCATTTACTAAATGAGCAAGTTGTTCATATCCCTTTTACCCTATATATATATATATAATCAAATAATAAAATACATATAGAATGGAGTATATATAGATATATATAATCAAATAATAAAATACATATAGAATGGAGTATGTTTGAGCTTCACTCAATAATAAAATAATATAGTAAGACAACAAATAAAATCATAGGATTGAATAGGATATTTATGCATTAAATCAAAATACTAATTAATAATAAGATAAAATGAAGTATAATTTGGATTTGCGTTCTTAAAAATAATAAATCCAAAATCGTATGTAAAGTGATTTAAAATTGAACATTGGGTTAACTTAATGGGCTTCATATAAATAAATAATTATAATAAAAGATGGATTAAAAATCTATGGGCTTTCACAAATTAATAAACAATCGAAGAAATAATAATAATAATAATAATAATAATAATAATAAAAATTATAATAATAATAATAAGATCATATAACAAAATAGGGTTTGTATTACAATATAGAAATTATTTGAAAATAACTATAAATACGATTAATGAATAGAAATGGATTTTAACAGGAGATGCAAAATAAATTTAAGACAAAATGAATAAAAAAAAGGAAAATTTTAAATACAGAAAATACACAGAAAAATACGTATAGGTGAAAATGGGGGTTACAACATTGCAATGTGTCACATACACACCTAATTTAATTGAAAAACTAATAATGAAATTGTATGTAGAAGTGTGCACACATGGGGTGCACGTGCATGTGCTTTCCCATTCCTTGTTGGCCGGCCAATGAGTGAGTGGACAGAGTGGGGGAGTTTGTTTGTGAGTAGGAAGTTCTTTTAGGAAGTGGAGAGTTATTAAAACTACTCATGAATTCACCGTATAAATACCCCTTATTCTAACTCTAAATGAACACAAATCAAATCAAAAAAAATAAAAATAAAAATAAATAAATAAATAAATAAATAAAAGAGAAAGAGAGTCCAACAAGGGTGTTATTGCTTTCGGAAATTCCAAGGAGGGAGGCTTGCAGTTTTGTTGGTGTTGTGGAGCTTTTGGAACATTTTGCTAAGGATTCAACTACTAGGAGCTTTTTGAGGTGGGTATTTTCATTGCCGTCTAAAATTTTGTAGATTGTGCATGCTTAGCAATAACATGTGTAGATGCGAATTTATTTGATGTGTATAAGTATAGAAGTTTTCTAGAATTTTGATTGTGCACTCTTAGTCATAATTAGAGTGTAAATATATGAGTGTTTTATTATCTTCTAATGTGTTATTAAGTATTTCTTGTCAAACTAGAAATAAGAAGATGATAGTTAGTAGGTGTATGTGAAGGAAATTCCTAGAAATCTTATTAGTACATACTTAATTATAATCATGTAGTAGAGAATTGTAGAAATGTATGTCTAAGAGTTTTATGGAATTCTTAATTAGTGAAAAGTTTCTAAAATAAACCCATGGAATTAAATTTCTCTATATACATTGTTGTAATATAAAAAATTCCCCCAAAAGATATAGTTGCTTAAGGAACAATAATTTATGTAGTTCAAGTTGTAGAACTATGATTAATTTATACAAGTTGGATAATAATTTTCTTTATTTTTTTGAGAATAGATGGTTATAGGATTTATTTTGGATTAATACACTTATTCTCTGGAAATGATTAGAAATAAAAATGTATAGCAAATGCGAAATCAAAATTTTTCTTTAAAGAAATTTAGAAGTAGAGATTACAATAAAAGATTTACAATAGTACTAATGTCAGAATGTGAGGCTTGATTGTCTGGTCTTGACGTTGGGTTTAAATCACTGTGAATAGTATTGTAGGTTGCGGGTTCGAGTCTTGGTAGACTCTGTTCTTTTCAAAATTTCAATTTTTATATATATTAACAGTAGGTAGGATATATAAGCAATTGAATGGGGTTTTTTTTCACAAATGTGAGTTGGCTCATTGGTTTGGTTGCGGTCTGGGTTGCTGAGTGGCATGGGTTCAACCCTTTTTGTATAAATTCTTATTTTAAAGATTTTTCACGTTTTAACAATTGGAAAAAATTGTAGAAATATTTTAGAATATAAATAGAATATTTGAAAATAATTCTACCCTATTTAAGATGTACTTCTGGAGATTAAAAGTTACTTTAGACATTGTACTAAATGAGTCTAGTTTCTAGTCTAAATTCGATGGTGTTTGTTTATGTTAAAATGAGCTAACTTATAATGATCGAAATAATCTAATAGAAATTTGGGGCAATTCATTGGGATGAAAAATTATATTATACATTATCTACTTTAAGAAGTGAGTCTTCGATAACATTTTTGTGATGATAGAATCAACGATTTTATATGAGAAATTGCGTAATTGAGGTTAAGATAACCTATATGATCTCAGTTTGAATATTAGAATCTAGAGGCTGAGCGAGACCCGTGGAGACCGGCAAGTTATGATAAATGAAATTTGAGAAGTAGCCGATATGGGCTAACATTCTCGGTATGTTGTCTTAAGCCCAGTAGGAGGGTAAGCTAGCTCTAGGTTGCATTATTTATTTTTAAGGATAGGCACTAGAAGAAGATATGATAGAAACAATGATGAACATGTCCGGTAAAGAATTTGTAACTCCTAGGGGTTCGTGATAGAGAAATACGCCCGGTAAATTCACGGTATGTGGGCTAGGGGTATGTTTGTCTATCGACGAAAAGGCCGGTAAAGAGTTTGCAGTTCCTAGGAATGGTCGGGACCGAGGATACGCCCGGTAAATTCATTTATATGGGCTAGGGGTATGCTGGTAAGGTTCGTAATTATGGGAGATGGACTTGCTAGGGTTCGTGGTTGAGGATACGCCTGGTAAATCCACTATATGTGGGCTAGGGGTAGGCCGGTAAGTTCCAATATCCTGGGGGTGCGACTCACGCGTGATTACGCATTGGATTATATTCATTGTGTTTAGGTATTTGCATAACGAGAAATTGAACCCTATATTGTGGAGTACGTTAAGGGCTTGCCCTCGGACTTATGCATAGAATCCAAACAAGTATGCATTAGTGTCATCATAAGTTTAAATGTCTGCATTAGGCATTAAGTTCAAATCATACATTGACATAATTAGGATAGTCACTTTTCTATATTTCTGCATTCAAGTTTGTGATTGTTAAGATAGTGAAATCGCTGTATTATAGCATTGCATCAGGAAAGAGGAGAGAGGAGAGAGAATAGACGGCTAGTTAGGGTTCAATTTGTGCAATTTTCAGGGTTTGCAATAGAGTTATATTTATAGGTTACAATTCGGATGTTGGGTTAAGAGTTTAGGATCCAATAATAGCGGTGGATCAAGAACAATCTGCAATTGGGTTTTGGGTTCAACCAGAGATGGGTTTGAAGACAATAAGGTTAAAATAAAATACTCACAATAAATAAATAAAATAGGATTGACAAGAAAATAGCCTAAGTGAACGAAAATTTAAATCCAATTAATAAATAAATAATACAATGAAAAGAATATTAATTGGGCTTGCAATTAAATTAGAATTCGCCAGAAAATTAGATAAAGTACAAAAATAATTTAATAAATGAATTTTAAATAAATAATCAAGAAATAAACATTAATGATTATAATCATGATGAAATAAATCATACAATAAAATTGTATTCAGGTTTAATGATTTTATTAAAATAATCCAATAATAATAATATATTTGATTTATGCTCAAATATAATTAGCCAATCAATAAGAAATAGAAGTAAGATTAAAATACATCGTTATTCAAAATGAATATAATTTTTGATTAGAAAATACTTTAATAAAAGATCCGAAAAGAATTTAGCACAAAATTAATTTATAAAAATCAAATTATAGAAAATACATGGAAAATACTTATTAGCGGAAATGAGGGTTACACCGACTGAGACTCTTTCCTTTTTCACTCAGAGATAAGGTAAAAGCTAGGTTGAATTCTTTACTGCTAGGAGTCATCAAAACTTGGGAGGGCTTGGCACAAAATTTTATGGCAAAGTATTTTCCCCTAGCAAAAACAGCAAAGTTAAGGAATGACATCACCACATTCACTCAATTCGAGACCGAGTCATTATATGATGCATGGGAGAGATACAAAGAGCTATTGAGAAAGTGTCCTCATCATGAACTTCCGAAGTGGCTACAAGTTCAAACATTCTATAACGGTTTGGGAGCTACAAATCGATTTATGGTAGATGCAGAAGCTGGAGGTGCACCAATGAGCAAAACTCACGAAGCAGCCTATGAACTTTTAAAGGAGATGACATCAAAATTACCAGTGGTCTTCAGAGAGAACAATGCCAAGAAAAGTGGCTGGAGTTTTTGAACTTGATCCTATTACTACTTTAACTGCACAAATTGCTACTTTATCTAAACAATTAGGTTATATGAATGTTAATTCTATCCAAACTAATATTATTTATGATCATTGTACAGGAAATCATTCAAGTGCATATTGCCAAGTGGGGAACCCTTTTTCTCATTCAAATGCCGAAGAAGCAAATTTTGTGTCAAACTTTCAGAGGCTAAACAACTCTTATGCAAACACATACAATCCAGGATGGAGAAATCACCCCAATTTTTCTTGGAGCAATAATCAAGGAGGAGCTAGACCACAACAAAATTTTCAATAATAAGAAAAGAAGCTGACACTTAAGAGATGTTCATGCAACACATGCAGAAGACAGACCGATACATGTAGAAGATAGATTTAGCAATCCAAAATGTTGTAACTTTAACTTCAGCTTCAATTCACAATCTTGAGGTTCAAATTGGTCAAATTTCAAATATTCTTAACGAAAGAACGGTAGGAATATTACTTAGTAACACAGTGGTCAACCCCAAGGAGCATGTCAAAGTAATAACACTTAGAAGTGGGACAATAATTGAGCAGCCACAAACCATAAATGCCGAACAAAATGTGGTTGAAAAGCAAAGTGAGAACGATCAAAGTGTGGAGGAACAAATGCAGCACAAAGCAGTCTCAAGCCAAACAAGTTCAGGAAAGTTTAATTCTGACACTTATCTTAAATCTCCTTACGATCCACCTATTCCTTTTCCACAAAGACTTAAAAAGAACAAGCTTGACAATCAGTTTTTAAAATTTTTAAATATTTTTAAGCAGTTGCATATTAATATTCCTCTTATTGAAGCTTTAGAACAAATGCCTAAATATGCTAAATTTTTGAAGGATATTTTACAAACAAGAGGAAGCTTGAAGTGCATGAAATAATGATGCTAACAGAAGGGAGTAGTGCAATTTTACAAAAGAAGCTGCCTTCTAAACTTAAAGATCCAGGGAGTTTTACAATTCCTTGCAATGTTGGAAATTCTTATTTTGATAAAGTACTATGTGTTTTAGGAGCAAGTATTAATCTTAGGCTATATTATGTTTTCAGGAAATTAGGTATTGGAGAAGCAAAGCCTACCACGTTGCAATTGGCGAACAGATCTATCAAGTATCTAAGAGGGATCATTGAAGATGTTTTGGTGAAAATAGACAAGTTCATATTTCCCGCTGATTTTATTGTGCTTGATATGGAGGAAGATGAACAAATTCCGCTGATTTTGAGGCGACCTTTTCTAGCTACGGGGAGAGCTTTGATTGATATCCAACAAGAAAAACTTATATTGAGGGTTGAGGATGAGCAAGTAATGTTTGGTGTTTTTAAATCCATGGAGGTTGCTGCTGAAGCTCACTCATGTTTTCAAGTTTGTGAAACTAATCTAATTGTGGGAGAGACACATAGAGCGGCAGTTGAGAAATTATCAATTAAAGTGTGTCCAACAAAGTCAGCAACTCTTGAATCTGAGAAAGAAAATATTTTGGAATACGTTCAAGTTGCACCATCTATTAATTTTTCTTCTCAACTGACCTTCAAGGAGGGGAAATCAAGAACACCATCGTCAAGAAAGAAACGACTTAAACTCAAGCTTCAACCACTGTCATCTAGCTTGGGGGATGCTCAAAGAAAACCTACTCCAAACATGAAGAAAGTTATTAGAAAAGATGTTTTGATGTTGTTGGATCTTGGAGTCACATAATCATCTCCGCTATCAAGTCTAGCTGAATACTTTAAACTTAGCGCTTCTTGGGTGACAACCCATGTTTTTTTATTGCATTAGATTTGACTTTTCCTTTAGTTTATTTTTATTTTTATTTTTTATTTTATTTTGTAGGATTGCATAAGTTTGAAAGTCGCCGGGGCAGAGCTGTTTTCTACACCTGAATTGATGGCTGTTTTTGAGCAGGATGGAGTCGGAATCTAAAAAAGTGTTTCAAAGAGCGATTGTAGGAAATTTTCTTAGCTTTCTAGAATAAAAAGAATCAGGCCACTTGGACACCTACAACTTCATATATCACTGAAACAATGAACGTCGCGCGTGCAGAATTTTAACACGAATCAGAGAAGAAATTCTGAACTTTTTGCATTATTTTTGTTTTTCCTTTTCCTTTTCCTTTCCCATTGAGGACAATGTGATATTCAAGTTTAGTGGAAGGGGTAAAAATTTATTTTTTATTTTATATATATGTGAAAGAAAAAACAAAACAAAAAAGGATTTCAATTAGGCTTACTAGTACACTTTTGAGTTCTTTATTGTGCTAAAGCGTTGAAATAATTTTTTATGATAGACAATATCTTATAAAGCAAGATTAAGCGTACTTATTTACTTTAGGTTTATTGAATTTCAAAATTCCTTACACAATTGTGAGAGTAATGTGATTATACATAAAAGAAAAATGTGATGGTTTTTCTTGTGGTTATCCCCTTTGATCTAGTCCTAAATAGAGTTTAAGTAAATAGAGTGATAATGATTTATAAATTAATATATATATATATATATATATATATATATATATATATATATATATATATATATATATATATATATATATATATATATATATAAAGTCTATCTACTCCATTGTTTTGAGTTGCTTAGTAACTAGGGGTGTTCATCACCAATGTTTACTTTTACGTCAAACGACAACTTAAAATATGAATATGCAAACCACTTTAAGTTTGTGACTTGTTGAGTAACCGAGTGAATTCATCACAAATTTTTGCATTCGCGTCAAAAGGCAAGTGACAACTTAGAGAAGAGCGGAAAAAAAAGAAAAAAAAAGAAAAAACAAAAAAGAAGAACTCTAGTTTGCTACTCGGTTTGTAGTAGTGAGAAGGGGTAATCACAGATGGAGTTGTTACATACTGTAATTACATTAATTGCATGACAAATATGACTTGGTTGGAAATTATGAATGAATAATTACGCTAGAGAAAGTGGGTATGCTTAGTTTTACTTTATTTGCTATTGTTTATATGTTTAATTGCAATTTTGATGCTTACATTATGAGACCTCTTGGTGTGATGAGCTGAGCTTATTATTGATTATTATTTCTTTATTCATGGTTTTACTTTTTCCTCGAGGACAAGAAAAATCTCAAGTTTGGGGGTATTTGATGTGTCTAATTTTTATATAAATATTTGTACTCATTTATCTATAAAAATTGCTTGTATTCGTCTATCATGTTAATAATTTATCTTACTTCCATAGATTTCAGTTAGTTAATTATTTTTGAAGGAATAAGAATTTTTGATGCAAAAGGTGAAGATTTTTAGTAAAAATTAACAAACTAAACAAGCAGAACGATTTATTAATTTTTATTGATTTGTTGAAACTTGAATTTTACAATTTGGCAATATGAAAAGCAAAAAAGAAATTTTAATTGTCAATAGAGGGTTAAAAAGAAATAAAAATTTTTAAAAAGGGTTTAAAAGAGCTACTGTAATTATTAGTTAGTTTAATTAATTTAAACAAATTGTTTTTAATTTTATTCTGATTTTATTTTGTGTGTGTGCAGCACATGCTTCAAGTAGAAAAAGTGAAGAAAAAGAAGCAAGAAATAAAGAGCAAATCAAAATAGGAAAAAAATAAATGAAGATGTGGGGTTTTCTGCTAAAATAAACCCTAATACCCCACGTTCGTGCTCCTACAAATACAACAGCAAAAGAGGGAGAGAGACTCGCCAAACGAGAGAGGAGAGCGACGACATCCTCAGTTTACTATTAAAATTTTTTTTCCTAAAAAAAGTAAAAGAAAAGTCAGAGAAACGAAGACAGCAAAGGAGGACAGAGAACTGGGCGTAGGGTCTCTATGTACTGCGGCTCGAAATCCAAGTAAGAAAGAGAAATAAGCAGCATGGGGTTGTGGCGTCATGGATTCAGAGGAGCCACATCAGCGCTGACATGGGCTCTGTGTGGCGATGCTCGGCTTGAGACAGAAGAGAAGAAAGAAGGAGAGAGAGATTACCGTTGGGCACAAAAATTGAGACTTCGGTTTGATTTTTTTTTTTTTTTTTAACAAAACAGAGTTCTTTCTGTCTCTCTTTTCTTCTTTTTAATTTTATTATGCAATCCAAAACAGTATTTGTTAGTAGCAATTTTATTATGAAGTAATTTTATTTTTCTAGGGCTTTGATGTACTATAGTTTTGAGAACACAATTTTAATTTCATATTATTTTTCTATTTTTCCATGGTTGTGTGTTTGATTTTTTTTCTTAATGCTTACAATTGTTTGGCCAACTTTTGTATGATTTATTAAACCATGGAGAGACCGGTAATTTGTGATTTCGAATTAATAAAATTAAACACCATTACAAGAGTGAATTGCTATTAATGTGACTGTTAAAAAAATCCATTGATCTTAATGAATTTTCAATTGGTAATTTGTGCATGAACTATAACAAATAATTAGTTGAGAATATTTTTGATATTGCTTGAGAGAGAATATTAAATAATTGCGATTTTGGTCTACAACATGGAAAAATAATTTTTTTTATTCACATGGAATTATAAATTGTGTGAGATTAATTAGGAAATCAAAAGCCCTATAATTAGTTTTGCAATTAATAAACAACATAATTTCATATTCTGTCCTTTTAATTAGTTTATTTCTTTCATTTTGATTAATTTAATTTAGTTGCTATTTTTTATCATCTTTTCGATCTTCCAAATAGTAGTTAATCTAGTAATTTCGGTACTCGATAAAATAATTAGTCCTTGTGGGTTCGACACTCTTTTCACTTATCTATACTACTTGTTGAGATTTTGTACACTTGCAAATAATTCACATCAGTATACACTCCCAGCTTTCCATAGAATCCAAAATCGAGTAATTCCGACAAGTGAACAAGTTTTTATGTTGATGGCAAGATGCAGCAATTGTATGGAGGAATGCACAGCTAAGAATATATAGGATTTTTATAGCTTCTATGGTTGAATTTAAAGAAATAGTTAACTAGAGACTTGTTGTATAGGGTCTTAGCTTTCCAGAATGGAAAATATCACGCAATTCTAAGTTGTATTTTGAAAGTTATGGATGTTACAAGTTTCAGCAAACCTGCTGTCTTGTTCGATTTCAAGCATGTGTTTGAAATCAGGAAACTCGAGTTCTATAAGGAATTTGAGAAGGTTGTCAACTAGGAGTTTGTAGGAGAGGTTCCCACCTTTCTAGGAAATCTAATTTTGTTGGATTCCGATAAGTGGATCATAAATTAGGAAAATTTTTCTTCATGCTACAGGATTTATGACTAAGTTAATTTGAGTTTTAATATGTTGGATGATTGTCCCTATTTAAGCACTTCATTTGGAACTTATATGAGATTCTTGTGCTTGGTACTCATGGTGGACACATGAGTAAGTTGGGAGAATAGCTGTATGGTCGATTTGTGGTATGTGAGCTCATAGCTAGTAGATCTTGGAACTAGTCTAGGTTGTGATACCCTAAGACTATCAACCCAATTGGCAAGTATTGTGATTGATTTATTTCCACCTCGAAAGATAGTAATCTTCCTGTGCGCCGTAGGATCGTTTATTGAGGGAAGGTGGACCACGGACCAGAATACTGTATGAGACTTGACACGGAGGTGGTAGCGACCGATGGAGATCAGATCGCCGGTGTTTGGGGTTGATAAGCTAGGTTATCTACCTCGTCTTGAATGTGATGATGCATAGGTCTGTCAATGACTGGATATAAATAAATTGTGTGTGTTTCACCTCTATTGCCGGGTATGAGGCACTCCCTTGGGCGCCATTATACTGCTGGCTAAGGGTCGCGATGGGGGACATTAGGTCGAAGACCTACAGAGGTGTTGGCAATCGATGAACGTCTGTTCGCCGTGATTAGTTATTTTGACAAAACCGTTTGGGCTTAATCATTCGTTAGACATGGTGCATGATTTGACAAACTCGCATGTTTTAGCAACCAATGTTATTTCAGATTGTAATTCTTTACTTGTCGCTTGAAGACCGAGTTGATGTTAGGGGTGATTCCCTATAATCTAACTTGTTCTAAAGGCCAGCACTAGGCGGTGATAACTAGGATTGTCTCTTCCTGTCATTAGGGATACATGCTGCAGTGCGTATCTCGCACTGTTGATTCCTAAAGTGACGTGGTAAGAACGAGAGGGTTCCTCTCATATAGGGGGATTATACCCTCGAGCCAGTCATTTTATTATGTTGAGTGGACACGAACGGGCCATTCGGCTGCTGTCCCATGGATCTTCGGTGCCACAGATATGCGGTTATATATCTGTAAGATCTTCATGGCATTTGGTTTGATCTAGATCGGATTGGGGCACTAGTGGCTAACGGGGACACCACAGTGTTTAGCAGTAATAACTGCAGGATTCACCAGCCATGATTGTATCTATCAGGAATAGGTTGAGTACAATAGTAAAATGTATTGCATGGCGAAGGTTCAAAACCCTGAAACTAGAGAAGACAACTTGATTTGAAGCGTATGTAGTATGGGATTCATTCATGTCCAAAGTCTTGCTGACATTAGACTAAGTGCATCTGTTTTCTGTGCATTATGTACTATGGATTAGACTTCAGGTCATGGCATACACTGGCACTAGGAAATTAGGATGTACGTTTCTATTTTTATTGAAGGCTGATTGAGATTGCTAGTTGGAGATCCTTGTTTCTTATGAGCATTGCGTTAGTATAAGTACTGACGTGCCCACTCAATTAGGTGTTGGAAACCGTATCGGGAATGCGGGCATCTAAATGGAGGAGCAGTGTACTTACCTACCATTTGAGTAGGGGCAACAATATCAGAGTCGCGCAGCGGGAGACTTAAGCCGAGGGGCACGTTCCAGGGAAGCAGATGGACCACTCAGTAGAGTTTCGGCGGTAATCAGCCGACTACCGTTCTGGAAGACAACTAACGACTTTAGAAGTGGAGTCTATAAATATTTTGTAATAAGTTGTAATGAGTTAATGTAATTTGCATTCATTGTTCAAGAACAGGTGATGATTGTAATTGGTGATGTAATAATTGTATTTGGCAATAAAAAGATTTTTAAATTTTTGTGTTATTACTGTGTTGAGATGCATTTGAAGGAAAAAATTTTGGTGGTATCATGGATGTCCGGTAATGGGGATCCGGGGCGTTACACCACAGCTCTCTTCAAACCATGCCACCAGAAATGTTGCTTCAAGTCACTGTACATCTTAGTACCACCTGCATGAATAGAATACGGGGACCGATGAGCTTCCTTAAGTAGCTTCTGCCTGACTTCTCCCCTAGGTACACACAACCTAAAGCCAAAACGAAGCGAGGCATCTGTATAAGTGACCAAATCGGATCTCAAACAGGCTTCCACTTCACTACGGAACTTTTGCAATTGCTGGTCACTCGCTTGGGCTTTCTTAATCTGCTCTACCAAGAAAGACTACAACTGCAACATCATAAAGGCTGAGCTGTTCCAGGAAGTAACACTTCTAACTCTAGCCTCCTCATATCCTCCACTATTTCATTCTTCTCAGTGAGGAACATAGCGGCGGGTATCCTACTCAAAGCATTCGGTACCAAGTTCACTCTGCCTGAGTGATACTGCAAATTGATGTCAAAGTCCCATCTTCTTTCACTCATGTTCAATTCCTTCTGCATGAACACATACTTGAGGCTCTTGTGATCTGTGAATATCTCCACTCTATGCCGAAGCAGATAATACCTTCACAACTTCAAGGCAAAAATCACGGCGACAAGCTCCAGATCATGCGTGGGATAGTTCTTCTCATGAGGTCTCAATTGCCTCGATGCATAAGCGACGACCTTGCCTCGCTACATCAGCACTGCTCCCAGACCTCTACCCGATGCATCACAATGGATAACAAAACCACCCAAACTGTTGGGTATAGTCAGCACAGGCGCTGACGTCAACCGATGCTTCAACTCTGCAAAAGCTTCATCACAAGCTTCATCCCAAACAAACTTCTACTCCTTCTACGTCAAACTGGTCAGAGGCCCAACAATCTTCGAGAAATCTTGAATGAACTTTCGATAATATCCGGCCAAACTAAGAAAGCTTTGCACTTCAGAAACAGACTTCGGAATTGGCCAATCCTTGACCACAGAAATCTTCGACGGATCCACAGAAACACCATCGCCAGAAATAATGTGACGTAGAAAAGCAACCCGATCCAGCTAGAACTCACACTTATTGAGCTTCCTATACAGCTGGTTCTCCCTCAAAGTCTGCAGAACAACCTTCAAATGCATGGCATGATCTTCCCTGTTCCGAGAATACACCAATATGATGTCAATGAAGACCACGACAAACTAATCCAAGAACGGCGAGAACACCCTGTTCATCAGACTCATGAACATAGCCGGTGCATTAGTAACTCCGAAAGGCATCACCAAGAACTCGTAATGCTCGTACCTCGTTCGGAAAGCCATTTTCGGAATATCTTCTGACTTCACTTTAACTTGATGATACCCAGAACGAAGATCCAATTTCAAGAACACCGAAGCACCTCCTAGTTGGTCAAACAAATCGTCAATCCTCGGCAATGAATATCGATTCTTCACAGTGACATTGTTCAACTCTCTATAGTCAATGCAAATTCTGTGGCTACCATCCTTCCTGTTAACGAACAGAACTGGGGATCCCCAAGGTGAAACATTAGGCCTGATGAAACCCTTATCCAACAACTCCTGAATTTGCACCTTCAGTTCCGCCAATTCAACCGATGCCATACGATACGGACTCTTCGAGATAGGTGCCGTACCTGGCTGAACATCAATGTTGAACTCCACATCTCGGTCTGGTAGTAAACCGAGCAAATCCTCAGGAAAGACATCAAGGAAATCCCATACAACCCCATTAGTACCCAACGACACAAGTGAAATAGCCTTAGGGTCCAAAGAGTTCTTGACACGCCTTGATGGTCTCACCCGCATGGAACACAAACTCTAGTTGACCAGGAAGCCTAAAAGTCACCTTCTTCTCTCGGCCATCAATCACGACATAAGAAACACCCAACCAGTCCATGCCCAGAATGACATCGAAACTGGAATTGGGAATCACAATCAAATCAGCCAAGAAATCCACATCACTAATCAGCAACGGGATTTGCTTGCATTCCTTAGAACAGACAATGACACCTCAACTTATGGTGATGTCCCAGGCTATGGGCATTGCATCGCTTGCCAAACTATGCCGATCAACAAAGCGGGAGGAAATGACAGAGTGGGTAGCACCAGAGCCAAACAAAACATGAACTGGAAGGGAGAAAACTAACATAACACCTAAAAATTGATCAAACAAAAGATAAGATGCTAGCAGGATATATGCACGAATAATTATACAAAATAAGGAAATAACATGCAGAAAACTGAAATGAAGAAAATGAATAGTACAACTACTGTGATATACCTGCAACCACTCCAACAGCTACCTCCGCTTCCTCAGCTGTCAGGTTATAAGCCTGACCACGACTTCCAGTCTGAACTTCTCTAGGGGCTACACACCTCTGATCAAAGGCCTGCCTCTACAGTGGAAGCGGCGGTCTACCCTAACCACGAGTCGGTGCTCCTAGCTGAGCAGCACCAGCAACCGGTGCAGGAGTCCTGTTCCTCGGGCAGTCACGAACCATATGGTCACTGCTCTTACACACTAGACATAGTCGATTGGCAATCCTGCAGTCTCGCTGTGAATGCCCAGCTTTATGGAAATAGCCACAAGTCTCGAAAGTCCTCGGAACAACAGGTGCGTACGGCTGTACTTTTGCAGGAGGGGGCGAAACTGGCCTCCGAATAGGCCCTCCGATAGGCCGAACTGCAACAGGGTGTGAAACAGTCTGCTGAGGAAAACCTGACCTGCTAAGGATCTGCTCCTGGATCCGGGCAGCATCCAGAACGTCAGCAGAGCAGCTAAGCGGTCCTGGAGGGAAAAACTCAAGCCCAACTGGAATCTGCAAGCCCTATCCTCATCAGTGGCTACCGGGGAGGGAGCGAAGTGACTGAGCCTAGTAAACTCTACATCGTACTCGTTCACGGAACAGTTTCCCTGGTTAAGACAATGCTCAAATTAATATTGTCACAGGTGAAGTAAGCAACAACTGACATTTAAGAACACTATCTAGCTGACCTAGGTTAGGGAAACGAATCGTTGTTCCACCTCTGCCTTGGTAACACTGGGAAAGAACTTCATCACGAAGCTTGCCGAGAAAGTAGCCCACTCGATGGGTCTTGCCATCCTCTCGGTTTCAGCCCGCCACTAGATGTGGGCGAGATCCACCAATTAGATTCTAACCACGCCCACACGATCAACATTAGCAACACGGGCTGCGATCAACAGTTGCTCCGTCCGGATAAGCCATTGCTCGGCCTCCAATGGTGATTCAGTGCCCGAAAACTTGTCCGAGTACAACCTCATGAAATCTTCTACTGTGCCGGGCCCTAGTTGCAGTGGCCCAGGTGCAGGTCCAGCGGTAGCTCCATTGGTTTCCAAAATGGCCCTTATCAATTCATTGTGCTCCTACTGAAGGGCCATCATTTGTTGAATCCTCTGAAGAATAGCAGCATTTTCGGGCTGCTCATCCTACGGACGGAAAGAGGAAGAAGATCCACGAGCCATCGCCTGAAACACGATCAAATATGGTCAGTACCCAGATTATATGTTGGTTATTATATATATTCATGTGATCAATGTGGTGTGCACATCGCTGAGTTAACCTGGCTAAAGCCAAACTTGACTAATATATCAATCAAAGCCAAACCTCCATAAAGTTAGTCATGGTTGACTGATATATTATCCAACCTTGGGCTCTGATACTACTAAAAACCTTGTCACGCTCCGCTTGTCAAAATACGGAATATAAGTACATAACGTAGGCCCAGCGAATGATGTAAACACCATCCATAAGCTGTATCAGATTAGCTCAGCAATATGAACAATAAACACAGCCACAGAAGAAAGATATAATCACATGAATCAAAGATAAACTTCAATAATAATGTAATAATCCAAATAATCTCCAACATAATGTCCAATATCTGGAAAATATAAATAAACAATGGGACAAAAGCCCAAAACAAAGTATAATGTCATGACAATGTTCAGAGTGATAAATCTGTTGGATCCTGTAGGCTAAGCAACAAATACTAGAGGGGGGGTGAATAGTGTTAATGAAAATAAACTGCGGAATAAAATTATTTTTCTCGGCACAGTCGACTTAGTGGGGAACCAGTCGACTGATATAGCCAAATAAAAAGAAACTTGAACTCTCGATGCAGTCGACTTATAGATAAGGCAGGCGACTGATGAGACAAAGAGAGTAACTAATACGAGACTGATCAGTCGACTGATACAAGGGTGAGTCGACTGGCCAGACAAGTTTTGCAGAGTTTTAATTAAGCAAAAAGTAAATGCAACCACAAGATAACCAATCACAGAGTACACAAGATATATCCTGGTTCGGTCCTCCCGACCTACATCCAGTCCCCAAGCAACCCACTTGAGATTTCCACTATTCTTGAAAAAAATACAAGAATACCCTACGGCGTTCAAGACAACAACCTTGTCTAACCCGTAGTCCTTTCTCTCAACCAGAGAAAGCAGACCCACTCTACAACCAAGAGTGAAAAGACACCGACTCTACAACCAAGAGTCAAAAACACTCTCCAACCGAGAGCAAGAGTACAAGAGGAATTTTACAATCAACCTATAGCCTTGTTGTTGTATGTGTTGATGCACGTGGCTAAAGAATTAGGTTGACTTCTATACTCAGTCCAAAGCGAATTCAATGCTATACTGGACTGAGTGTAGAGAACCAAAGTATGTGAACTTGAAAGCTTTGTTCTTCACAGAAAATCACTTAAATTTTTCTCAAGAGTGCTCGGGTGTTTTTGTAAGAAATCAAGTAGTTTTTCTGTTTGAGAAGAAACTCTATATATAAAGAGTTTTGATCTTCTGAACGTTGGAAAGCAGTTACATAACTGTCAACCAACGGATCAGACCGTTTGAGTTTGAAAAAGTTCGTTTTTGAAAATCAGAAAACGGTCAAAAAGCTCTCGATCAGTCGACTGGGTTGCCATATGAGTCGACTGATCAGAGTTTGAATAATTTTAAACAGTTTCGTACTTATCAGTCGACTGGCATAGGCTTAAGTCGACTAGTACTTAAAAGCTAAAATTCTTCAAGCTGTTTTGACTTATTTTGAGGGTTTTTTTTTAGAGACACACATTATGAAATTGTTAAGTGTGTGTGTGTGTGTTGACAAGGCTTTACATCAGACTAAAGACTCAACAGGAAAGTACATTACAATGTTTACAAGACACAACAATATAACACATTTGAGCTTGAAGTCTTGAGTCTTGAGTTGAATTGAGTCTTTGATCCTTGTCTTGAGCTGTATCCTTGAGAGCTTGTGCATTTGTTCAGCTAGAATTGTCTTTTGATATGTACACTGCATTGTTAGCTGTATAATATAAACACATGTTGCACTGTGTTGTGATCATCAAAATCAAGAATCAACATTCTCCCCCTTTTTGATGATGACAACACAATAGCTGATAATAACAGATAATATGTATATAGGCACAGTAAGGATATGCTCCCCCTATTAAAAACACAGAATGCATTTTCTTAAAACAAGTAAGTACATATACAGAAGTTTAGTAGCAGTCGACTTAAATCGTTTGAGCAGTCGACTGACCAGAGATTTTCAACAGCCAAAAATAACACAGATAAGAATCACAAAAACGCAGATAATAATCAAGCATACATAGCATAAATAGAACTCAGATATCAACTCAGATATCTCTCCCCCTTTGTTATCATCAAAAAGCACAAAATATCCATCTGTGTCATAGAAAAGAGACTAATAGAAAGTTGCATACAGAAATGAGTCCATTAAAAAGTACAAAAAAAAAAAGAATAAAAATCTTCAATCGTCTTCATCCGAGTCTTCATCGTCACCATGAGAAGGAGGATGAAATTGAGAGGTGAAGAGATTGGTGAGGTTGTCAATCTTGGTATCAATGTGGTGGAGTTGGGAATCAAAGGAATCAAGTCTGGAATCAAGGGTGTGAAGATGTGTATCCACAGTTGCTGAATGTTTCATAAGATAGTTGACACATTCATACATTGTACGTGGATCATCATAGTTGGCGTTGGGAAGAGATGAACTAGACGAGGCAGAAGGTCTAGCAGAAGAACCTAAAGGTGCCTGAGAAGGAGGTGGAGAGCTAGGAGGGTTATCAACAAGCTTCATACGTGCGAGGCTAGCACGATCAAAACAATCAAAACGAGAAACAACATTGGTCTCGGAATCGAGGTCAACTCCAAAGGCAAGAAAGACTCTAGTGAGAAAACCACCAAAAGGTAGAAAGTGAGTGTGATGCTGAAGTTGAGAAAAAATGACATGACCCCAATTGATATCAATTTTACCAAAAATTGCATACACAGCTTTTTGTAGTTCTAGAGAATAGTGGTCATAACTACCCTTTTGGGAAGGATGTTATAGGCTAATATTCTAGCTACAAGCTTTGCAATTGGATGAATATTTTTGCTTGTCATTGGAGGGCCATGATGAGGTAAAAAGATTTTAGACAAAATGGAGGCATTATCTAAAACAATGTCATCAAGAAATATACCTCCGTCATCAATTCCTAAAATTTCATTTATCCTAGACGGTGTGAGTGTCATTTTGACATTCTTTACAGACGAACGGATAAGAACATTCCCATTGGGTTTTTGTACAACTATCATATTGGTGTAAAACAAATAGATTAGTTGGGGATAATAATTGGGTTGGTTTGCTAAAGAGAGAAAATCATAAAGACTGCTATTTTGAAATAAAGGAATGAGATTGAAAGGGGCAAGATCATTAAAGTTGACAAATCTTCCAGGGAAGATGGCAATGGTACAAATGAGGTACCATTGGTCAATAAGATCTGGACTCAATAAATATTGAGTGTAGTCTTGAGAAGAAGAACTACCCTCATGAGTCCGCTTAGATCTTTTGGGTGCCATAGGAGAGAGACAGGGATAGAGATTATACCAAAGAAAAACGAAAGATCAGAACAGAGGCGAGCACCAGCAGCAAATTTGAGTCGACTTACTCCTTCTTCAAAAAAACTAGGGTTTCGAAATTGGGGTAAAATTGGAGATCGGTAAGAGTAAGAAAGAGGGGCAGGTAAAGGGGTTTTTAACAGAGAATAGACGGCTCAGATTAAAGGGAAATGAAATCAACGGTCAGATAGGGTTGTCACGGGTGAGATAGAGAAAAGTTTTTATCTCAAAAGTTGTGATGAATAGTCGCTGAAGACAGATTGATCTTGCGATAGTCGACTGGTATGATATATCAGTCGACTGAGTCGAGAAGAAAATAACATTTTATATCTGCTGACCAATCGACTGGATCGATCATCAGTCGACTTAGTCGAGAGCAAAATATGTATATATAACAATTCAGTACAGTCGACTGATTCAAAACACAGTCGACTTAACAGAGTGAGTTTTAACAAATATCAATAAAATCACAAATTCCAAGTTCTCTTCTTAACTTGATAAAAGTATCTTCTTTAAGGGGCTTGGTAAATATATCTGCTACTTGTTGATCAGTAGAGATAAAGTCTAAAGATATATCTCCTTTTAAAACATGATCACGTAGAAAATGATGTCGAATATCAATATGTTTCGTACGTGAATGTTGAATCGGATTTTTAGATAGATTAATTGCACTGGTATTATCACACATAATTGAGGGTTTCTCAAATGAAATACCATAATCTAACAAAGTTTGTTTCATCCATAAAATTTGAGCGCATGCCAAACTTGCAGCAATATATTCAGCTTCTGTGGTTGATAGGGATACAGAGTTTTGCTTTTTACTGCACCAAGATACTAGGGAATGTCCCAAAAAGTGACATGTACCACTAGTACTCTTGCGATCAGTTTTGCTTCCAGCAAAATCGGCATCGCTATAAGACAAAAGTTGAAAAATATCGGTGCGTGGATAAAATAAACCATATTCAGATGTGCCTTTAATATATCTTAAAATTCGTTTCACTGCTTTTAAATGAGATTCTTTAGGACTAGATTGATATCTAGCACATAAACATACGCTGAACATAATATCTGGTCTACTTGCAGTAATATATAAGAGTGAACCAATCATACCTCGATAGAGTTTTTGATCAACACTCTTTCCTAATAAATCTTTGTCAAGAGTAGTAGTAGTAGCCATAGGTGTGGATTTACTACTAGTACTATCCATGTGAAAACGTTTGAGTGATTCCTTTGCATATTTGCCTTGATTGATAAATATGCCATTTGAAGATTGTTTAATTTGCAATCCAAGGAAATAATTGAGTTCACCCATGTGACTCATCTCAAATTCATTTTTCATGGTATTAGCAAATTCTTGACATAGATTATTATTAGTAGAACCAAAAATTATATCATCAACATATATTTGTATGATTAAGATATCATTCTTAACTCTTTTGATAAACAAAGTAGTGTCTACTTTACCTATTTCAAATCCTGTTTCTAAAAGAAAAGTTTTCAGACGATCATACCAAGCACGAGGTGCTTGTTTAAGACCGTATAAAGCCTTTTTCAATTTATAAACATGATCTGGAAATTGTTCATGTTCAAAACCTGGTGGTTGTTTAACATAAACATTTTCTTTAATAAACCCATTAAGAAAGGCACTTTTCACATCCATTTGATAAAGTATAAAATTCATAAAACAAGCAAAAGATAATAAAATACGAATAGATTCTAGTCTAGCAACAGGAGCATATGTTTCATCAAAATCGATACCTTCTTCTTGATTATATCCTTGGGCAACTAATCTAGCCTTGTTCCTTACAACCTGTCCTGATTCATCTAACTTATTCTTGAATACCCATTTGGTACCAATGATAGTCTGATCAGGAGGTCTAGGAACTAAATCCCATACATCATTCCTTATAAATTGGTTTAGTTCATCTTGCATGGCATTCATCCAATATTCATTCTCACAAGCTTCTTGTATATTTCTTGGTTCAAAATCCGACAAGAATGCTGTATGAGAGATCATATTAATATGTGAACGTGTCTGAATACCATGGGAGATGTCACCAATTATTAAGTCATGAGGATGATTTTTAACTTCAACAAATGACTTTGGTAAAGTTGAAGATATCACAATCGGATCAGTCGACTTGACTTGTTCTTCAGTCGACTGGTTTAAGTCAGTCGACTTGGAGACTTTATCAGTCGACTTATCAGATAGATTAGTTTGCTCTAAGGATGTAATCACATTATCTAAAGGTGATAAATCAGTTTCATCATCCTTATTTAATGTTGATGAAGGTAAGGATTCATCGAATGTAACATGCATTGATTCTTCAATAGTCATAGTAGACTTATTGAAAATTCTATATGCTTTACTCCTATTTGAGTATCCTAAAAAGATACCCTCATTAGATCTAGGATCAAATTTGTCTAGATTATCTTTTGTGTTTAGAATAAAACACTTACAACCAAATGTTTTAAAGTAAGAGACTTTAGGAATTTTATTAAAAAATAACTCGTAACAAGTCTTCTTTAGTTTAGGTCTTAGAAGAATTCTATTCAAAACATAACAAGCTGTAGCAACAGCTTCAGCCCAAAAATGCTTTGGTAGATTGCTTTCAACAAGCATAGTACGTGCGCATTCTTGCAAAGTCCTATTCTTTCTTTCAACCACACCATTTTGTGGTGAAGCTCTAGGAAATGCAAATGAATGTGTTATACCATTCTTGTTGCAATATTCTGTAAATGTTTCATTTTCAAATTCTCCACCATGATCACTTCTAATAGTGACTATGGTTAGAGATCTTTGATTTTGAACACGTTTACAAAAATGTGCAAATTCTTCAAAAGCATCATTTTTATGTTTTAAAAAGAATGTCCAAGTGAATCTTGAAAAATCATCTACTAAAACAAACACATATCTACTTTTATTTAAAGAAGCAACTCTAGTAGGACCAAATAAATCCATATGAATTAATTCAAGTGGCCTACTTGTAGAGATTACATCTTTTGTTTTAAAAGTGGATTTGATTTGTTTTCCTAGTTGACATGCATCACATAACTTATCCTTTTTAAAGGATAATTTTGGCAGTCCTTTAACTAGGTTATATTTAGATAATTTTGAGAGATTTTTCATGTTCACATGTCCAAATCTTCTATGCCATAACCAAGATTCATTGTTAGAGGCTATCAAACAAAAATCATTTGAAAAATCAATTGCATTCAAACATAATTCATAAATATTGTTTTTGCGACAACCTTGAAAAATAACATTTTCCATAGTAGAATCATAAATTAAGCATGCATCTTTTTCAAAAACTATTTTATAACCTTTATCACACAATTGACTAATACTTAAGAGATTATGCTTTAAACCATTAACTAAAAGCACATTTTCTATAATAGGGTTAGATATTTTACCGACCATGCCAATACCGATG
The DNA here is from genome assembly GCA_017893485.1 of Hemerocallis citrina. Taxonomy (NCBI): domain Eukaryota; kingdom Viridiplantae; phylum Streptophyta; class Magnoliopsida; order Asparagales; family Asphodelaceae; genus Hemerocallis; species Hemerocallis citrina. Next base: position 45,806,567 of record CM030359.1, read on the forward strand.
ACTTTGCCTTTGTTGTTATCTCCAAAGGTGACGGTTCCTCCATCTATATTCTGAATGGTGGATAGTAAGTTGGCATGCCCTGTCATGTGTTTTGAACATCCGCTGTCTAATATCCAGCGTTCTTTCTTGGGTACCTATAAAACATTTGAGGTAAATATGGTACCCTTTTTATTGGGTCCAAAACATATTAGTTTGGGGGAAACCAAACCCATGAAGAGTTTGATCTTCCTCCATAAGAAGTAATATAATTGGTAGAAGTACATACATTCAGTATATAAGAATTGATATAAGCAATTCTATCATTCTGATTAAGATTGACTGGAACCCATACTAGTTTGTTCTGTCCAGTCGACTTACCAGTGTTCCTCAGTCGACTGTTGGTATGTATCAGTCGACTGGTAGATGCACTAGGTCGACTTATAAGAGGTTTTGATCTCGTGGAATAAGATCCACTTTCTCTGGACAGACGACTGGTGGTATGGTTCAGTCGACTTAACCGAACGTTAGTATCACTTTTATCACTGAATTTAACAACCTTTGGTTTTGCAAAGAAATCATATAACTTGTGTGTAACACTAGAAATAGATGCTGACTTAGTCTTACTAGTGTTTAAAACAGGAGATTCTTTTATAGAAGATTTCTTGAAACCAAGTCCAAATTTATGACTAGATGCAACTTGATGATGAAGCATATCGTTTAAATTCTCTTTGCCTTTGTTAAACTTAGATACATTCTTTGAAATCTCTTCATAATTCTTTTTGAGAGTTTCAAGATCAGTATCTAGACTTGCAAGGCGAGAATTTAAGGATTTTACTTCCTTATCAAGGTTAAGATTTTCTTGATTAAGTGTTTGATTCACTTTCTCAAGCTTCTTAACTCTAATCTTTTCTTTCTTTAACTCCTGAAATATTTCATTAAATGCATCAAGAAGATCTTCGGAATCATAATCATTACTTACATGCTCTTGTTGTGCAGCCATAAAGCATACATTTGCCACTTCGTTATTTTCATCCGTTTCTTCTTCGGAAGATGAATCGCTATCATCCCATGTGGCTTGATACGCCGTTTTGTTCTTGGCAAATTTGTTCTTTGAATATTTGTCTTTCTTGAAGTTGGATGTTTTTCCCTTGTTCTTTGCATTTTCTAAGGGACAGTCCTTCTTCATGTGACCTATTTTATTGCACCTGAAACATGTAGGAGGGTCATTAGAATCTTTACTCTTAGAATGAAACTTACCCTTCTTTATGAACTTCTTGAATCTCCGAGTGAACATTGCTATTTCTTCTTCATCTTCTTCCTCATCTTCTGAGTCAGTCATGGCTTTAAAAGCCAATGATTTCTTCTTTGCTTGGTGTGATTCAGTATTTTTCTTTCGATCTTCAAGTTGGACCTCATATGCCATGAGATTACCAACAAGATTTTCGAGAGTAAGTGTTGACAAGTCATTCGCCTCTTCTATTGCTGTGGTTTTCTTCTCCCATTCTGGAGTGAGTGCTCGTAGAACTTTTCTGACCATCTCTGCTTGGGTATAAATCTTTCCAAGTGCCACAAGAGAGTTTGTGATGTCTGTGAATCTTGTAATCATTTCAGACACAGTCTCATTGTCCTTCATTCGGAACATTTCAAACCTGTGGACAAGAACAGAAATTTTAGATTCTTTTACTTTATTCGTTCCTTCATGTGTTACCTCGAGTGTATGCCAAATTTGATATGCGGTTGTAGCATTGGATACACGGTTGAATTCTTCCTTCGTCAGTGCACAAAATAAAGCATTCATTGCTTTGGCATTGTTCATAGTCTGACTCTTTTGATCATCATTCCATTGTGCATATGGAATGGTAGGGGCAGTGTATTCCGTCTCTGTCATTTGCCATATCTCGTAGTTGATTGATTGGAGATAGATTCGCATTCGGCACTTCCAATAGTTGTAATTCGTTCCATCAAATAGTGGTGGCCGTTGTGTAGATTGGCCTTCATGGTACTGATTAGTATTTGATGTAGTTGCCATTGCCTGTAACCTTGCTCTGATACCAAGTGTTGGATCCTATAGGCTAAGCAACAAACACTAGAGGGGGGGTGAATAGTGTTAATGAAAATAAACTGCGGAATAAAATTATTTTTCTCGGCACAGTCGACTTAGTGGGGAACCAGTCGACTGATATAGCCAAATAAAAAGAAACTTGAACTCTCGATGCAGTCGACTTATAGATAAGGCAGGCGACTGATGAGACAAAGAGAGTAACTAATACGAGACTGATCAGTCGACTGATACAAGGGTGAGTCGACTGGCCAGACAAGTTTTGCAGAGTTTTAATTAAGCAAAAAGTAAATGCAACCACAAGATAACCAATCACAGAGTACACAAGATATATCCTGGTTCGGTCCTCCCGACCTACATCCAGTCCCCAAGCAACCCACTTGAGATTTCCACTATTCTTGAAAAAAATACAAGAATACCCTACGGCGTTCAAGACAACAACCTTGTCTAACCCGTAGTCCTTTCTCTCAACCAGAGAAAGCAGACCCACTCTACAACCAAGAGTGAAAAGACACCGACTCTACAACCAAGAGTCAAAAACACTCTCCAACCGAGAGCAAGAGTACAAGAGGAATTTTACAATCAACCTATAGCCTTGTTGTTGTATGTGTTGATGCACGTGGCTAAAGAATTAGGTTGACTTCTATACTCAGTCCAAAGCGAATTCAATGATATACTGGACTGAGTGTAGAGAACCAAAGTATGTGAACTTGAAAGCTTTGTTCTTCACAGAAAATCACTTAAATTTTTCTCAAGAGTGCTCGGGTGTTTTTGTAAGAAATCAAGTAGTTTTTCTGTTTGAGAAGAAACTCTATATATAAAGAGTTTTGATCTTCTGAACGTTGGAAAGCAGTTACATAACTGTCAACCAACGGATCAGACCGTTTGAGTTTGAAAAAGTTCGTTTTTGAAAATCAGAAAACGGTCAAAAAGCTCTCGATCAGTCGACTGGGTTGCCATATGAGTCGACTGATCAGAGTTTGAATAATTTTAAACAGTTTCGTACTTATCAGTCGACTGGCATAGGCTTAAGTCGACTGGTACTTAAAAGCTAAAATTCTTCAAGCTGTTTTGACTTATTTTGAGGGGTTTTTTTTTTTAGAGACACACATTATGAAATTGTTAAGTGTGTGTGTGTGTGTTGACAAGGCTTTACATCAGACTAAAGACTCAACAGGAAAGTACATTACAATGTTTACAAGACACAACAATATAACACATTTGAGCTTGAAGTCTTGAGTCTTGAGTTGAATTGAGTCTTTGATCCTTGTCTTGAGCTGTATCCTTGAGAGCTTGTGCATTTGTTCAGCTAGAATTGTCTTTTGATATGTACACTGCATTGTTAGCTGTATAATATAAACACATGTTGCACTGTGTTGTGATCATCAAAATCAAGAATCAACAAAATCTAGCAATAAAGTAAACTAAGCAACGCAATCTTTTGTTCGATCTCCTATAATCGTTGCTCACCAATTCCTGCTGGTAGAGATGCTTCGGTACCTGTAAATTATTTATCTAAAAAGAAAGAAAATAATGTTCTTAGAGCAAGTCATGGACAACAAGTAGAGAAAACAGGGAGTAATAGGAACATAGTATATCAAAGAAAAGGGACGGGATCAAAGCCAATAACAAAGTCAAAGATTGGCAATAATATCAAAGGTCTATATTTACGCATGCATTTGATTAGTAATGTCAATTAAAATTCTATATTGATGACGATATAAAGGATCAAGCATGAAATGTCAAATGCGGCTTAATAATCATTTTATTTATCTATCTAGTGTACGTACTACTGAGTCCCATATGTTCCATACTACAGGTTCGGTGCAAGTAAACAGTCAACGTTTAGACTGATGGTAAATTCATGGATCGTGTACTCGGTATCAAGATGACAAGATAACGTGATAGCGTGATCACACAATGACAATTACTTCTCCACATTCCATGTAGTAATTCATGCAAGCAAGAAGGCCTTTACCTAGTACATTTTCCGATCGTTCACTACCATGTCAACCCATGATACCCCGGATTGTTAACATTTTATTTCATCCTATGTGAGCATGAAAGAGGGTGTCAAGGTTGTATTATGCTAGGTGTGACTAATTCTACTTGTTACATACAAATCAAGAAGCAAACATTTTAATTATACACAAATTATATAAGTCTGGACAACACAACATTACTGTACAAAAACAGAGATTACCGCTACTACAGAAAGGAAAATCTGGATCCATAAGAAATTCTAGAAACTAGGCTTTCTGCCGGTTCCAGCGAATTTATATACGACATATAAAAGTTACAGAAACTATGCCGAAATTCCTATTCTTTCCAGATTTTATGTTCAGGCAGCAGGTTATAGATTGTATAAACACATATGAAATTGGTCAGAAAACTCATCAATTAAATCTAAAAAAATTCAAGGTGATTCCGATACATGTCTAGTCTCAGTCAAATTAATCTCATATTTTTATTTTACTGTTAGCATGTTCTATTTATATATGAAACTGAAAGATATGCATGAATTTGTGAATCATGAAATTCAGACACAGTTGTACTATAAATAAGATATCTTACAGATTATAACTTGGAATTCACATATGTCAAAATTTTTGGAAAATAGACTCATGGGGCTATAAATCATATTTAGAAAGTTAATTCAAATTACAATAGTAACAGGGTCGAAAAACTCATACAAAGAGATACAATCAGCAGGCCAGAAAATAGGTTGATACGAATAGGCAATAATTTCATCATACAACATATAATTCATGATAATCAATAAATTAGATGTTTAACATGTAGATTCTAGATTCAAGATGCAATTTTACAGTCATAGTAATTAATTCATTAAATCAAATTCAATCGACATATTCAATTCTTCAAATAATCCTATAACATGGATCTAGTTATTTTTCTTGTAAATGTGCATATGCAATGTGTAAGAGGGGCTAGGTTTTAAATCAAAGATGTAGGCACGATGTTAAGAATATATTGGGTTAGCTCGTGTAAACCCTCAATACACTTAATGAAATTCAAATAGCAATATGATAAAAAGATTGGGATTTACTTGTGGAGATCAAAGAATCTTGAACACAAACAGTAAAGGGGTTCAAGAAGAGACTTGCCTGTTAGATGATAAATTCGAATATATTAGAATAACGGGATGAGAATCTTGGGAGACGAGCCACGAATACGGAACACGGAAACATGTTCAAACTACGTGCAATACACACACACACAAAACGTCAAACACCGAATCCTCCTTCACAAAGTAACAACACAGCAAACAAGTCCTTTCCTCCTACAACAGAAAACACCAAACACGGATCCTCCTTACCCGAACACCAAACAGCTATTGAAGAAGGGAAGGAGAGCAGCGGTGAGGATCGCCGGTGACTATGGTAATTCGAGGGGCGTTTGGGGGTGGCTGACGGCGGGGCGCTCGCGGTCGAGGAGCAACGATAGCGACGGGGGACGGCGGGGGAACGGTTCTCTGTTTCTTCACCAAAACAGAGGAGGAAACGGAGATGGCGACAGAACTGGATGTCGACAACGAGGGGATCACCGGTGGTTGCGGGGTGAAGGTTGCATACGAGGGTGATGAGATGCGGCAATGGAGGCCGTCGGGGTGATGGGTTCGAGCGGGGGCATCGATGGGTTCGGTTGGCATGAAGAAGATGGGAATAGGGCATCGACGGGGATGGAAGGTAGTCGGGGATGGGGGTGATGACGAGGGCGATCGGAGCGACGAGAGAGGAGAATGGGGGTGCAGGCGATGGGTTTGGAAACTAGGGGTCGGGGGTGAGGAGAGATGAGAGCGACGGAGGAGAGAGAGTGGGATATTAGATATTAAATTAGGGGTTTTGAAGGGGTGTTTAAATAGGGGATTAAGATGTGGGGTTTTTGGTTGCGGGTTAATGGGTTTAGGGTATGGGTTTAGGCTCCAAAAAGAGAAAAATAAAAAGAGATCAATGAGATAGACATATAGAGGATCAATTTAAACTCGAAACACAAAAGCAAAAATTTACAGTGAGCCAAAATAGCAGAATTCAAGCCAAAAGAGTACAAAATGATCAAAAGAGAATAAATGAGCCAAAAGAAAATCAAGATTTATTATTCAAAGAAAATTCAGTTACAATAATTAAGAATAGAAAAATAAAATACAATAAAATCCAAAATAGAAAAATTGGGGTTACAGAGATTGCAAAATGCATGGCCATGCTCAAATGAGTCAATATGAGATATTGAGCTCATTTGTTTTAGTAAGTCTACTCGGACATCAAGAAACCAAAGATTGAACTATACAAGGGTGACACACTCTATGCCTTGTAGTCAATTAAGATACTTAGACAAAGAGACTAGACTACATGATAACATTGGTCATTGATAGGTTATGTCAAGTCACTGACATTCCCACTACTTGAGTAGCAGTGATGTATTGCTAGATTCAACTCACCATTTGTAATACTAGAATATGGTTTTAGTATCACTATCAACGTAATGGGAACCTACAGGGTCACACACTTAAACTGGATAAAAATTGGGATTTAAATTCATAAGATGAATTTAATTGGGAATCCAAGTAAGACTTGGACTCCTGACATTTGTTGAACATTTAATTAGATTAAATGGGCTGAGTAAAGTTTAGAGGCCGACACACGAATCTGATCCAGGTCAAATTATGAGCCCACTTACGATTGATTTACTGCAGCTATGTATATGATACACATCTGTGGAAAAGTCACATATGAGAAAACCTTAGCCCTCACAGAAATTGTGAGAGATAGATCATGAGGAATAGCCCCATCCCACAACTAGCACCGTGCCGTGAGGATAGCCTGGTTTTGATCCGTTTGTGTGGATATCGTAGAGGCACATCAACATTGCAGTGCTATGATCAACATATCTTAGAGACAGAACATCCATCCTTAAGGTATAACTCTTAAACACGTTTTATGGTTTTCGCATGGATCCATGGCTAGGTTTCAATATTTTGTAATTTTTTCGCTGTGTATTCAATCTGTGTTTGCCATTAAAGCGTAACAGTGGTGTCTCACCAGCATGGACTTCAAACTCGTGGTGACCTAGAATTTTGAATACCACTTTCTTCACTCGGAAATCAATCACGGCATGAGTAGCGCCCAACCAATCCATCTCAAGAAAGTCGTCAAACCTTGAATTATTGATAACGATGAGGTCTGATCTAAAGTCCATGCCACCTATCAGTATGGGGCTTAGCTAAACGATGACACTTCCACCTGTTGTGATATTTCAAGCAACTTGCATGTGTTTGCTTGGAAATTGGTGTCAATCAAGAAAAACAAGAAGAGATAAAGGAGTGGGTAGCACCGGAATCAAACATAACATGTGCTAGAAAGAAGTGTGCTAATATGATACCTATTAATAAGTCAATAGTGGTGAGTGAACATAGGCATGGTATGGGCAAGGATACATGGTGCAAGAAGAACAATTTAAAAGATAGAATGGAATGTTGAATACTATAATCATATTATACTTGCAACAACCCTGCAACAACTCCCTCTACTATCTCTGCTTTCTCTGTAGTCAGGTTGTAAGCCTGACCACGACCTCCAGTCTGGCCTCTCTCAGGAGATGACATCCTCTAACCATAGACTTGCCTCTACTGTGGGAGCGGTGGCCTGGTCTGACCACGAGCTAGTGCTCTCTACTGGGCTGGTCCTCCGGTCGGTCGACCCAACCTCCTTTGTGGGCATTCCCAGAGTGTATGGTCACTAGCACCACATGCGAAACACTGGCAGATGGCAGCCTGACAATCCTTGCGCATGTGACCAACTCTATGGAAAAAATCACACGTCACGGCCCTCCATGGAAAAGCAAAAGGATATGATAGCGCTCTTGCTGCAGGAGCCGGAGTTGGCCTCCGTATCGGCCCACCCGTAAGACGGGCGGCAGCAGGATGCTATACTGGCCACTGGACTGCACTCCACCTCTTGTGAGCCTGCTCTTGAACTCTAGTTGCATCAAGAACTGCAACAAAAGTGCGGTGTTGGTAGGTAACTAGACAATCCTGAATGTCGAAGTCTAGACCCAGCAAAAACCTACGGGCCCTATCTTTCTCATTCGCCACCATGGCTACAACAAAGCAACTAAGTCGAGTGAATTCCGCGGCGTACTCATCCACAGACCGAGTCCCTATGTCAGAATGGTGTTAAATTAATATTGCTACACATGGAATAGGTAACGAAATTTAACATCAACTAACTAAATCAGACAAAACTGTGTTAAAGAGATGAACTGCCGTTCCATCTCAAATTTAGTGATGACTGGAAAGAACTTCGTCAAGAAGCTCTTGATGGAAGTGGCCCAAGTGATAGGCCTCTCTAACCTTTCAGTTTCTACCCTCCACAAGATATGGTCAAGATCCATAAGCTGGATGCTTACTACATCCACCCGATCAACGTCGGAGATCCGCGCAGCTTGTAACAATTTCTCAGTTCGGATCAGCCACTGCTCGACCTCCAGTGGTGATGCGGTGCCCGTGAACTTGTCCTGGTGCAAACTCATGAAGTCTGCCACCGTACTGGGCCTTGGTGACTGTAACACCCCAATATATATATATATATATATATATATATATATATATATATATATATATATATTCCTTTTTCTAACTATTTCTTACTCAAATGTTCACTAACTTAACCTATTACTTATCTACACAATTTCTTACTTAGAAAAATATTCATAGATTTTTTTATTAAAAATTTCGAGCAGAGTTTCCTAGAAATATTAGCCCTTTTTCAGATATTCCTTAAGAAAATCTGCAAACAATTACAGAAATCAAGGTACTTGTAATATATATCAATCCTCCCCAGGCCAAGTCATTCAACATTACACAGGCAATAATATATAAGGGTCTGGGGGCATAATTCCTCATAATATGCAAGATACAATTTAAAAACCAAAAATTCTTTTGAAAACATATATGATTTTTAGAAAAACTTTAGTAAAACCTTTCAAAAACCAACAACATAACCCAATACTCCACAGCGAGGTGGGTACGGGCTTTCACACTTCATCACAGCACTATATATATATATATATCATTATACCTGACAGTTATACACATAATCTTCCATAGTGCAAAATAATACATCATTCTACCCCCATTTCTATATTTAATATATATATATATATATATATATATATATCCCATCTACTACGAGCAAAGTATTACTACCAAACCTTAACAACTATCTCACCTCGCTGCTATCAAAACCTGCAGGAGAGTTAGGGTCGTTCATCCTCAGGGAGGGACTCCCCTAACCCCTAGAAAACAACAGGGGTTAGCCATATCTGGTGTGAGTATAATTTACTAGTTAGGCAAATAAATTAAACTATATAAAGAAAATTGAAAGAATTTACAAATATCCTGATAATTAAGTTAACCTGAAATTTGAATATAAAATATCATAAAAGTGACTTTGCACTAAAGTACTCTTTTGAATCTTCAACCCAATTACAAATCCATATCCACTTTCACTACCTAGAAGTTGTGTCTCGGCAGGTAGTTCCCGCCCTTTCCATGGAAATAGCGGTCGTGTAGTTCTTCGACACAATTACAAGACATATTATATTCACATTAATTCTTGTCTCTAACATCACCGTCACTCAATCTCATAACATTTCAGTCATGCAGTCTCATACTATATTTATAATCATTCTTGTTGCATAACATCACACTCATTCAATCTCATAACATATTGATATTTATTCTCATCACAGAAATTCACATTCATTCCATCATATAATATCACATGTATTTATTTTATTGCATATCTTCACATTCATCCATTTTTGTCGCATCTTATTCATATGCATTCAATCTCATAATATCACATTCAGTCATATCTTATAACACATATCATAATATCTCGTAATACATAAACTTTCATTCTCATTATATGTTATAATTTCTCCTCTCTTCATTCTGATTTCATCATACAGATTATTTTAATGCTCAATCTCAGTTTATCATTTACTTTGCTTTACAATTCATTTTCATCACATCATACAATTTTAGTTGCTTCTCATTCTTATCGATAATGTATCTTACTTCCATTCTCATTTACATCTCATATTACGATTTACTCCACTTTCATTCTTATCAGATAATAATCTACACCCCAAACATAGTTTGGGTGATATTACATAGCACCCCAAATAGACTAGATAATAATCACCACACCCCAAGTAGATCTTGGGTAATATAACATCACATCTCTGGCCAATAGCTTGGAATATTACTTTACTTTATTTTAATTTTCTTCTTACAATTTACTTTACTATAAATTTCTATCTTGCAATACAACTATCATATCAACAACCCACCAATTCACCATGGGAGTTGTGCCAAGGCAGGTAGTTCCCACCATTTCCATGGAAATAGCAGGCAAGTAGTTCCTCGACACAATTCCAAGGTGCATCAACTCATATCATACCATATTTTTCATTTCATAACCATTCTCATATTCATCACGTAATACACCTTACTTCATGTTTTACACTCATATTACATATTACTTTACTTTATTCGTATAATACATACACATTTTCTTCATTTTATTCACATTAATTCACATACATAATTCATTCACTTTTACTTTTATACTCATATACATAACACCATATTAATTCACATATATAATTCCTTCACTTTTTATATTTAATCACATAACACAAATATTTTTCTTTTCATAGATATTCTCATATCACAATTTCTTTATTTTTCATATATAATCATATAATGCAATCTCCTTACTTTCATACTTATTTAACCACATACTTCATTTTCCATTCATTTTCATCTACATACTCATGATTCCTATTCTTTCATACTCATCTTCATTCATATAAATTTTCTTTTACTCTTCTTATTCATTTCAACTCATACACTTGCTTTACTTTCTCTATTTCACTTTACATTAGATACTTTCTTTTCTTTCTCATTCACATATCACATCATATGCTTTCTTTACTTTCTCATTTTCCTTTTCATTTCATATTTATTTATTTTATTAATTTGTCAACCAGTGATCCACAGTATCCCAATATACTGAAAGTCAACAGCCCAGTAAACAAGTGGACCTCTCCCCCCTTCCCCCCTGTCCCCCGGGGTCTTACGCGTCCGAGGCTGCGTCTTCCTCCCAGCTTATGCCAGCGAGAGAAACACCGTTGCCCACCAAGGGTCTTACACATCCATCAAGACTAGAGCCGATAGCTCTGTCAAACAAAAATCGTTGTCCACCAAGGGTCTTACGCATCGCAGCCCACCAAGGGTCTTACGCATCCATCAAGATTAAAGCTGATAGCTCCGTCAAACACAAATTACTGCCCACCAAGGGTCTTACGCATCCAACAGAACCTCAAGCTGATAGCTTGGGTGATAAAACACGCACCCCAAACATAGTTTGGGTAATAAACACCGCATCCCAAGCTAGTCCTTGGGTATTAGAAGGTCTAGCCCAAACCCCCAAGATTTCTGTAGGTATTGGTCAACAAAATTTAACTGTTATTATCATTTTTTGTTTCATCTTTTCTTCATATTATCACCATATAACATCTCATCTTTCATTTCAATAATTTGTCACATTTTTGACTTTAACCATGAGAATTATTATCTCATTTTATTATCACATACCATCTCATCTTTTATCTTAACATATTAACACATATTCGGTGTTCTCCATATTATTTATCTTCTCATTGTATCACATATATGCACACACCATGTTATTTAACTTATAAAATCATCACATCATATTATTGCGTATCATGAATGCACCATATTATTTATTTTGTCACAACATCACACATTATATGTATACCATGCTATTTATTACCTCAGTATATCACATATTTACATACACCCAGTTATTTAATTTATAAGATTCTTACATCATATTATTTCGTATTATGAATTCACCAAAATATTTATTTAGTCACGTTATGATATATTATGAATATGCCAAGTTAAGTAGATGATTATATCATATTATTGCCTATTAGTTTCACTTTGAACATCACTATATTGTACATAGATGCACTCATTAATTTCATCGATTATGATACCACAACTCATTATCACCTATATATATCACTAACATGCACCATATAGGTCAATACATCATAACACCATATATATGTCATTTTTGTTTATCTACTGTATATTATACGTATATCAACCCCAATTACTTCATATTATCATACATATACCCAATATATCACACATAACACTAAATATTCAAAATCACACAAATTCACCATGTAACACAATTTGAACAGATAAAAATTTTGTATTTTGTATTAAGTCCACATTTGGCTATGACTCACAAAAATCATATCGAATCCGTATAAAATTCTGTCATAGCATATTTTCATGCCCTGCTTCCCAAAAGGAATACGGAATACGGCACGCAATGAAGTCCAGCGAATGGTTTTCACCATCCATGAGCGGTAAGGATCTACTCAACTAGCATAACAGGAACAATATACTCAACCACGCATGCATGAAAAATTATTAAACAACAACATTTATTTGCAACAAATATAAATCTCCCAAACAAGTACAAGATCTGGATCAAAATAAAACTTCGGGACTACAAGCCCGTTACAAGTTTCAATGTAGCAACAAGAATGAAATAACTCTAGAACAAAATAACTAAGCAAGATTCTCCAAAGCGAAGCCTAAAACATTTGCTCACCAACTCCCGCAGGTAGTTGATCACCAAAACCTGCTCATATAGAAATTGAAAGAAAATAGGAAAAACAGGAAAACAGTACGCCCGTTAGTGCTAGTTACGGCACAAGTAGTACAAGCAAGAAAGAGTCGGAACGGAAATATGAAACGAGAAACAGGAAGTAATAGCATGGAGGAAAACAAACAGTAGATGAATAGTCTACAAGTGAGAGGAAACAATAGCAGGAAAACTGTAACGGAAACAGTATCAGTAACAGTAATAGTGATGGTAACACGCAGCAGTAACAGGTAACAGTCCCAGGAAAACAGGGGTGTCCCAGTGAAACAAGTTATTCTTAAGTCTATTGTTCAATACTATCTAGGTAGCACTTCATGCATTCCAAATTTTACCACATGGTTGTTACATACAATCAAGTTTTGTTTAGATTTCTTAGTGGAGCCTATATGGTCGTGTACTCAGGCATCCAGTAAACAGTAACAGTGTCATGAATCATGTAATCATGTATCCATAAAAAACAGTTGAGACCTATGGGTCCACTTCCAAGTACACCTTCCTATAAGAAAGTATGTAGTCAGATAAACGTAATAGTCGGTGAAACACGGTACAACAGTAAACAAATGGGAAAATGGTTCCCCTTCTTAGTACACATTTCTATATTGTCCACTATTAGATCTTTTCCTTAACCCCGGCTTGATTACTTATCATTATCATTAAAAAAGGTGTGGGCGAGCACAACGGGGCAAGAAAACATGGCACAGAGGTCACGAGTTTTCTTGGTTTGGCTGGCTATTATCGGAAGTTCGTCCAAGATTTTTCGAAGATAGTAGGACCATTAACTAAATTGACTGGGAAGGATAAGAAGTTTTGTTGGTCTGCTGAGTGTGATGAGGCTTTTATTGAGTTGAAGAACAGATTGACGGCGGCGCCTGTGTTGACTATTCCAGATGGTTCAGGTGGATTTGTGGTTCACTGTGATGCTTCGGGTAAGGATCTTGGAGCAGTTCTTATGCAGAAGGGCCGAGTCGCTGCATATGCATCGAGGCAGTTGAGGCCGCATAAGAAGAACTATCTTACTCATGACTTGGAGTTAGCAGCAGTGATTCATGCTCTGAAGCTGTGGAGACATTATTTACTTGGAGACCGAGTGGAGTTTACAGACCACAAAAGTCTCAAGTACTTCTTCACCCAGAAGGAGTTGAACATGAGGCAAAGGCATTGGTTGGAACTTATGGCCAATTATGACATCAGTTTGCAATACCATCCTACTAAAGTAAACTTGGTACCAGATGCTTTGAGCAGGAGACCAGCAGTTATGTTTCTTACTCAGCAGAGTGATCTCATTGAGCAGATGAGGAGGTTGGAGTTGGATGTTATGTTGCCGAGTTCTGGTCGGAGTTGTTTGGCGCACCAGCTACAGTCGTCTCTTGTTGAGCAGATTAAAGAGGCGCATGCTAGCGATGCGCAGTTGCAGGATTTTCAAGCTGAGGTTGAGTCTGGGTCCAGGACGGATATGGTTATTCATGTAGATGGTTCGCTTCATTTTGGTTCTCGGTTGTATGTCCTTAAGGGTGAAGTTCATCAGAGGTTGCTTGAAGTTTTTGTATTCTATCCATCCCGGCAGTACTAAGATGTATTGGGATTTGAAGCTTCATTTCTGGTGGCATGTTATGAAGAGGGCTGTTGCTCGGTTTGTTCTCAGTGTTTGGTCTGCCAGCAGGTTAAGGCAGAACATCAGAGAACCGCTGGACTTCTTCAACCGCTTCCTATTCCAGAGTGGAAGTGGGAACATATCACCATGGATTTTGTGACCGCTTTGCTGAGGAGTCCTAAGGGTCATAATGCTATTTGGGTGATTATCGACCGTTTGACGAAGAGTGCTCACTTCATTCCTTTTCGTGTCGGTCAGTCTACTGAGAGCCTTGCTGAGAGGTATATGCAAGAGATTGTTAGACTTCATGGGGTCCCAGTCAGTATTGTATCCGACAGGGATACGAGATTCAGATTTCAGTTTTGGAAGAGTCTTCAGAATAGTTTGGGGAATTAATCTAAGTACAGTACAACTTTTTATCCCCAGACTGATGGATAGTCAGAGTGGACTATTTAGATTCTTGAGGACATGTTGAGGTCCTGTATGCTTCAGTTTGGTGGGTCTTGGGAGGATCATTTGCATCTTGTAGAGTTTTCGTACAATAACAGCTTTCAAGCCAGTATTAAAGCTGCTCAGTTCGAGGCACTCTATGGGCAGAAGTACAGATCACTAGTGTGCTGGGATGACATTGGTGAGAGGAAGTTGTTGGGTCCAGAGTTGATCACCAAGATAATGTTAGTGTAGGTGCCCTAGAGGCAATACAATGATATTATGTAATCAGTATTATTGACATTATGTTCTATTTGATTATATTAATAATTTATTATGCTTCGTATTTACTGCGTTATAAATGTTAGCATGATAAATGTCCTTAGATTATTAATACGAACTATATGAACATGAGATTATATATAGTATAATAATCTTAAATGTCCCTAGTCGAGTATTATTATTATTAGGACAGTAATAATACATTGAGACTAGTATGTTGATTGATTGATGACCACCTCTCATGGGTCATTAGTATAGAGATACTAAAATCAATACATAGGTAAATGTAAGAGTACATTGTACTGGACAGACCCACTGTGAGATTCATCCATGGAATAAATAAATAAGTGTCATAAGTAATCTCACTGTGATAATGGTGTAATGGTCCTCTGACCTGAAATCATTATATTTCTACACGAGAATTAATGTACTTTGATTCTATCAAAAGTTATCTTTAATCGGGTAATGATAAAGATAGTATTGGGTTCATTATGAATCGTGTGAGAAATGTGAATGATCTAGATGGAATTTAACCCTCCTAATTTTAGGAGCGATATTATCGGCCTCTTGTTTGAGTGAGACTATGAAATGCATGGCCATGCTCAAATATTGATTTGTTTGAATAGTCTACTCATCGATCAAGAAAATAAAGATTAAATTATTAAGAGGATGACACGAACCATGCCTCTAGTTTAATCTATAATATCAAGGTTAAAAGGATTATATTACACAGAGACATTAGTCACGAAAGGTTTAATTGAATCACCAATTATTATTATTACTTGGGTAGCAATGATGTATTACTAGATGCCGCTCATTGTTTATAATTTTATTATTAGATAATAAAATTATTGCCAACGTAATAATAACCTAAAGGGTCACACACTTAGAACGTTTAAAAGGAGTTTTAATTTAAATTCGGAATTTAAATTAAATGATTATAAATTCGAAATTAGTTATTTAATTAATTGAGTTGGACTTGATTAATTAAAGTGTAATTCGAATTTAAATCTTTAAACCGAATCAGTTTGGTTTAGTAGAAGCCCAAACCGATTACGGTTACGCCCACCTCATTCTCTCTTATAAATACATAGAGATGTATTGGTTTAGGGTTGGTCTTTTGGAAAAATTCGTTTTCCACAAAAACCCTAGCCGCTCCAACTGTTGAGAGGCAAGAGAGAGAGAGAGAGATAGAGGCAAGCATCATCGGCTAGTACCGGCTCCCTTGATCGTTGGACGATCGGACGTTCGTGTGGACTGCTTTAGAGATGCGGATCTTGCTACAAGGATTGCGTGGTGATTGTATAACAGGACCTCCATCTTTCAGCCTTCGTAAAGCTCTTAAAAGGTAAAATTTCGTTTCTCCATAATCAGCCATGTCTTGTACACGGATCCTAGGGTTAGGGTTCAGATTTTATGGTTTTACGACTGTTTTTTTTCGCTGCGTTTGTGCCCCGAAATCCTACATTGGTATCAGAGCTGCGTGTATAAGGGGCTGATTTGGTTACGTGTTTACTGCATTCGATGCATGTATGCATGTTTTAAGAATCTGCCTTGATACGGTTATATGATATGTCGATTATAATATGTTATGCCGATCATATATGATTCTGTTATGCTATATATTGTGATTTGATCATACTGGTATGTTTTACAATCTGCCATGACTGATCAGTAAGCGATTTTTTATGTTATGCATGATGTTTGGTTTATATGGTGATATAAACTGATGGACAGATGGTGTTTTGACACGATCTGTAAACTGGGATATGATATGAATGTATATGATACATGGTTCCGGAACTGTATATGATGCAGTGGCGGCAGAGACTAAAAGATATGATCTGTTGTTCGAAATCGATGATTTCTGAATAGGGATAGTCTTCTGGAATTAAAAAAAATTTCTGATTTCGAGCTGACCGGTCAGCTCGACCCCCGCCCGGGGCTGCCGCCCCCGGACCCCTGCTGTATATATATATTTTTTTGTGTTCTTAATTGTTTACTTGAGCATGGTGCTGGTTATGGCCTTAAGACCCTTAGATTAATGGTTTATGGTTTTGGTTTTGTAAATACGACTTGCATGTCGTTTTCTTCATTCTTGTAATTGTATAATCTCGAATGTAACTCGAGTTTTATTATGTAAGTACATTAGTATAGGTTGTTTTCAATTATTCTATGTAATGTACTTGAAGATTGAAGGACGATCCAAGAAGTGGAGCAACCAAGGAGAATGAAGACATGTAATTGTATTTATATTTTCCACCATAGATTGACCTCGATCCTTTCATTAGCTTGAAAGGATCATGTAGGATAAAGGCCATAACCAAGCATGTTTACATACTGCACTTTACATATTGATGTATGAATGTTTGTGTAGAATACATTATGATGCATGCTTCAATTAGATTAATAATGTATTAATGTATGTATTAGATACATCACCCATGCCATGCCTGCTTAAACAAGATAAAATCTGTAACGATTTAAGATGAACATTAAACAAATGATCATGAGATTCTCATGTTTATGAAACACAGCAATTAAATATGAATTTTCATTGATTCAACGATTGAATGATTTTGTCAACAACCGATTACGAATCTGTAAGAAAAGGGGTGCCAATAATGCCGTCTGTGCGTTAACCTCTGATCTGGAAATCATTCATTCAACGAATTTTTGATTTGAAATATTTAGTTCCAAGACAAATTGGGAATCTCTTTATGATGAGATCATGATCGTTTATAAGTAAACCCCTTAACAAAATATTAAGTTAATTAGATGCTTTCCAATGAATTAACACTCATCAAAGCCTAGATCATAAAGGGTGGGTTTGCCAAAGTAGAGCACTCCTTTTAACCGTGGTTAGGTGCGAAAGAATAAATGTGATATTCTTCATGTTAATCATTGGGTCCAACTTAACTAAGTCGTCACAATAGGATTGTGGATAGTGAACTTAGAAGCATAGAGTTTGGCAAAATTTATTAGATAAATTAGAACAATAGTTGTTCACCAAACTATCCAAGAATTATATGTGATATAATTGACAAATGTTGTCTACCTAAATAGTTATGTTTTGGGAGAATTGGCCAATGCTGACTCAAGGCATAATGAAATATGGATCTTGGCTCACTAGAAAATTAGTTTCCGAATTGATAGTAAGGGCTATTAGTTTGAACAAAATAGTGGGAGGTATATTAAGTTGAATGTACCATGATCACTTGAACATAATTATTAATTATTTGACAATCTAACTTATCTTATGCATTTTAAACATTGTAGATACTAAATGGCGCAAAACACAAACAACTCTTTCTCCGTGCGATCAGTCCTTGAGAAGGACAAGCTGACAGGAACAAACTTCCTTGACTGGTCTAGGAATTTGAGGATTGTCCTCAGGCAGGAGCGTAAGCTCCATGTTGTTGAAATTCCTCCACCGGTCCATCCTGGTGACGGTACAACTCGTGCTCAACTAAATGCTTACCAGAAGCATATTGATGATGCGACGGATGTTGCTTGTCTCATGCTTGCAACTATGAGTGCTGAGCTTCAGAAGCAGCATGAGCATATGGATGCTTATGCTATGCTTGAGCATCTTCAGACGATGTTTCAAGTACAGGCTCGTCAAGAAAGGTTCAATACGTACAAAGCAATTTTTAACTGCAAGCAAGGAAATAACCCGGTTGGACCGCATGTTCTGAAGATGATTGGGTATTTTGAATACCTAGACCGTTTGGGCTCCGGGCTTACTCGAGAGGCTCAAATAGATATTATCTTGCAATCTTTGAACAGCAACTATGCCCAGTTTATTATGACTTTCATCATGACCGAGCAAGACAAAACACCCACTGAATTGTTGGCACTGTTAAGAACTACCGAAGCCAACATGCAAAAGGCACCTGAGAATGCTCCCATAATGATGGTGGGCAATAAAGGTGCTAAGGGAAAGGGAAAATGGAAGGGCAAGAAAAAGATTGGATCTAATGCAGTTGCTCCTTCCAAGCCCACTTTCAAGAAAGCTCTCAAGCCTAAAGGTGGTGTTGCTAAACCTAATAAGGGTGATTGTCACTGGTGCAAGAAACCAGGTCATTGGAAGAGAAACTGTCCAGCTTATTTGGAAAGTCTGAAGAGCGTGAAATCTCTGAATATTTCTGATTCAGGTATTCATGTTATAGAAGTCAATTTATCTACTTCTACATCTTGGGTATTGGATACTGGATGTGGTTCTCACATTTGTATTAATGTGCAGGGACTTCAAAGGAGTAGATCTTTGGCAAAGGGAGAGATCGACCTACGCGTTGGCAATGGAGCAAAGGTTGCTGCTTTGGCCGTAGGGACTTATTATTTATCGTTGCCCTTTGGGCTTATTTTAGAACTTGAGAACTGTTATTACGTGTCTGCGATTTGCAGAAACATTATTTCTATTTCTTGTTTGGACAAGAAGGGTTTTTCGTTTATAATAAAAGACAATTGTTGCTCTTTTGGTTTAAATGATTTAACTTATGGTGTAGCGCGTTTATTTAATGGTTTATATGTTCTAGATCTTGATTATACTCCCATCTATAATATGAATAAACGTCTTAAAGCAAATGACTCAAATCAAACATACCTTTGGCATTGTCGATTAGGCCATATAAATGAGAATCGCATATCCAAACTACATAAAGATGGATTTTTGGATAAGTTTGATTTTGAATCATACGATGAATGTGATGCTTGTTTACTTGGTAAAATGGCAAAAGCTCCTTTTACTAAACAAGGTGAAAGGGCCAACGAACGATTAGAACTGATACATAGTGATGTATGTGGTCCAATGCGTTCTATGGCAAGAGGTGGCTTTTATTACTTCATAACATTTACTGATGATTTCAGTAGATTCGGATATGTGTATCTTTTGAAACACAAATCTGAATCCTTTGAAAAGTTCAAAGAATTTAAAGCTGAAGTAGAAAAGCAAATAGGCGGAAGTATTAAAACTCTTCGATCTGATCGAGGAGGTGAATACTTAAGCCATGATTTTAAGAATTACTTAAAGGAGTGTGGTATAGTATCACAACTCACTCCTCCTGGAACACCACAATGGAATGGGGTTTCTGAAAGGAGAAATCGTACCTTATTGGACATGGTACGATCGATGATGAGTCATGCTGATCTTCCAATAAGTTTCTGGGGTTATGCCCTAGAAACGGCTGCACATACACTAAACCGAGTTCCAACTAAAGCGGTTCAAAAGACTCCATATGAGATATGGACTGAGAAACGTCAAAGCATGTCATTTATGAAAATATGGGGATGTGAAGCGTTTGTGAAATGTATGATCTCTGACAAGCTTGGACCAAAATCAGACAAATGTTATTTTGTGGGGTACCCGAAGGAAACTAAGGGTTACTTCTTCTATAATCCGACCGAGAACAAAATAGTTGTTTCTCGCACTGCTGTATTTCTTGAATGAGAGCTAGTCTCCAAAAGAAACAGTGGGAGGAAAATAGAACTCGATGTAGCTCGAGACCCACAAGATAATGTTGAACCCGAATTGGAACTTGAGCAGGATATTCAAGATAATATTCAAGATGACACTGCTCAAGAAACACAGATTGTTCGTAGATCTGGTAGGATTCGCCATAAACCTGAGAGATATTATGGATTTCTCTTAATAGAGAATGGTGATTTGATGCTCATAAATCAAGATGAGCCCCTCACCTACCAAGATGCTATGAACAGTCCTGACTCTGAGAGATGGCTAGAAGCCATAAAATTTGAAATGGATTCCATGTATGATAACCAAGTATGGACTTTGGTTGATCCACCTGAAGGGGTAAAACCTATAGGGTGCAAATGGGTTTTCAAAAAGAAAATCGACATGGAAGGAAATGTTCAGACCTATAAAGCTAGGTTGGTTGCAAAAGGTTTCAAACAAATTCATGGTATTGACTATGATGAAACTTTTTCACCTGTAGCTATGGTCAAATCCATTAGGATTTTGCTTGCAATAGCAGCTTATCATGATTATGAGATCTGGCAGATGGATGTCAAAACAGCCTTCCTTAATGGGAGCCTTGAAGAGGATGTGTACATGACACAACCTGAAGGTTTTGTCAATCCAAGGGATGCTAGAAGGATATGTAATTTGCGTCGATCCATTTATGGACTGAAGCAGGCCTCAAGGAGGTGGAATATTCGTTTTGACCAGACAGTCAAGGAATTTGGCTTTATTCAAAACGAAGATGAATCTTGTGTTTACAAAAGGGTTAGTGGGAGCCACGTGGCATTCATAGTATTATATGTTGATGATATATTACTTATCGGGAATGACATACCTTCTCTACAGGCTGTTAAGACTTGGTTGGGAAAAAATTTCTCCATGAAAGATTTAGGCGAGGCGACCTATATATTAGGGATCAGGATCTATAGAGATAGATCCAGAAGATTGATCGGCCTAAATCAGAGTACATATATTGACAAAGTACTGCATCGTTTTGGGATGCAAGATGCTAAAAGGGGATTTGTCCCGATGTCTCATGGGATATCGATCTCGAGTGACAATAGTCCTAAAACATTGGATGAAAAGGACCGCATGAGTAAGATTCCATATGCTTCTGCAATTGGATCTATCATGTATGCAATGATATGTACTCATCCTGATGTGTCGTATGCTTTGAGTATGACAAGCAGGTTCCAGTCTAATCCAGGTGAAGGTCACTGGACAGCTGTCAAGAATATTCTTAAATACTTGAAGAGGACTAAAGATTCATTCTTGGTATATGGGGGAGAAGAGAGACTAGTGGTAAAAGGTTACACTGATTCTAGTTTCCAAACAGACAAGGATGATTCTTTATCCTAGTCTGGTTTCGTGTTTTGTCTCAACGGAGGTGCTGTAAGCTGGAAAAGTTCAAAGCAAGAAACAGTAGCTGATTCTACAATGGAGGCTGAGTATATTGCTGCTTGCGAAGCAGCTAAGGAGGCAGTTTGGATCCAAAATTTCATCACAGGGCTTGGTGTGGTTCCATCGATCGCAGATCCTATCGATCTTTATTGCGATAATAGCGGAGCCATAACACAAGCAAAGGAACCAAGATCGCACTCCAGGGCAAAGCATATACTTAGAAGATATCACCTTATTCGTGAGATTAATGAACGAGGAGATATACATATATGTAAAGTGCAAACAAATGATAACGTAGCTGACCCATTGATTAAGGCTTTGTCGCAGCAGAAGCACGAGGGTCACACTAGTTCCATTGGTATTCGATACAAGAGTGATTGGCTCTAGTGCAAGTGGGAGATTGTTAGTGTAGGTGCCCTAGAGGCAATACAATGATATTATGTAATCAGTATTATTGACATTATGTTCTATTTGATTATATTAATAATTTATTATGCTTCGTATTTACTGCGTTATAAATGTTAGCATGATAAATGTCCTTAGATTATTAATACGAACTATATGAACATGAGATTATATATAGTATAATAATCTTAAATGTCCCTAGTCGAGTATTATTATTATTAGGACAGTAATAATACATTGAGACTAGTATGTTGATTGATTGATGACCACCTCTCATGGGTCATTAGTATAGAGATACTAAAATCAATACATAGGTAAATGTAAGAGTACATTGTACTGGACAGACCCACTGTGAGATTCATCCATGGAATAAATAAATAAGTGTCATAAGTAATCTCACTGTGATAATGGTGTAATGGTCCTCTGACCTGAAATCATTATATTTCTACACGAGAATTAATGTACTTTGATTCTATCAAAAGTTATCTTTAATCGGGTAATGATAAAGATAGTATTGGGTTCATTATGAATCGTGTGAGAAATGTGAATGATCTAGATGGAATTTAACCCTCCTAATTTTAGGAGCGATATTATCGGCCTCTTGTTTGAGTGAGACTATGAAATGCATGGCCATGCTCAAATATTGATTTGTTTGAATAGTCTACTCATCGATCAAGAAAATAAAGATTAAATTATTAAGAGGATGACACGAACCATGCCTCTAGTTTAATCTATAATATCAAGGTTAAAAGGATTATATTACACAGAGACATTAGTCACGAAAGGTTTAATTGAATCACCAATTATTATTATTACTTGGGTAGCAATGATGTATTACTAGATGCCGCTCATTGTTTATAATTTTATTATTAGATAATAAAATTATTGCCAACGTAATAATAACCTAAAGGGTCACACACTTAGAACGTTTAAAAGGAGTTTTAATTTAAATTCAGAATTTAAATTAAATGATTATAAATTCGAAATTAGTTATTTAATTAATTGAGTTGGACTTGATTAATTAAAGTGTAATTCGAATTTAAATCTTTAAACCGAATCAGTTTGGTTTAGTAGAAGCCCAAACCGATTACGGTTACGCCCACCTCATTCTCTCTTATAAATACATAGAGATGTATTGGTTTAGGGTTGGTCTTTTGGAAAAATTCGTTTTCCACAAAAACCCTAGCCGCTCCAACTGTTGAGAGGCAAGAGAGAGAGAGAGAGATAGAGGCAAGCATCATCGGCTAGTACCGGCTCCCTTGATCGTTGGACGATCGGACGTTCGTGTGGACTGCTTTAGAGACGCGGATCTTGCTACAAGGATTGCGTGGTGATTGTATAACAGGACCTCCATCTTTCAGCCTTCGTAAAGCTCTTAAAAGGTAAAATTTCGTTTCTCCATAATCAGCCATGTCTTGTACACGGATCCTAGGGTTAGGGTTTCGGATTTTATGGTTTTATGACTGTTTTTTTTCGCTGCATTTGTGCCCCGAAATCCTACAGATAATGGATGTTGTGGTCCAGATCAGGAAGCATTTGCAGGCAGCTCAGGATAGGCAGAGGTGATGGGCTGATGTTCATCGTAGAGCTTTGGAGTTTGTTGTTGGTGACCATGTTTTCCTTATGGTATCACCTTGGCGCGGTGTCATTCGGTTCGGTGGCGGGGGTAAGCTTAGCCATAGGTTTGTTGGACCGTTGGAGATTTTGGAGCGAGTAGGCAAGGTGGCCTATCGTCTTGTATTGCCGCCAGCGTTATCAGGAGCGCATAATGTTTTCCATGTCTCACAACTCAGGAGATATATCCGTGATGACAGCCACGTGATCAACTATTCTGAGTTGACCGTTCGACTGAATTTTACTTGTGAGATTCTGCCAGTTGCTATTGTGGATCGACGGAAGAAAGTGCTTAAGAACAAGGTCATCAAGTTGGTTCGTGTTGCTTGGAATCCTCACTTGTCTGGTGAGTCGACTTGGGAGCTGGAGGAGGAGATTCAGCAGAAGTTTCCTCATTTGTTTGAGTAGTTTGTTTTGTTTGGTTTTGCCTTTTTTTTCTCTTTTGGGGTTAACCTATGTATCTTCTTTTGAATTTCGAGGACGAAATTTTCTGTTAGGTGGGTAGGATTTTAACCCCTGATTTTCATTTTGTGTATTTTGTATGTATTTTTAGTTATGGTGTATTTTATCTCTCTTGTATTTTCTGAACCGTATGTTGGATTTGTTTTCAATATATATTCGTTTTATTTCATTTTGAGCTCCTCGTGTGTGATTGATTGTCTCTTTTGTCTCGTTTTCTTTCAATTTGTTGGTCTTTCCATCATTTTTGGTCTCGTTATCTTTATTTTTATTCTTCATGGTGTTGTGGAGGTGTTTTGATGGTCTTTTTCCCACTCCTATTAATTTGATCCCTAATAAGTTTTCGTAGCCAAATAAATTTCCAATCCTAACTGCATTTCTATTCTTATTTGACCCAATATCCAAAACCCATTTGTAAACCTAATACTAATCCTATTACCCAATACCCATTAACCCACACCTTAATCCTATATATAAACCCCCCCTCACAAACCAAACCCTAACCCTAACTCCTAAACTAAAGGCCTCTATCCTCTCTCTCCCTCTCCTTGACCGGTTGCACACCCCAACCTGCACCCTTCACACCTCCCGGCATGCCCTCATCACCACCAGGCCGACCACCTCACCTCTCCCCTACTTTCCACCTCCGACCATCTCCAAACCCGAGCCCCTTCTTCCTTGCCTTGCCGGCCTTTCACCACACCACCACCATCAACTCTTGCACTATCAAGCCCAACTCTCTTAGTGGTGTTCTTAAAGTGGTTGCTAGTCGCTTTGATCGTCTCACGCTTTAAGGAGTTTCGTTCGTGTGGAGATTCTCGCTTGTGTTGCTTGGATTTTCAGATTTGCAGATTTTCGTTCATGGGTTTTGCTTCTTTTCTCATTTGCATCGTTCTTCATCCCCAAATTAAGGCAAGTAACTTGTAATCCAATTCATTTGTTTGGTACAAGTCCCAAAGTTCACTTATAGTGTAGTTGGATCTGGAGACGACTCTTGTATGTATTTTTCCTTGATGGGTTTTGTCTCTATTCTTATATTTTGGCCATAGAAAACTCACGACACCATATTGACATGAATTAACCTAGGATTCGCCCGTTCTTAATTTTTGATCGTGTATGTGAGACTTGTGTGAAAATTCGTGTTTTGGTTGAGACCCATGTGAAATTGTTGGTGTCGACATGTTAATAATCCTAATTTGTTTAGACACTTGGTAGACTTTATTTCAATTTTGGATATGTTTGGATCAATTTTCTTGAATCTATGCTGATTTTGTTCTTGAGGGAGAAATCTGTATTTTTTGCACTGTTCTGTTTCATTTACAGTTTTTGACTGGGTTAGAGTCAGTATCTTGATTTCGATATAAAATATGAGTTTCAGATAATTTTCTCTACTTTCAACCCCCTTGACCTTTCTTGATTTTGATTTTGTATGACTGAGTTATGACTGTTTTAGTACAGAGGTGTCGATCTTTTCCAGATTCTGTTTTTCAGTAATTTTGATAACAAACTATTTTCAAGAACCATGCTATACATATTATTTTGATTTCAAACTTTGGTCAGTGTTTCTTTATTAAGTTAGGGATTACCCAGAATTTTGGTGAATTTTATTGATAAGTTTTATGTGATTTTTCGTGCTCATTTCTAAAATCCATTCGTACTGTATTTTGCTCGCTGTTCTGTAAAGAACTCTATTTTCACTATGATTCCTTATCCTTTATGAAAATTGTTTGTGAAATATGAAAGTTAGTATATTTCATCTATTTTCACCTCCCTTTGGCGGATTTGGATTTCGTTTCACTGGTTACGAGATATCTTAGTTTTCGTACAACATTGTTGGGACTTCCAAATTTTCCAATGTTGTTTCTTGATGTTTTCTTAATTTTGATAACTAAACAAATTTTTCTGGATAATTATGAAACTTTATATTTTGATTTTAAACATATAGGGTAATACCCCAGATTTTTCCTGAATTTATTTGAGAGGTTTTGATGCAGTTTTCTTGATTGAGGATTCGTTTTCCTGATTCTGACTGAACAAGTTTTCTGTTTTCCAATCTGTTTTGAGTTATGATGTTGTGAATTACTATATAACTTATTTAGAATTTCTGGATTCGTGTGGAAGTCTATTTTCTAGATCCTTCGACAGATCCAGATTTGGATGTTTGTAGTAGCGGGGATCACTTTTTTAGTACAACACTGTCTTCCTGTCCTGAATTAGAAAACTAGTTATTTTATCCTGTTATGTGATATCTTATACCTGTACTTGTTTATCTTGCACCCTGAACCTGATACATGTTTATATCCTGTTATTCTTGCTTTGTTTTGCGACACCTACTTGCATGCCTGATTATAATAATAAATGACGAAGCCGGGGTTTAAGGGAAAGATCTAGTAGTGGAAAATATAGTAACGTGTACTTGGAAGAGGACCTGTGTCCTGCCTGCCTGTTATGTGTTCATGAGTACATGATTCACGATCTTGTTTACCTGTACCTGACTGCATGCTTCCCTATAGGAAGATCTACTCGGAAGATAACCACTAGGTTATGCCTGTTTTCCTGTACCTGACTACATACTTCACTTAGGAAGGTGTACTCGGAAGAGAACCACTAGGTTCTACCTATTCCTGTTATTCCTGTTTCCTGTACCTAAGTACACTGCCCTATGGACTCCACTATGAAATCTAAAGCAAAACTGTTTGTTGTAGCAACTATGTAGTAAAAACCGGGATGCATGAAGTGCTACCTAGATAGTAAAATAACAAGACTTGACATGACATAAATCTGACTATCCTGTTACATGATTACATGATTACTTGTATACCTGATTACCTGTTTGCTTGTTACCTGTACCTGTTACATGTTACCTAATTATCTGTTTACTTGTTTACTTGTATTCCTGTTTCCTAATACCTATGCATGTTTACCTTTTTACTTGATTACTTGACACTTGATTCATGCCAGTTACACTTGATCACATTACCATGCTAGTTGTTTATGTTGACATCACATATATACCATGTTGCTAGTTAGTTTCTCCATGTGCTTGTATCCTACATTATTTGTGACCCGTAACTTGCAATTGACGGGTACTTGTTTTTCTCTTTCATTCTCCTGCAAATTCACTAATTGCAGATCAGGATGGATGACTACCAGATGGTATTGGCGAGATGATGTATTAGTGCTGGATTTCTGCTTTTATTATTACTACTACTTGTTGCTTTAACTTGAAATAAAATGCACTTGATGATTTGGATATTTATTTTGTATTTGGGCGATGTGACCCAGGATATTTGTTTTGTTCAGAACCTGATTATTTGAGATAAATTGTATTTGGTTTTCGAGTAATTTATGTTGGTATATTGTTTCAATTATGCCTGTTGGTTGATACTTTTGCTTCCGACTCTGATTATTCTTGTGGTATGTTGTAAAGAATTCCTGAACAACTTATGGATGATGAAAATCATTCGCTGGGCTTTTGTTACGTATCCGTATTCCGTATCTTTTTGGGAAACGGGACGTGATTGGATTTTTATTGGTATCAGAGTCCAGGTTTGGCTAATGTATTAGTTGCCTAATATATTAGACAAGCTTGGCTCAAACTGGGATCTGCACAACATTTCACCAACCATGCATGCATAAATGAAATATATACCAACTCTGGTTCTGGATGCTAATTGTTTTTGTTCTGTGCAGACTATGGCTCGTAGAGGTTCTACTTCTCAGTTGCAGGTTGATCCGATTGAGGTTGTCACTACTGTGCTTGAGCGACTGATTAATCAGCAGCAAAACCATAGTGATCTTGTGATGGCTGCTCTTGAAGCTGCCCAGGTTCTGCCTCCTGTTGTGCCTGTGCAGGAAAATCTTCTGCCTCGCCCCAAGGACAATTACAGATTTTATGAGGCTGCATCCCGACTATTTTTCTGGCACTGAGACGCCTTTGGAGGCTGAACAGTAGTTGATCCGGACTGAGCGGTTGTTGTTAGCGGCTCGTGTCGCCGAGGCTGATCGGGTGGACGTTGTTTCCATCCAGCTGGTGGATTTGGCTCATATCTGGTGGATGGTCGAGGCTGAGCGTCTTGAGAGGCTTATTGTGTGGGCTACTTTCACTCGGGGATTCTTGGAGAAGTTCTTCCCCAGTAGTAATTGAGTTGAGATGGAACAACAATTCCTGGCCCTAAAATAGGTTAAGTCATCATCCTATTTTGGATTTGGTACATAATTGTTCATGCAATATTGTAACATGGACTTTCTTGTAACATGGTTCAAGGTCAGTGGATGAGTACGCAGCTGAGTTTACTAGACTTATCCGCTTTACTGCCGTTCTTGTGGCAACCGAAGAGGATAAGGCTCGTAGATTCACAAATGGGCTTAAGCAGGACATCAAGAGGCATCTTGTCTCTCTTCGCTTGCGTACCTACATTGAGGCTCTTGAGGCAGCCCGAGCCCAGGAGCCAGCTCGTGGTGGTCCGTCTTCTTCCCAGCGGACTGTTCTCGTTGCTATTGCTAGGCCTTCTGGTGGGCCTATTCGGAGGTCTGTTTCCGCCCATCCAGTCAAGGCAGCTCCTTATTCTTCTGCTGGTACCCAAAGGGGTAGCTACTATGATTTCTGTTGGTTGCTTGGGCATGATCGCAGGGAATGTAGGCACGCCAATCGCCGATGCTTTAGGTGTGGCTCTACTAATCATGCAGTGCGAGATTGTCCACAGCCGTTGCAGCAGTTGGCTCTTCCATCCAGGGGTTCTGTTCAGCAGGCAATTCCAGCTCGTGGTCCAGTTAGGCCACCGCTTCCTCCTCAAAGTAAGATTGTCGGTTAGAGCACCGCTGTTCCGATGAGAGGTTAGGCTTTCAACCTAACTGCTGTAGATGCTGAATCAGCTAAGGGTGTGGTTGTAGGTATCTTTTGTTTATTGTTTTATTGTTGGTTGTTTCTCTTTGCTTTTCTTCATTTCCCTTGCTTTAGTTTTTTCTATTTGTTCTTCTGCATTTTGTTTTTCCTCATCCCTGTTCAACCATTCTTTTCCTTGTCTCTTTTTCTTTCTGTCTTAGGTGTTGTGCTTGTGTGCTCTTTTCCTGCCTATGTTCTTTTTGATTCTGGGACAACCCATTCTTTTGTCTCCTCTCGATTTGTCGCTCGCCATCAGTTGGAATGCAGCAACATGTCAGAGGCTTGGAACATTGTGACAGGTGGTGGAGTTATCATTTGTTCCTGTGAGTGCAGGCAATGTTCCGTTGTTATTGGGGACACAGATTTCAAACCAACCTGATTATAATTGAAAATTCAGGATTCGACGTCATTCTCGGTATGGATTGGTTGGGTGAAGCCCATGCCATTATTGATTGCCGTGCCAAGAAAGTTGTCTTCAGAATTCTAGATCGAGCAGAATTTAAGTTCCATGTCGGGGAGTCTTTCCTTGGCCGAACAAAGACTGCAGTTGAACATGTAGATTGTGCGATGAAATTGCACTCAAGCTATGAGGCTGCGCCTCTAGTAGTTCCGGATTTCTTGGATATTTTTCCAGATGAGTTTCCTGGCTTACCCCCTAATAGGGAAGTGGAATTCGGTATTGATGTTCAGCCTAGAACAACACCGATATCGAAGAGTCCCTACAGGATGGCACCGGTTAAGCTGGCAGAGCTTAAGGTGCAGATTCAGCAGTTGCTTGATTTGGGTTTCATCAGACCTAGTGTTTCGCCTTGGGGTGATCCGATCCTTTTTGTGGACAAGAAGGATAGTAGTCGTCGATTGTGCATGGATTATCGGGAACTGAACAGAGTTACTGTGAAGAATTGGTATCCGTTGTCCAGGATCGATGATTTGTTTGATCAGCTGAGTGGGGTTGCTATTTTCTCGAAGTTGGATCTTCATTCTGGGTATCACCAAGTTAAGGTGAAGGCTACAGATATATAGAAGACTACTTTCAGGACTAGATACGGGCACTATGAGTATCTTGTGATGCCGTTCGGGGTCACGAATGCGCTGGCTGTATTCATGAGTCTTATGAACCGGGTTTTTTCTCAGTTCTTAGATAGATTTGTGGTGGTCTTCATTGATGATATTTTGGTGTATTCTCGGAATCAGGAAGATCATGCTGAGCATTTTAGAGTGGTTCGACAGACTTTGAGAGAGAATCAGCTCTATGGAAAACTTAGCAAGTGCGAGTTTTGGCTCGACAGGATTTCTTTCTTGGGGCACATTGTAATACCCCGAATTTTCATTTATGAAAATTATTATTTTGTACGTAATGTGCACATGCAATCTTGTGATATAAATTTTTATAATTATTTTCATTACATAGACAAATGAGTATACATATATATATATATATATGCTTTTCCATTATTTTTATTAAAGCCCATTTTAACAAACATAAGTTTCTTTTATTTTGAGCCCAAATTAATTTTTTTTTTAAATGTAAGCTAATTGGGCCCATTAAATAAAAGCCCATAAGTTTATTTTCCTTTTTAATACAACTTGTAATGTAGACAATTTTTATAGATTATTTTTATAATAACTAAAAGGTACAACTTTTAAAATGGGAGACTATTGGAAACACGTGCATTGCACGTGCACGTGTTTTGAGCACCCTGGTTTGGTCGGATTTGAATGGGAGGGAAAAAGAAGAGAGTGGAGTTTGTGGGAGTTGGTTTTTGTGTTCATGGTTGGTTACTATAACTTCCCCTTGAATCCTAGCCTTTTTTTCTTAACTCCTAGATCAATCCTAGCCCTCTATTTGTCCTAAATTTTAGTATAAATACCCCCCCCCCCACAGCCTAGTTATTCTTGCACTCTTCATTCTCCAAACCTATAGTGAAAGAATACAAATTATTAGTAGTGGATTATTAGTAGGAATTGAGAATAAAAGATTGAGAGATTGAGAGTGTGTGTGTGCTTGCATCAAGGAGGCTGGCATCATCTTTTGGAGGCTCGGGTTTGGACTTAGGAGGGCTCGGTTTGCACATCAAGCAAGGAGGAGGAGTACTCGTTCGGCAAGCTCGATCTAGGAGGAGAAGGGCTTTTCGTTTAGGAATGGTTGTGTGATTTTTCTCTCCAGATAAGGTGGGTGGTTTTCTATATTTCTAATTTAGATACCATACTATGAGTGATTGAAGTAACGATGCATGAAAGAAACTAATAAGAGTACACTTAATTGTAAAAAATGGACTTGCTAGTTGATTAAATTAATGCTTGATAAGATTGTATGATAACTTGTTATGAATCTTAATTTTGTGTGCGAATGGTTTGTAGTTATGGAAATATTGAATTGGGATTGTCGATAAAGTCAAAATTAAGTGCAAAATGCTAGTAGATGAGATTATCCTTTATGTGCTAAATGGACTATCGTGATAATGTTACTAATGAATAAAATTATCCTATTTGTATTTGGGTTTATGAAAGAGGGAAAAATAGGGTATTAATGTGAATCTTATTATACCAAGTTGTATGTGAGAAATGTTAAAATGAATTATGAAAAGAATAGTATGCAAATTAAATCATTGCATGTGAAATGTGTATTTAATTACCGAAAAATTATTTTAAAAACACTAGGGTGTTATTTTAAGTTGAAATATACATTCTGGAGATTTATATAATTTTTGGTGCAAGCCAAACAAAGATAAGAGCTTCTAAACATCGAAATGTTCTAATGAAACAGAGAGTCGAGTTAAATAAAATTCAAGTTGTAGTTGTGACAACCTGAGCCTATAGCTCAAGTGGTCAGTGAGCCCTTTAGCGCTACGGTAGCGCGGGCGTGTGTGTGCTTCGAGGTCGCTGGTTTGATACTTGTGGCCACCTTCTTTTATTTGCGTTTTAAAAATTAACCCAGATCTCGAACAGAGAGTATAAACCCAGTCTCCTTTTCAAATCGTTGAGCACAGTCGGCCTAGTGGCTAGCTTGTGTGGCTGTCTTCTCTGAGGTTGCGGGTTCGATTCTGGGCATGGCCAGAATGTTTTTTTTAAAAAAAAATGATTTTTTTTGGGTTTTCTTGATGTGTAAAAATTCCAAAAAAATACCGTTATTATTCTAAAATCATATGCAACTTATGAAAATTAATTGGGAGTTATTGGAATGAAATAAAGTGTATTTTTGAAGTAAAATTGTGTTTGAAACTATGGTTCCATACTTGTATAATTTCATAAAAATGTGATTTCACGAGGTGAATAAGATAAGTATTAAAAAGGAAATTTGGTGAGAGAAAATATTAATGTGAATTTTTTTATATGAGTTATTTTGCTAAAGAGTAGTGTGACAATGGCGATTTGTGAATATTCACTTTGAATAGATGTTTCGTATTATTACTTTAATGTGGAAATAAATATTGGTTATGGAATGCATGATTTAGAATTGAACTCCATGTATGATTATTAATTCATGAAAAGATTGGAAATCATGTTATTGAAAAATAGAAATGTTCTTGAGTATGACAAACTCAGATATGTGAATTTGTGAATTGAAATTGAAAATTAGAGTGTAGCCAAAACTCACACCGGCAAGTAAAAGTGATGAGATATGATTATTGAAATTGAAAAAGACCAAGTTCGGGTCAATGTGAAATGAAAGAAATAAGACTGGTATTGGTGAGAGGGCTAACTCTAAGAGATTGATTTTGTTCATGATCTCATTAAATTAAGAATTAGTACATAGTGAAGAGGTGATAAAAGTGAGAGAAAAACACAAGTATGAGAGTCTCGAGTCTACGATATGGGTGTGATTCACAGTTTGTCTTCACGATGTGTCGTGACATGACGTGGGCACTACTCCAGAATTATCAGGATCTTGGCGACGCTTGTGGGGTGTTTGGTGACTGCGAGAGGATCGTGTGCCATGAAGGAGGCTGAATTGTCCATAGGTTGTCTTCACGATGCGTCGTGACATGACGTGGGATTCCCCTCCAGTTTTTCTGTACATGAGCTCGTACTCAAAGGACAACTAGGATACTTACCGTAGTTACAGTAGTAGATTAAGTCATGACGAGGGATTGAACCCTACAAGATGAAGAACGAATAAGAGGCTTGCCCTCGGACCTATGTAGTATGGGATGCATAGAATCCGAACAAGTGCGCATTAGTGTCATGTAATATGAATAACTGCATTAAGGACTAAGAGCACAATCACAACACGACATCAATAAGATATTCCACTTAGTTTGATTTGTGAACAATTTTGTGTTTGTTAAATATGGAAAATCAATTATACTATTTCTGGCATAGAGAGGATGGCCGTGTATAATATTCGTCGGTTGAATAAACTGACGTACCCACATTTTTGTATGCAGGGTAAATGACATGACAAAGATTAAAGGAGAACTGATGCTTAGAAATTATTCAAATGTTGTTGTAATTTTATTTATATAAATGTTTTAATTTTGCTTCCGTTGTAAAATGTAAAGTGTAAAGATTTCTTGTAACTTTGATGTAAAGTGAAAAGTTTTAAATTCCATGTAAAATTATACGAAAGAAGTGTAAAGATCCTGTGGAATCTCGAATTCAGTTGTATTTGGAATTCGGGGTGTTACAACATTATTTCTGGCGATGGTGTTTTTGTGGATTCGGCCAAGATTGAGGCTGTGAAGGATTGGCCTATTCCTAAGTCAGTTTCAGAGGTCAGAAGTTTTCTCAGTTTGGCTAGCTATTATCAGAAGTTCGTCCAAGATTTTTCGAAGATAGGCTAGCTATTATCGGAAGTTCGTCCAAGATTTTTCGAAGATAGCAGGACCATTAACTAAATTGACTGGGAAGGATCAGATTTTTTTCATGGTCTGCTGAGTGTGATGAGGCTTTTGTTGAGTTGAAGAATAGATTGACGTCAACGCCTATGTTGACTATTCCAGATGGTTCAGGTGGATTTGTGGTTCACTGTGATGCTTCGGGTAAGGGTCTTGGAGCAGTTCTTATGCAGAAGGGCCGAGTTGTTGCGTATGCATCGAGGCAGTTGATGTCGCATGAGAAGAACTATCCTACTCATGACTTGGAGTTAGCAGCAGTGATTCATGCTCTAAAGCTGTGGAGACATTATTTACTCGGAGACGGAGTGGAGATCTTTACAGACCACAAAAGTCTCAAGTACGTCTTCACCCAGAAGGAGTTGAACATGAGGCAAAGGCATTGGTTGGAACTTATGGCCAATTATGACATCAGTTTGCAATACCATCCTGGTTAAGTAAACTTGGTGCCAGATGCTTTGAGCGGGAGACCAGCAGTTATGTTTCTAACTCAGCAGAGTGATCTCATTGAGCAGATGAGGAGGTTGGAGTAAGATGTTGTGTTGCCGAGTTCTGGTCGGAGTTGTTTGGCGCTTCAGCCACAGTCGTTTCTTGTTGAGCAGATTAAAGAGGCGCAGGCTAGCGATGCGTAGAATTTTCGAGCTAAGGTTAAGTCTGGGTCCAAGACGGATATGGTTATTCATGCAGATGGTTCTCTTCGTTTTGGTTCCCAGTTGTGTGTCCCTAAGGGTGAAGTTCGTCAGAGGTTACTTGAAGAAGCTCATCAGTCTTCATATTCTATCCATCCCGGCGGTACTAAGATGTTCAGGATTTGAAGATTCATTTCTGGTGGCATGGTATGAAGAGGGCTGTTGCTCGGTTTGTTTCTCAGTGTTTTGTCTGCCAGCAGGTTAAGGTAGAACATCAGAGAACCGCTGGACTTCTTCAACCGCTTCCTATTCCAGAGTGGAAGTGGGAGCATATCACCATGGATTTTGTGACCACTTTACCGAGGAGTCCTAAGGGTCATAATGCTATTTGGGTGATTGTCAACCGTTTGACGAAGAGTGCTCACTTCATTCATTTTCGTGTCGGTCAGTCTACTGAGAGCCTTGCTGAGAGGTATATGTAAAAGATTGTTAGACTTCATGGGGTTCCAGTCAGTATTGTATCCGACAGGGATACGAGATTCAGATCTCAGTTTTAGGAGAGTCTTCAGAACAGTTTGGGGAGTAAATTAAAGTACAGTACATCTTTTCATCCCCAGACTGATGGACAGTCAGAGCGAACTATTCAGATTCTTGAGGACATCTTGAGGTCCTGTATGCTTCAGTTTGGTGGGTCTTGGGAGGATTATTTGCATCTCGTAGAGTTCTCGTACAATAATAGCTTTCAAGCCAGTATTAAAGCTGCTCCGTTCGAGGCACTCTATGGGTGGAAGTGCAGATCACCAGTGTGCTGGGATGACATTAGTGAGAGGAAGTTGTTGGGTCCGGAGTTGATCACCAAGACAGTGGATGTTGTGGTCCAGATAAGGAAGCATTTGCAGGCAGCTCAGGATAGGCAGAGGCAATGGGCTGATGTTCATCATAGAATGTAACGCCCCGCACTCAATTCGTACGCACACAATTAACTAAATTCTAGCCACGCCCACCACAGGCTGCCTCAAAAGGGTGTCCGGACGATTGGTGCTCCTTTATCATGGGCTTCCTAATATATCTCTCTTCTCTTCCCTTCTTATGGCCGATATGGGATTAAATCCCCAAGTCAAATCCGGTCAACACACCAGCACACATACACACACTTACCACTTTCTTCATTCATTCATTCATTTAATCCTTCCTTAGCCCCATAGGAAATCTCATAGCCCCATCACACCATCAAATCCCATAGGATCATCTATAGGCCACCATTTAATACCTACTCCACTTCCTTTCTTTTCCTTCCTTCTTACACGTCACCATCTATCCTTCCATTCTTTCTTTCTTTCTTATACTTATATACTATATATATACTATCCATATACTAGTATATATATACTCTCTTAGAAATACGGGGTCTCACATTCACCCCCTCTTAAGAATTCAGCGTCCTCGCTGAATACGGGACGAGCAATCTAGCACAGGATCTTCTTTCTAGTCGAATGTAGACTTGTCTCATAATCGCTGCCCTCCCAGGGTCTTACGCATCTCATACATATATTGCGTCCCATGCACTTCCTATATACAAGTCCTACATTCGATGTCGAAAGTTGGCTCTGATACCATCTGTAACGCCCCGTACTCAACTCGTACGCACACAATTAACTAAATTCTAGCCACGCCCACCACAGGCTGCCTCAAAAGGGTGTCCTGGACGGAAGGTAACCTTTCTCATTGGCTTTCGTAATATATGCACACTTCCTTCCCTCTTTTTGGCCGATATGGGATTATTTCCCATGGTCAATCCCGGTTAAAGCACCCAGCACACACTCCATTCTTTCATTCCTTCATTCATTTAATCATTTCCTAAGCCCATAGGAAATCATCTAGGTCCATCATGTCATCACATACCATAGGATCATCTATAGGCCACACATTAATACCAACCCCACTTTTTCATTCTTTCCTTCTCCTCCATGTCATCACTTCTTCCATTCCTTCCTTTCTTTCTTTCCTATATATATATATATATATATATACTCTTTAGAAATACGGGGTCTCACATAGAATTTTGGAGTTTGTAGTTGGTGACCATGTTTTCCTTAAGATATCGCCTTGGTGCGGTGTCATTCGGTTCGGTGGCAGGGGTTAAGCTTAGCCCTAGGTTTATTGGACCGTTTGAGATTTTGGAGCGGGTAGGCAAGGTGGCCTATCGTCTTGCATTTCCGCCAGCGTTATCAGGAGTGCACAATGTTTTCCATGTCTCACAACTCAGGAGATATATCCGTGATGAGAGCCACGTGATCGACTATTCTGAGTTGACCGTTCGGCCAGATTTGACTTGTGAGATTCCGCCAGTTGCTATTGTGGATCGGCGGGAGAAAGTGCTTAAGAACAAGGTTATCAAGTTGGTTTGTGTTGCTTGGAATCCTCACTTGCTTGGTGAGTCGACTTGGGAGCTGGAGGAGGAGATTCAGCAGAAGTTTCCTCATTTGTTTGAGTAGTTTGTTTTGTTTGGTTTTGTCTTTTTTTTTCTCTTTTGGGGTTACCCTATGTATCTTCTTTTGAATTTCGAGGACGAAATTTTTATGTTAGGTGGGTAGGATTGTAACCCCTATTTTTCATTCTGTGTATTTTGACTGTATTTTTCGTTTTGGTGTATTTTATCTCTCTTGTATTTTCTGAACCGTATGTTGGATTTATTTTCAATATATATTCGTTTTATTTCATTTTGAGCTCCTCACGTGTGATTGATTGTCCCTTTTGTCTCGTTTTTTTTTCATTTTGTTGGTCTTTCCCTCATTTTTGGTCTCGTTATCTTTATTTTTATTCTTCGTGGTGTTGTGGTGGTGTTTTCATTGTCTTTTTCCCACTCCTATTAATTTGATCCCTAAGAAGTTTTCATAGCCAAATAAATTCTCAATCCTAATTGCGTTTCTTTTCTTATTTGACCCAATATCCAAAACCCATTTGTAAACATAATACTACTCCTATTACCCAATACACATTAACCCACATCCTAATCCTATATATAAACCCCCCCTCACAAACCAAACCTTAACCCTAACTCCTAAACTTCCAGCCCCCATCCTCTCTCTCCCTCTCCTTGACCGGCTGCACACCCCAATCGGCACCCTACAAACCTCCCGGCCTGCCCTCATCACCACCTAGGCCGACCACCTCACCTCTCTGCTACTCTCCACCTCCGGCATCTCCAAACCCGAGCCCCTTCTTCCTTGCCTTGCCTGCCTTTCACCAAACCACCACCATCAACTCTTGCACTATCAAGCCCCAACTCTCTTCGTGGTGTTCTCAAAGTGGTTGCTAGTCGCTTTGATCATCTCACGCTTTAAGGAGTTTCGTTCGTGTGGAGATTCTCGCTTGTGTTGCTTGGATTTGCAGATTTGCAGATTTTCGTTCGTGGGTTTTGCTTCTTTTCTCGTTTGCATCGTTCTTCATCCCCAAATTAAGGTAAGTAACTTGTACTCCAATTCATTTGTTTGATACAAGTCCCAAAGTTCACCTATAGTGTAGTTGGGTCTGGAGACGACTCTTGTTTGTATTTTTCCTTGATGAGTTTTCTCTCTATTGTGATATTTTGGCCATAGAAGACTCACGACACCATATTGACATGAATAAACCTAAAATTCTCCCGTTCTTGATTTTTGATCGTGTATGTGAGACTTGTGTGAAAATTTGTGTTTTGGTTGAGACCCATGTGAAATTCTTGGCGTGGATATGTTAATAACCCTAATTCATGATGTTTAGAAACTTGGTAGACTTTATTTCAAGTTTGGATGTGTTTGGATTAATTTTCTTGAATCTATGCTGATTTTGTTTTTGAAGGAAAAATTTGTATTTTTTGCACTGTTCTGTTTCATTTGCTGTTTTCGACTAGGTTAGAGTCAGTATCTTGATTTCGGTATAAAATATGAGTTTCAGATAATTTTGTTTATTTTCAAACCCCTCTGATCTTGCTTGATTTTGATTTCATATGACTGAGTTATGACTGTTTTAGTACAGAGGTGTCGATCTTTTCCAGATTCTGTTTTTCAGTAATTTTGATAACAAACTATTTTCAAGAACCATGCTATACATATTATTTTGATTTGAAACTTTGGTCAGTGTTTATTTATTAAGTTAGGGATTGCCCAGAATTTTGGTGAATTTTATTGATAAGTTTTATGTGATGTTTCATGCTCGTTTCTAAAATCCATTCGTGCTGTATTTTCTCGCTGTTCTGTAAAGAACCCTATTTTCACTATGATTCCTTATCCTGTATGAAAATTGTTTGTGAAATATGAAAGTTAGTATATTTTATCTTTTTTCACATCCCTTTGGCGAATTTGGATTTTGTTTCACTGGTTGCGAGATATCTTAGTTTTCATACAGCAGTGTTGGGACTTCCAGATTTTCCAAAGTGTTGTTTCTTGATGTTTTCTTAATTTTGATGACTAAATAAATTTTACTGGAATATTATGAAACTTTATATTTTGATTCTAGACTTATAGGGGAATACCCCAGATTTTTTCTGAATTTATTTGAGAGGTTTTGTTGCAGTTTTCCTGATTGAGGATTTGTTTTCCTGATTCTGACTGAACATGTTTTCTGTTTTCCAATCTGTTTTGAGTTATGATGTTGTGAATTACTATAGAACTTATTTATACTTGCTAGATTCGTGTGGAAGTATATTTTCCAGATCCTTCGACGGATACAGATTTGGATGTTTGTAGTAGCGGGGATCACTATTTTAGTACAACACTGTCTTCCTGTCCTGAATTAGAAAACTAGTTATTTTATCATGTTATGTGATATCTTATACCTGTACTTGTTTATCTAGCACCCTGAACCTGATACATGTTTATATCCTGTTATTCTTGCTTTGTTTTGCGACACCTACTTGCATGCCTGATTATAATAATAAATGACCATGCCGGGGTTTAAGGGAAAGATCTAGTAGTGGAAAATATAGAAACATGTACTTGGAAGAGGACCTGTGTCCTGCCTACCTGTTACGTGTTCATGACTACATGATTCACGATCCTGTTTACCTGTACCTGACTGCATGCTTCCCTATAGGAAGATCTACTCGGAAGATAACCACTAGGTTATGCCTGTTTTCCTGTACCTGACTGCATACTTCCCTTAGGAAGGTGTACTCGGAAGAGAACCACTAGGTTCTACCTATTCCTGTTATTCCTGTTTCCTGTACCTAAGTACACTACCCTGTGGATTCACTATGAAATCTAAAGCGAAACTGTTTGTTGTAGCAACCATGTAGTAAAAACCGGGATGCATGAAGTGCTACCTAGATAGTAAAATAACAAGATTTGACATGACATAAATCTGACTATCCTGTTACATGATTACATGATTACTTGTATACCTGATTACCTATTTACCTGTTACCTATACCTGTTACATGTTACCTGATTATCTGTTTACCTGTTTCCTGATACCTGTGCATGTTTACCTTTTTACTTGATTACTTGACACTTGATTCATGCTTGTTACACTTGATCACATTAACATGCTAGTTGTTTATGTTGACATCACACGTATACCATGTGGCTAGTTAGTTTCTCCATGTGCTTGTATCCTACATTATTTGTGACCCGTAACTTGCAATTGACGGGTACTTGTTTTTCTCTTTCATTCTCCTCCAAATTTACTAATTGCAGATCAGGATGGACGATTGCCAGATGGTATTGGCGAAATGATGTATTATTGCTGGATTTCTGCTTTATTATTATTATTACTTGTTGCTTAAACTTAAAACAAAATGCACTTGATGACTTGGATATTTATTTTGTATTTGGGCGATGTGATCCAGGATATTTGTTTTGTTCAGATTCTGATTATTTGAGATAATTGTATTTGGTTTTCGAGTAATTTCTGTTGGTATCTTATTTCAATTATCCCTGTTGGTTGATACCTTTGCTTCCGACTCTGATTATTTATGTGGTTTGTTGTAAAGAATTCCTGAACAGCTTATGGATGATAAAATCATTCACTGGGCTTTTGTTACGTATCCGTATTCCGTATCTTTTTGGGAAGTGGAGCGTGACAGAGTGATGCTGCAAAACTTCAAATCTGAAAGTTCGGACACAGAAGTACCGAAACAGTGATGATTCACAAAATATAATTCGAAATCCCAATCCATCAAAAGAGTTGTAAAATAGACATACCAGGATACATTTCATATTCACAAAGTTTTTATCAAAAATGTCTTCTTTGGTGAACAACATGCAGTTTAGCAATTATATGATTGGTTTCACAAGCATGAAATAAGTTATAAAAATCATTAGACAATTCCACAAAAATTAGGGGTTGATCCCAGTCATGTCTCGACATACCCAGAAAATATCAAGTGCAAATTTTACTTTTAACATCAGTTTTAAAATAATAATTCATGAAGCGATCTTAAAAATCAGAATCTAGAAATTTCGACACAGCTGCAGTAGAACAGCGATAACTCACACATCAAAAAATCAAAATTGAGATCCATTGAAAGTTCTGAAAACTAGAAACCAAATCCTACGAATCTTGTTCAAAAATTAATTTATTTTACTGAAATTAATAGGGTTAAAACTTCTGTACTAAATCAGGTCAGCAGTAAAGGGAAACTTCGTTCATGCGTTTTATCAAACAACTCAACTATGGTAGATCCAAATTAGACTATGATGCAAGATATGGTATATTGGACATTCAATTAAACATGGCATGGGTATTAACAAATTCACAATGAGATAACACATCTAGCACATCAATCATGTAACAAAAATCCACAATATACAATAGATCACGAACAAGTATATACACATCAAGATATCGACCTGCATCCAACTTATTTTCATGTAGTGTGTGTGTCAACTTATTGTGGGTACACATGATCATGAATGATGGAAACGGATCAAGCGAACAAGATTATGATTTTCAAGGGATTATCATAAAAATGAAAGCAAAGATGAATGCAAGACTACTTATGGTATTTGAACTTGTACGAGGAACAAAAACAACATACAAGCTACTTGCCTTGATTGGATGATGGTCGCGCTGATCCCGATGATTACACTCGATGAATCCGATGATATGATCTACTGCGGATCTTGATGACGATCAAGATCAAGAAGATCAATGACTGATATTGCGAGCGATGATCAAGATGATGATCAAGATCGGGTCGATTGGATGGCTCAGATTCAAATGGGCTGGATGGTGATGCTGCACTGGTGGAGGCCGACGGCAGCGAGGGTGGCGACTGCAGGGGTCATCGGAGCTGCGGTGGTGCACAGGGGCGCAATGGGAGATGATCAGAGGTGGTGCTTTCGAGGGTAGCTCGACGGCAGGGAGGCAATGGCAGAACTTCGATGGGTTTGATGAGGAGCAGTCGGTGGTTGGCGATCGAAATGAGGGCAGCAACAGCGAGGTCTGGTTAAGGGTGACAGCAGGGCGGCTTCAATGCTGCTGGCGGTGCCTGGGATGGAGGAAGGTGGCAATGGAAGTCGAGGTGGGGATGGGTTCGGGTTTGCAGCGTCGAGGGTGACAGGGAAAGAGGACGAGGTTGATGACGGGCAATGGTGCAGTCGATGATGGAGGGTGATCAGGGAAGAGGTGAGCGGGAGACCGGTGGTCGAATGATGATGAGATGGATGGCGGGAACGGAGAAGGAAGAGGGTGGCGATGAGGAAGATGAGGGTGAACGGCAACTGGGTTCAAGGGTGTGAGCGGTCGACAACATCGGGAGATTGAAGAAGAACAGGGACTTGGGTTTTAGCGGCTGGAGATTTAGAAGGGCAATTAGGTTTTAATGAAGATGATTAGGGTTTAGAATAGTTAACAGGGATTATATAGGGTATGAATGGGTTTTGGGTTATTGGGTTTAGGGTTTGAATCCGATAAGAAAATGGGTATTGGGTAAAATAATGGGTTAACGGGCTGTAGGGTTTAAATCCAATAGGGAGAAGGATAAGTAAATAAAAATAGGATTTATAAATATAATGCACAAATTCTCATAGGTTGCAAAACAATATTTTAAAGGATTTAATAAAATTAATTGAAGAATACAATTAGATTAACATTTAACTTTTCACAAATAATTAGAATAGTCATACACAATTAATATACTTGAGTTGTACTTTAAAATAGTAAAAATAGTAATAAGAATATTAACAATAACAATAGTAATAATGATATTAACAATAACAATAATATTAACAATAACAATAATAAAAGTAATAATAGTAATAATAATAGTATATATATATATATATATATATATATATATATCAAAATGAAATTCGAGTTTAACAGATTTATTAAAATAATCCAAACATTAATAATATATAATATAAATAGCCGACCACTTAGACATAGAAAAATAAAGTTAGAACATATTATTCGAAGTAAATATAATTTGAAAAGGTTTTAATATAAGGTCCAAATCGAATTAA
Source organism: Hemerocallis citrina (assembly GCA_017893485.1). NCBI lineage: Eukaryota > Viridiplantae > Streptophyta > Magnoliopsida > Asparagales > Asphodelaceae > Hemerocallis > Hemerocallis citrina. The sequence goes on from CM030359.1 coordinate 45,849,857, forward strand.
AAACAAAATTGAATTTATAAATAATCAAAATATAGAAGATACTAAAAAAATATGTATTTACGGGAACATGGGTTACAATAATATATACCTAGTACAATCATACTCACCGACAAACTGGTAAGAAGATACCCATTGCTTGCCCAGTAGCCAATCAAACTTCACTTTTTGGCACCTATTAGGAAAATTATCGAACCCATAAGCCATTTACTCAAAATACACATTATCTATCCCCCGAATGCACATCAAACATATTCACACATCATATACAACCTACATAAGCATATCAAATAAACAATTCTTTAGTTTTATAACCAAATCCCAATTTTACCTCTCGATCGGAGGAGTTCTAATCAACATTGTATATTTTAAGGGTAAAATACCCTTAATTAACCTATATATCCAAAAATTAACTCATATGAGCATCTCGGGAATAAGGTCTAATATTTATACATATTTTCCCATAATTATCCTATTTTTAAACAAATAAACTTTATTTTCATAATTTCCTGATACCGGAAAAATTCCTCATAATTATTAAACAATTGTTAAAATTTAACATAAATATTCCTAAATTATCCCAAAATATTCTATATCGTCCAAAAAAATTATTAGCATTCCGTAGATGTAATTCTCCATACCCTTCCTAAACTCAAACCCCATGTTTAATAAAATTTTCATATTATTACCAAAGAAATTGAAATCTTTCACCTCTAGCATGTTCTACATACTCTAAACTACTTTCTACAATGATTTTTATGAAATGAAATGATAAGCATACAATTCCATAAACAGCTATATAAATTGGTATACCTTCACGAATTGCTCTTGAAAAACCGACACCACCATGTTAAAGAGCATCACAAAATCTCCTAGAATCCCCAAATAATTTGAAGCTTGAAGTAGATGGGAGGTGGGATTCAAAATCCTAAGCTAGGGCGAAATGAGTTTTCGGCCATGGACAAGTTTCGGCTAGAAAAAAAAAGAAGGATGGGGAAAGAGAAAATGAGTGGCATGATGGTAAATACTAGGGGTCTAAATAATAAATAGGTTAGGGTTGTGGGCTTGGCCCATATTCATTTAAAAATTATCATTTTGAGGGTTATTTTCAACCTCAAATTCCCAAAATTTCTAACCTCTTGATAGGACAATGCAATTCCTTCAAATTAGCAAATATTCTACCCTCTATTATGCACAAGCACTCAAGAAATATTTGTGGTTAAATCAGATTCATCTCCTCCCAGAAAACTCATATCAAAACACCTATATTTCAAATCATTCCCGTTCAACCCCAAATTCCAATTTAATCATTCTAAAATAAAATAAAATCAATTAATATATGAAAATATAATCAAAATCATAATTAACAATAATATATATCAAATATTTGAATTTTTTTGAAATACAGGTGTTAAAGTGACAGTAACCCTGGAGTGGGTCCAACGACGGCTCAGTTAGCAGCCTCCAAGGTTGCCTACATCAACTCGATATTTTCTTGTTGTAGCTGCATCACTTGTTGCAGCGCTTGGAGAATGACCACATTTTCTGACTGTTCATCCCTTGGTCGGGAAGAAGAAGAGCCCCCGCGAGCCATAGTCTGCAACAAGATCAAATACAGTGTATGTAGTGATAGCAATAGAAACTGAGAAACACAATATAAGATAAATATTGCAGGGTAGAATTCATCTCCATTTTCTAGAATACTTGATTGCTAAGTCCTTCTGGCAGTTCTTCTCTTGTACCTGTAAATTTATCATCTCGAATTGGAGGAGGAAGGAAAACTCGTTAGAGCAAGCTAGGGCTGCAAGTGGTACAAGTAAAATGAAACAAGAATTGAGATATAGCAAAGAACAGGGAATCATGTATACAGGAAATAAGTCATGTAACAGGAAATGCAAACATATAAACGGGGCTCATGTAAACTTGAATTATAAATATGAATAGTGTAACTGATAAACTGAAATATGTAACATATAACGGAAATCATGAAACTTGTAAACAGGAATTATATAACTTGTAAACAGGAATATGCATGTGCTCAGTGTTAATCTTAGTTTATTCATCTTTCATCAGTTCATCTAATGTACGCAATCCTGTGTCCTATACCATAGGTTTGGGTGCATACAATTAAGTAACGTTTAGACTCTAGTGGTGAATTCCATAGGGTTCTGTACTCGGGAAATCATGTAAACAGGAATCATGTAGTCCAGTGGTGGATTATAGAGGTGGACCCCATAGATTCTAGAGGTGGCCTCCGTAATCCCACGATGTGGCATCTAGTTCTACGTGACCCTTAGTTCCATGTGACTTGTAACATATAACATATAACGGGAACGTGTAATTAGGTAATGGATTCTAAAGGTGGTCCTGATAGGTTGTAGAGATGGCCCCCATCATCCCACGGTGTGGCACTTAGTCCTACGTGATACTTAGTTCCATGTAACATGTAACATGTAACAGGAATCATTATTTTGGGAAACAAGGGCCCCCTTTCGAGTACAATCTCCTATATCGCTCCTACTAGGTCTTACCATTATTATTCCGGCTTGTTATTCTTTTATAATAATTAAACGTGAACAGTAAACAATGAGAATAGTATCAGGACATGATCGAGGAGGTATCAATGAACATAATACATTTCAGTTCATAAATGCAAAGAACAAACATATTTATATTTAAAAACATGAAGATACAATTCTTGACAGCAAGATGTTGTTGCACAAAAACTGACTTTTCCGCTGCTATGGAAAAGTGAATCAAGTTCCATTAAGGGTTCCAAAAACTATACTGTCATGCTCCGCTTCCCAAAATGAATACGGAATACGGTATGCGACAAAGCCCAGCGAATGGTTTTCACCATCCATAAGCTGTAAGGATCTACTTAACTCAGCACAACAGTAAATATAGAAATATACTCAACTACGCATTCATGAACAATTATTATCCAACAACATTTATTTGCAACAATATAAAATTCTCAAACAAATACAAGATCTGAATCAAAACAAACTCCGGGACTACAAACCCAATACAAGTCTCAATGTATCAACATGAACAAAAATAATTCAAAACAAATCATTAAGCCAGAATCTTCCAAAGCGGAGCCTAAAAATTTTGCTCACCAACTCCCGCAGGTAAATGATCAGCAAAACCTACTCATATAGCAATAGCAAGAAAATAGGAAGACAGGAAAACAGTACGCCCGTTAGTTGCAAGTTCCGGGTCACAAGTAGTACAAGCAGGAAAAATGGAAAGGAAAATATGAAACAAAAACAAGAAGTACCAATCGGAAGGAAAACAACAGTAGATGACAGTCTACATATAATAGGAAACAGTAGGTAAACAATAAATATGACAGTAACAATAACAGTAAAGGATGACAGTAACAGTAACAGGGTGTGACAGCGAAACAATTATTCTTACGTCTAATATTCATTACTATCTAGGTAGCACTTCATGCGTCCAGTTATTTACCACATGGTTTCTACATTCAAACAGTTTCGTTTTTAGATTTCATAGTGGAACCTATAGGGTCGTGTACACAGACAAACAGTAATAGTAATAGTAACAGTACTAGTAGCAGTATACGGTGTCATGGATCATGCCATCATGCATCCAGAGAAAAAAAGTTGATGAATCACGGTACCACGGTAAACAGTTGAAGAAAACGAGTCCCCTTCTGAGTACACATTTCTATATTGTCCACTACTAGATCATTCCCTTAAATCCCGGCTTAATTATTTGTCATTATTATTAAACAGGTGAGAGCGAACACAAACAGAACAGAAGACATGGCAAGAACAAAGGACAGTCTAAGATGAATAGGAAACACAAACGGGTGACAAAAGAACTTATAACGGTTGAAACAACGAAACTTTCAGTTCTGGACAGCAAGACGTTACTACACCGAAATTGAGATTCCCGTTGCTACAAAAATACAAATCTAGATCCGTCAGAAAATCCAGAAACTAGACTCTTTTGCTGAATCTAGCGCATATACACAAGTCATACATCAGGTACAGAAACAGGGCTTAAAACAGCATTTAAAGAAGCACTTATGCTCAGCCCGGAAATGCAAAATCTTGTTTATAAGCATGAAATTGTTCTAAAAACTTCATAATTAAATCTGAGAAAAATCTGGGAGATTACATACCATTTCTAGTCTCAACATATTAAATATTATGAAATTACATTATAGATAGTATAGTCAATATAATTGGGAAAACAGAAGAATGCAACAAAATTGTAATTCTGAAAGTTTAGACACAGCAGTACCAAAACAGAGATAATTCAAAAGATACAATTCGAAACCCAAATCAGTCAAAAGGGTGATTAAATAGAAAAATCAGGCTACAGTTTATATTCACAAAGTTTTCATAAAAAATAAATAGAATCAGGTTGGAAACATAATTCTTTACTGGACAGCATGCAGTTTGGAAATATATTGATTGGTTTCATAAGCATGAAATGAGTTATAAAAGTCATTAAATAATTCCAAAAAATTTACTGGTTAATCCCAGTTATAACTAAACATATCCAGAAAAATATCAAGTCCAAATCCTACTTTAATCATCAGATTTAAAATAATAGTTCATATAGAAATCATATAATTCAGGATCTGGAATTTATGATACAGTTGTAGTAAGCAGTAAAACAGAGATAACTTGTGCATCAAAAGTCAAAATTCAGATCCGTCGAAAGTTCTGAAAACTAGATAACAAAGCCTACCAATCGTGTTCATAAATTGATTTATTTTACTGATGTTAACATGGTCGAAATTACTGTACTAAAATAGGGCAGCAGTAAAAAGAAACTTCTTTTATGCATTTCATCAAACAGTTTAATAACAACGATCCAATCTAAGATGTAATACAAAGCATGGTATATAGGTTACTCAATCAGCATGGCATGTGTATTAACAGTCTATAAAGGGGATATTACATCTAACAAAGCATTCATGAAACAATTATCTACAACATACGGTTTGTCACAAATAAGTATATACACATCAAGATGTCCATCTAATCTAATTTATTTTCATGCAGTGTGTGAAGACTACTATGAGATACTCATGATCAAAAGGTGAAGGAACAGATCAACAAACAAGATATGGTTATCATGGGAGCGACAACAAAATGCATGCAAGACTACTTACGGTATTTAACTTGTATGAAGAACAAATACATACAAGCTACTTGCCGGATAACGATGATGAAGATGTTGAAAGAATAACGGGAACGGATCCCGACACACGAACATGAACACGTGCACAAGGGACATCATGTACAACAGCAACAGTAGCCTACACCAATACACGTGCGGCGCACGTGCCCCCACACACACACCGACGGCAGCAGCAACAGCAAGCAGTACGACAGCAAGGGGCAACAACAGTAAGTGCGGCAGTGACACGACAGATGGCGAGGAGCATGGCAGCGGGGTCGAGGGGATGTGTCGGCCTCGGTGGTGCAAGACGTCGACGGCAAGAGGAAGAAGAAGACGACGATAGCGGAAATAGCAAGCGGATGCGGCGATCGACGACATAGCAACGTCGAGGGAAGCTCGATGCTAGGGATAAAGATGATGATGATGAGTGGCGCTAGGCACGATGCTCAAACGAGGACAGGGACGGCTATGAAATCGGGGTGAGCACCGGGATGAGGGGAGGAGCAGGGTGTCGGCGATGGGTTGAGGGTGACGGGCAGTAGGGTCGCGAGGTAGGGATGAAGGGGGTTGACAGCTACAGAAGTAGGGAAGATAGATTAGGGTGTGATTAGTAGGATTATATAGAGTCAAAGCGGGTTTGGGTTACTGGGTAGTATCCAATAGGAAGAAAAAGAGTCAAATATTAAATAAATAGGCCAAGAATTAGGTTTAGTCAACAAACAAGAAGAAGAACAAATGTGTAGATCAATTAGACTGAGAAAACAGGGCAGAATCAAAGCAACAATGAATTATAAAGAGGAACAACAACACATAATTCAAAAGGGACGGAATAAATACAATCAGAAATAAAAATAACCAAGAATTAACTAAATACATACAAAAATACAATGATGAGTCACAGGGGTTACATATACTCCTTATCGGTGCCAACTCATATTCATACGATACATTATAGTTAAAATAGCTAGGTCATCCAGATAGTTCTCTACTTGTCTACTGTTCTAGCAGCAGCTTAGTGCAGGGTTCTTATATATATAAATCAACTGTAAAGTCATTTAGAAATCTAGTAAAAATTATAAGTGACTCCTAATCATGTATAGTAACATCCTGATAAATTTTAAGACTGTATTCTACTGTTAACATGATATTTTAATTAGTTAATCGAGAAGATATGCTTGAAAACAGTAATCTGGAATTAAAAACATCACTGTACTATAAACATTATATCTTGAACTCTACATGTTGGATACCAGATCCGTCAAAAGTTCTAGAATTTATATTCAGAGGGATACAACTCTCATATTTAAAGTTCTAACTGATTTAAATTGTAACTAGGTCATAATCTCCTTACGGGTTTAAATACACAGTAGTGCAACAGCCTAAAATTTTCATTTGCAACAACAAAATAACCAAAACATGTGATCTTAAACTAGAACTCAACCAAACATTCATATGCAGTAGAATATCAAGAATTATTATTTCGACGACATTAATCATACAAATTAAATATTTACACCACTACATCATAGTACGATCAAATCATCAATCTTGACATGTATCTTTATACCTATAATTCGTTATCAAGTGTTCGTGTAATGCATGCAATGACGAGGAATATTCATGATCATTCTGCGAGTATAAGATTGGCAAGATTCATTTAGAAATACATATATTAACGTATCAAGATCAAGTGACGCATGAAGAGAAGGAAAATGAGATCTATAATGCTGTGAATCAACAAAGAAACCTACTTGTGGAATTCAAACAAATGCTTGTACGAGAAAAAAAAGAATGTACAAGGGATACTTGCATTTTGTGACGATGAGAACGAGCGAAGCAAAGCAGTGGCGGCACACGAGCAGCGACAATTGCACGAGAGTCGAGCCATGTCGTGGTGGTGATGATGCAACAACAAGAAGGAGGAAAGGAATCATTGGATGTGGCTTGGATGCAGTGGGTTGAAGAAAGAGTTCGAGTGACGGTTGGCAGTTGAGAATCGAGGTAGCATGGGGCTCGAAGGTGGTGCCGGTAGTTGGGGACAGCGGCGCCGACAGCAAGGGAGAGGGTGCAGCAACAATGGCAGTCGCGACTGCGACGATCGGTGGAGGAGATGAAGTGAAGTTGGTTGTCGGGGTGTCGGCTGCGAGGAGTTAGGGGGAGAGGGACTGCAGTCGATGGCATTGAGGCTGATGGCGGCAAGGCAGCGAGAGGTCGGGGCAGGTGGTTGAGGGCGATGGTAGTCGGGGTGGATGGGTTTAGAGGAGTAGTGGTGGCGAGGTGCTAGCATCGAGGCTGATGGCGGCAAGGCAGCGAGAGGTCGGGGCAGGTGGTTGAGGGCGATGGTAGTCGGGGTGGCGTTCGGCGGAGGCTGACAGTGGTGCTCGGAGGTGTAGACAGAGGGTGGAGGAGGTTCACAATGGGTTGTGGTGGCCGGTGTCGAGTTTCGGGGGATCTTGGGTTGAAGAAGAAGGAAGAAGGAGAAGAAGAAGAGAAGTAGGCTTTAGATTATTAGAATAGGGAGTTAGAGGGATTAGTGAGGGGTTAGAGGCTAATGAGTGGTTATGAGTGATTTGGAGGATTATGGAGAGATTTATGGGGATTTCATTAGTCGGGAAATTATTAAGGAGACAGTAATGAGATAGTGGGGTAACGTAAAAGGAATTATGGAGATATTGTGGGATTTGAGGGGATTGTGCAGTTGACTAAATTAGGCTAGCATGTAGGCTTGGGTTTTGGGCTTGGACTGGGCTTCAAATAAAACAAAAATAATTATACAAAAGTATGGGCTAGAATTTGGTTTCAAAATAATAATTGAAAAAAAAAAATCAAATGAACGCAATTTAGGTTCAAGAAGACAACGAAAATTTTATTGATATCTGGAATCGAACAATACAAAAAGAGAGAAAGAAAATAAAGTTTTGCACGATCGAAAATGGGGGTTACATACAGATTGAAAGTCGCGCTCGGGGTGGTGGGATCCTGAACTGCCTCTCTAGGAAGCATCTGGCCTTCCATTAGTGTCCTTTATCTGACTTTTAGGCTGGAGCCACCGAACCCTAGTTATGCCCAGAGCTCGGCGGCTGGGGTGTCCACCTTGGCCACCCCTAGAGGGGAGGTCGATAGGCTCGCCAATGAGCAGACCCGCTCATTTGGGCTGGAACTGGTCTACCCTCCCCCCCCCCCCCCCCCCCCCCCAAAGAAAAAAAAAACAGATGAGTAGGTCATTCGGTTGACTTTTATAACTTGTTGTAATCTTGTTGTATTTTGTAATCTTTATGGCCTTGCCAGTCGTGTAATAAGTTTTTCAATGAAGGGGTTTGATTTTGAACTGCCTTCTGTAAATGCCTCGCCTTGGAATTCGAAACACTGGTTTTGAAAATTAAGGTATTTTTTTAATTGCATCGTGTTGGAATGTCACGCCCCACTTCCAAAAGAAAATATGAAATACGGATACGTGACTAAGCCCAGTGAATGATTTTCATCATCCATAAGCTGTTCAGAATCTTTACAATATTTCACAAGAATAATCAGAGTCGAAAGCAAGAAAAGTCAACCAAGCATGCATATATGAATCAAAATACCAACAAGAATACCTGAAACCAAAATATTATAATCTCAAATAATCTAGATCTGAATAAGTCAATATCCTGGGTCACAATGTCCAAATACAAATAAATCCAAGTAATCAAGTACAATTGTTCAAAATAAGCAACAAGAAATAATAATAGCAAAATTCCAATAGCTAGTATCTCATATCACCAACTCCATCCGATAACTGTTCTCTAAAATATGCAATTTAATAAATTGCAGGAAAAGGAAAAAAAGAAAACAAACTCCCGTCAATGCAAGTTACGGGTCGCTTGTAGTGCAGGATACAAGTACATGAGAAAAGATAACTAAAAATATGGAATAGGTATGATAACAAAATATAACAACTAGCATAGCTAGATGAACAAGTGTAAGTAGCATGTATCAAGTGTCAAGTAAACAAGTATCATGTAATCAAGTAACAAGTATCATGTGTCAAGTGAACAAGTACAAGTAACCGGTAGCAAGTATCAAGTGAACAAGTATCAAGTATCATGTATCATGTATCATGTACAAGTAATCAAGTATCAAGTGTCAAGTGATCAAGTACAAGTAACAAGTATCATGTATCATGTATCATGTACAAGTAATCAAGTATCAAGTGTCAAGTGATCATGTTCAAGTCTTGTATTTATTACTATCTAGGTAGCACTTTATGCGTCCCAGTTTTATACCACATGATTGCTACATTCAAGCAGTTTCGCTCTAGATTTCATAGTGGATCATATAGGGCAGTGTACTCAGGGACAAGTATCAAGTAATCGAGCTCCAAGTTCTAAGTATCATGTATCATGTATCAAGTATCAAGTATCACGTGTCAAGTGTGCAAGTGGTAAGTAATCACATGTCAAGCATGCAAGTGTCAAGTAATCACGTAGGATCTGTGGATCCCCTTCTGAGTACATGTTTCTGTATTTTCCTACTATTAGATCTTTCCCTTTAACCCCAGCTTGGTTATTTATTATTATTATCAAACAGGCATGTGCGTGTACAAAACATAGCAAGAAAAATATGGCATGATCAAGTAACAAGTTTAGGTTGCAAGATAAATATGCATGGGTGAAAGACAACACATAAAGGATTAGAACAACGAGAATTCTAGTTCAGAACAGCAAGACAGTACTGCACTAAATCTGAGATTCCGGTTGCTACAAATATGCAAATATGGATCCGTCAAAAAATATGAAAAATAGACTCCCGGCCAAATCCAGAAAATATATATAAGTCATATAGTATTTCACTAAAATATGAGTCAAAACTGAAATGAAACCAGAAAACACGTTCAGCCAGAAATTAGAAGTTTGTATTCAATATCAGGAAAACAGCATAAAAGCTCATTAATTAAATTTACGAAAAATCTGTGGAATTCCCTTATATGTTCAGCATCAGAATATAAAGTTTCATAATTTTTCAATATAAAAAGTTTAGTCAACAAAAATCAGAAAACATCAAGATGCATTAGTTTTGTAAATCTGGAATCACAAACACTGCAGTAGAAAACAGCAATATCTCACAAACCATAAATCAAAATCCAAATCCGTCGAAAAAGTGATAAAATAGAAACAGTAGGATAACTTTCACATTCACAAACATTTTACAGAAGGCAAGTAGAATTAGGTGGTTCTTTACTGAACAGTATGAAAAATCTGCTAGTATAGTAATTGTTTGGAAACATAGAATGGTTTGTAAAACTCATCAAATAAATCCACAAAAATTCAGCGTTAATACGAATCGAGTCTATTTGTATTGTGCAAAATTTTGGATCAAAATAATTCTTTTAACACCATGATAAAAATAGATTACTCTTCAGAATTCATAGAAAATAAAACCTAGAAATCTCTCTACACCTTTGTAGTAAAATAGACATAACTCACAATCCATAAATCGAAACTGAGATGTGTCTGAAGGGTCAAAAATTGGATAGAATTCTCTACAAATCTTATTCACAAATAAAATTTATATACTGACCTTAATAGGATCTAAAATACTGATCAAAAGCAAGGTAACAGAAAATATAGAATTATTCTTCGAACATAAAATCGTCTAGTTCAAGTAAAACTCATCCAAATCAACCCAAACATGAAATATAGTGTACTAGATGTCCAAACAACATGGTATAGGATATATCACAAGTCCACAACAAGTCTACCACGAATAACATGAACGAGCACATGATATCATATGAACAACACGCATATATACAACAAGAAGTGGTCAACCCTAGCTTATTTCATGTTATGTATGTTGTGAGACAAATATGGTCGGATCAACACAATAGAGACAATATATAACAGAGGATTCACACACGAATTGTCTTTAGAACCCAACTACACTAAAGGCGGTATATAGTACTTATGTTACACAAAGAAAAGAATACAAGTTACTTACCTTATAACTGACAACAAAAATGGTGCAAAGCAAGAATAACGGGAATGGATTCCAGAGGCTTGATCACAACCACAACGAACCCGCGAACACAACAACGAGCACCGAACTCAATACCCACGAACCAACAAACACAATACCCCCGAACCAACACACACACACCAAGAGATAACGAGAGAGAGATGGGACCACCATGAGGAGGAGCACGGGACTGCGGGGATGGCGACGAATGGCTGCTGGTGTCGGCTGGCTGATCGTAGTCGTGTGGCGCTCGGGAGGAGCACAGCACATCGGGGGGTCGGCGACTGGACGGCAGGGGAAGGAGGTGGAGAGCAGGAGGGATGCAGGGTAAGGCTCGGGAGAGAGAGATGATCAGAGAGAGAGAGAGAGGGTGCAGGCGGAGTAGGGGCACCGGCTAAGGGAGAGGGTCGGGAGGATGGGATGAAGAAGACGACAGTAGGTGCATGGGTTCAACACTTGGGATATGGGTTTATATACAGGGGCAGAAGAGGGAGTTAGGGTTTTGGTGAATAGTGAGGTGGCTGAGCAGTAGGGTTCGGGTTTGGGAGTGAAATGGGTAGGTATAGGCTAATTTCTCTGGGTTAAGGCTGATATGGTAAGGGAATAGATTAGATAATGGGTTATAGGGTATCCAATAGGGGATTTGGGGTAAGTGCAATTGTGTATAAGACTTTTAATTGGGTATTTGGTTGCAATTGGGTTCAAAATGGATAATGAAAAGGATCCAAAAATCAAGATAGCATCAAAATGAAAAAAATAACAAGAACAGTATAATTGGGATTGAATAATTAGAAAATTTGGGATCAAAATAAAGCTCGATCAATCAAGATAGAAGAATAGACAGATAATAAAATCAAGAACTCAAATGAGATGATAATCAGCCAAATGAATATAGAAGAAAAGATATACGGTCCAAAAAGATATACAAGCTAAATCAAATACATGGGAAAAGAAAATACACTCAAAATACATAAAATGGAAAACAGGGGTTACATGAAATTCGAAGACCTGGCTTTGGGATGTGTGGCGGCGACTCCTTCACAGTCGTTGGACGGGAATGGGAGATCTAGATCTGTCCACGTCATTGTTGTGAGTTTTTCGGGGATTCCTTCCTCCCGTAGCGTATATAAGCTCCCATTATCTATCAGGCTTTTGGAGAGTGCCTAGTTTTTGTGGTTCTCCTACTACCCGCTGACTGTTAGGGGTAAAGCGGCGAGTATGGTCGCTGTGTCCCTAGCTGTCAGCGGGTGATATGATGATCGCTTCAGATGGCTTCATTTATTACTTCCTATGGCAGTGAGATGTTTCGGTCCACACCGTAAGTCGATCCCTAGTGAGATTAGAATGAAACTTGCACATGACTTGACATTCAGGTCGAGCGCGAACTCGACTAGAGTTGTACTAAATCCCGTGTGGGGCTCGAGGTCCATACCGAGCGGTAAGGACTTGAGAGATTGAAAATTGACCAAACAAATTTAGTTCTATCACTTTGGAACTACCAATACCAAAAGAAAGAAATCAATACACCGAGACTATACTCCTAGTACTTCATATGTTCCTGAGAGCGGGACAAGAAAAAAATGTTTGAGGCAAGACTTGAGACCGAATTTGATACCATGGTCCAAACCAACCAAGTAGGATACTTGTCTCATTTTTAAAAATTTATCCATTTGACACAATGAGTGAAGCTACGAGGAAGATTCATGTACTGAGTTGTCCAGAAGTAGGAAATGATTGACAATAAAGAAGAAGAATAGAAAAAGCATAAATACGAATCACCACATTTATTAGGTAGTGAAATTATTAACGTACCAAAAATTTCATTCAAATAAATCATTCCACAACTAGATTCTGAGAACAACTAGATTGTGAGAGCTAAGTCCAGCAAACAAGTCATTCTCAAAAGACTGGTTATTAAGGTCGTGTTTAATCATCTTGCAGAATTAATACAGTTGTTGACTCAGGTTGTCAATTTTGTTCACATTGTCAAGTTTCTAGATGCGGTTTCTAGATGCGTACACAAAGGTCTTTCTTAACTGTCGTCTTTACTTAAGTTGATGGTCGCTACATCAGCAGCTATTTGGGTATATATTAAAGGATCATCATATAAACGGCTCAATCCCTTTGCTCAATATTAGAGAGCTTGTGAGGGTTTTTAAAGATATCTAATCGATTGCTTACTATAGAAAAGGTGTGCACTTGTACTCTCCTTTTGACAATTAAGTTTTCATTTCGCCATCCCTTGTGGAAGCAGGTAATGATACCACACCAAGTTTAAACCCTGATTTTCTGCAACTTCATTGGTATATATTGCTTGTATCCAGATTATAATGACCGTAGGTTACGATTGACTAACAAGATCTTGTAAATGTGATTTCCTAAATCAATTCTTCCACTACATGTAGTCACCCTATTGGCTCATAAATCCTATGCACTTGTTATTTATCACACGACAAATATTATTACGCAATAAAACCAGACTATTCAATAGCCACAAGTACACCTAACAAAAAAACAATATCTCGATATTCCTGAAACTCCAAGAAAAAGGTCATTTTAAATGTAGCGATTAAGCGACATAGCAATCCACCATTTCCAATTTTCAACATTATCCTCGATCACGGGAGAAACATCACAAAAAACACAGATCAAAGTGTCAAAAAAACCCTAAAAACCATTGATTTCAACCATTAAACCTAAAACCTAACCCTAAATCGACAACACCCAACAAATCACTTATAAAAAAGGTCGCTCCAACAGCATACAACAAGATACAAGAGCATCAAATGAGTACAACAAGAGCATCAAATGAGTACAATAAGATAGAAGAGGTCCCTCCAACAACGACCCTGGAGGGTGGGCAATCAGGTCATGAAGTGATGTATCAGTCCACACTAGCGTAAATCTCCACCTCCCACTACAAATGTCCAAGTAATCCTCAACGTTTACCTTTGGATTCCCTGACCCTTATAAACACCAGGGAATCAGCTACCGACATTTGGAAAAATGCCACAACAAGCGTTGGGGTAGCGCATGCCGGGGATTGTGTGGCAGCCTACCCCGGTGCTTTAAAAATGCCCTAGCATTTACAAAACACGAGGTATATCTGTAAGCCCTATTTTCAGTTTTATTGTATTTTGTACTCTTTTGATAATTGAATCTGAATTCATTTATTACGGTGCATTTTGTCTTTTTTTGAGTTCTTTTGTTCTCTTTGGATCAATCTGCATTCTTTTGATTGGATTCTGTCTTTTGTGGATTTGGCTCTTTTCTATTTTGAATTCGATGTGTTTTTCTTTGTGTTCATCTCATCTCATTGCATTTGGTTGTCTCTTTTTGGAGCCAAAACCGATACCCAGAACCCAATATATTGACCCAAAACCCTAATTTCCTGATCCCTATAAATACCCTCATTAATTAACCCTAATTAATATCTAATCTCTCTCTCTCTCTCATTCCGCCGCACTCTCTCTCCCCGTATCTATCTCTCTGTTTTCTGTTTCTAAACACCCCAAACCCATCACCGTAACCCCTAGACCCCCGCCCATCCTTCGACATTCGTTCACCATCGTCATCACCTTCATCACCATCTCCATCCCCTCTCCATCGTCATCGTCATCGCCATCGCTCGCCCCCGTCCTCGCCATTACCCCTTGAACCCACCACCGAAGTTTTTCCCGTCGCCATAACTTCATCTCTGTCGCTCTATTCCCTCTCCGTGCTCCACCATCGTCTTCGTCGTCCATCATCGTGCTTGTGCACCCCCTAGCGCCGCCGTCTAAGTCCCCGATCGCCGAGTGTTATCGTCTCTTGTTTTCAACCGCAAAAACAGAGCCTCGCTGGAGTTGTTGTCGCCGCCGTCGCTTCCCAACAGTGGTCACGATGCCGCTCCGTCACCGCAGTCATCCCCGTCACAGTCGTTGCGCCGCCAGTACGCCTCTCTCTCTCTCTCCGATATGCATTCGAGAGGTAGGAGACGCGACGCAGGGGGCGAGACCGCTGTTCGCTGTTTTGCCGCGCCAGATCCAAAGCCGCTGTCCCCTGTTCGGCCAAATCCGGTTGAGGTAGCGATCTGATTGGCTGATCTTCACTGTGTCGTGTTCTACCGCGCCGGATCCGATCTTAGCTGTCCGCTGTTTTGGCTAGATCCGGTGTGAGGCAATGGATTTGATTGGTTTGTTTTGGTGTTCTGCGTTCTGTGTGTGCTAGATCCGAGTTTGGTGTTCTGCGTTCTCTTCTGATCTGGTGTGTGGGATTTGCTCTAAGATCTTGCTGTTGCTGTCGATTCTTCGTGCATATTTGGGAGATTTTCGTCGGGATTCTGATCCTAGTATTCTATTTTATTAATATCTGCAATAACAGACAAGTTTCTTCTTGAACCCTTCTTTTTATCTGTGTTCAGGATTTCTTTGATCTCTGGCAAGTAGATCCTGTCCTTTTATTATCAAAAAACTATTTGACAATTTCGTTAAGATTATCGAGGGTTTACACGAGCTAACCCGACATACTCTTAACATCGTGCTATCTCTTCGATCTAAACATAGTCCTCAATGTTTCATGCATTTGCACATTAAACAACTAGAATCATGCATATGACTGTTTGATAGATTAGACAATGAAATTGAACATGTTAGAATTGGATCTAATTCTCCATGACCATGATAATGTATCTTAAACCTTAGAACTTTCATGTTGACACCTAGGATTGCTTTGATTGCTGATTTGCATGCTATCTATGATCGTATGAATTATTTGTTAACTTCTTATATTAATTTTATTTCTGGACTGCTGTAAGTTTCACTTTAAATCAGATTTTCAGCCCTGTTGGTGACATAATTTGGAAGAACTTACTAAACATAAAATATAGCCCTTGATGTGTAGATAATTTTTCCCTACTCTGGTTTTAAATTCCAATTTTCCATCTTTTAGATATCATCACTTTACTGCAACTGTTTTAGTAATTTCAGAGTCGTAATTTCATGCGTATTCTGCTATTGTTTATTTTATTTGACCCTGTTATCAGTAGAGAAAAAATCTGAAATAAATCATGCTGGACCTAGAAATGTATAGCTACTTTCCTGAATTTTTGTAGATTTTAATAATAAGTTTTCTGACCCGAAATAATTAATGGAATATAACCTACTGCATGCCGATTGAACATAAAACCTGATTTGATTACAACATTCATCCTAATTCCCATGACTTTTATATGCCTTAATTATACTCGCTGGAACCGTATGGAAGTTTACTTTCCAGATCATCCGGCGGATTTAGTTTTGCCCTTGTGTAGTGACCATGATCTATGTTTTGGTACAGCAAGGTCATGCTGTCCTGATTTTATAAAATGTGTTAAATGATGTGTTTTGCTTCATGCTTTGTTTGTAGCACTTAGAATTAGTCACACATAGTAATATACAACATTGTAACCCTCTTGCATGCTCACATAGGATGAAAATAAACTATTAACAAGTCGAGGTTATTATGGGTAGACTTGGCAGTGAACAATCGGGAAATGTACTCGGTAAGGCCTCATTGTTATATTGTATTGTCTTGGAAGGAGGTGTATTGATTGCAATGATTTATTGATGATTTTTGATTGTAAATTATTGTTATCAATGGCGAGTACGAACCGTGAGTTCACCATCGATCTAAAATGATCACTGTGCTTGCATGGAACCTGTAGTATGGGATGCAGTAGTACGTACACTAGATAGGTTAATAAAATACTTAACAACCTGCATAATTGATATTGTATTCACATTGACTTGACATCACGCATTTCTTGTGTGATTATTATAACCTTTTGATATTGCCTACTCTTTGTTTTGTTCTTTGTCTTTGACCATGTTCCTTTCCTTTAATATTCATGTTTTTCCTATTATCCTTTGTTTTCTCTACTTGCCGCCCACGACCTGCTCTAAGGGCACTATTTTATTTCTTTTTAGACCAATTATTTATAGGTACTGAAGGATCTGTTTCCAAAGGAATTGGTGAGCAACGTTTCTAGGGATGGATCCAGTTTTTCGCTGCATAGTTTATCAATTGTTGCTAGATTTATTTTCTGAACATTGTTATCTCTTGAACTTTGTTTTGGGCTCTATGACCCGTAGTTTTGTTTTGATCCCGGATGTTGGATATTTATACTGTTGGTTTATTTCATTATTATTGAAACTTTATCATTGATTCATGTGATTATATTCTTGCATGGTTGTTTATTTGTTGATCTTATTGCTGAGTTAGTCCGGTACAGCTTATGGATGGTGTTTACATCATTTGCTGGGCCTACATTACATTACGTACTCGTGACAGGGTTTTTAGTGGTATCAGAGCCCAAGGTTGAGTAATATATCAATCAAACATGACTATCTTTACGAGGGTTCGCTTTGATTGGTATATTAGCGAGTTTGGCTCTAGCCGGGTTAACTCAGTGATTTGCACACCACGATAATCACATGAATACTTGTATAATAACCAACATATGATCTGGATACTGACAATCTTTGATCGTGTTTCAGGCTATGGCTCATGGGAATTCTTCTTTTCGCTCGGGGGATCAGCAGCGGGACAACGCTGCTATTCTCCAGACGATCCAGCAGATGATGGCTCTTCAGCAGGAGCACAATGAGCTGGTGAGAGCCACTTTGGCAGCCAATGGGAATGCCACTGGACCTCCACCTGGTGCTCTTCCATCGTGGCCTGGTACGGTAGCGGATTTCATGAGGCTTGATGAACACAAGAATATTCACATTTAGAAGCAATAATCTTATTGTAAATGCACATTTAAAAGCTCTATATGTGGTATTTAACTCTTATTTTCTCTTTTCAATTAAAAACAGCCGATAACAGCAAAACAAAGCAGATTCCAGATCAATACAGACTACAGCAGAGGCCAGTCGACTAATTCTTCAACCAGGCGACTGGACAGAGAGTTTGCTAAGCTTCCGCACAGTCGACTTCCCCAAACACCAGTCGACTTGACCGAGAAATCGTGAAGCTACAGATGTCGCATACCAGTCGACTTACACCCAAGGCAGTCGACTGGTATGCGGTGGAGTTAACAGATAAGATATTCAAAGATACACCCGCATCTAATTCCAAATCTATTTGAATCCAGATTTTATGCGAATTTTCCAACAAATCAAAGCTAGAGACAGGGGATTGGCAAGAGCACGTGGTTAACAGATAAGGAAGAAAAGAAGAAAAGAGAAAGATATAAATCGCCGATCAAATAAGGAAAGAAAGAATAAAAAGAGAGTAACTTTCCTGAAAAAGGGGAAACCCTAATTCTTCAGCCGTGTTCTATAAATATCAGTAAAGGGATATCCTCTAGACTCTCTCGCTGGACTCCATCTTTTGATCATCATCTTCCACAAACACCCACCACCGAATCACAAGAGTTCTAAGCGTTCAAGTCATCAACAGGGGTATTATTCTACCAGCATCGAGGAAGGAGATAGGAGATCAAGTATTCGAAGGCAGCCGACTGTGTGACAGCCAGTCGACCTCATTGCCGGACTTCATTAGTTTATTTCTTCTTCTTCTATTCTTTTATGTTGGTCATGTATTCGAACTTGTTGATTAATAAAAGTATTATTATGTGGAACTAATTTCATAGTTGGGTAGATCAAAGTCGTAGTTATGTAGTGCTATGTTCTTCTGAATTCTTCTATTTACTTATTGATTGAATCTGATTGAGGCGATATAGATTGATGATAACCAAACTAGTTCTTGAAGTCTGAGAGCAGTCGACTGAGGTGACAGCCAGTCGACTGACGTACAGAGCTTGAGAAATTCAAGTTTGCATTACCATCCATCTGAATCTGTTAGATGAGCATATTGAGACGACCCGTATCTCGTGCCCATAACTTGTAACAAAGGAATCTTTAGGGGTTCTTGGTTCAATCAACTTAAGGGATCTAGATCTGATACCAATTTCTAGAACCTTGAGTATTTGTTCGTTTCCACTGATCTTATGTTTTCTTTAAGTAGATACCATGCTAAACACTTAATGAAAGAAACGAATTAGAGTAGATACCATGCCTAATTCTTGGCTTAGGGAAACAGTACTTTAAGGAGTAGATACCATGCCCTTGAAGGGAACAAACATGAGTAATAAGAAGAAGTTCAGAAGGTGACTTAACATTACTGACTATTGGTGGAGATCTAAACCCAACTACTTCATAAATATTTGTGATTCAACACTTCTTAATTTAGTTTTAATCTTTTTAATTTCTTTTAGATTTTTAAAACAACTCTTTATGATTCTTATTCTTTTTATTGATTAGTAAGTTAATTTCTACAATCTCTGTGGGATCGACCCTTGCTATTGCTACGCTTCTATAAACGATTCGTGCACTTGCGAGATTTTTAATTTGTGTCTAGTTTGTCTATTTATTTAGGTGACTAGATTGCACAACAAGGCTGCACCCGGATAGGTTTTCGGGTACTGAGTCTCTGTTGGAAGCCAAGCAATGGCTTATCCGGATGGAGCAACTGCTGGTCGCTGCTCGTGTTGCTGAGGCGGATCATGTGGAGTGGTTCGCATCCAATTGGTGGATCTCGCTCATATCTGGTGGCGGGTTGAATCCGAGAGGATGCCGCGACCCATTGAGTGGGCCACTTTCTCTGAGGGCTTCATGGCGAAGTTCTTTTCCAGTGTCACCAAGGCAGAGATGGAGCGATAGTTTGTTTCCCTAACTCAGGTCAGCTAGATAATGTTCTTAATTGTCATTTGTTGTTGCCTACTACACTTGTGACGGTATTAATTTGAGCATTATGTTGATCAGGAAAACTGTTCCGTGGACGAGTATACTGCAGAGTTTACTCGGCTCAGTCGCTTCGCCCTACCCTCATTGCCACTGACGAGGCTCGGGCTATTCGTTTTCTGTCGGGCTTGAGCTTTGCCCTCCAGGACCGTTTAGCTGCTCTTCGGCTTCATGATTACTCCGATGTTCTAGATGCAGCTCAGATATAGGAGCAGACTCTCAGCAGGTCTAGTGTTTCTCAGAGGACTGTTTCGCACCCCGTTGCACCTCGGCCTTCCAGAGGACCTATTCGGAGGCCAGTTCTGCTCCCTCCCACGAGAGCACAGCCGTACGCACCTGTTGTCCCGAGGAATGTTGAGACTTGTGGCTACTGCCATAAGACTGGGCATTCACAGTGAGACTGCAAGATGGCCAACCGACAGTGTTTAGTGTGTGGGAGCAGTGAGCATTTGGTTCGTGACTGTTCGAGGAACAGAGCTCCTGCGCCGGTTACTGGTGCTGCTCAGCTAGGAGCACCGACGCGTGGTCAAGGCAGGCCATCTCTTCCTTCGCAGAGGCAAGTCTTTGATCAGAGGCGTGTGGCTCCTGAAGGAGTTCAGGTTGGTGGACGTGTTCAGGCTTATAACCTGACAGCCAAGGAAGCGGCAGTTGCTGTTGGAGTGGTTGCAGGTATATCATAGTAGTTGTACTTTCTTTCTTTCTTTCTTTCAGTTTTTCTGCATGTTATTTCTATTTATTTTCTTCCTCCTTGTGCAATTATTCGTGTATATCCTGCTGGCACCTTATTCTTAGTTTGATCTTCTGCTAGGTGTGATTTTAGTCTTCTCTCTCCCTGCTCATGTGTTGTTTGATTCGGGTGCTACCCACTCTTTCATTTCTGCTCGTTTTGTCGATCTGCATGGTTTGGTTTGCGATGCTATGCCCGCAGCTTGGGACATCACCACTGGTGGAGGTGTCGTTGTCTGTTCTAGGGTATCCAAGCAGAGTCTGTTGTAGATTGGTGGTGTGGTGTTCTCGGCTGATCTGATTGTGATTCTCAACTCCAGTTTCGATGTCATTCTGGACATGGATTGGTTGGGTATTTCCTGTGCCGTGATTGATTGTCGAGAGAAGAAGGTGACTTTCAGGCCTTCTGGTCAGCCATCATTTGTTTTCCATGCGGGTGAGACACTGTCAGGGCGTGTCAAGAACTCGTTGGATCCCGAGGTTGTTTCTCTTGCATTGCTGGGTTCCGATAGGGTTGATGCACCCTTGGTTGTGCGGGACTTCCTTGATGTGTTTCCCGAGGAATTGCCCGATTTGCTGCCAGTTCGAGATGTGGAGTTTAGCATTGATGTCCAGCCCGGTACGACCCCTATTTTCAAAAGTCTGTATCGTATGGCGCCAGTCAAATTGGCAGAACTGAATGTGCAAGTTCAGGAGCTGCTTGATAAGGGTTTTCTCAGACCTAGTGTTTCGCCATGGGGAGTGTAACGTCCCGAATCCCAAATACACTGAATTCGAGATGTTCTACAGGATCTTTTCACTTTCTTCAGTACAATTTTACAAGGAAATTTAAACTTTTCACTATTCATCAGAGTTTACATCATATATTCACTTTTCATTTGCACAGCGGAAGTAAAATTGTACAACAATTAAATAAATGTACAACAACATGGTATAATCTTTAAGCATCCATTCCTCTTTAACCTTTAACATGCCATTTACCTGCATATAAGACTGTGGGTACGTCAGTTTATTCAACCGACGATCATTATACACGGTCATCCTCTCTATGCCGGAAATAGTATAACTTAATTTTCCATATTTAGCAAACACAAACTTGTCACAAATCAAGCTACAGAGACTACCCTATTGATGTCGTGTTGTGATTGTGCACTTAGTCCTCAATGCAATTATTTATGTTACATGACACTAATGCACACTTGTTCGGAGTCTATGCATCCCATACTACATAGGTCCGAGGGCAAGCCTCTTAATCGTTCTTCATCTTTGTAGGGTTCAATCCCTCGCCATGACTTAATCTACTGCTGTAACTACGGTAGTGTCTTAGATGATCAATGAGTGCAAGCACGTGTACAGAAACTGTAGGGGAATCCCACGTCATGTCACGACTCATCGTGAAGAACCTATGGACAATTCAGCCTCCTTCATGGCACACGATCCTCATGCAGTCACCAAACATCCCACAAGTGTCACCACAGGGACGGTACCCTGGAGCAGTATTCACGTCATGTCACGACGCATCGTGAAGAACCTGTGAAATACTCTCCGCCGCCACGGCGCCCTGGAGCCGTATCCACGTCATGTCACGACTCATCGTGAAGAACCTGTGAAATACCCTCCGCCGCAAATCCGATGGCTCTCACTCGTGTTTTTCTCCTACTTTCATCACATCTCTACTATGTACTAATCCTTAGTTTTTATTAGAATCATGAACAAAATCAAAGCTCTAGAGTTAGCCTCTCCACTAAACCGGACTTATTCATTCATTTCAACATGACCAACCTTGGTCTTTCTTCTCAATATTCATTTCATTTCTTTCCAAATGTCGGGGGAGACTTAGCTACTCTTTCATTTCAATTCCAATTCACAAATTCTAACATAATCTGAGCATTCCCAGCTCATGGGTTCATTTTTCATTGCCTCAGCATGTCATGATCTTAGCTTTCATATTCATGTAATTCTTCATTCAAAGTATGACTCATTTCATGTAAATTTCTCGATTCAAACTATGATTCATTTCATATAAATTCATACGGCGATAAAAGAGTTCATCAACATCAATCATAAAGTTCACAATCTTCAAAATAGACAGAATAATGTTCTCTGACATATCAAAACACTCTGGACAGTCGACTTGGATCTCTTCCAGTCGACTTGTTCAGTCAATTCAAGTATTCAAAACTGCTCGGGAGAGTCGACTGCTGCACACGGCAGTCGGCTGTTCCGCAGTGTTTCCAATTTCAATTATCACCCACAGGGCAGTCGACTGTCGTTCAACACAGTCGCCTGTTCTGCCGAGTTCAATATGTAGATTCTCAAGTTCTATACAGTCGACTGCTACACACAATCGGTCGACTGAGCAGTTAAAATCTCAAATTAAGGAATCATTACTTCATTCTATTTTGTCACGCTATTCTTCAACAAGAATAATTCACATTTCATGGTCATCACATTATTCTCAAAATGAGGAGTACTAACGAATATTCACAATTCATATTTTCATACATAATGTCACTTCAATCTTTACTATATTAATCTTCTTCATTTCAAGTTCTTTTGCAAGGTATAATTTCCCAAAAATACACCTATCAAAAACCATAGTTCTAATTACACCTTTTATTCTCAAATCATATTTTATTTCATGCAACAATCCCCAAATTATCTTTATAAAGCCTCATGTATTTTCAAAAGAGTAGAACATTCGAGTTTATAAAAATGCATCAGTACCAGTCGACTCATACTAGAGTAAGTCGACTGTTCAAGGGGGAACATTCATGATTTTAAGTAAATAGTTGACTTATAACAGCACCAGTCGACTTAAATGAGCATATAAGTCGACTAACAAGGTCCTAAATCGGCTTATCAGAACGTTTCTTTTCCGACATTTCTTAACAATTAATGCCACAAATCTCTTTATTAGCCAAGTTCACATTCATGGTTATAATTAATCCATACCAACTTAGATTTTTACTAATCAGATCACATACAATTTCATACTCACATTCCAATCCATTCACAGGTCAATTTTCCAATTAGAAGTGTACTCTTATTAGTATTTCTCATGCATCATTTCTCAATATAATGCTAGCATCATTTCTAATTTAGAAATAAGGAAAATCGAACCCACTATCATTCATTCATTCTAGCAAGCATTTCTACTTTAGAAATATGGAAAATTTTACCCACCTTATATGGAGAGAAACAACACAATAGCAACGAAAGTTCTTTGCGAATGAATGCACCTCCTCCTAGACACTCGCACAAGTTCCACAACACCACCGAAAGCTTCCCTCCTTGAATAGCCGGCCCTTCTCCTCCTTGTTGAAAGCAATACAATCCCACACAATCCTCTCAATCTTTTGACTCACAACTTACTACTAAATTAGACTATAGTTTTAGAAAGATATAATTGCATATGAATATAGCCATGGGAGGGGGTATTTATACTAGAAATCAAGTAGAATGAAGGGCTAGGATTAACTAGTTGGTTGTAGGATGGAAGGCTAGGATGAGAGTAGGAGTTACTACAACTACCCACATCTACATAACCACCTCCATGATCTCCATTCAAAATTTGGGTTTCCCTCCCAAAAGAATGCAACCGGCCACCAAAGAGAAATGTGCATTGCACGTGTACGTGTAGTGCACGTGCATGCAACTAGGCCTAAAAATTGTACATTTTAATTTTGTATGAAAATAAAATAGTTTTAAAATAGTCTTCTACATGACAAGTTTAAATAAAAAGAAGATTAATCCATGGGCTTTAGTTTGGCCCAAAATAGTTCTTTAAAAATAAAATGAATAAAATACATTTTGGGCTTTTAGAAAAAGGGCTTTTCATTAAATTAAAATAATGCTTTCTATTTATTAAAGAAAAGGCTTTTGTATAAAAATAACTTGAGAACACATATTTAAATATTTATACACATCTAAATAAAAATAATTCAACCAAAATATTGCACGTGCACACTGCGTGCAAAATAAATAATTTTTCATTAATTGAAAAATCAGGGTATTACAGCACTCCCTCCTTAGAATAGTTCCGTCCCCGGAACTACAGTCAAGAGCGAGAAAAACAGAAAATACAGCACACACACAAGAACAAAAGATACAAAAATACAATCAAGCAAAAAGCTTAGGATAGTCCTTCAACATCCTCTCCTCAGATTCCCAAGTAGCCTCTTCAACTAAGTGGTTTCTCCAGACTACCTTGACCATCGGTATCGTCTTATTCCTCAAGACTTTCTCCCTACGATCAACAATCTCAACAGGAGACTCGATGTAATTCAGATCCAACTGCAAACCTTCCGGCACTTCAGGCAAATGATGACTCGGATCTGGAATATAACCTCTCAGCATAGACACATGGAAGACATTGTGCACCTGAGACAACTCTTCCGGTAATTCAAGTCGGGAAGCGGTTTTCCCGATCCTTTTCAATATCTTATACGGGCCTATAAACCTCGGGGCTAACTTCCCGCCTTTGCCAAATCGAACCACACCTTTACTGGGTGATCCCTTCAGAAAGACGAAGTCACCAACCTCAAACTCAATGTCCCTTGTCCGGTTGTCTGCATAGCTTTTCTGCCTGCTCTGAGCTTCCACCAACCTTTTCCTGATTAGAACAATCTTCTCAGAAGTTTGCTGCACAAGCTCAGGACCAAAAAACTGACGCTCCCCAACTTCACACCAACAAACAGGAGTCCTGCACTTCCTGCCATACAAAGCTTCATACGGCGCCATCCCAATGCTAGCCTGAAAACTGTTGTTGTAGGCAAACTCTACCAAAGGTAAATGCCTTTCCCAACTGCCTCCAAAGTCTAGTATACAACACCGAAGCATATCCTCAAGAATACGATTGACTCTCTCGGTCTGCCCATCGGTTTGCGGTAGAAAAGCAGTGCTGAAATCTGTCTTGGTACCCAAAGCTGTCTGAAGACTCCTCCAGAAATGCGAAGTAAACCGCGCATCTCGATCAGACACAATAGTTGAGGGAACACCATGAAGCCGGACAATCTTGCCAACATACATCTCAGCCAACTTGTCCATCGAAGCAGTGAGTTTCATCGCCAAAAAGTGAGCGGACTTGGTTAGTCGATCGACTATAACCCAAATCGCATCATTGCCTTTAGGACTCTTAGGCAATCCCGTGATGAAATCCATACTGATGTTATCCCACTTCCATTCTGGAATAGGTAACGGCTGTAATAGACCTCCGGGTCTCTGATTTTCGGCTTTGACTTGCTGACAAACCTCACACTTCGCAACAAATTCACCACATCCCGCTTCAAACCTGACCACCAGAAATGCTGTTTGATGTCCTTGTACATCTTAGTACTCCCAGGATGTACCGACAAAAGAGTAGCATGCGCCTCCTGAAGAATACTCTCTTTCAGGTCCGCCTGATTTGGAACACACAGTCTATCTCCAAACCACAGCACTCCATCCCTGATTTGAAATCCGGGCAACCTGCCAGCACTAACCTGCTCCTTCATCTCCAAGATATCAGCATCAATCTCTTGACTTGCAATGATCTTTGCATTCAAAGTAGGTTGAAGCCTCAATTGAGCCAAAGATGCTCCCAATCCTTACAAGACAACTTCAATACCTGCTCGGTCCAACTCCTCAATCAAATGCCTCTGAGTTGTAATCAAACTGACCAAACTGCTCTTGCGACTAAGTGCATCAGCAACAACATTAGCCTTTCCAGGATGATACTTGATCTCAGGTCGCATGTCCTCGAGCACTTCCAACCATCTTCGCTGCCTCAGATTGAGATCCCTCTGCTGATATATATACTTCAAGCTCTTGTGGTCTGTGTACATATTCAACTTCTCACCGTACACATAGTGCCTCCATTGCTTCAGGGCAAAGATAATCGCAGCCAACTCCAGATCATGAGTCGGGTAATTTTTCTCATGTGGTCGTAGTTGCCTAGAACCATAAGCGATTACTCTTCCTTCTTGCATTAAGACACAACCAAGCCCCCGATGTGAAGCATCGTGTAGACATCATACTCAACACCAGCTCTAGGCAAAGCCAAAATAGGTGCAGTAGTCAGCCTATCTTTCAACTCCTGAAAGCTCGCCTCACATTGCTCGGTCCACTTGAAGCTCACATTCTTCTTGGTCAATCCAGTAAGCGGTACAGCTATCTGAGCATAACCTTGAATGAATCTCCTGTAGTATCCCGTCATTCCAAGAAAGCTTCTGACTTCCTTCACTGTAGTAGGCCTAGCCCAATCTCTCACTGTCTCTATCTTCTGAGGGTCAGTTGCCACTCCTTCCTTAGAAAGGATGTGACCTAGGAATGCCACTTCAGATTTCCAGAAATCACACTTGGATAACTTGGCATACAACTTCTGCTCTTCCAGCATCTACAAAACTGCTGCAAGATGCTCAGTGTGCTCCCCCTCTGACTTGGAGTACACGAGAATATCGTCGATGAACACCACGACGAAAGAATCAATAAACGGCCTCAGAACCCTGTTCACCAAATCCATGAAGATTGCGGGTGCATTCGTCACTCCGAATGGCATAACTAAGAATTCGTAATGCCCATGCCGAGTTCTAAATGCAATTTTGTGCACATCTTCAGCTTTCACTCGAACTTGGTAATATCCTGATCGAAGATCTATTTTGGAGAATACAGCTGCTCCTTGTAGACGATCGAACAAGTCATCAATTCGAGGAATAGGATACTTATTCTGAACAGTGACTTTATTCAGCTCTCGGTAATCGATACACATTCTCATCGATCCATCCTTCTTCTTTACCAAAAGCACTGGTGCTCCCCAAGGTGACGCACTAGGTTGAATAAAGCCTTTCTCTAACAGTTTCTCAATCTGCCATTTCACCTCATCCTGTTCCACTGGAGCCATCCTATACGGTGCCTTAGAAATGGGTGCACTTCCCGGTTGAACAGTGATGCTGAACTCTACATCACGATGCGGGGGTAACCCAGGAAAATCTTCCAAGAACACAGTCGGATAGTCCTGAACCACAGGAATCCCTTGCACTTCCACAGGAGTCTCTTCCTTGCGGATAGTTACCACCAGCTTAGAACACTTCTGCTTCCCTTGGAAAGTGACTTCAGGTCCACCTGGAGCCTTCACTGTTACTGTCTTGGTCTTGCACTCGATGCTTGCACTGTACACCGACATCCAATCAATTCCAATGATAACATCGACTCCCAAAATAGTCAGCTCGATCAGATCAATGCCAAAGATTCTATCTCCAATCACAATCTTGCAATCAACATAATACCGATCAGTGGTCAAAGTTTCCCCTGATGGAGTAGCTACTGCTAAGATCTTGCCTGGAAAAATCTTCGGTTCCACTCCCAACACTTTAGCAAATCTAGGAGACACAAAAGTATGAGAGGATCCAGTATCGAACAATACAACAGCTTTTATTCCATTAAGATAAAGTTCTCCTGTTACATAATACACACCATTACATAACAGTTTCACAATATGAACGGGAAGAAGAAATGACAAAACCACTAAACATCAGCCCTCGTACCAGAGATGACCTGATCTGCTTCCTCAGCATCAGCCTCCGTCAAGGCAAACACTCGCCCTGGCTGGTACGGCCTCTTCCCAGCCTGCTGCGTTGGTGCATTGCGATTACTGTTCCGTGGCTTGGAGCATTGAGACATGAAATGTCCCGTCTCACCATAGTTGAAGCAAGTCACCGCAGGAGGTCTCACCACATTGTTCCCAGGTCCTCCAGCTACACTAACTGCATTTGCCCCTGTCGGTTTGAACCTTTGTGCAGATGGTTGCCCCTTGAAACTCCCAGAATGTGCAGGCCTCTTTCCAGACTTCCAGTTGTTCCTCTGGTTCTGAACAACATGGAACTGCTCCATATCTGCTTTCGTCGCTGCCACCCTCTTCACCAGCTTGTCAAATTGCCTGATACCAAGAGGTATCATCCGGGATCTCAAGCTTGGCCTCAACCCATGCTCGAACTTGCGAGCCTTCTTCGCCTCATCTGTCACCAGTTTTGGAGCATACCTAGAGAGCTGAGTAAACTTAGTCTCATACTCCCTCACTGACATGCTGCCTTGCTGAAGTGATAGAAACTCCATTGCCTTCTTCTCCTGAACATCGGAGGGGAAGTAATGACTGCGGAATTCTTCCAGAAATCCCTCCCAGCCAAGCAACAAACCTCCCATGGTCCTCTTCATCGACTGCCACCAAACAGCCGCATCCTTCTCCAGTTGCAAAGTCGCTAACTTGACCTTGCTGCCCTCCGGTATCTCCAACACCTCAAAGATTGTCTCCACTTGACGGATCCAGTTGTCAGCCGCATCTGGGTCTGACTTTCCCTCGAATACAGGTGGTTTCATTCTCTTGAACGATTCCACTAGCTTAATCGCCTCGGGCACTGGATTTACTGGCCGCCTTCCTTGATTCATAGCCACTGCATTCAGCGTCTGGTAGACCCTAGCAAGCTCGGTCTCCAGATCCAAACCTTCCCCACTCCTAGCTCCTCTTCTCGACATATTCTGATGCAAAAGATCCATTAAATTCGAAGTATAAGACAAGAATTTAAATCAACTTGCATTTCATAGAATTCCAAAGTTTATACATTCGAATTAAAACATTTTTTTGACATCAGAATGGAAATAGTAGAAGCTACAACAATCTAACTCCTACGGGTCCTCTTTGCTGCTCGAAGTTCATCCCGTAGTTCATCAACTTCATCCTTCACCACATCTGTCAGGTTCTTCCTCTTCTCGGGTTCCCATACCCGGTGACTGAGAACAGAATAGTTGTCACACCCCAAAATGCGGAAATACGAGTGCATGACGAAGCCCAGCGAATGATCTTAACATCATTCATAAGCTGTAGGATCGACTCAGCATCACAACAAGTATATAACAAGAGAGATATATAAAACCAAGCATGCATGAATAATTTATTAGCAACAGAAACAACTGAAATATGATAAAACATCCAAGTAGTTTCAAGTCTGAATCAAAGTAAACTCGGGAACATCAGCCCGTTACAAGTTCTCAAATCTCAAGAAATAATAATAATCCAAATAAACAAATAATGCAAGAATTAATTATTCTAGTCAGGTCCTTCTCCACTTGGAAATTAGAACCTTTGCTCAGCAATTCCCGCAGGCAGATCGTCTCCAAAGTCTGTTTAATAAATATAAACAGGAAAACAAGAGGGGAAACAAGAGAAAATGCCCTTAGTGCAAGCTAGGGCCACAAATAGTGAAAGCAAGTACAAGTAAGGAATAACAAGAGTTGGAATCAAGAATAAACAGAGTTATAAGGAGTAGTAGGCAATTTCAAAGACTAACTAGCAAGAGGGAAAATCTTAATATCTAGGTTGGATAACAACTGCTAGTTGTGGAACACAGGTCAGGTGCATCTCTAGGGTTATCTAATATCAAGCGACAACTCAAGTCTAGTGTCATATGTTATTTCAAATGTCAAGGTTTCAAATGTCAAGTCCAAGTATCAAGTGTCAAGTTGTCTAGCTCAAGTTATCAAGTCATCTAGTCTCAAGTTATCAAGTTATCTAGTCTCAAGTTATCAAGTTCAAGTCTAGTGGTGAGTTACTAGCTAGGTAGCACGACATGCATCCATTCTTTTACTACATGGTTGCTACAGTCAAAGCACTTTCGTTTAGATCTAGTAATGGATTTTATAGGGCGGCGTACTCAGGTATCAAGTATCAAGCAAGCCATGGTTCATGAATCGAAAATTAAATAACAAGTTCACGAAGCAAGTTCGCGAATCCACAAGCAAGTTCAAGAACCGCACAATGCGTTCATGAATCAAACAAGTTCATGAGCCGAGTAACCGACTCCATGAATCGAACAAGATACAACAAGTTCATGAACCAAGTATTGGGAAACACGGGCCCCCTTCCGAGTACACTTATCTATATTGTCCACTCTATAATCTTTCCCCAAAACCCCGGCTTGTTATTTTTATTAACTCTTATCAAGCAAGCATACAAGTGTAATAAATTGATTTAATTCTAGGAAAAATTGGGGATGTCCTATATAGTGTCCAGCAGCTACATATAAAATTTGGGGTCAAACGCTCGCTGTTTACACAGCTAAAATAATTTGCAAAGTAAATATATACAGCAGTTTTGCAAAACTGCGTCTACTGACACAGCTGCAGTAAAACTACCATAGCTCCTAGACCGTAACTCCAAATTCGATCAACTTGGAGTCTATCAATATCTACACATCCGGATCTACATTTTGTATTCAGGCCTCGGGCCCAAATTCCAATGTTAAAAGGGTCGAAACCTCAAAAGAAAATCCAGACAGCAACACTCAGAATTTATCTACTAATGTAGGTTTCATGGAAATGTGTAATTTGGTGTCTAAATTATTAAGCAGCTTAAATACCTAATCATGGAGATCAAAACAGCAACTAATAAATATTTTTCAAGTCATAATAGTCGCAAATTCGTCAAAATACTAACTTTATATGCGTCTACAAATTTTAGGGGTCCTTAATTCATATGTCCATGTGATTCATGTGTTCAAGGGGATAAAAGAGTCCAATTGATTATTATTTAATACGAGGAAGTTTTGTGACTCTTAGAATTGTATGTTTGAAGGTTCAAAATTGATTTACAAAGATATTTCAAAGGAGTCACAATCTAACTATATGTGGTATTTTCAAGAAAACTTGTACTAGAGCAATAAAATGTACAAGATGAATACTTGCCTTAAATCGACGATTAAAAACTCCGCTTGTTGAAGCAAATTGAGAAGAAAAATCCCCGAAGATGTCCTCGAAAAGCGCGTGCAAAAATTGATCGGAGATCGCGTTTTCCCCGCACACAGGATCGGCCCAAAACAGCGTTCAGCGGTTCGGATCCGGTGCGGCCAAAACAGGAAACAGCGAAGCCGGCGAATGGAAAGGCTCCTCCGCCGCGGATCTGATCCAGAACAGCGTACAGCGGCTTCGGGATCTGCTGTGGACGAACACGGGACACCGATCACAGCACGGATCTTGATGCGATCTGACGGCTATGATTCGCTCCTGCCTAATCCTCTTCTTCTTTGTTCTTCTTCTTCGTTCTCCTTCCTCGATCGAGTAGAGCGCGAGGGAGAGAAGCAACGGCGTGGTGCTTCGTTGGCGGCGACTGCGGCAGTGACGGAGTGCGGCGACGGCGGCGACGACGTCGAGAAGCGACGGCACGGCGATGGCTGCTCTGTTCGTGGGTTCGAACAGAGGGTGAGAGCGGGATCGGCGTTGGGGTTCGGCGGCGTCTGGCGAAGCAGCGGAGAGGGTAGAGCGGTCGAGAGGGGCGTGCTAGAGATGGCGAAGTGGTGGGGATCTGGTCGGAGGTGGCGAAGTGATGGGGAAGAGGTAATGGCGAGAATGGGTTCGGAGGTGATTGGGAGATAGCGGTGGTGGTTGTTGTGGCGCCGAGGGGTGGCTGAAGGCGAGGCGATGGGTAAGGGCGATGGAGATCGGAGTTGGGAGGAATTGGGTTGGCGATGCGGAGAAGATGGAGAAGATGATTAGCGGCGGGGGTTGAGAAATAGGGTTAGGTTTTAACAGTAGAAATGTAATTAGGGTTAGGGTAGGGGTTTAAATACTAGGTTAGCGGGTTTGCGGGTTTGAGAGTTTAGGGGATCCGTTTCAAAAAGAGCCCAACAGGAGAAATGTTCAAAATGCACAAAAATGGGGATTAGAGAGATAAATGAGAAGGATCGGTCCGTTTCTCATGAAGAACGATACAAATGGAACACAATTGAGTTTGATAAAAGGACCCACAATTTGAGTTGAGACAAAAATAATGATTTTATTAAATCTGAACAAATTACATAATCTCAAATAGACGAGAGAGTACAATGAGGCACAGAACAGTACAAAAATATAAATACGGGGAAACAGGAGTTACAAATCCTACCCACCTTACACAAAAATTTCGTCCTCGAAATTTGCTTAGGCGGTACATAGGACAGGGTAAAGTAACTTAGGGGCGGGTAACAAACAAGGGATCTAAGGAGAAGTCAACTTGGTGGTAACACCAGAATAAGAAGAGAGTGGATAACAACGAGTTCAAATGGAAGGCATGAAAGAGAATAACAGTATCTAAAGGATCCAAATAACACAAGATAATAAATACAATGAAAAAGTAGGCAGAACTGAAACCAAGGAGATGGAAGACAGGAAAGAATTGAATCCAATAATGAATGAGTACATGATGGCAGGAGGGAAAGCAAGAAGGAAATAATCGGTATCAAAAACGAAGAAGAACACTGAACACCACAAGACTTGCAAGATAACAAGGCAAGGAGGTGAACGAATAGAAAGAGTTGGAATCGAAGAAGGGAGCGACAAGGGAAGGATGCACCACGCAATGAGTCAATAATGAGAACAAAAGCAAGAGATAGGGGACAGCAAATGGTGCAAGGAATGAAACAAAACAAAATACAAGGAAGGAGAAGCAACAATATGATCCTGGTCCTGTGGGTCATGGGGCCACCACGCTTCCACTGCGCCACTTTGATGGTGGCGTTCCAAGCTCCAGACATGTCGTTGTAGACCACGTGACACCAGGCGACGAACCGAGCAGGATGAAAAGAATGAGACACCAAGATCAAAGAGAGTATGGGTTCCAAATAGAGATAGGCGATAATGCAAAATGGATATAAGGCTTGAGCTTCAATTCAAATAATCAGAATATATAGTATATATATCAAACTAATGACTTTAATAGGAATAATTATAACAACAAATGTAATAGTAATTAAAATCGTCATAATCATACAGGCAATAAAAATATCAATAATACTGATAATAATGATAATACATTCATGACAGAATATATTTCAACACATTCATAAAAATAACGCAATAATAATAATAATACCATTAAAAATAATATCAATAATGATAATAATAATATGACAATAGCAAATAAATAACAATAATATCAATAAAGCAACAGTAATAATAATAAAAATAATAATAGTAATAAAGGTGATGAAAACGATAATAATAACATCAATTGAAATGACATAAATATTAATAATACCAATAATAACAAAAATATTCTTTTACCATCAGTTTCATTATATAAGTAACTAGTCTTGAAATACCAATTAGTAATAGGTAGAAAATCTTGCCTCCTTAACATCAAGTTGCATATTTGCCTTCACGACATCAGGTTTCAAATTGACATCCAAATATTCGGCAGCACATTTTGCCTCGCCGACATCCGGTTGCAATTTGTCTCCATTGACATCGAGTTGCATATTTGCCATCTCGACATTAGGTTGCACCGAAGTAGTGAACGTATATAAAATTGAGCATGATGAGGCTCAAAACAAATTAATAATAATAATAATTGTAACGAAAAAAAATAATAATACCAATAACCATAATAATAACAAAAATATTGATACTAATGACAATAAAAATAACAATGATAATAAAAATGATCATAATAGTAATAATAACAGAAATCGTAGAAAGAATGATAATAATAATAATAGCAATAATATTAAAATATCAACAACGCTAGTAAAAATAATAATGCAAGACAAGATATAGTTTGTGCCCAACATTTTTGTGGAAGTAATTTAATATTAACAATATTAATAAAGTAATGAAAACAATAATAAGAATGTCAATAGTAGTAACAATAATAATAATACTAGTAATGATAATGAAAATAATAACAATAATAATAATGGTAGTAATAATGGCATTATACAACAAAATAAGAATTTGTCTTATCAAAATAGTCCGGTAAAAATATATAGTCAATCAAAAATGAAAAACCATTGTTCGGAAAAACAAATTCTTTATTAAGAAACTTTTTTTTTTTCTATGTAGGTGATCGAAAATAAATATAACAAATAATAATCGAAATATAGAAAGTATACGGGAAAAATAATTATAAAGGGAAAAATAGGTAGGAGAAAAATGAAGTTACATCCAGTAAGGAGTTAAAGAGGGGGATGACTAGAAGGGACAAAAGAATATTAAGGCATTGAATACGAGGGAAGAAGGATGAGGGGCAAAATCGGAATTGAAGAGAATATAGCAGAGAAGAAATAATCAACATGATACTCAATACGAATCAACAAATGAAGATGAATGCAAAGCAGGGAAGGCATTGAATGACACACGAGTTGAAATAAGAAGGAATTATCGGAGCAAACAAGGAAAAGCAGATCACTTGCACCGGAATCAAAAGAATATGGATACAGAAAGAATAAATCGTACCCAGTAAAGAATCAACAAATCGGGATGACTGTAAGAGATCAAAGAATTGAATATGAAGGGATCAAATGAATGGGATAAGACTTGTATCCAGATCGAGTTGACTATTAAATTATTCATGTGGTTGCATGGCCTGTTTAATGTTGAGTTAATCCTGACTGAGTCAAGCATGTCTAATGCATTAGTTAACTAACACATTAGCCAAACCTGAGCTCTGATACCACTAAAAATCTTGTCACGCCCCGCTTCCCAAAATGCGGAAATACGAGTGCATGACGAAGCCCAGCGAATGATCTTAACATCATTCATAAGCTGTAGGATCGACTCAGCATCACAACAAGTATATAACAGGAGAGATATATAAAACCAAGCATGCATGAATACTTTATTAGCAACAGAAACAACTGAAATATGATAAAACATCCAAGTAGTTTCAAGTCTGAATCAAAGTAAACTCGGGAACATCAGCCCGTTACAAGTTCTCAAATCTCAAGAAATAATAATAATCCAAATAAACAAATAATGCAAGAATTAATTATTCTAGTCAGGTCCTCCACTTGGAAATTAGAACCTTTGCTCAGCAATTCCCGCAGGCAGCTCGTCTCCAAAGTCTGTTTAATAAATATAAACAGGAAAACAAGAGGGGAAACAAGAGAAAATGCCCTTAGTGCAAGCTAGGGCCACAAATAGTGAAAGCAAGTACAAGTAAGGAATAACAAGAGTTGGAATCAAGAATAAACAGAGTTATAAGAAGTAGTAGGCAATTTCAAAGACTAACTAGCAAGAGGGAAAATCTTAATATCTAGGTTGGATAACAACTGCTAGTTGTGGAACACAGGTCAGGTGCATCTCTAGGGTTATCTAATATCAAGCGACAACTCAAGTCTAGTGTCATATGTTATTTCAAATGTCAAGGTTTCAAATGTCAAGTCCAAGTATCAAGTGTCAAGTTGTCTAGCTCAAGTTATCAAGTCATCTAGTCTCAAGTTATCAAGTTATCTAGTCTCAAGTTATCAAGTTCAAGTCTAGTGGTGAGTTACTAGCTAGGTAGCACGACATGCATCCATTCTTTTACTACATGGTTGCTACAGTCAAAACACTTTCGTTTAGATCTAGTAATGGATTTTATAGGGCGGCGTACTCAGGTATCAAGTATCAAGCAAGCCATGGTTCATGAATCGAAAATTAAATAACAAGTTCACGAAGCAAGTTCGCGAATCCACAAGCAAGTTCAAGAACCGCACAATGCGTTCATGAATCAAACAAGTTCATGAGCCGAGTAACCGACTCCATGAATCGAACAAGATACAACAAGTTCATGAACCAAGTATTGGGAAACACGGGCCCCCTTCCGAGTACACTTATCTATATTGTCCACTCTATAATCTTTCCCCAAAACCCCGGCTTGTTATTTTTATTAACTCTTATCAAGCAAGCATACAAGTGTAATAAATTGATTTAATTCTAGGAAAAATTGGGGATGTCCTATATAGTGTCCAGCAGCTACATATAAAATTTGGGGTCAAACGCTCGCTGTTTACACAGCTAAAATAATTTGCAAAGTAAATATATACAGCAGTTTTGCAAAACTGCGTCTACTGACACAGCTGCAGTAAAACTACCATAGCTCCTAGACCGTAACTCCAAATTCGATCAACTTGGAGTCTATCAATATCTACACATCCGGATCTACATTTTGTATTCAGGCCTCGGGCCCAAATTCCAATGTTAAAAGGGTCGAAACCTCAAAAGAAAATCCAGACAGCAACACTCAGAATTTATCTACTAATGTAGGTTTCATGGAAATGTGTAATTTGGTGTCTAAATTATTAAGCAGCTTAAATACCTAATCATGGAGATCAAAACAGCAACTAATAAATATTTTTCAAGTCATAATAGTCGCAAATTCGTCAAAATACTAACTTTATATGCGTCTACAAATTTTAGGGGTCCTTAATTCATATGTCCATGTGATTCATGTGTTCAAGGGGATAAAAGAGTCCAATTGATTATTATTTAATACGAGGAAGTTTTGTGACTCTTAGAATTGTATGTTTGAAGGTTCAAAATTGATTTACAAAGATATTTCAAAGGAGTCACAATCTAACTATATGTGGTATTTTCAAGAAAACTTGTACTAGAGCAATAAAATGTACAAGATGAATACTTGCCTTAAATCGACGATTAAAAACTCCGCTTGTTGAAGCAAATTAAGAAGAAAAATCCCCGAAGATGTCCTCGAAAAGCGCGTGCAAAAATTGATCGGAGATCGCGTTTTCCCCGCACACAGGATCGGCCCAAAACAGCGTTCAGCGGTTCGGATCCGGTGCGGCCAAAACAGGAAACAGCGAAGCCGGCGAATGGAAAGGCTCCTCCGCCGCGGATCTGATCCAGAACAGCGTACAGCGGCTTCGGGATCTGCTGTGGACGAACACGGGACACCGATCACAGCACGGATCTTGATGCGATCTGACGGCTGTGATTCGCTCCCGCCTAATCCTCTTCTTCTTCGTTCTTCTTCTTCGTTCTCCTTCTTCGATCGAGTAGAGCGCGAGGGAGAGAAGCAACGGCGTGGTGCTTCGTTGGCGGCGACTGCGGCAGTGACGGAGTGCGGCGACGGCGGCGACGACGTCGAGAAGCGACGGCACGGCGATGGCTGCTCTGTTCGTGGGTTCGAACAGAGGGTGAGAGCGGGATCGGCGTTGGGGTTCGGCGGCGTCTGGCGAAGCAGCGGAGAGGGTAGAGCGGTCGAGAGGGGCGTGCTAGAGACGGCGAAGTGGTGGGGATCTGGTCGGAGGTGGCGAAGTGATGGGGAAGAGGTAATGGCGAGAATGGGTTCGGAGGTGATTGGGAGATAGCGGTGGTGGTTGTTGTGGCGCCGAGGGGTGGCTGAAGGCGAGGCGATGGGTAAGGGCGATGGAGATCGGAGTTGGGAGGAATTGGGTTGGCGATGCGGAGAAGATGGAGAAGATGATTAGCGGCGGGGGTAGAGAAATAGGGTTAGGTTTTAACAGTAGAAATGTAATTAGGGTTAGGGTAGGGGTTTAAATACTAGGTTAGCGGGTTTGCGGGTTTGAGAGTTTAGGGGATCCGTTTCAAAAAGAGCCCAACAGGAGAAATGTTCAAAATGCACAAAAATGGGGATTAGAGAGATAAATGAGAAGGATCGGTCCGTTTCTCATGAAGAACGATACAAATGGAACACAATTGAGTTTGATAAAAGGACCCGCAATTTGAGTTGAGACAAAAATAATGATTTTATTAAATCTGAACAAATTACATGATCTCAAATAGACGAGAGAGTACAATGAGGCACAGAACAGTACAAAAATATAAATACGGGGAAACAGGAGTTACAAATCCTACCCACCTTACACAAAAATTTCGTCCTCGAAATTTGCTTAGGCGGTACATAGGACAGGGTAAAGTAACTTAGGGGCGGGTAACAAACAAGGGATCCAAGGAGAAGTCAACTTGGTGGTAACACCAGAATAAGAAGAGAGTGGATAACAACGAGTTCAAATGGAAGGCATGAAAGAGAATAACAGTATCTAAAGGATCCAAATAACACAAGATAATAAATACAATGAAAAAGTAGGCAGAACTGAAACCAAGGAGATGGAAGACAGGAAAGAATTGAATCCAATAATGAATGAGTACATGATGGCAGGAGGGAAAGCAAGAAGGAAATAACCGGTATCAAAAACGAAGAAGAACACTGAACACCACAAGACTTGCAAGATAACAAGGCAAGGAGGTGAACGAGGATTAAATTCTTGTATGAATTTCGAGGTTTGCCCTATGCACCTCTTGTATGAATTTAGAGGAAGAGATTCGGGGTTTGCCCTATGCACCTCTTGTATGAATTTCGAGGATTAAATTCTTCTTGTAAGGTGCGTAGGATTTGTAAGCCCTATTTTCAGTTTTATTGTATTTCGTACACTTTTGATCATTGTATCTGAATTCATTTATTATGATGCATTTTGTCTTTTCTTGGGTTATTTTGTTCTCTTTGGATCAATCTGCATTCTTTTGATTGGATTCTGTCTTTTGTGGATTTGGCTCTTTTCTATTTTGAATTCAATTTGTTCTCCTTTGTGTTCATCTCATCTCATTGCATTTGGTTGTCTCTTTTTGGAGCCAAAACCGATACCTAGAACCCAATTTATTTACACAAAATCCTAATTTCCTGATCCCTATAAATACCCTCATTAATTAACCCTAATTAATATCTAATCTCTCTCTCTCTTTCTGCCGCAATCTCTCTCCCCGTATTTATATCTCTCTTCTCTGTATCTAAACACCCTAAACCCATCACCGTAACTCCTCGACCTCCGCCCATCCTTCGACCTTCGTTCACCATCATCATCGCCTTCATCACTGTCTCCATCCCCTCTCCATCGTCATCGCCATCGCTCGCCCCCGTCCTGGCCATTACCCCTCGAACACAACCACCGAAGTTTTTCCCGTCGCTATAACTTCATCTCCGTCGCCCTATTCCTTCTCCGTGCTCCACCATCGTCTTCGTCAGTCCATCACCGTGCCTGTGCAACCCCCTAGCGCCGCCGTCCAAGTCCCTGATCGTCGAGTGTCACCGTCTCTTATTTTCAACCGCAAAAAAGAGCCTCGCCGGAGTTGTTTTCGCCGCCGTCGCTTCCTGATCGTGGTCACGATACCACTCTGCCACTGCAGTCATCGCCGTCACAGTCATTGCACCGCTAGTCTGCCGCTCTCTCCCTTCGATCTGCTGTCGAGAGGTAAGAGACGCGACACGAGTGGGTGAGATCGCTGTTCACTGTTTTGCTGCACCAGATCCGAAGCCGCTGTCCCCTGTTCGGCCAGATCCGGTGTGAGGCAGCTATCTGATTAGCTGATCTTCACTGTTTCGTGTTCTGCCACGCCAGATTCGATCTTTGCTGTCCCCTGTTTTGGCTAGATCTGGTGTGAGGCAGTGGATTTGATTGGTTTGTTTTGGTGTTCCGCATCCTGTGTGCGCCAGATCCGAGTTTGGTATTCTGCGTTCTCTCCTGATCTGGTGTGTGGGATTTACTCTAGGATCTTGCTGTTGCTTGTCGAATCTTCGTGCATTTTTGGGAGATTTTTCGCCGGGATTCTGATCCCGTTATTCTATTTTATTAATATCTGCAATAACAGGCAAGTCTCTTCTTGAACCCTTATTTTTATTTGTGTTTAAGATTTATTTGATCTCCTGCAAGTAGATCATGTCGTTTTATTATAAAAAAACTGTTTGACAATTCCGCTAAGATTATCGAGGGTTTACATGAGCTAACCCGAGATACTCTTAACATCGTGCTATCTCTTCGATCTAAACCTAGTCCCCAATGTTTCATGCATTTGCACATTAAACAACTAGAATCATGCATAGGACTGTTTGATAGATTGGTCAATGAAATTAAACATGTTAGAATTGGATCTAATTGATGAATTGACTCCATAACCATGACAATGTATCTTAAACCTTAGAAATTGCATGTTGACACCTAGGATTGCTTTGATTGCCGATTTGCATGCTATCTATGATCGTATGAATTATTTGTTAACTTCTTATATTAATTTGATTTCTGGACTGCTGTAAGTTTCACTTTAAATCAGATTTTTCGCCCTGTTGATGAAATAATTTGGAAGAACTTACTAAACATAAAATGTAGCACTTGATGTCTAGATAATTTTTCCCTACTCTGGTTTTAAATTCCAGTTTGCCATCTGTTAGATATAATCACTTTACTGCAACTGTGTTAGTAATTTCAGACTCGTAATTTCATGCGTATTCTGCTGTTGTTTATTTTATTTGACCCTGTTATCAGTAGACGAAAAAATCTGAAATAAATTATGCTGGACCTAGACATGTATGGATACTTCCCTGAATTTTTGTAGATTTTAATAATGAGTTTTCTGATCCGAAATAATTAATGGAACATAACCTACTGCATGCCGACTGAACATAAAACCCAATTTGATTAGAAATTTCACCCTAATTCCCATGACTTTTATATGGCTTAATTATACTCGCTGGAACCGTATGGAAGTTTACTTTCCATATCTTCTGGCGGATTCAGTTTTTCCCTTATGTAGTGACCATGATCTATGTTTTGGTACAGCAAGGTCATGCTGTCCTGATTTTATGAAATGTGTTAAATGATGTGTTTTGCTTCATGCTTTGTCTGTAGCGCTTAGAATTAGTCAGACATAGTAATATACAATATTGTAACCCTCTTGCATGCTCACATAGGATGAAAATAAACTATTAACAAGCCGGGATTATTATGGGTAGACTTGGTAGTGAACAATCGGGAAATGTACTCGGTAAGGCCTCATCGTTATATTGTATTGTCTTGGAAGGAGGTGTATTGATTGCAATGATTTATTGATGATTCTTGATTGTAAATTATTGTTATCAATGTCGAGTACACGAACCGTGAATTCACCATCGGTCTAAAACGTGCTTGCATGGAACCTGTAGTATGGGATGCAGTAGTACATGCACTAGATAGGTTAATAAAATGCTTAACAACCTGCATAATTGATCTTGTATTGACATTGACTTGACATCATGCATTTCATGTGTGATTATTGTAACCTTTTGATATTGCCAACTCTTTGTTTTGTTCTTTGTCTTTGACCATGTTCATTTCTTTTGATATTCATGTTTATCCTATTATCTTTTGTTTTCTCTACTTGTCGCCCACGACTTGCTCTAAGGGCACTATTTTATTTCTTTTTAGACCAGGAATTTACAGGTACTGAAGGATCTGTTTCCGAAGGAATTGGTGAGCAACGTTTCTAGTGATGGATCCAGTTTTCCGCTACGTAGTTTATCAATTGTTGCTAGATTTATTTTCTGAACTTTGTTATCTCTTGAACTTTGTTTTGGGCTCTATGACCCGTAGTTTTGTTTTGATACCAGATGTTGGATCTTTATACTGTTGGTTTATTTCATTATTATTGGAACTTTATCATTGATTCATGTGGTTATATTCTTGTGTGGTTGTATATTTGTTGATCTTATTGCTGAGTTAGTCTGGTACAGCTTATGGATGGTGTTTACATCATTCGTTGGGCCTACGTTAAGTACTCGTGTTCCGTATTTTGGGAAGCGGGGCGTGACAATATTTTTTTATTGTTTGTTTATTATATTTTTGTGGGTGAAAAGATACCTCGACGGTTTAAAAAAACTTTGGGGTAGATATATTTTTTATAAGAAAAATTATTTTATATTAAAAAATTTTGAAAATTAATTTTTGAATTATTTTTAATGAAGGAATCTATTGAAAAATTTATTTTCAAATACACTAGTTCTGCTAGTCCATGATTACATTGCTGATCATAAAATGCATAGTGTAAGCATCTAATTCATCCTAGTACAAGCTAGCTTAAGTATACTAATTTGCACTCTATCTCCATTCTCCAGTTGAAGTGCATTTCCTCCTCTCAGTTGAACCCTGCAGGAGTGCAGGGTGCAAATATAGCAACAAAAAATAGAATCAAGTAATGATGAATCGAACTCAATTAGTGATGCTAAACAGAACTAAGACTAGTATACCTAGTTTGAGATCGAGCTCATTATTGAATTGGGTTGATCCTCCAACTCCCATCTCTCTTAATGCATGTATGTCTCAAGCTGCATAAATTATCAAGAAAATAACTTAATAAAGATTATACATTGTGGCCCCATTTTAACCACAAAGAGTTTTAAGCAATAGCTCAGTATAAAAGACTGAGAGATAGTTATCAAATTAACACATCAAATGTCAAATCTATACCTTCTCACACAGTTCGTATTTTTCTTGCTCTTTATCACTCACCTACACCATTAACATAACCAATATTAGTCCAAGAAAAGTATTTTTTTTTTGTTTTTCCATAAGACTAGGCTAGTAATTAAACTAGAGAAATCATATGTTAGAAGGTCATGAGTACCATGGTTTGGAGTTGGCCCATCCCTTCCTTGATCTTTCGATCAAACTCCACCTTGAATTTGTTATTGGTAGATTCAAGATTCTGTTGCAGCATGTATAAAACAAAGAAAATGAAATCTTGGCTCTCATCGATACACAAGAACCTGTTTCCGCAATCGCAACATTAACTCAAAAGACATTGACATTTACATGTACTTTTAAATGTTCAACTAGTAATACAAAAATATGGATTTGGATTGTTGCTGCTTATTTTGGTATGGGTGAAAATAGATAGTGAGTTAATAATTGATGGAAACTACTAAAAATCTGACCTTTGACCTTGGATGTGAAATGCGGTTAAGGCACCTGAGATTGAATCCGGATTGTTGATTGACCACCGTGATCTGAATCCAACGGTTGTTGATGTGGTCGATGAACCTGCAAAAAGCCTGAAACACAGGGGGTGGCCCCGGCGACAGACCCTCCGACGCTCAAGTCAGAACCAAAAAGAGAAAGAGAGTTTAAGAGAGAAACTGGCGAATTGTTGATTACCTTCTGACTGTGGAGGGGAGGGTATTTATAGGCCTGAGAAATATATCAAGAGATTGATTTAGATCCGTTGGATCGATATGTATTTTTTATTTCCTTTATGTTTATCCCCCTCAAGAGATAAGTTCTCTTGTTAGGTGATAAGAGATTTGACTCCTAGCCTGCATGGGCTGGGTGTCTCTCCTAGTGGACCTAGTCTGTCACTTTTTATGGGCTTGAAAGAAGCTCATATCTTGTAGAGGAGACTGGAGAAGGCCCATACCTGTTAAAGAGGGATGTCATGATTAATCTGCCTGTAGAAGCTTTGAGATCTGTGTTGGAATCGTACAGTCCTGATTTGTTGTGATTTTTACCATCATCATAAGCCTCCTACTCCCGAAACAGCAATTTTCTTGGCTTTCGGGGAGTAGTATGTCTTACTTTTGGACTTCAGAGTATAATCTTAGTTGTCAGGGTGTTTTGGAGATACCTGAGACTGATTAGTGGCTTCTGAAGGCAGTGGATATTTTCTGGGGTTTTCCATATTTTTTCGAATTTTTCCCCGTTTAAAATTACTTTTTCGAATTTTATAATTAATACATCCAATTTTAAATTATTTTTCAGAATTTTAAATTAATTTTCTGAATTTAAATAATTATTTTTAGATTATTAATTAATTTTTTGAATTTTAAATGATTTTTTGGGACTTTTTAGGAATAATCGACCTGTGCACGCTTTTTGACGTGATCTGAGTCGTCGACCAGGGCAAGCTCTTGGGCGATTGTGATGAGTTCGCTGTAATTCTTAGCGATGTGGCACGAATTTTGGCGCAAATTTTGGTGCAATCAGGGTCGT
Source organism: Hemerocallis citrina (assembly GCA_017893485.1). NCBI lineage: Eukaryota > Viridiplantae > Streptophyta > Magnoliopsida > Asparagales > Asphodelaceae > Hemerocallis > Hemerocallis citrina. The sequence goes on from CM030359.1 coordinate 45,894,036, forward strand.
TGATCAGATACTGGCTCGCCCGCTGATGCACTTGGGTGGCTGTGATGCGAGGATCTGCTGAGTAGGCAACGTGGCTCGATCTAGGGCGTTGATCATGCCCTGGCTCGAGCGCTGAGGGGGATCAGACGACGGAGAAGGAGAGCGAAGCAATGGGGAAGACGAAGAAAGATGTGAGTGCATCTGAGCTGCTCATCACACTTGAACTCGAATTTTGAAGGGATTTAAGGGTCAGGAATTGCAGCTGGGACCCCTTAGCTGGGCCAAAAATTTTGCCGAGCTATAGGCTTTTGATCCTCCTCAACTATGGTTGCTTGCCCTCGTCGAGCTACCACAGCGTCGAGCTAAGAGCTTTGGGGCAAACTACGGCTTGGCGACCCCTGTTTGGGTGACTTGAGCCTTTATCGAGATTGTTTCCGACATTGTTAAGTTATGCAAGATTGGTCACCGAGCTATGAACTTTTTGTCTTCGCTAAGTTGTGGGGCTCACAATTCCTTGCTGAGCTATGGAGGTCGATGCTTCGCCGATCTATGGAGCTCGCAATTTCTTGCCGAGCTATGCCCTGTTTCAAAGTTTTCGTGATGCTCTATTTTTGCCGACCTATTCTTCATTGCCAAGCTCGCTGAGCTATGAAGCTCGCCGTCGAGCTATGAGGGCTTCGAGCATATCGCTGAGCTATGGTGTTTGGTCGTTGGCGAGCTACGGGTTTCGGAGTACTGCCGCGCCTCACCTGTAACACCCCACAAAATTAAAAATGACCAATTTTGCCCTTATGTGTTACGCACGTATATTTTGTACCGTTACTGGTAATATTTGTAACGTGTTTTCATTACGTATTGTGATTTCAGACTATTTATGCATTCCCCATATATTTTATCCTATTTAAACAACTAAAATATTAAATTTCAATCTCTACAATTTTACGTGCTTTTTACGTGTTTTTGATGCACGTATCGATTATGTGTTTCCACCGTTACGTGTAATATTTTTTGTGTTTAAATTATTTATTTTTGGTATTCAAATCAATTTTTATAAACGGAATTTTATTTTTCTCCATTTTGATTAAAATAATTTTGTACGTATAATGTACATGTTTTCTATGTACGTAGAAATTACGTCGTGGAATATATATAAATTAATAAATATATTTTCTTAAGTGTTTTCGATTATATTTTAATAATTTTCCATTGATAAAGTCGATTTCGCATTTTTGATATTTTACGTGCGACGCATGTGTTTGTTTCGATGCGCGTATTTGGGCATATTCTTTCTCGAAATGAATTTTATAAAATGTGTGCGCATATATTTTATTTGTTCATGAAGTATTATAATTTTTAATTAAACTAATTTTTACGTACATATTTTGTATATAATTTATGTTTTATGTTTTAATTAATTAGTGAAGTGTGTGCTCATGCACGCACGTGCTAATTTGTCCATCTATATTTTTCTTACTCTCATTTACTATTTTAGCATGCATAGCCTTTTATTAAACCCATGGGCCTAAAGATTGATTCTAGCCCGTTAGATTAATTAAAAGGCAAGCCCACTAGACTAACTAATTAATTAATTAAAAAGAAAGCCCATGAGATAAGCTCATTAATTAAATCATATTTTAAGTTGTGCACGGACTCACACATGACATGTGAGAACTTTTTAGAACTATAGGAATTGTATTTATTTTTGTATGTGTGTGCGTGCATGTGTGGAGAGGGAGAGAGAGAGAAATCGGTTTGAAGAGAGGGGGGACCAGTTATTGAAGAGATAGTGGGCCAGGAGGTTATGGGGGTTAGGAGAGCTGAAGGATGGGGGTTAGGGAAATTGAAGAGATAGAGTTAGTGTGTAGTTATTAGGTGGGTGAATTTTGCAATTAAGCCCTTCTTTTGTCCTATAAATACACCTGAGTTTTTCTTCTTGTTTCACACTTAAAATAAACAAAATAGAGAGAGGAAAAAGAAAGAGAGAAAGAGTATTCTTGTGCATTGGAGAGCTCTTGTTAGGAGGAGAAGGACTAGTAGTGCTTGTTGGAGCTAGAAGAGTTGTCTCTTCATCTTGGTTGTTCATTCTTCATAAGAGGTGGGTGGTCTCTATATTTTCTAATTCATAGGTTGATCATGCTAGAATATGATAGTATTAATATAGATCAATTTGATGTGATGTGGGTAATCTTGTATTTTTCTAAACATAAGACATGCATGCTAAATTAATACATGAGTAGTAATGATAAATTTGATGTGATGATTAGAGAACAAATCCATGTTTTTATTATGTGCTAAATTGTAGAAATTTTGCTATTGATTGAGAAACTAATTGTCACCATATTGCTTGTACATGAGAAAAGATGAGTATTTTTCCATATGCATGTTAATTTATAAACTTGTAATTGTAAAAACAATTGTAGAGATTTCCCTTATAGTTAGCAAATGAAATTTTGAAAAGTCAAATTGGATACACCTAAATTCATTTGATTGTTTATAAGAGATACAAATTGTTAGTTGATTAAATTGAAGATATATATTGCATATTTATAAAAAAGAGGAAATAAATTTGAAATCTAGATAGTTTTGTCAAAAATATAAATTATTAGTTTGTGAGCTACTGTTAGGAAATAAAATTCCTCTAGATGAACTATTTATAGTTTAATGGAAGATTTGAGCAATTGAAAAATTCGAGTTTTGTGAAAATATAACTCCATATCAGAACGGTTGAACAAAAACCTATTAGTATAACTCCATATCAGAATTTGCACTTGGACTTACTGGTTACTGGGTGCACCATAAGTCATTACTGGGTTGATAAAAGATCTTGGGTTCGAAGCTTCTTGAAAACATTTTTATTTTGTTTCTTTTAAATATTTCCAAAACCATAAGCTAGATATATGGGGATTTCGGTATAGCTTTATGACACCAAGTCCACTGGGACTTAGTGGCTTGCGGTGTGGATCTCTGGGCGCTTACTGTTGGTGAGTTGGGCTTGGGTTCGCAACCCAGTGAGTTTTTTTTTTTGATGTTTTAATAATTTTAAGGGGTTTTAAAGAAAATTTTGGGAAAAAATTCTAGATTTCCTATAAAATGAAATGGAATTTATTAACATTAGTTTTATAATTTCTCATGTATATTTTGAGAAATAAAAGGAGAAATTGAGATAAAAATGAGTTGATGATTTCAAATTAATTTATATAAGAGTATGACTTTTGTTTTAAAAAGAAGAGTAAAATATTGTTATGTGAATTGAGTTCTCTTGAAGAGATTATACACTTATGTTGAGTAAGAAATACTTGATGAGATTAAAATCTATTGTGAGTTCATATAGAGCTTTTGAAAGAATTGCTATGTTACTTGATTTCCTTTGATGAGACTATATGAATATGCTTGATTGTGGTTAAGAACTTTTATGTGATTAAGTTCCTAAATGAGATTTGAATCTATGCTATGAGTTCATGAAAAGAATTATTGCCTTTGAAAGATAGTGAATGAATTGAATGAATGATGCCAAAACAGGACATTTATCAAAATTGTGAATAAGTTGAAGATGAGAATATTTAAGTTTGATAGATGATTATTGAAGGGTATGAGTACCCATGGTTTCTTGTACATGAAAGTTTGTGATTTAGAGTTAGTAAGACCTTGGGTACCGGCATTGTGGAAATAAAAAGAATTGAGTTATATTTTGAGATATGGCCATTGAGCTATCTCGGTATTTGTGATTAAGTCCGGTAGGGGGTAAGACTAACTCTAGGTAAGATAATTTATTCATGTCTTGAACTTAAGAACTAGGCACTTAGAAGAATATGTAGTAAAACCTAGGCAAACGTAATGGGGCACTCTATATAGTTGGGTGGTGGATTTACTGCGGTGGTTCTCCGGGACTATAGACCTAGTCGGGCGGTAGGTTCCGGGACTATAGTTACCTCGTGGGAGATGAGCTTTTATTTTAAATCCGGGACTATGCATAGTCGGACGGATAATTTTTCGTACTCCAATGTATATACGTATACTGGGGCTAGAGGGGCACTTGCGGGAGGTTCGCACGACGAGGAGTCTGTATAACAGTCGGGCGGTGGATTTACTGTGGTGGTTCTCCGGGACTGGGATCCATACTCGTGGAACGTCTCAACTTTGTTTTATTACTGGGTAGTTTGTCATGGTAAGGGATCGAACCCTTTATTGTGGAGTACGTAGGTGCTTGCCCTCGGACCTATGTAGTATGGGATGCATAGAATCCGTACAAGTATGCATTAGTGTCATGTTAGTATAAATATCTGCATTAGGCTTTAAGGCATCGCATACACTTACATATTTAGTGTAGTCACATTTAACACTTTATTGTTCATTCAAGTATGTGGTTTGTTAAAGTATTGAGATCGTTATATTTTCGGCATAGAGAGGATGGCCGAGTATAACATTTTCGTCAGTTGTAAGTAACTGACGTGCCCACAGCTTTATATGCAGGAATTGGATGTGCACGAAGGAATAAAGTTAATTTTGATGCTATTGATTAATTACATGTTAAAAATGTTGCAAGTTGTATATTATTTTCATTGTTGTACTTCATTTTATCTTTCGCTGTGTAAACAATTGTAAAGAACTCTGATGTATGATGAAAAGTTTAAATTTCCTTATAAAATTGTACGAAGTGAAGTATAAAGATCCTATGGAATCTCAAAATTTGATCTTATTTGGAATTCGGGGCGTTACATCGCCAAGCTATGAATTTCATCATCTTCCATCCTTCGTTGACTTAAGAGCCTCGCCGAGCTATAGAGTTTTAAAACCTTCATTGAGCTATGGAGAATCTTTAACGAGCTATGAGCGAGCTGTCGATCTTCGGTTGAGCTATGGGTCTGATTCCCCATTGTCGAGCCTCAAAGTAGTTAAGCTGCATAAGCCTCTCATCGACCAAGGGTTAGGCGGAGCTCTAGACGAAGCGGAGCTCGAAGCTGGAGTCATGGTGCTCGGAGTTAGAGTGAGGAGGAAGAGAGCTTTCAGTTCGAGCTCTGTTTTGGAAGGAGGATTTTGAGGAAGAAGAAGGGGTTACGGGTTTGGAACCCATACCCACAAACCGTTTAGATCCATATCTTTTAGGACTTTGGGTATTTGGGTTTGGTTTGTGGATTTGAACCCAAATTCTTCTTTTCCTCTCCTTTTGGACCTTTGAGTTTTTGCTGGGGATTTTTTGGACTTGGATATGCATATAATTGTGTACATATGTGTATATATGTAATTATTTATATGTATGTACCAAGTTTTTACTTCATATCCCTTGATTGATGGGTGAAATAGAATCTTTTTTGGGCTTTGAAGCATGAGTTTTTGTCTTTGTCAATGTCAATGTTATGCTTGTTGATGAAACATCTTATCGCTTGTTTTGATGAACCACTCTTTTGTCGACCAAGCATTTGATTGTTGGACGAATGTTCTGTCAGTCTAAGAGCAGAGTGCTTTGATCGTGGGATCTATAGCTGACCAATATGAGCTGGTGCAGAGATCCCAGCAAGTTTGTTGAGGCAATTCCCGGATGGTGTTGAACATTTGTACATGTCGTTTGCGCTCGGCGAGTTTTGTAGAGACAATTCTTTGACTGAGTTGATGTAGAGCTTACTGTTTGATCCAAGCAAGTTTGGAGAGAACTCTGTGATGGAGTTGGACATTTGAGCTTGTCGTTTGCACCCGACAAGTTTAGAGAGACAACTCTTTGACTGAGTTAACGTAGAGTTTGCTATTTGATCCCAGCATGTTTGTAGAGAACTCTGTGACGGAGTTGGACATTTGAGCTTGCCATTGTACCCAGCAAGTTTAAAGACAACTCTGAGATAGAGTTGCCATTTGATTCTGACGAATTTGGAGAGGCAACTCGTAGTAGAGCTGAGTTGGAACTTGCTATTTGATCCCAGCAAGTTTATAGAGGTTACTCCATGATCGAGTTGATTTAGAAACTGTCGTTTGATCCCGGCGAGTTTGGAGAGGCTACTCGCAGTGGAGCTTAGTTGGAAATTGTTGTTTGATCCCAGCAAGTTTATAGAGGTTACTCCTTTTGAGGTAGAGTTTGCTGTTTCAGTTGTTGAACTTGTTGTTTGCGTCCAACAAGTTTTGTAGAGACAATTTAGGTCGGCGTTGGGTGCCAAGCCTATTGCACGAAGATGCGGGGTCATTGGAAGGACTCGAGCAAGGAGCGGGGCATGTACTCGTTGTTTGGAGTCGACGAGTTGTGGAGGGAGCTCGTACGAAAAGCAGGACATTGAATTCGTTGTTTAGAGTCAACGAGTTTGTTAATGGAGCTCATGTGGAGAGCGGAGCGTTGAACTCGTTGTTCGGAGTCAACGAGTTGCTCGGTGGAGCTTGAGCGAAGACCAAGGTGTTAAACTCGTTGTTTGGAGCTAACAAGTTATTGATGAAGCTCAAGCAGTGAGTCGAACATTGAACTCGTTGTTTGGAGCAAACGAGTTATTGACAGAGCTCAAGCAGTGAGAAAAGCATGTAAGTCATTGTTTAGAGCCAACAAGTTATTAATGGAGCTCAAGCGGTCAGCCAAGCATTTAACTTGTTGTTTGGAGCCAACGAGTTGTTGATGGAGTCTGAACGAAGAGTAAGGTGTTAAACTCATTTGGAGCCAACGAGTTGTTGATGGAGCCTGAACGAAGAGTAAGGTGTTAAACTCGTTTGGAGCCAACGAGTTATTGATGGAGCTCGATTGGAGAGTAGAGCATTGAACTCGTTGTTTGGAGCCAAGAAGTTGCATACAGAGCTCAAGTGACAAACAGAGCGTAGAACTCGTTGTTTGGAGCCAACGTGTTATTTGGAGCTCATACGGAGAGCAGAGCGTTGAACTCGTTGTTTGTGGCCAACGAGTTGTTGACGCAGTCTAAGTGAAGAGCAAGGTGTTTGATGAAGCTCAAGCGGTAAGCAAAGCATTGAACTCGTTGTTTGAAGCCAACAAGTTGTTGACGGAGCTCAAGCTGTGAGCGGAGTGCTGAACTTGTTGTTTGGACCCAACAAGCTATTTGGTGGAGCTTGAGCAAAGACCGAGGTATTGAACTCGTTGTTCGGGGCCAATGAGTTGTTGATGGAGCTCGAGCGAAGATCAAGTTGTTGAACTCGTTGTTTGGGGCCAACGAGCTATTTGGTGGGGCTTGAGCGAAGACCTAGGCGTTGAACTCATTGTTCGGAGCCAATGAGTTGTTGATAAAGCATGAGCGAAGAGCAAGGTATTGAACTCGTTGCTTGGAGCCAATGAGTTATTGATGGAGCTCAGCGGTGAGCGTTGAACTCGTTGTTTGAAGCCAACAAGTTGTTGACGGAGCTTAAGCGGTGAGCGGAGCGTTGAACTCGTTGTTCGGGGCCAATGAGTTGTTGATGGATCTCGAGTGAATACCAAGGTGTCGAACTTGTTGTTTAGAGGCAATGAGCAATTTTGTGGAGCTTGAGCAGAGACCAAGGCTTTGAACTCGTTGTTCGGGGCCAACGAGTTGTTGATAAAGCCTTAGCGAAGAGCAAGGCATTGAACTCGTTGTTCGGAGCCAACAAGTTGTTGATGGAGCTCAAGCGGAGACCAAGGCGTTGAACTCATTGTTTGAAGTCAATGAGTTGTTGATGGAGCTCGTGCGGAAAGCAGAGCATTGAACTTGTTGTTTGGGGCCAACGAGTTATTGAAGAAGCCTGAGTGAAGAGCAAGGCATTGAACTTGTTGCTCGGGGCCAACGAGTTATTGATGGAGCTCAAGTGGTGAGCAGAGCATGGAACTCGTTGATCGATGTTGACAAGTTGTCGGCCGGAGGAACTCAAGTGGCGTGCGTAGTGCCGAACTCATTTTTAGAGCGAATGAGTTATGGGTGTCCTGAATCTTCTTAATATGGAAGTGAAGTCACTTGTGTTTGTTCAGCGTTGAAGTGGTTCCATTCTTCTCTTTGCCGACAAGTAGTTGTGTACATCGAATGAGGTCCTCGGGGCATTGAACTTGCTCTCCTTCGCGATACGCGGTGCTTGATGGAGTTGGGATAGTTCCGTTCACACAGTGCTTTAAGCGAGACGGAGTTGAAGCTTGTTCTTGTGATGATGATCGGATAAACCTGGAGCTTGCGGCCTTATGGAGATGTTAGCTGGTAGGAGGGCTGTGAAGAGGTTTGTTTCTCTTAGGTAGAGCATCTCTCCATTGCGTAGCTGGAAGAACAACTTGCTTGACAGTTTTTTGTACAGTGTTCACAGGACTTTTGGTAGCGATTCCTAGACATGAAACATAGACTCATTGTAATTCTGCTATTGTAATGAGACTTGTAGTTTGTTGAATAAGAAGTCCTCTACGTGCTGGTGTCTTGTCATGTGATTCTTCATCTTTGGGTTGGCTAGTCGTATGAGCTGCTCTTGAGGAGAGTTAGACTCTAGACTTGCCATTTTTTTATTTGTAGATGATATGGCTAAAAATGGGGTTAAATCAGAACCGTCCAAATCGGACACGAATCTTAAAGCTCAGGGGTAAAACGGTAATTTCACCTACTAACGAGTCTGAAATGGGAACTGGGTCTTTATTCAAAGCCCAATAACCCATGAACGGATCTGTCTTACTGGGTGCGGGTTTCAACCCGCAACGAACCCAGTCCAGCAGGATAGAATTAGGGTTCCTGATTAATACTAATCAACGGCCCTGATTCACATCTATCCTTTCACTGGGAATTAGGGATTACATTCCTTATCTGATCACAGGGATTACATTCCTAATCTGATCACAGAGATTAGATTCCTAATCTGATCCCTAAGGCGACTATAAATACCCCCCATCCACCACTATTAAGAGGTAATCAATCTTTTGCCAATTTACGCTCTTTCATAATCTTCCTGATTACTGACTTGAGCGTCGAAGGGTGCGTCGTCGGGATCAACCCCGGTGTCTCGCACTTTTTGCAGGTGAACAGCGGGAGTCAGCGGTCAAACTCCGGCAGAATAGGTTCAGGTTTGCTATTCAAGTTTTCCAAGAATCCACAAATACTGTCTGTTTACCCCCACACCAGATTTAGCGGTAATAAATTGGCGCCGTCTGTGGGAATCAAACGAATAGCAGCCTCCCCTCTTCCCATTGGTCAGATTTTCTCCAGCCATGCATCCTAGGAAAGTAAGATCCAGAGGGTCCAACCGTGGACCCAACCCCGTTGATCAGCAACAGGAAGTCCCCATCCAACCCGCTCAGTAGCAGGGGCAACTTCCTCCTCAAGCTGAGGACCCTCTCCAACAGGACCAGCCTCCTCTTCAGAATCAGCAACCCCCTAAGGGTCCCCCCCGGTCCTAAGAATGCTGGTGCAGGGGCCGCGCATCCCAACCTGCAGAAGCAACCTCTCCATCAGGACCGCATCTCAATACACAATGCCTCTACGGATTCTATGGCCTCCCGCAATCCCCGAGTTTCTGACCTTTGCAATACCATCCTCAATTGGTAGAAGGATGAGGATCTTCGCCGCCGTTTGGATGAAAAGCGGGCCCGAGAGGGAGCCTCCCGCCAGCAACGTCCGAATGAGCGATCTCCTCACCGCCGAGACTACAGAAGGTCCCCTATCCAAACAGGGCGGAGAGAGTCACCCGAGCACCATAGGAGAAGACCTCACTCCCCTGCCGGTCGGCAACATCCGAGGAACGATGAGGCACCCATCACTCGTGCCGAGTTCCAGCAGTTCCAGGCGACTGTTTTGCAAGCTCTCAACCTCCGACCCAACAACAACAATGCTCAAAGGGATCCTACCCGTCCACGGGTCCAAAGTCCTCGCCATCGGTCCATAACTCCCCCTCCGGCTCCTAGCAACCAACAGCACATGCCTAGCCCCCGCCGCTCCCAGAGTTACCGTCGTCGTAGTCCCCGCTCCCCTTCCTATGAAGACGAGTCCAGAGGGTCGTTTGACTACTGTCGGAGGGACGATACTCTCTACTGCTGTCTACACGAGATGGAGAGGCGCATCGGTCGAATAGACAAGGATGAAGAGTTAAGAGGAAGGACCATCCGCCCGAGCAGACCTCCTTTATCCCGGACCATCATGGAGGCTCCTATCCCAAGAGGTTTCAAACCCCCGCAGTTCGAAACTTACTCGGGGGAGTCGGACCCCGTGGACCACATTGAAAGCTTTAAGACCCTCATGCTAATCCACCAAGCTTCCGATGCCTTGCTGTGCAAGACCTTCCCCGCCACTCTTAAGGGTTCGGCTCGGGAATGGTACTCCCGCCTCACCCCGTCTTCCATATTCTCCTTCGAATAGTTTGAAACCCTCTTCACCACCCATTTTGTTACTCCAGCTCCGTCAGGAGAAGAGGAGAAGTTGAGAGACTATGTGAGGAGGTTCACTGTAGAGGTTAGATCCATCGCCTCCCTCAACCAGTCAGTTGTGGCAGCCGCCTTCCAATCAAATGTTCTCAACTCTAACCTTCGCTCCTCCCTTGCCAAGAAGCCCCCGCATAATTTCGCCGACCTCCTTCTTAGGAGCGAGAAGTACATTCGGGCCGAAGAAGCAGAGAATCTCCCGGGCTTTGAGGAGACATCTTCCGGGAACAAACGGAAGAGCACAAGCGAAGAGGGGTCCAAAAATCCCAGAAGGACGGCAATGGACAGCGTCGCCCGACTCCTCGTTTTGAGAAGTTCACCCCCCTCATTGCTAATATATCAGAAGTTCTTATGGAGGTGGACAAGGAAGGGCTACTCCGTGCTCCCCCTAGAATGAATACACCCGGAAAGAAGAGGAACAAGGATAAGTGGTGCCGCTTTCACAGGGACCACGACCACGATACGGATGATTGTCGAGCTCTCAAGGAGGAGATCGAAGAACTCATACAACGGGGACACCTAACCAAGTTCGTCCAAAAAAAGGGGGCCGAGCTTCCCCCCTGAGGAGCCTACAAACGAATAGAAGGGCCCGCCAAGCTTCAAGGCTCAGAATCTGCCAGCTCCTCCCAAGAGGTCTTCACCTTATTGTAGAAGTAGGATCCTGATTTTCAATAAGGCCGATGCTTGTAACCCGGCCAATAGCATGTAATAATGGCTCGCCCTATTGAAGCAACCACTTAGTTTATCTCAATAAAACTTTACATTTTTTCATTGAAAATTGTTGCTCTTGCTTCATCTCTATCTCTTCGAGTCATGACTCGCTAAATAGTGAGTTCAGAGTCCAGCTTCTCTTACATGGCTGCCCCCACAACTTACTAAGCTCTAACAACGAGGTCGGAGTCCAACACTTGGCTTGATTCTGCTTCAAATAACTTGCTTGTAAGCGAGTTAGAAGTGGTTCGCCATTCGGAATTGCTCCCACAACCGTTGAACCTCTCTTAAACGACGAGTTCGGAGTCCAACACTTGGCTCGATTCTGCTTCAAATTACTTGCTCTTAAGCGAGTTAGAAGTGGTTCGCCATTCGGAACTGCTCCTACAACCGTTGATTCTCTGACTTAAATAGCGAGTTCGGAGCTCACAACTCTCTCCTAGCGTTGCTCCTCAAACTCGTCTTCCAAATGGCTCTCCCCTGAGCCGAGCTCTTCGCTCCGCTCACCTTCAAGGCGGACCTCTTCTCGACGAGTTCGGAGCTCACAACTCCCTCCTAGAGTTGCTCCTCAAACTCTTCTTCCGGATGGCTCTCTCTTAGAGCCGAGCTCTTCACTCCGCTCACCTCGAAAGCAGACCTCTTCTCAACGAGTTCGGAGCTCACAATGCTCACCTAGAGTTGCTCCTCACACTCGTCTCCCAAATGGCCCTCTCCTAGAGCCAAGCTCTTCGCTCTGCTCACCTCCAAGGCAGACCTCTTCTCAACGAGTTCGGAGCTCACAACGCTCTCCTAGAGTTGCTCCTCACACTCGTCTCCCAAATGGCCCTCTCCTAGAGCCAAGCTCTTCGCTCCGCTCACCTCCAAGGCGGACCTCCTCTCAACGAGTTCGGAGCTCACAACTCTCTCCTAGAGTTGCTCCTCACACTCGTCTCCCAAGTGGCCCTCTCCTAGAGCCAAGCTCTTCACTCCGCTCACCTCCAAGGCGGACCTCTTCTCAACGAGTTCGGAGCTCACAACGCTCACCTAGAGTTGCTCCTCACACTCGTCTCCCAAATGGCCCTTCCTAGACCCAAGCTCTTCGCTCCGCTCACCTCCAAGGCGGACCTCCTCTCAACGAGTTCGGAGCTCACAACTCTCTCCTAGAGTTGCTCCTCACACTCGTCTCCCAAATGGCCCTCTCCTAGAGCCAAGCTCTTCGCTCCGCTCACCTCCAAGGCGGACCTCCTCTCAACGAGTTCGGAGCTCACAACTCTCTCCTAGAGTTGCTCCTCAAACTCGTCTCCCAAATGACTCTCCAGGTCCCTCAGAACCAAAACCCGAGCGACAGGCGATCTGAGCCTGATCACACAAGCAAGCCGCTCGGAATCCGAGCGATAGGCGATCCGACCTCAACAACTAAGAGGATAGCTCGAATTCCGAGCAAGTACCAATCCGAGCTGTGAATTGGAGAAAAACGACTTTCCCCTCAAAATTCACGTAAGATTTCGATCGGATGGCCAAGATCATGCCAGCGCCACTAAACGACAAGATAGTGTTTTCTTGGGAACTGAGCCAGCCTCGAGATCTGTGCCATCATCCAACTGCTCCGATCGCCCCACGTTCCTCAGAACCAAAATCCGAGCGACAGGTGATCCGACCTCAACAACCAAGAGGATAGCTCGGATTCTGAGCAAGTGCCAATCCGAGCTGCGAATTGAAGAAATACGACTTTCCCCTCAAAATTCACGTAAGATTTTGATCGGACGGCCCAGATCCTGCCTGCACCACTACACAACAAGATAGTGTTTTCTTGGGAACTGTGCCCGCCTCGAGATTCGCGCCAAGATCCGACGGCTCATAACGCTCCACGATGTTCGGCAGTCCGAGCCGAGCAACTGGTGATCCGAGCCAACAGTTCGGGCGCCGAGCTATAGGCTCGGTCCCGAGCTAACAGTTCGGCCACCGAGCTATACGATCGGCTACCGAGCTACACGATCAGCTACCGAGCTACATCGCTCGGAGACCAAGCAAGTGCCAATCCGACCCGCAAAAGTGATGAAAAATGCTGCCGAGCGTCTCCAACCGTTGGATCATTGCGAAAATCGTGCCTGAGATGATGGACAGTCCAGATTACGCCACGTCCACTAAATGACAAGATAACGTTTTCTTAGGAACCGAGCCTACCTCGAGATCCGCGCTGAGATCTGATGGCTCAGATCGCTCCATGTCGCTCGGAATTCCGAGCCGAGCGACTAGCGATCCGAGCCACTCGCGCGAGGGAAAAACCGAGCAACTTCGCTCGGATTCCGAGCAAGTGCCCATCCGACCCGCAAAATCGGAGAAATTGCTGCTAAGCGACCCTGTCCATCCGATCTTTTAGAAATTCGCGCCCGCACAAGATCAACGGTCCAGATCGCGCCACGCCATAATTCGGTATTTTATTTATTAAAATCGTTTTATTTATTTAAAAATTACGAAAAAATGATTAAAAATTTGGGAAAATTAATTTAAAATCTTAGAAAATAATTATAAAGCCGGGGAAATATTTTTGAGCCCCCGAGTAAGTAATTATCGCCTAGGACAATTTATTAAGACCCCCGAACGACGAATCGACACTTCGCAAAATTAACTAAATATTCCGAAAAAATAGATAAAAATCACCAAATGTCCAGAAGAGCTCAAGAACAACTCAGAGCACGCAACTAACTTAGAAAATTACCATACTGCCTCCTGCAAAGATTCGAAACCTTCCATTTGGACTCCGATACAACTCCGCCAGCCATTAAAACAGTAAAACTACTCCTCAAACGCTGATCAAGCTCAGTCTTTGGGAGTGGGGGGCTCGTGATATGGCTAAAAATGGGGTTAAATCAGAACCGTCCAAATCGGACACGAATCTTAAAGCTCAGGGGTAAAACGATAATTTCACCTACTAACGGGTCTGAAATGGGAACTGGGTCTTTATTCAAAGCCCAATAACCCTAAACGGATCTGTCTTACTGGGTGCGGGTTTCAATCCACAACGAACCCAGTCCAGCAGGATAGAATTAGGGTTCCTGATTAATACTAATCAACGGCCCTGATTCACATCTATCCTTCCACTGGGAATTAGGGATTACATTCCTTATCTGATCACAGGGATTACATTCCTAATCTGGTCACAGGGATTACATTCCTAATCTAATCCCTAAGGTGACTATAAATACCCCCCATCCACCACTATTAAGAGGTAATCAATCTTTTGCCAATTTACGCTCTTTCATAATCTTCCTGATTACTGACTTGAGTGTCGGAGGGTGCGTCGCCAGGATCAACCCCGGTGTCTCGCACTTTTTGCAGGTGAACGGCGGGAGTCTGTGGTCAAACTCCGGCAGAATAGGTTCAGGTTTGCTATTCAAGTTTTCCAAGAATCCACAAATACTGTCTGTTTACCCCCACACCAGATTTAACGGTAACAGTAGATATTTGTAGTGATGCTAGATCTAAATGCATTGATTTTCGATAGTTATGTGATTGAAGAATTCCTGTCATATGCTTGATCCTTGATGACATGGTTGATGTACCATCAACTGGGTTCTTTGTACCTAAATAACAGGGCCTCAAGTCTGTTGTGTATAGCTAACGAACCGTCGATGGTGTGTGAAGGAGTTTAGAACTTCTCCGTCATGAACTCAGCTAGTTGTAGGAGCAACTCTGAAGGAGAGTCGTTTTCCAAACTTGTTGTATGGGTCCTCCGGCAAATTGTGAGAGTCACATCGAGTGGAGAATTGAACTATAAGTGTTGTTTTTACAAGTGATACTGGAGTAACTGCGATCAACTAGTTTCAGGAATATATCGAATGGCGAGTTGAACTCTGAACGTGCTTGTTTGCAGGTTGCTAAAGTAACTCCGAGCCATGAGTATGGATTCCAAACTTGTTAGTTTATGTATTAACAGGTTGCAGGAGAAGATCGAATGACGAGTTAAACTCTGAACATGCTTAATTGCAGGTTGCTAAAGTAACTCCGAGCCATGGGTATAGACTTCAAACCGGTCGTGGAGGCGCTAACGGATAGCATGAGCAGATTGAATGGCGAAGCGCGCTCTAATCTTGCTTCATTGCAAATTGCTAGAGTATATTTGAACCTTGAGTATGGACTCCGAATCCGTCTTATGGAAAGCTTGTAACGAGTTTTTAGCGTCGCTCTAGGCGTAAGTTGGGCGTTTAGCTCGTTGTTTGCTTAAGTATTAACAGGTTGGAGGAGCAGATCGAATGGCGAAGCGCCACTTGAACTTGCTTCATTGCAAATTGCTAGAATAACTTCGAACCATGGGTAAGGACACCGAACCCATCTTGTAGGAAGCTTTTAACGATTTTTTGGTATCATTTTTGTGTATAAGTTTGGCACTCAACTCATTATATGCATCCGTAAAGTTGTACATGAATTTTGCAAAAAGTCATACTACATTTTCTTGAAGAAATATAAATAAAGACGCTCATCTTTTTTCCTCTTCACCATTACATTGTTCTCCACGTCATTTATTGTAGTGTTCTCCACATCCAAGGTGATACTGAGCATTTTAGTTAGAGTCAAACTATTAGAGATTTTTTTTATAAAAAAAAATTTAAGAGTGCTAATATTATGATTGGACTTACAAATGCTTCTCTTTAAACCATAACAAAAAATCGTAATTGATCAATAAACAACAATAGCAAAATAGCTCACTGCCCCAGTTATTTACTAATACTGACTAAGAACTAGAAAATATGGACTAGGAACAAATGGATATAGCTTGGAACCCATTGACATATAAGTTCTAAAACCAGTATATTCTCTGCAAAGTGAAAATCTAGAATGTCCACATGCAGCTTTAGATAGGATATGGTCATTGCCTAACAGATGACTCGATACTTGAATAATTCAATTAATTTTGGGTCCTAAACTATAAAATTAGCATGAAAATAGAAGTTTCTAATACATTAGACGATTTGATGTATATTGCATGGACAGCTCTAGTTATCTGAATTCTGCTGCAAATACACTTGACCAACTAACAAATCCATACTATCAAATGCTATGAAGATTGCAACTCGCTAAACAATGCATTTTAACGAAATAATATGTAGAACCAGCATTTACTAAATTTAACATGCATGCACTTTCAATGTAGAAATACGCGCTACATGCACAAATTGGGTAAGTGGATTAATCAATCAAGTGAAATGTATGAGAGAAGGATATCCCAAACTAATAAAAATTATAACTCAGGACATGAAAACTCCCTAATGAACACCATCAATATATGCCCCCAGAACACTAATTTCTCCCAAAATGCTGCATACTGTCAGTTTGTGAAGCAACATCTCTAATTTTTCCCAACATGTTGCATTACATGAGAAGAAGAACAAAACCTGTCAAAAAACATGAGAACATTTGAAAAGGTTGATTACTAAACATGCACAAATTGGGTAAGTGGATTAATCGGTCAAGTGAAATGTATGAGAGAAGGATATCCCAAACTAATAAAAATTATAACTCAGGACATGAAAACTCCCTAATGAACACCATCAATATATGCCCCCAGAACACTAATTTCTCCCAAAATGCTGCATACTGTCAGTCTGTGAAGCTACTTCTCTAATTTCTCCCAACATGCTGCATTACATGAAAAGAAGAACAAAACCTGTCAAAAAAATGAGAACATTTGGATTACTAAAAGTAGTTAATATACCTAATTTCAAATGCATTACTTTTATAAATATTTGAACTCACCTTTAAAGCATTACTGCTTGTTTAAATTGAATTTATTCAAAATAAAACTTCAAGAATTTTAGTATATACAATTTAATAAGATGAGACTATATCAAGAGTATTTTATAAAAGGGGAAAAAATCATAAGCCTCATAGATATAAAATTCACAAATACTAGAAACCCTAATTAATATATTTACGAATTTAGAAATTCAATAAACCCTAATTAGTCAACATTCTCAAATCCCAAAATACTCCACAATCCAAAATAATTTCATTTATAAATTCAAAAATTATTAAAAGTTAGAAATATTCATACCTAGGGTTTGAGAGCTAGAGAGAGAGAGGAAGAAAGATGGCAGGCAAGGTCGGGAAGGATGCCGGAGGAAACGATGGTGGGGAGAACTCTGGAGGGGACGAGGGCGGGGATCATTGGAGGCGGCACGAGCTATACGGCTAGGGCTCCAATATATATATATATATATATATATATATATATATATATATATAGATGTATAGAGAGAGCAAGAGAGAGAAGGGTTAATAATAATTGAAAAAACCAAATCAGATCGGGGGAAATAAGAAGCCATAACCGGCGTTTCTTCGAAAAAACGCCGGGGTACAAAACTCTAGCCCGACTTTTTACTTAAAACGTCAGAGTAGATAAGTTTTTTTTTCCCTTTTAAAAATAACACAACCTACTTCGGCATTTACAAAAGCACCGGGGTAAACTTATTTTGTTGTAGTGTCATCATCATCGCACTCCACCACCTCGAATGCTCTGACGATTCTTACCCGTCGTCGCAGCTATAGCCCAAAAAGAAATAAGTTGCATGATATGAGTAAGATTACCAGAAAAACTATTACAAGTTGCATGAAAGTATAAGTTATTTCTGTCAAGACATAAAATCCAGGTCCAATCCAAAGGTCTTTATAAACATGGGGAAAAGTCGATGTTCCGAGGGCCATCAGGACCTCGCAAAAACGGCCTTACTAATGAAGCAGGGTGACTATACTCCACATTTAAGAAAAATGTCAAATCTATATATCTCTACTATTATAATGGGAGAAGGAGTTAGTGTCATTTGTCATTGATGTCATTTTGTCAACACGTGCAACGTCCGTGTTGGCTTTTTTTTTCTCTTCATTCCCCTCTTTTTTTTTCTTTTCATTTCCCTCCACGTGCATCACACGTATTTATATATTTTTTTCCCTTTCCATTCCCCTCCACGTGTATCGCACGTGCATTATAGTTTTTTTTTGTCCTTTTCATTCCTCTCCACGTGCATCGCACGTGCATGATACTAGTATATGATAAACGGTACGCTCATAAATAAAATCTAAAACAACTTATATGATAGACAGTACGCTCGTAAATAAAATCTAAAACAACTAATATTTTGGTATTATTTATTTTACTTTGATTTCAGTTAATTTAGTTTCTTTAAGATTGGTGAAAAACCACTTGGTTTCTGACCATTGTGCCTCAATTAGTGGTGCTTAGGTTGTCTTAAAAATAAATTATCAATATATTAAGCGGATGTGAACTTCCACAGCAAGTCTCTGATGGACCTAGTTGTCAGTTTCCTCTTCGACTGCAGAAATGCCTTCCCATTATTATTACTAGTAATTTAAATGTGCCGATGCACGTTTGAATAATTTCAAAAAATGAAAATTAAAACTCTGATGTAGGGAGAATTCAAATCGGAAACCTTCTTTATATTAGTTATGTACGTGTGTGACACATGTTGGTAGAATGACAAAATGACAAATGACACTAAGGCCTTCTCCCATTATAATATTAGATATTATTATCTATCTAATCAAATACTAGAATGATTTTGTATAATCTGTAGTCGAACAACTTATGTACATCGCCTGAAATTTTTTTTAATACATCTTAATATTACAAAAATCACAAATCACAGTGCACCTCCCCAACACCTCCATCTCTCTCTCTCTCTCTCTCCAACCTTAATTCCCCTAAAAATATGGACATCGACGACTACATTAACGTCGGCTGATCTCTACAACAACGTCCTCCGCCCCCTCTCATCTCCTTCTTGCTCCTCTCTCTCCTCCTACTTTCCTCTGCCTTCAAATCCAACAAACTCATCCTCAATAATGAAAAATTCGAAGGAGTCGGTGTCGTCCCAATCCCCAAACCTCGCCCCCCTCCTTCTTCATATTCCTTCGAGTCAAAGCACATTACCTTCACTCTTGAGCATGCCTTCAACTCCTCTGCCTTCTCCCCCGCCGGCATCTTCATTGCCTGCCACTGATCCGGCCAGGTGAAAATTGATCTGGATCTTAAGGTAGAGTTCTTTGTTTTTTTTTTGTAAAGCTTAAGATTTTGTGAATGTGATTGTGATTGTAGTCGCTGATGAAGCTGAGATTTGCGAGGAACAACTTGACTGTGGCGAAGAGGGAGACTTTCATGGTGAGATTTTAGAGAAAGTTTTGATTTTGAGTAGTAATTTTGATGATTTAGTGGAATTTGATTGTTGGTTGCAGAGGGTGTTGGACGATGATGGATTTTATACGGTCAGTGTTCCGTCGAAAGTGACGAATCCGGCAGTGAAAGAGTATATTGTTTTATCGGTCAGAGCTCTAAGTTTTTCGTTTAGTTCAATGTTTTGTGATTGAATATTTATTGCGGTTTGTTGTATTCTCACACTCTATGGTAGATGAGAGGTTCATATGAAACAATGATGTACTGAAAATTTTGAAAATTTTACATTGATTAGGTATGTTTGTATTTGGTTAAGCCTTCTGCTGTTATTGGAACGGGTAGCTGTCAAGAAAAAATTCCTGAAAAGGCGATTTTCAAATTCCTGAAAAGGCAATTTTCTCTCTCTCTCTCTCCGATCACCTTCTCCCCCCAGATCCGGCCGTTTTACTCTTCCTCTGCCCTTGATCCTTTTGTTAATCTTTCTCCTCTCATCTCCCTCTACTAGCCCATCTCCTCTTTTCCCTCTACAAGCCCATCTCCTTTTTGAGTCTCTCCCCTCCCTTTCCGGCGTTTCATTCCCTCGGAGTGTGGTGGCTGTACGGGTTCGTTTCTTCTGGTTCTCGGCGCTTTTGCGGTGGTCTCCGCCCTACCCTCTTCTCTGTGTTCGTCTACAGTGGTATCCTTCAGCGCTCCCTCTCCTCCCTTGCCTGGTCCTCTCCTCCGGCTACGGCATCAGGTGCAACTCTTTCATTATCCTTTACTTATCACTGTAAGTACTCCTCCCTCAGTGCTTTTCTTAGCTTCTATTGTACTCCTCCTTGTGTTGCTGGAGGTGGTTGGTTTGTGGTTTATTGTTTCGTTGTCTCTGTGGTTTTTGCGGCGGGTGTGCCCTCGTGGTTCGCTTTGTTCCCCCCTATTGAGTGGATTGGATCTGTTGGTTTCTTTCTCTATCGATCTACTTTTCTCCCCTTTTCTCATATTCTTCACCTCTCTTCTCTCCTCCCTGCTCCAACTGTCTCGGCAGCACCCTGCTAGGGTCGCCTCCCTGCTCCAACTGTCCCGGCGGCGCCCGGCTTGGGTCGGTTGCCCGGTGGGATTGGTGTTTAGTTTTGAGACATTTTTCCTTTTGTGGGCTTTGTTTGGCCCCCTTTGTTAGGCCCATGGACCACTCTTGGGTCGAGGTTGTCAAGAAAAATAGATATAAAAAAATTTCTATTACCAAACCGGTTACTGGTTTGGGCTTTGCTGGCAACAAGCCCACGATCTCTGGTCGTACTACTATTCTAGCACCTTCCTTCTACAAGTTCTCCCACTCTATATCTCACTCCACCGCTTCGTCTTCATCTTCTTCTCTCAACTCTCCTCCTCGCTCTCTCTCTTTCTGTTTCCGATGCCTCCGTCCGGGTCACTTGAAATTTTCCTGCTCTGCTAAAATGAAGTGCTTATTTTGTCTCAAAGACGGTCACTCTCGTCAGCGATGCTTTGCTCTCCAGAAACTCTTAGGGGTTTCAGTGGGTGTTCCGATTGCAGATTCTGTGTTGGAAGCACTTGATTTCCCGGCGTTACAAAAGAAATTAGCCGATTTGCCACCCTCGAAATCTAAGAAGCTTAAGGCGCCCACTCGTTCTCCTCTTCTTCCCACTCCCGCTTCCAGTTCGCTCCGCTCTTCCTCTACTAATCCGGCTCCCTTTCAGCGCTCCTCACCTTCCTCCCCTCCTGTTAAGCCAATCGTGACTCAGGTCTTCTTTCCCAACTCTGAACTTTCGGATCGTCTTAAGGTCTACAATACCTTTGGGGCTATATCTTTCTCGGGTGGATCTATCCCATTCTATACCCTCAATGCATTTCTCTGCAACTACTGCAATGTTCGCGAATGGGAATGGGTTCTCTACTCTTGTACTAATGGGGATGCGGTTATTCAGTGCCCCTCTTCTAAGGTGCTCGATGAGCTCTGCGCCAATCATTCCCTGTCCATAGGGGCTATTTCGCTGTCTATTCGCAAATGGTCTCCTGCCCCTCCTCCTCCAAGTCTCTTGATCTCATTCCCTCCAAAGTCACTTTGGTTGGTCTTCCACCGTTCTGTGACTCTCTAAGGTTAGTAGCAGCTTTCACCAAGTGCATTGGAGAAATCATCAGTATCTCGTCTTGCGTTCGTTTGGCTTCGGGCAGCATTCAGGTTGATGCTTTATTTCGTTGCCCTTCCCCTAAGGAACGTATCGAAGCTTTTTGTCTCTGTGACGCTTCCTCTTCATTCAATGTTTCTGTTCAATACCATGGGCCCTCCGTCGAGCTTCAGTCCTCGAAGCCGGGCTTTGTTCTTTTCCCCACCCCAGAGTTTCATCCGGGTGCTACTTCTCGCCCTAAGCCTGTTATTTCTTCGGGGAAGTCTACCCCTCTTCCCCAGGCCAAGAGGACTCTCTCGCTCCCTCGGCAGTCTACTGGCCCTACTGCTCCCCCTAAGATTTCTCCGGTTAAGTCGTCGAACCTCGTTTGGATCAACCCCGACCGTGACGTGCAGCCCCTGCCGAAGCCCTCTCCTCCTTCCTCCTCTTCCCCGATGGCTCTTGCGCCGGAGCCTTCTATCAGTTCTCTGGTGCCATCTCCCCCTCCCGCCACTTCTGAGGCCTGGCCAGCTTGGGTCGTCAACCCCTCCTTCGCCTCTGACTGGGAACTGTTCCAATGCTCTGCTCACTTCCCTACAGCCAGTTCGTCTCATTCTCCCCCCGCCTCGCAGGCTGTTAAGGTGTCTCCCTCAGCTAAGACCCCAGACTGGACTGCTAAAGACGACCTGCTAGGTGATGAGGTGGCTGCGCTGGAACTTGCTCAGGCTTCCAAAAAGGTCCACTTCTTTCCTCCCTCTTTCGATTACTGTTTTTATTATCGTTTAGCTTATGTTGCTTGTAGTTCTTCTTTTATGCTGGAATTAATGTTCCCGTCTTTTAAACCATTATATGTTGGTCTTTTAAAGGCCTTTTTCTCGCTCTCGCCCCTTCCTCTGTCCCAAATTAAGCTAGCTCCTGAAGTTCTTTTGATAAGCTTTAACTCTTGCTTAGCTCGGCCTCCCGAGCTTCTGTCGGTGGCGAGTGAGCATGTTCAGCCGTTTGAGCATGATTCTCCCCCCTCCCCCCTCCTTAAGGTCCCCTATCCTGAGGGGAGTGTGGGGAGTTCATCCTCTCCCAGTTCAAGTCCCTCTCCTTCTCCTACCGATCGTTCCCCCGTATCGTCTTCTAGCCCCTTTCTCTTGATTCGCTCGAGTACCCGTCTTAGGGCGAAACGTTCAGCTACCTTGTTAGCTGCCTCCCTCTCGTGCCCCAACTCATCACCCTCTCCTTTAGGCTCTCTTTATCATCACCAGTTTGATGACCTGTCAGACTCGGAGATGTTATCTATCGCCAATACCCTGGGCTTTTCCCTTCCCTCCAATTATTCTATCCCTATCTCCCATATCAGGGAGATTGAACGGTCTTGTGTCCAGGAGCACAGTTTTGATCATGATTAGTATATCCTGGAATATTAGGGGTCTTAACTGCCCCGCTAAGCAAAGGGCCATTTTCGACATTATCACTTCTTCTCACTGTGACATCATTTCGATTCAAGAATCTAAAATTGAGTCCCCCTCCCCCCGTCTCTATCGTTCTTTAGGAGGAACTTCCATCACGAATTGGATTTCCCTCAACGCCATAGGTTCCAGAGGTGGGATCCTTGTAGGTTTCAAGGACTCTGTCTTCTCTCTAATCTCCATCTGCCGCCTTAATTTCTTTCTGATAGTTCAACTGCACTGGCACCTCCTCGATTATGCCTTTACTATCATCTCGGTTTACGGCCCGTCGACTTCTGATCGACGGCCCCTCTTCTAGAATGAATTCCGTTCTCTACACCAATTCGTTCACGGCCTCGGCTTTATCTGTGGTGACTTCAACATTACTCGTTTTGCATCGGAAAGATCAAACTCGTCCGCTTCTGACTTCCAATCGTGCATCTTCAACGATTGCATTAGAGATCTCCAATTATCTGAGATTCCTGTCAACGATAGGAATTTTACCTGGTCGAATCAGTTCCTTAATCCTTCCCTTGCCAAACTAGATAGGTTTCTAGTTACGCACCCCTGGTTCTCTAAATTTCATAGTGCTTTCGCGAAAGCACTTTCCAACCCCTCGTCGGATCATGTTCCCATAGCCCTCTTCTCTAACTTCCACTTCCCCCATCATCACCTATTTCGTTTCGAAAGATTCTGGCTTAAAGATCAGGTTTTTATTAAGCTGGCTGAGGAATGCCTTGCTTCCATTTCTGGTTCACGGGGCCTAGGCAACATCCTTCTTAAACTCCATGCCATCAAATTCGGCTGCAAGATTTGGCGCCGTGAACGTCAATCCAACACCAATTTCCTCAAAGATTTTCTTCTTGCCTCCATTCAGGCTTTGGACTTGTTGGAAGAGCAAGCTCCCCTTTCTCAGTCTGCTCATCTGGAGAGGCTTTCCTGCAAGAGAGATTATACAGATATTCTCCTTCAAGATCATTCTAAGTGGGCTCAAAGAGCTAGAGTTTCCTGGTTAAAAGAAGGCGACGGTAATTCCGCCTTCTTCCACCACTTTGCCTCTCATCGAAGGCGATGTAACCACATCTCTATGATTCTTGATCAGGGGGAGGAGCTTCGATCCGACCCTGATATTCACAATAGTTTCCTTTCCTTCTACAAAAACCTTATCGGTTCCTCAAAACCGCATTTGATCTCTCTTGACTGGCAGCAACTCTATGGTGCCCCGACAATTGACCTTTCCTCGCTTGAGGCTCCCTTCACGATGGAGGAGATCAAGGCGGCTGTTTTCGCTTTAAAAAGCGATTCAGCACCAGGTCCAGATGGATTTCCGGCCTTCTTCTTCCAAAAATTCTGGCCCTGGCTCAAAACTGACCTTTTCGACCTTTTTCAAGATTTACATCAGGGATCCTTTTCCTTCGATCGCATCAATTATGCCCACATTGTTCTGATTCCTAAGTTGGCTGGAGCCAATTCGGTGTCTGATTTTAGACCCATTAGCTTGATCAATACTTCGTTCAAAATTATCATGAAAGTGCTGGCCTCCAGGCTGAGTGTCGTTATCCCTCTCCTGATTGATCAGGCCCAATCCGGCTTTATCAAGGATCATTTTATTCTTGACAGCGTAGCTTCCGCACAAGAGATTATCTCGCTTAGTCATCATCACAAATTAGAGGGGATTCTTCTTAAGCTTGATTTCCAAAAAGCTTATGACAATGTTCACTGGGATTTTTTCCTTGATATCTTGCTTCATCGTGGGTTCGGTCCAAAATGGATTGGATGGATCAAATCCAGTTTGAACGCAGGTACCTCTTCCATTATTATCAATGGTTCAGAGGGCCATAAATTTAAAATTAGGCGTGGTCTCCGCCAAGGAGACCCACTATCTTCCCTTCTCTTCGCTCTGGTTGCAGACGTTTTCAGCAGGTTGCTCTGCAACGCTCATTCTGCTCACGCTATCGAGGGTATTGGTCGCTCCCAGCATTTCGACGGGATCCTCAATTTGCAATACACTGATGATACTATTATTTTCTCTAAACCGGAGCACTCATCTTTACGCAACCTTAAACTGCTGCTGTATTGTTTTGAACAGGCTTCCGGGCTATCCATTAATTTCAACAAGTCGTCAGTGTATTGGCTAGGCGGTAATGACAACCATCATAGCGAGATCACTCATTTCTTTAATTGCCGTATAGCCTCCCTCCCTATTTCGTATCTTGGTATCCCCCTCAGATGGGATAAACTCCACAGATCTGACTGGTTCCCCTTCATCGACAAAATTGAGTCTAGGCTGAATGTCTGGACTGGCAAGTTACTTTCCCGAGGAGGGAGGTTAATTCTTCTCAACTCGGTCCTCTCTGCTATCCCTCTCTATTTGATGTCCTTCTATTATATTCCGTCTTGGGTTCTCAAAAGAATTGATCAAATTCGTAGCAATTTCTTTTGGTCGGGCAATGCTCTTTATAAACAGGGATCGCATCTTTGCAATTGGAACATTGTCTGTTCTTCCAAAGCCAGCGGAGGTCTTGGTGTTTTGAACCTTCGTGATCATAACCTAGCCCTCTTAGGTAAATAGCTGTGGAGATTCCATAAATTCCCTCATCTTTCATGGGTTCATTGCATTAAAGAGGCGTATTTTCGCTCCACCCCTTGGTGGCAGTTTTGCTCCCCAATCCATCGTTTTGCTTTCCCGTTCTGGAAAGGCGTCTGGAAAGTTTCCCCTGCTTTCCAATCCAGCATTATTAGACTTTGTGCCAATGGATCGAGGACAAAATTGTGGACCGATCTCTGGTTAGGCAACACCACTATTGCTTCTGATTATCCCGCTCTATTCAGTCTTGCTGCTTCTCCGGAGGCATCCGTTGAGGACTCATTTGTCTGGGTTAATGCATCTAGGGTGTGGTGTATCCCTTTTGCCTCCCCATTACCCCGCCCCCCCCCATCTTGTTTTGGAACTGCAACAATTAATTGCTTCTCTTAACCTCTACGAGTGGAAACACTCGGAGGACATCGCTTGGCGTTGGAATGCAACTGGTATTTTCTCGGTTAATTCGTTCTACAGTTCCTCAATTTCCGAGGTGTTGCTTCCTCCGCTGCAGATTTCATCTGGAAATCCTGCGCTCCCCTCAAGGTTAAAATTAATTCTTGGTTGGCCATCCACAACAAGCTTCTCACGGTCCAGGTTCTGAACAATAGGAATTTAGCGTGGGGTCAACCCTGCATCCTCTGCTTGGAGGCCCCCGAAAATGTGGACCATCTTTTCGTTGTTTGCCCTTTCATTAGGCCTCTTTGGAAATTAGTATCTCTGGCATGGACCAATCCATCTCTGCCTCCCAATCTTCTATCTTGCTGGAGATCGCCAACGTGTCTTCCCAAATATTGTAAGGGATGGTTCCTTTCTGTCCACTTAATCATCTGGATTACCTGGATGGAAAGAAATCGCCGGATTTTCTACCATAAGGCTTCCTCTATTTCCTCCCTCTTGGAGGATTTGATATTTCTATTCAAATTTTGGACTTCGATACTTAAAGATGATATGCGTCAAGTTTATCACGACTACCGCTTAGATGAATCTCTTTCTGTTCTTTCTAGACTTAATGCTCTATAGCTTTCTTTTGCTTTTGTCCCTGTATTTAATTACTATTATTTTGCTGTGCATTCTTCTCCTTTGCGCTTGCTGTGTGTTTTTTGGATTTATGGGTTGGTCGTTCTCACTTTCATTTCTGTTTTTCTTTGGCTCTTGCAGGAGTGAGCGGTTAGCTATTGATGTGTTCATGGGCTATTCCGATGCATTTTGTTTTTTGGCTGTGTTCGGCTGAGTCTCTGGCTCTGGACCTATAGTTCTCGCCGGGTCTTGGTCGAACCTTCTTTTTTTGCCTAACTCTGGTTATTGGCATCGTCGTAGCTTAGTCTCTATGTTATCTTTTGTTTTTCTCTCTGGCTGATGGCAGGTTGGTTTACTTGGTTTCTTTGGTCTATGGCAGTGTGTGATTCCAAGTTAGGTGGGTGAGCATGAGATTGTAGTCTTGTTGCTTTCTATCTCCTTGACTTGTTATCATTAATGGGCTGATCTACTTAGCTTTATCTTTAATCTGTGTCTAATTTGAATGTTCCTTGGAGGTTTTTTCTTTTCTTCTTTGTGTACTTAGCGTTCGATGGCTGTGTTTTTTTATGATGCTATTGGACTGATTATCCGTTCTGCCATTTTAGTTCTACTGAGCTATATTAGTACTTCTCAGCTTTAGTTATTCTGCGATTTTTGTCAGCCTGATTTGTGTTATTTGTGCCCTTTTGTTCTTCTGAGCTTTGTATGGGTTCCTCTGGCTTCCGTTCAGTGGCATTATCACGCCTTTTAGGTGGCGGAGTTTTGAGTATGCCCCTCAGGTTTTATTGCTCTGAGGACTTCTCTATGTGGATTGTATTTCAGCTTGTTCGGCATGCTCATTTTTGGTTTGGGGTATTGCTTGTTGCCATTGCTTTTGTTGGGGCTCTTTGGTGGTCTGTTGCGAGCTCATGCGGTGCTTCTTTTTGTCTCTGGATCGGCCGAGCGTTTGCGACGTCTCCCTACTCCATCCCTTGCGTCTGTTTGCTGAGCCCAGCCTGCCTGCTACTTTCGTCAGAGTCTCCCCACCTTCCTGTCCTGTGGTGCCGGCCTTGTTTCAATTTGCTTAGAGCTCTGATCCCCGACCGCTTCACCTACCTGGCCGACTGCTCAATTCTTGCTGTCTGTTTTATATCTTGTTGTTAACAATCGTTTCCTGTAGTTTTAGTTTTGAGTCATGGTTTATCTGTTGCTTTTGTTTTACTTCTGGTAAAACCTTCCATGTTGCCGCTGTACAGTTTATTTTTGATATATATATTTTTTGATCGGGCTGGAGTCGGTTGACTCTATCCGCTTACATAAAAAAAAGGTATATTTGTATTTGAACACAAGTGATGGATATGCTGTAACCTCTATTTTTCACTTTTGGTATTTTTGAGAATATTTTTTTTCTTTTGTGGATTATTATATTCCATTGTATTTTTGGGAACAATATATTTAATTATTTTTTATGTTATATTATTTTTCTGGCATTTTGATCTCCGTGTGCTGTTTGTGCGCCGATCGTCCGTTTTTTCGCCATTTTGAGATATTTTTCTCATTTTCTTGGTCCCGTTCATGTTTAAATATTATTTTTGGGTCATGGTGGACTTTCAGACGAGTTTTGGTCAATTTGAGATTTTTGGCCCTTAAGGAAATTTTTAGGAGCCATAGGGTTCATTGCATCTTGTATCCCCATTTGAAATCTACCCAATATCCATTATCCAATTGTATACCTACTGTTTCCTATTGATATCCACTACCCATTAACCCACATTTGATCTCCTATATATACCCCTAATACTAAATAATCCATAACCCTAATATTATTTCTCTCTCCCTCTCCTATCTAAAACCGGCCTCCCCTACCCTAGTACCCCCGGCCTGCCTTCAAAAACCCCAGGCCGACACCTCCCCTCTCCTCTCTTGCCTTGACCAATCACCAAAAAAAAACCCTTCCATCCATTATTCTATACTACTTCGCACCATTAATACTTTGTCTCTCCTCCTTCTTGTGGCCGGCAAGCACCAAGGCTGCACCCAACCATCCCAAAACAGCACCTAATCATCTCCCCTCGCTGTTTTGAGTTGTGGGCATCTCCCACTTTGGTTCGTGAGTTAAAGAGATCCATCGTTGGCGCGTTTTGTTCGTGGGTTTCGTTCGAAATCGCGTTAGAAGGCATCTTGATCGTGGGTTTTCTTTGCTAGGCTTGGATTCATCGCTATCATCGTCACAACAAGGCAAGTAACTTGTACTTAACTTCATTAGTATGATACAAGTAGAAAGTTCACTTAATAGGGTAGTTGAGACTAGAGACGGCCAAAGATCATGTTTTTATTTGTGGGTTTCGTCTCTATTATTTAAAACAGGCCATAGATGACTTAGGACATGGAGTTTGATAGGTTTATGCCTTAGGATTCACCCAAACGCGATTTTGATCGCGTATGCGACATATTGTATACCCGATGTATGTTTGAACACCCATATGAGAAATATTAGATTTTGACATGATAGAAATCCTTAGATATGATATTTAGATAATGGGTAGGCTGCGTTTCGAATTTGGAAGATTTTGGATGATTTTTGAGGAAGTTATGACGTTTTGAAGTTTGGTTGAGAAATCTGGAAATTTGGGTTGTACTGAATTGATTGCTGTTTTTGCCTAGGTTACAGTCCGAATCTCAACATGGTTATTTCAGAGTAAATTGTAGACGACTGAACCTATTATCTAACCCCACTGGTTTCGCCCCGTTTGGAGTTCGTATGAATTAACTATGATTATTTTAGTGACTGTATATTGGTAGTTTCCAGTTTCAGTTCGTGGTAGAGTTTATCATCTATTTATTTTCAAGACCCAAGTTTTACATGATATCATGCCACAATATTTTGTCCAGTGTTTCACCATGTTGTTAGGTAGTTCCCAGATTTATTTTGTATTTTAAAGATGAGTTTTGGGTGATGATTCGTATCCTTTTCTATGTATCACTTTTGCTGTAAACTGCGCGTTGCCATATGTTGAATGCTGTTTTCACCCTAATTCTAATTACTGTATGAATATTTCATGTGAGATATGAAAGTTGGGTAATTGTATCTACTTTCACCTCGTTTCAACGGAAGTGGATTTCGATGCGCTGTTTTCAAGATAAGTTCGATCTTGCACAGCAGTGTTGAGAGATTTCAGATCCATCAAAACCAGGACTTGTGTTGTATTCCATTTTTGATATCATATCTATACTTTCTGGAAAATTATGAAAATAATTATTTTGAATCTATATATATAGGGGATTACCCCAGAAATTTTGTGGGTTTATTTGATGACTTTGCTTGCTGTTTTTATGTGTTGGAAGTCATTCCCCTGTTTTCTGGCTGTACAGGAAATCTGTGTTGAAATGACTTTTAAGCCGTGATGTTGTGAACTAGTGTATATTTTTATTATATTCGTTAGAAGCGTGTGGAAGTCTATTTTTCAGATCCTTTGACGGATCAAGATTTGCATGCCTGTATCTCTGTAAATCACTGATTTAGTGCTGACTAGTCTTTCTGTCCTGATTATGAACCTTGTATATTTTGCTCGTATATGTGGATCTTTATTAACCATGCACGCTGATTTGATAACCTGAACTTATACCTGATCCTACCATGCTTATTTGACACTAGTTTACACGTATACATGCATGTTGGATATTAATTACTAAAAATAATCAAGCCGGGGTATATGGGACAGATCTAGTAGTGGATAGTGCAGAAATGTGTACTCGGAAGAACCTAGTTTGGTTGGAACTTGTTTACATGACATGTGGTGTGTTTGGAGTTGGAACTTGTTTACATGATATTTGGAGTGCTTGGAGTTGGAGCTTATTTACATGATACATGCAGCTTGGAGCTCAATTACTTGCTTGTACCTGAGTATACTGCCCTGCATGGTCTCCTACGAAATCTAAAGCAAAACTGTTGTGCTGTAGCAACCATGTAGGATGGGTTGCATGTCGTGCTACCTAGATAGTAATCACACAAGACTTGAACTTAATACAAGAACATGATACATGACATGACACCCACTTGACTACATGATATATGAGACATGATATATGAGACATGAATTACCTGAATATGATACATGATACATGACCACATGACACTTGACACTAGACGCATGTTTATAGGATACTTGATTTCTGTCGTGACACTTGACACTAGACGCATGTTTATAGGATGCTTGATTTCTGTCGTGACACTTGACACTTTTACCATGCTAGTTTGATTAGGTTGACTTTATACCTATACCATGTGCTAGTTAGTTATTCCAATCCATGTGCTTGTATCCTACTCTATTTTGTGACCCGAACTTGCCATTGATGGGTACTTGTATTTTCTCTTTCCCCTCTCCTGCATTCTATGAATTGCAGATTATGGCGGACAGGTTCGTGATGATGCTGGAGATTTGCAGTAGTAGTTGCTTTTGGATAATTATTATCATTTCTGTTTCATGCTAGAACATTATATGTAATTGTGAGACTTGCATTACTTTCGTGCTTGAGACTTGATTATTATTTTGTACTTGGGCGATGCGACCCAAGAGAATTAATTGTTTTCCAGACTCTGTTTATTTGAGAACATGGTATTTAATTTCAAGTAATTTATGTTGGTGAGTTTGATTCAATGTTGCGTGTTGGTTCCATTTCTGCTTCCGACTCTGTTAACTCTGATATATATGTCTATATTGCCTGTGGTGTGTTGCAAGGATTTCTCGAAACAGCTTAAGGATGATTATAATCATTTCGCTGGGCTTTTGTTACGTACTCGTATTCCGTATTTTTGAGAAGCGGGGCGTGACATATGCGGTGCAACTTGACTTTGAAATAGAAGTGTGTTGTTTATTTTGGGAAAATTTTGTGATGGAAAGATTGATATTTTTCTTTTTTTTTTTTTTGTATTTGAGGTTTTTAAATTGAGTGAGATGGAATCATTGTGAGTGGGGGAGAAGTAGGAGAGCGAGGAATCGGAAGAGGTATGTTGAGAAAGTTTGGATTGTTTACATGAAATAGTGATTGTGTTTTAGATAAGATTATTCATTGGTAAAGTTTGAATTTTTAGATAAAATGATGATTTTGAGTTTGATGAAGTTTGAATTTTTAGTTGTTAATTGTTAGGATGTACATTGCACGCGTGCAGATAACCAGTTTATTTAAAGGTAGAATATCACCATGTGTTTCTTTGATACGATGGTAACGAAACAATTCAGTGACCTAAAAATGTATAAAAAGTAAATACATGAACCTCAATACCTAAGATGATGAGAACAATGCCTTCCCATTGTACTTGTCCTCAACTTCTCTTTGTCTCTTTCCGAACCGTTTACATTATCATCGGTAACCACATCCTCTCATTTCCTTCCAAATTCCAAGTGAGATTTCCCGACCAAGACATCAACTGCAATTCAAATTTAAGAGAGGAACAATGTAGAGCATATGATTCATACAAACATACATGTGTACATTCATACATATATTTATCCTAATACAGACTCTAAACTGATCTATATCACCACAATTCCAGGCAACAAACAAATCATCACGTCAACTTTAAAAAAAAAAAACAATCACCCCATACATACACTGACACACAATCTTACAATAATTCAATAATAAAGGAAATGATGTAAGCGGGGGTTAAACTCCAGACCTCTTCCTCATTAGTTAACAGGCTTATCACTAGACCATGAGGCATGCTCAAATCATCACTTAGAGGAACTTCTTCTTAGACACAACATGCATCAAAATAACCATAATAATAATTTTCACAACAAAAGCCAACAGCAAAAATACTTCTTGGTTTTCTTCTTCTTAGCCTTCTTGGCCGCCTCCTGCTGCTCCGCCTCTCCTTGCTCAAACTGCCTCGTGTTCCCCACCTAGCTCTCGATATCGTCCATTTGCTCCTCCTTTGCTGCCGCCAACACCTCCGTATCCATAAACACCTATTGCAACTCCATCAAGCTCCTCTCCAGATCCACTGTGGCGCCATCCCTCTACTTCATCTCCACAATCACGTCCAACACCTCCCCCTCCCCTGCAAGAAGCACCTCTCTACCTTCCCAGTCATCATAAGTTTTTTCAAGTGGCTCCTCACCAATGGCTAGACCTTGTCTCGATGGTCTCCCAAAACTTGAATGCCACCTTTTTCCGCAGATCTTGGAAGTTCTCCATCTGATCATGGAGCTTCCTGTGGATATAAGAAATGATGGAGGAGCGTGTGTGATCAGTGGAGGATCCAGGGTTGCAGCTGCGGAAGGAGTAGCTCGTGGCACTGGCGGTAGCGATGGATTCTAAGCGGAGTTTGATGAGCTTGGTCTTCTTGAGGTCGAGGGAGTCATCGGATTCCATGAAGGATTGGAGGGAGCGGACAATAGAGGCGTTGTAGAGGGTTTTGGATGTTCCATTAAAGGAGTGGAAGGACTGGTGGAGCTGTTCTACTTCTTTGAGTTCATCGTTGATGGATTGGACGCCAACGAAGAATTTGTTCAGGTTGGTGTTAGGGGAGTTAAGCATAGGAGGAGAGGAGATGTAAAGAGGCGATAACCGATCACAATGAATAACAAGGCAAGTAAACCAAACCAAACACACAAAATACAAAATTTCTTTCCGGTTTTGGCAAACTTAATCCGGGGGGGAAATAACTAAGATAATATTCAACTAGAGAAGATATAAGAGTTACAGTCACTCTCACCAAGTACCTATCTATCTCTCAAGCCTTATTAGAAGATATTCTGCTGTTTACAATGGAAAAAACACTCGGATGTAGTACTCGATGATTTTGGTAGACCTCTCAATGGATGCCATTATAGAATTATATGAAGATCTAGAGAAACCCTAGGTTGTAGTCTTGATTCAATCATCATCCAATATATCCTGAAGAGAAAGCCACACGATAGGAGATGTACGGTCTAACTTTGAGAGGAAGTTGGGCTCAAACTGATTCGCCCAGAACTGGCCAATTACTACCTCTGCTTACTTGCGGTCCACTGCTCCAAAGGGAAGTCGACTGCCCTCAAGTCAGAGAGCAGCTCAAACGCCCTCGCAGTAGACTGCAATTCAGTGCAGTCAACTGCAGTCTGCTGCTTCTCCTTCCATCTCCACATTTGCTTCAAACCTCTTATCGCTTCACTGTCTTCTCTTCACATCTAACCTAGTATGCAAGACATAAATCCAATAATGTCTACCTTGAATTACATACTCATGCTTCCACACTTATGTGATTAATTTTCTCTAGACTTTTTCCTTTTCCTCTTACAAATAACCGACTTCAATGGATTTTTGTTTTAGTCGAATCTACCTCCACCTGTTATTTATCCAATTGTATGTCTCCTTAAGGACATACCCCAGTAGGCATCAACACGAAGGCGTCACCCTCTGCACAAACTACACCTACCTCGAGGCATCCTCCACCTTCTAACAATATTCAAACGTCGTGATCTCGCTAGGATGATTCTAGCTACGGCAAACTAGATACTGCTTTAGGAATGCAAGGCATAGAAACACTTGTGCAAGATTTTCTGTTCTCACAAAGCTTCTATAGGTTGTGCTGAACACTCCTCCTTCCCTTCTTCACCTTAAGACGACCTTCCCAAACTTATCTCTCGCCCCGCCCTAAGAAGATGAGTGATACCTGAACATAAACGATAATTCTCCTTCACCTCTCCTATTTTGTAGGTTAATTATGCCTTTCTCTATACAATGCCATTGTATAATAATCAACTAGTATAGTATAAGTATGTGTAATATTGCACAGAATTTTTCAAAGATGAGAAAATAACAAAAGTGTTTTTGAAAATTTCATCTAGCAACATCTATAGAATATTGCATGATTTTTGAGGTTTGATTAAGGTATATAATTCCATTTAAATTTTGGATGGATAAAGAGTGGGGGGTGCCTCCTACATTTGTTCTCATTTTTTTTCTTTAAAAAGAAAAAAATGAGAAAAGTCCTTGGACAAAAAGTGATCTTAGCGTTATATATATATATATATATATATATATATATATATATATATATATATATATATATATATATATATATATATATATATTCCATTGCAATCGCAAATGTCGTGCAAATGCGTTCAAACGCCTTAGCCCATCATTGGCGATGGCGAGTTAAGGCAAAACACATAACCCGTCATTGGGGATGAATTAGGTAAGAGTGTCGATCAAAAGCTCTATCGACGGGTTATGTGTTTTGCCTTAACCCGTCATCCCCAATGACGGGTAAGGCGTTTGCACGTTTGCAAACGCTACAGTAGTGTTTGCAACCGAAGAAGGCCCTATATATATATATATATATATATATATATATATATATACGCTACAGTAGTGTTTGCAACCGAAGAAGGCCCTATATATATATATATATATATATATATATATATATATATATATATATATATATATATATATATATATACGCTACAGTAGTGTTTGCAACCGAAGAAGGCCCTATATATATATATATATACACGCTACAGTAGTGTTTGCAACCGAAGAAGGCCCTATATATATATATATATATATATATATATATATATATGGAAGTCTTCCGTTGTGCACCACCTATGGTGCACATGGCATGTGCACTCGACCTTCCCACCTTCGTATCGACGATCTGAATCATTCACATTGATCTACACATCTAAATTTGTCTAAATATATAAAATCAAATCATTTGAAATTCATTTGTCCATCCATTGAAGTGTTACAAAATTGTATGACTGCAAATCATTGTTTTTTATAATCACAAGATGGATGGGAAAATGAATTTCATATAATTTGATTTTACATATTTAGACTAATTTATATGTGTAGATCAATGTGAACTATTCGGATCGTCGATATGAAAGCGGAAAGGCTGAGTGCACACGAGTGCACACGGAGGGGTGGTGCACAATGAAAGATTTTCATATAAAAGATTTTCATATATATATATATATATATATATATATATATATATATATAATAATAATAATAATAATAATAATAATAATAATTAAAAAAATCATAAGGCCATTTGAAGAAAGCTATTAAGGGCCCCCTTTCAATTGAAACAAAATTAACGGCTCAGATTCACCTTCCCAAAAGACATTTTCCCCCACAAAACTATATTTTTTCCTCCAAAACATAAATCATCATTTCTTTATTATTATCTCTCTCTCCTCTCTTGACTTTTTCATATATATCCATATCCATCTCTCTCTCTCTCTCTCTCTCTCTCTCTCTCTCTCTCTCTCTCTCTCTCTCATATATCTTCACTTTTTTAGATCTATCTCTCTCACTTTCCTACTCCCACTCCTCCTCCAGCGATTTTCCGAAAACTCCTTCCCCAACCCCTACCCTCTCCCGTGCCTGAACATCCCCCCAGCGCTGTCCTCCTCCCCCCTCCTTAGTCCTGCCGCCTCACCAGCCAAGAGCGCAAAGAGAAGTTCCAGAATAGCTGGATTGTCACGCCGCTGGTGGATCCCCCTTCCCCCCTTCGAAACTCCCCATGGGAATTCCTCTCCACGTGACAATTCGCCTCCCTTCTTAATTTCTTACTTGTAAACAGATAGGTTTTAGTTTAGTGAACAATTACAATTTTGGAGCAAAAATATTTTGATCTTGGATGATAATGTTTTGTTCTTTTTAAAATTTATAGGTGTTTCAGCCGTTGTTGAATATTGGGGGTAGAGTTCTCGGCTGAGGAGATGGAGACGACATTGATTTCCGTAAATTCTCTGTTGGATGATGTGCTTATTCCGTTGTTAAAGGTTGGTTGTTTTTGTTGGTTTTGGTTATACAATTTGAGTCTTGGCATTTTTGTTGTGAATGTGGTTGGTTTTGGAACAATTGGAGTTGGTTTTGGTGGTATTTTGAGTTTGGAGGTATCGGTGTGAATGTGGTTTCGTTTGGGAGGAATTGAAGTGAGTTTTGGGGTAATTTAAGTTTGAAAGTGTGTATTAGGGTTTTTGTCTGGGGGTTGAGGAATTGTCTGATGTTTGAGTGGCATTATCGGTTTACGTTGTCAACTTAGGTAGGAATTGTCAGATGTTTGAATGGAAATACCACCACTAAATTTGCTATGTAGGTAGTTTTATTTTTAGTTGATGAGAAAATGAATGAAGGTTTAATGGGAACTGGAGCATTTTTGAATTGGATGACTTTCACTTAATTCTCCTATATGTATGAATCTTTGGAGGTTTCACTGTCACTGTGGTTTGTTTCTAGAGCAATTGAAGTTGATTTCTATAATGCGCCATAATTCTTAAATACAATATTTCGAACTAATAAATAATTTTTAAATTAATTTATTTAGCTATATTGAATTTATGTGAAATTGTCGTTTTGCACGTGCAAAACACGTACAAATATTTTTGAAAGGCAAGTCTTAGAAATTTGAGTTTCTAAATAAATTCTCTTATTTATAATTGGAAATGTTTTAATTTTGGGTTTTTTTTGAATAAGATAAACTGCTTTTGCAAATATTTCAAAAGAAGGGGACTTTTCTGTAAAAAAGTCGTTTTGAGGTAAAATTTGAATTCAAAAAATGGTTGGCTGCATTTTGGGGGCCGATTTTTCAGTGGAGATATTTGAGGATGAAGTTTTGCCTATTTGATTTGATTTTAATTTGATTTGATTGAATAAATAATTAATTAGGCAAATTGAGACTTCTAGGGATTTTATTTGTAAAATTTCCAAAGAAACTCTAGAAAAGATCTCGGCCTTTTTGGACGAGCAGAAAGCTTTCAGCCTCCTTTCTTTATTTCGAGATTTTTGTGATTTTGGTGTTATTAGAGTTGATCTTTTGCTTGGAGGAGAAGACTACTACCTTGTAACAATTTCTTCTAGAGGTGGGTAATACTCTAACTCTCTTACTATGTTTTATCTAATAAATATATAGTATCATGCTAGGGATGAATTCTTGTTAGTCTTGAATTGTATGTAGCATGATTGTAGTACTTGTAGAGATGTATGTGATATGAAATTTTTGATTATGAGGCATAAAAATTGAATATTGATTGTGTATGGATCTAAAATAATTGTTCTTATAAATGGAGTTTTCTATGTATGAAAGATCTAATTTTTTTTTTTTGTAGAAATAGGTCTAATGAACCTATATGTTATTGTAGATGTGTAGATCTTATTATATGATTAAAGAAACTTGATTTGAGTAATTAAAATGTGGAATTTTTATGAGTTATTTACTATTTTAATGTGAATTCATGAGGAGTTGAAAACTAGAAATTTTATACATTTATTTCATGTTAAATCCCATTGAAAAAATATTTTTTTATGTGAAGAATACTGGGGTTAGGGTTTCGGGGTTAAACCCTAGACCTAGGGTTTTTGGGGATCGGTTTCAAGGAATGCACAGTAATCCGGGGGTTGCACAGTGCCAACCCAAGCACTGTGCAGACCCGGGGCTGTTGTTAGGTGTGTTTTGGGGTTTCGGTTTGGTTCATTTAGGTTGTTTGGGGTGTGGTGATGTGGTTAGGGTTTGAGAACCTTAGTATGCATATAGATGAGTATATGTATATGTACAAATCTAGTGATTGTGTGATCACTAATTGATTCTTTTGATCAAGTTTCGAATGTGCCAATTTCAGATATTGTTGAAATCTACTTCCAGATTTTAAATAATAATTTTGAGGGTGCAAATCTATATTTTTATAGATAAAATTCTTAGTTTTGATGGGATATATGTTCTAGTATTTAAAAATGGAAATTTGGAATTTAAAGGGGGTTTATTTTTAGTTTTCAAAGAGGCAAAATTTCATATTTCTAGAACTAAAGAATTTCATATTTTAGGGATGAGATCCTAGATAATAAAAAGACTTGTTTCAATTTAAGTCGATTTGAATTCTAGAAGAATTTATTAAGTTTCGTGTTTGTACGGAAAGTGAGATTTAAAGGTTGAATTTAAAGAATTTTTGTGGAATGGATCTTGTTTCCATTTAAGAAAGAGTCTTTTATGGTAACAACAGTTTATTAAATGAAATGTGAATAATGAAGAGATTGTGGATGTACAAAAGTTTAAAAATTTGGGAATGAGATATTCATGTTTGAGATTCACTGCCGTGGTGTTGTGGGAAAAGTATTGTTTTTCAGAAAAGATTATATAAAGAGTATTTTGAATGATTGATCCAAGAGGGGTTTTGATTGCGATTAGGATTATTATGAGAACCCTAGATGGACGCTTGAGGCGTGGAGTTGGGAGCACTAGATTCTAAGTGAACCCAAGAATTCCAGCAGTGAATATTTTAATTGTAGGAAATTAGCCTGAGGGGCTAGTGTTCCTAGTTTGGCAAGTGAAATCCAGTAGGGTAAAGCTACTTCTATGTGGCTCAGGTTGTCATTATTACAAATATAAGGACATGCACTAGATTGGGAGTTGTGACGGAACTTGGGCAACGTAAATATGCGCTCTGTTTTCAATCGAGTGGATGTATTCCGGGACTGTATATTTGTTGTGTCTCTCTAGTATGTTAGCGTGATGAGGGTTGGTAGGACTATTCGTGGGGTGCACGGTATGTTTGCATGTTGAGGGTCGGCAAGCCTATTCGTGGAAAGTACGTCAGAGAGGTGATTCTCTGGAGTTAGAGCGATGCTTGCGGGATGCTTACGTGTTTACACTTGTACAGCTCGACGGTTTGCGTACCGGGGCTGGGGTCTATTCACGGAGTGTCTTATCTTGTCTCTGCCTCCACATTCGTGTATTTCAATTTTTTTCTATAAGTTCTTTTATTCTCTTGAAATTCATTGCTTTCATTAGAATATGTGATTAATTTGTTTGAACCTAGAAATTTCAATCCATATTACTATTTAATTATTTGTTGATTTATTGTGTAAAATCCAAATCCTATTCTTTCTACAATCTATTTCTTCTCTTGTTGATTATATATTTTAAGCCCAGTTCTAGTCCATTCTATAATTTGTCAAAAAAAAATATTTTTAAACCATATTTAATTCCTAGTCCATATTATAATTATTTTATGATCGTATTATTGATTAAAGTCCAATCTTATATTCCTTCTATTTGAATTATTTAATTTTGGAAGCCCAAGCTAAGCCCAACCCATTAACCCTAACTATTAAATCCTATTTTTCTAATATAACCCAACCCAGATACAATCCTACCCGAAAATCCCCCGCCCAAACTGCTTCACTCCCCATTATCCCCTATTATATCTAACTAACCCCCATCAATTCCCCTAATCCCGTATACTAATCCATCCCCTTCACCCTCCTCCATACTGCACAACCTGACTTTTTCATCTTCCTTTCTTCTAACACCTCTTCAGTCTCCTCCACCGAGCTCTCATTACCTCCACCACCACCGTAGCGGCCACCCCCAAAAACTCCACCATTGCAGCACCCCCTGAGGCCATCGCGCCAATCCACCCTTGCTCCATTGTCGGCAGCCCCACCTCCACATTGCCAGCACCCGAGCAATCCAACTGCCGTCGCCTCCTCCCTCTCGTGTGCGCGTGCAACCACCGCCACCACAACCAGTTGCACCACCAGCCACCACAACCAACATCGTGCACACCCTTGTCAGCATCATCAATGCCCTCATCGCCACCCGCAGCCATTCCGAGCACCACTACTTTGCCTCCATAACCACCTCATCATCGCCATTGGCGCAGTCGAGTGGTGCAACCC
This sequence comes from Hemerocallis citrina, assembly GCA_017893485.1. Taxonomy (NCBI): domain Eukaryota; kingdom Viridiplantae; phylum Streptophyta; class Magnoliopsida; order Asparagales; family Asphodelaceae; genus Hemerocallis; species Hemerocallis citrina. The sequence goes on from CM030359.1 coordinate 45,934,003, forward strand.
ATCGCTCATCCACCACCACATGCCTCCTTATCGGCTGCTGCAGCACCGTCGACCAATCCCGAGCTTCACCCGCCATTGCCGCCCTCCAACAGCCTTCCCCGAGCCCCCACTCGCCACTGCCTCTCCTCATCACCTTCCACCACCTCGCGCGCCATCACTGCTCCTCCGCCGCCGTTGCCACCCTCTCCATTGCACTCCCCACTGCCCATCACTGATGCTCCCTCTAGCCACCGAACTTCACCGCAAGCGTCCCGCCATCTCCTTCCTCCTCATCGAGCCACCCTCAACGCACCCCCTACCTCGACCCTGCAACCCATCGCCACCTCACTCCACGGCATCATCGCTAGCTCCCCCTCGTCACTCACCCTTTACCTCGAACCCATCCTCCTTCTTCCTCCTCTGCCTCCTACCGCAACCAGTCGCACCATTCGAGCGACCGACTGTACCACAACCCCGAGGCACCTCCATCTCCTACATCCTCCACTACACCACTGCAACTCCCAAGCGTCGTCACTGTCACCATCGCGGCACCCCTACCATCCCTAAGAACCACCTCGCCCTCAACCATCGCATTCCCCATTGCCGTCGAGCCCCTGTCCTTCACCGCAAGCACCCCGATCACCACCGATAGCATCCGACCATGCTGCTGCCTCCTCAGACTACCACCATCATCCCCTTCCTCGCTGCTACCCTGCAGCCACTGACTTCTCCTCGATGCCCTACCATCACCATCTACTGCACTCGATGCCCCTATCACCGCCTGCACTCTTCGACCTTTACCACCTGGTGCTGCCTTGCAGTCGACCACCGCAAACATCTCCATTGCTGCCCTCTTCCGTCGCCCCTGCCCTTGCCACCGTCGTTGCTTCATTGCCACTATCGCCCTTACTGTTGTTGCTGTTGTCTCTGTTGTGGTTGTTGCTGTCTCTTGTGTTGTCGTGCTGTCGTTGGTATCGTTGTGTGTCGCTGTTGCTCTCACTGTTCGTTGCCATTGCCTCTTGTTGTTGCTGCTAGTTTTTTCTCACTGTGTATTGTCATTGCGTCGTAGTCATCATAATTTTGGTCGTATAAGGCAAGTATCTTGAACATTTCTATTATTCCGTACAAGCATTTTATTTAACCTCCCGCAATTAGTATTTATATTTGGTTATCGTGTTTTGAAATCCGTAACTTGAACCATCGTATTGTTCATACTTTGTGGTCTTCCCATGATTAAATCAGTCGATATAATGAACCAAATCAACTCATCCTCTGTGATTCGATGCCCATCAAAAGTTCGTAAATATCAATTTGTGCGCTTCTGCCCTACTGCTTGTGATAACTCGCAGCGAGATTTTAACCTAATTACAGTTTAAATCAATTAGAACTTTATAAATGAGAGTTGTAGCCCCCTGAATCTAGTCTCTAGAACTTCTTACAGATCTAGATTCCAAATTGTAGACTGCAAGTTATCACATTTTAGTACTGTATAGTTTCTAATTTCAAGATTACTGATTTGAAGTACACTACCATGATTTATTGACCAAAACATTGTGTTAACAGTAAAAAAAAACTTGATATTAACTAGAATATTAATAGACATGATTAGGAGTCACTTTATAATTTTTATAATATTTTAAAATGATTTTACAGTTTATTTATATATATATAATAACCTTGCATTGAGTTGCTTACTAAACAGTATTCCAGTAGAGAATTGTCTGGTTGACCTAGCTATTGTATCTATAATGTATCGTGTGAATATGCGTTGGAACCGGAATGAAGTCTATTTTCTAGAACCTCTGATGGTACCTCAATCTCTTTCCTGTAGCAACGAGAAAGTGGATTTTTATATAGCAACGTATTGCTGTCCAAAATTGTAACTTCATGTCCTTGATTGTAAATATATTTATTTCTTGCATTTAATTAATTGAACTTGTATATCATACATTACCTAGCCTTGATATTCCTTGATTCTGTCCTGATACTCGTTCTCATTGTACATGTTCATGTTTGATTATTATAAAAGTATAACAAGCCAGGGTAATAAATGGGAATAATCTAGTAGTGGGTAATATAGGGGAGTGTACTTGGAAGGAGCCCCATGTTTCTCATAATAGTGACTCTGTATGTTTACGTGATATGATATGGTTCTAGTTACATGATATGATATGATTCTGGTTACATGACATGATATGATTCTTATTATTGTCACAGCTGCAAGACTCAAGTATATGATCCTATAGAATTCACCACAAGAGTCTAAACTTTAACTTGATTGTATACACCCGAACCTGTGGTATGTGACGCAGGATTGCATGCATTAGTTAGGATTTATTAAAAATTTCTAGACTTAGATTAACACTGAACATGTGCATGACTCATATTTACAAGTTATATGATTCCGGTTTACTAGTTAAATGTTATCTGTTACAAGATTACATGATTCATGATACAAGTTACATGATTCCTGTTTATAAGTTACAAGATTCTTGTTTTCATGACACGTTTCCTGTTACATGATTTCTTATTCCTGATTGGTTATATTTTGAGACTTGTTCCATTTGTCACATGCATTACACTTGATTATGTTTTATTACAATTACATTGCCAGTTCTTGTAACCCTTCTTGTCCAATTTTGTTTCTCCCTTGTTATATATATTGTTTCTTGTTATCATGGTTGTTCCATATTTGAATTGCCAGTTTTTATTGCTTTCCCTGTTGTTCCTTGTTTCATGTCCCTATTTTGCTTGTTACTACTTGCGATACCATCTATCTTTCTTTTGAGTAAATGTTATATAGGTACAGATGATGAGTTACTAGAAGAACTCAACAGACTATTATTGCATTGTGTATTCTCGTGTATTTTGTAAGTTCTTGCATCTCAGATATTGATTATTGCATTATATTCTTATTCCTATGGTTATATTTTATATTGTTGAGATTATATTTGTACAACTTATGGATGATGTGAGTTTGGAAACTTAAATCATTCGTTGGGCCTCAATTACATGTCTGTGTTTCCATATAATGGGAAGTGGGGCGTGACATGTAGTTTTCATGGCGAGGGATTGAACACTAAAATGTGGTTGTCATGCCCCGCTTCCCAAAAAAGAGATACAAAATACGGATACATGACTAATTCCAGCAAATAATTTTCATCGTCCATAAGCTGTCAGGATCTTTACAATAAGCACAAGGATAATCAGAGTAGGAAGCAAGAGAAGTAAACCATGCATGCATAACTGAATCAAAATATCAACAGGATTACTTGAAACAAAATATAATAATCTCAAATAAACCAGATCTGAACAAGTCAATAATTCTGGGTCACATTGCCCAATACAAAATAATCCAAGTAACCAAGTACAATTATTCAAAACAAGCAACAGGGAATAATAATAATAGTAGCAAGAACTCCAACAACTAGAATCTCATATCACCTAATCCATCTGGCAGCTGATCTCAAAATTCTGTAATTTAGCAAATTGCAGGAAGAGGAAAAGAAAACAAAACGCCTGTTATTGCAAGTTACAGGCCGCTTGTAGTGCAGGCACAAGTACAAGAAAAGAATAAACAAATATAAAGTAACAGCGGAAGCAAGCATAGCATGGAATAGATATGGCAACAAAATAGAACAACTAGCATGGCAAGATGAACAAGTGCAAGTGGCATGTAACAAGTGTCAAGTGTCATGTAAACGAGTAACAAGTAACAAGTATCAAGTAACATGTATCATTTACAAGTAACAAGTAGCAAGTGTCAAGTGATCATGTTCAAGTAACAAGTAGCAAGTGTCAAGTGATCATGTTCAAGTCTTGTATCTAGTCCTATCTAGGTAGCACTTCATGTGTCCCAAAATTTTACCACATGATTGCTACTTTCAAACAATTTCATTTTAAATTTCATAGTGGATTATAGAGGGCAATGTACTCACGGACAAGCTCCAAGTAACCAGATATCAAGCTCCAAGTGTCAAGTATGCAAATGTCAAGTAATCACGTGTCAAGTTTCAAATAACTAAATATCAAGCTCCAAGTAACCAACTATCAAGCTCCAAATAACCAAGTAGGATCTATGAATCCTCTTCTGAGTACACATTTCTGTATTTTCCACTATTATATCTTTTCCTTTAAAACCCCAGCTTAATTTCTTGTTATTATTATCAAACAGGCATGTGCATATACAAAACAGGGAAAGAATAATATGGCATAAATAGGTAACAGGTTTAGATTGGAAGATAAACATGTACAGGTGAAAGACAACACATAAAAGAATAGAACAACGAAAATTCTAGTTCAGGATAGCAAGATAGGACTGCACTAAATCTGAAATTCCCGTTGCTACAAATGTGCAGATCTGGATCCATCAGAAAATCTGAAAAATAGACTCTCGGCTATATCCAGCAAATATATATAAGTCATATAGTATTTCACAAAAATAAGTCTCAAAACAGATTTGTATCCAGAAAACATGTTCAGCTAGAAATCATAAGTTTGTATTCATAAACAAGAAAACAACATAAAAATATACTGATTAAATCTAAGAAAAATATGGGATATTCCCTATTATGTTTAGTAACATAAAATAAAGTTTCATAATTTTCCAACATAGATAGAGTAGTCAAGAAAAATCAGGAAGTAGCAAGATACAGTAGTTTTGTAAATCGGGAGTCATAAACACTGCAGTACTAAAACAGCAATATCTTACAAAATATAAATCGAAATCCAGATCCGTCAAAAGGGTGATAAAATAGATACAGTAGGCTATAGTTCACATTCACAAAGTTTTATTAAAAAGTAAATAGAATCAGGTTGAAATTAAGGTTCTTTACTAAACAACATGAAAATTCTGCAAGTATAGAATAGTTTCTAAAGTCATCAATTAATAATCCCAATCAAGTCTGTAATCAGCAAAATATTAGATCAAAATATTATCTTTAACATCAGTAGAAAAATAATTAACCATACAGAATTAATTAAAACTAAATCTGGAATTTTAAACATATCTGTAGTAAAATAGTCATAACTTGCAACTCATAAATCGAAACTGAGATCTGTCAGAAATTCTGGAAAGTAGACAAAATTCTCTATAATTCATATTCACAAACAATTTTCATTTACTGACCTTAATAAGGTCTAAAATACTGAATAAAACGGGGTAACAACAAGAACAAAAATATTCTTCATGCATAAAATAGACATAGATCATATGAAACTCATCCAAATCATAACAAACGTGAAATATGGTATACTAGATGTCAAAGCAACATGGTATAGGGTATGTATGAAGTCTATACAAGTTATACTACTACCAATATATCAAGCATACAAGATCATACAACAAGTCATGAATCACGAACAACATGCATGTATACAACAATAAGTGGTTATCCCTAGGTTATTTCATATCATATGTATAATGAAGCAACTATGGGCGGGTCAACACAATAGAGACAAGATATAACATGGGTTTTGCATAAGAATTGTCTCTAGAACACAACTACACTACATGCAGTATTTAGTACTTTTATTTGCAACAAAAATTAATACAAGTTATTTACCTTATAGATGACGCCGGGTACAGTGCAAAGCAAGAATAAAGGGAACGGATTCCCAAGCAATGAACTCAATGAACGAACGAACCCACAAACCACAAACAAAACACGCACATGAGAGAGAGAGAGAGAGAGAGAGTCGGGAGACTAGACAAGAGGATGATGGTGAGTGACGAGACAACGATGGCAGGGGAGCGCACGCTGTCGAGATGCTGCTGCGGTCGGCGCAGGGAGCACGGGGAAGTGCCAGAGGTGGGACGGTGCAGTGCGCAGGAATGAGCGTCGGGAGGAGGCAGGCACAGGAGGGGGGGTGTCCGTCGACTGTCGTCTGGGTGTTGCAACATCGCAAGGAGGAGAAGAGGAGACGAGGGAGGGTGCACAAGGAGCACGGGGCTGGTGCTTGGGTGTAGATGTGGCGAGGAGGCAGCATAGGGGAAGACAGGATGGGTTAGACGGGAGGTTGAAGGTAGGGCGGCTGAGATTTTGACGTGAACAAGGGGAGGAAACAGCGGGTATATATAGTTAGTTGGTAATTAGGGTTTTGGTGGTGCAAATGGGTATTGGGGTTTAGGGTGTGATAACGGGTTCCGGGTGGAGTTAACAAATGGGTTGGGGTGTAAAGTGTAGTAAAGTATTAATGGGTTAACAGGTATAGTAGAGGATCCAATAGGGTTTAAATGGATTAGGGTTAAAAAAAAGGATTGGGCACAAAAATAAATGAATAAATAAAATAGGCACGAACAATTAAAATAATGAGGATCAAAGAAATACAAGCTTAATCAACAGAGATGAAATAATAGGAGACAATGGAATCAAGAAGATCAAATAAAAGACGACAAATCAAATAGATGAATAAATAGAAAAAAGAAGATCCAGTACACGGCCCAAAAAGAGATACAATGAGAATAAATACCCAAAAAGAAAAATGCACCCAAAAAAATACATAAAATGGAAAACAGGGGTTACAGTGGTGAACGCTAAGGGCTTGCCCTCTGACCTATGTAGTATGGGATGCATAGAATTCGAACAAGTATGCATTAGTTTGTATTATGTGCATAGTGTTTTCTTCGATATTGTTTTATACATTTTTTCTTTGTTTTCTCGACACACATTTATTCATTTAATGTAGTTTGACTTGTTGATTTTATGAATCTTTTATCGTTATTATGTTGTGCTACAAGTTTGTGACTGTGAGACTTTGGATGGTTACTATTATTATAGTATTGCGTCAGTTGTATTCAACTGATGTGCCCACTTTTCTGGTCAGCTTTGTAGGAATTGCGAGTAAGTAGTTTGAGCAAGGTTAAAGCTTGGACCTTAAGATGATTGGAGTTTAAATGTTGAGATTTATTGTCATAAATGTGTTAAATTTTTCATTGTGCATTGTGATAAAGAACTGTTGTAAAGAAATGTAACACCCCGAATTCCAAAGATAGCTGAATTCGAGATTTCCACAGGATCTTTACACTTCTTTCGTACAATTTAACAAGGAATTTAAAACATTTATTTCAACAATAATTACATCAGAGTCTTTTACATCAATACGCAGCGGAATTAATAAAATACAACAATAATGAATGTACAATTGTTACAACTTTAACATTTAAGTAATCAACAGCATCAAATCATCTTTATATCTTCATGTAACTCCAAATCCTGCATATAAAACTGTGGGCGCGTCAGTTGCTTACAACTGACGAAATATTATACACGGCCATCCTCTCTATGCCGGAAACAGTATAACGATTCTTAAATACTTTAGCAAACACAAACTTGATCACAAACAGAACTACAAGGGACTATCCTATAAATGTCGTGTTATGCGGTGCACTTAGTCCTTATTGCAGTTATTTATATTACATGACACTAATGCACACTTGTTCGGATTCTATGCATCCCATACTACATATGTCCGAGGGCAAGCCCTTAATCGTTCTTCATCTTGTAGGGTTCAATCCCTCGTCATGACTTAATCTACTACTGTACCTACGGTAAGTATCCTAGATGTTTTCTGACCTACGAACTCAGGTCTAGGTGCCCTGGAGGGAATCCCATCGCTGACATGACTCATCATGCAGACATCTTGTGGTAATTCAGCTCCTAAAATAGACATGACACCACCCGTAGTCTTCAAACATCCCACGAGCGTCGCCACCGGAACGGTACTCTGGAGCAATATCCTCGTCCAGACTCATCATGGGACATCCTGGGATACGCTCTCGCCGCTATCCAATGGCCCTCATACTTAATGTTTTTCTCTTACTTTCATCACGTCTTCACTATGTATTTATCTGTAATTTCGATAAGTATCATAGATGTTCTATGATTACAAGCACGTGTACAGAAAACCTGGAGGGGAATTCCGCGCCATGTCTTGACTCATCAAGCATGCATTCTGCGGTAATTCAGCCTCCTTCATGGCACACGATACTCTTGCAGTCACCAAACATCCCACAAGCGTCGCCACCGGGATGGTACTCTGGAGTAGTATCCACGTCATGTCACAACGCATCGTGAAGACAGCCTGTGCATACCCTCACAACACCCATCCAATGGCCCTCATACTTGTGTTTTTCTCTTACTTCTATCACAGCCTTACAAAATTTGTTTTAAAAGAAAATCATCACAACCTAGAGCTAGCTTACCCTACCGGACTTAAATCAAAATAACAGAGACAGTCAGCCTACCTGGCTACTTCTCAAGAGATGCTCAACCCTCAGCGGTTAGCTCTCAAAATCATAAATAAAACTGCCGGTCACTAAGGTCTCGCCTAGCCTCTAGATTCCAACAACTATCTCTTTCTAGAGATCAACAATATTTCATAATTAATCTCAAATAATCATTTCCATTTTCTTTTGTTCACAAACTCTTTCTCAGAATATTTCTTTCATAATCTCATAACATGAGAACGATTTCAATTTGATTTCTTTATCAATTTCATCCTTCATATCCTTGTGTGCATTTCACAATAAAACTCAGTCAAATCTTAATAATCATAAAATCTCATATTCAACTTATTTAACCTTCATCTGTCAAAATCAAATCCAAACTCAAAACCAAAATAAACAGTTCAGTTCAGTCGACTGGTTACAGTATCAGTTGACTGTTCAGCGAACATCAAAACATCTCAGTCTGTTCAGTCGACTATCGACAAAGAATTAGTCGATTTTTTTACGAAACTTTAAAACATCAATAATACACAGTCGGTTCAGTCGACTGTCGACCAGGAATCAGTCGACTGTTCCGCGAATACTTTGAAAAATCAAACATCAAAATTCATGATAGCAGCAGTCGACTGTGAAAGTAGACAGTCGATTGTCCTGCCGACGAAAACCCAATTTCTTACACTTGCCAGTCGACTGTGAAAGGTAGTCAGTCGACTGTCAATTACACCAATTGCAGCCTTTTTAAAGTGTCATTACTTCATTATCAAAAAAATAATATCGTATATGTTCTCAAATCCACAAGTTTCTCCTTTTTCAATGAAATCCTTACAAATACGTCAAAAACATATTTTCCAATCAATTTTTCAAATAAACTGTTGTCTTTTATCAAAATTTACTTATAAAAAATCTCTATACTCAAAAATAGATATTTTGAAGTTAGAACCACACTTCTTTGCCATATTAACAACAAACACTTATTTTATACACATTTGTATTATTTTAACCAATGTCTCAGCATACATCAATTTCATGCAGTCACTTCAATTCTAGCATTTCAACTAGCAATCATTACAATTTAAGGAATAGCAATTTGCATTTACCACAATCAATCAAAATTTAACGATTCATTAATGTGCATGTAATCTCATAATACCAATTTAATTTCAACCAAATGAGTCATATATCATCTATCATGCAATATCTACTCCTAAATTAGAAAGCATTTAAGAAACACCCACCTAAAGTTGAAGCATTTGTACTCAAATGAACTCCTAGAATTAGAAGCTCCTAAAGAAAACTCCAATTGCAACCTCCTCGAAATCCGTGCATCAATGCAAGTCCCCACTTCCTTCTCTACTTTCGGCAACAACAGTCAGCATCTCCATGGCAACAACAAGAAAAAACTCTCATCTTCTTTCATATACACATACTATGTACGTACATATATATACATTAGTATATGTATATAAGCATGTGGAATAGGTGATTTAGATGGAGAAATGGGCAAAGGCTATGCTGGCTTATGGCTTGTTTGGAGCTTTCGGAAATGGCAAGAGAAAGGGAGGAGGAGAGATGAGAGAATGGGAGACTTAGGAGGTATTTTTATAGATTAATTAATAGGTAGTTATAGTAACCACCTCACACATGAACACCACTAACCCCATGATTTAGATTTGAAACTTGCTTTCCCTCCTACTTTAAAATCCAAAAATTCAGAATTCTCTCTTCTCAATATCAGCCCGGTCCCCAAAAAGTGTGCAAATCGCACGTGTGCACGTGCACGTGCTTTGTGTACAAAACAATTTATTTATTTACTCCTTTTAAAACAATTATTTATATATGTAATAAATATGTATAATTAACTTTAAAATTATACTTTTCATGCCCTATAAAAAAGACAGAAATATTTCATGAAAATTTATTTTGAAGGAAGAACGCGCTTAAAACACGTGCACCGAAAACACGTGCGTCGCCCGTAAAATTTCAAAAATACAAAAATTGATTTTGTCAACCGAAAAATATTTATAATTAATTGGAATGCATCATAAAGTATGTTTAATATACATATTTGATAATATACTCAAGCGTACAGAAAGCACGTGTATTGCACGTAAAAATTTATTTTAATTATAATAGACAAAAATTGAATTCTATTTAAAAAATGAATTTAAACATGTTTATAAAATAAATAATTGAAACCCATCGAAAATTTTGCACGTAACGGTAGAATGTCCAGAATCGACACGTGCATCGATTAATACGTAAAAGCACGTAAAGAACTCAAAGATTGAAATATAGCATTTGAGTTGTCTCAAATGGGATTTTACGAGTAAGGAATTGCATAAATAATTGGAATTTAAAGTACATATCAAAAATGCGTTATGGATATAATCAATAACAGTACAAAATGTACGTGCGTAGCACCCGAGGGCAAAATTGTCATTTAAATTTTGCGGGGTGCTACACTCTCCCCCCCTTAGAACAGTTCCGTCCCCGAAACTCACTATGGTAAAGACTGTATTTTGTACACACCAAAGAAGATATCAGTATAACATATAGAAAACTACAAACATTAAGAAAATACATATAGCATAAAAGTAAGAATGTGGATGAAATAGACAAAAATCTATTTAAGAAAATTGTGAGTATCAAAATTTTATGAGAACAGAACATGAATCTAGAAAGTAGCATAAGAAAACAAATACGACAATAGAGGATAGTGTATTTTGAAAAGAGTTTACGTACAAAAATACTATTAAGGAAACCATTAGGTAAAATGATAAATGAACTTAGTCATTAATTGAGAACTAGTTCAGAAAAAATGCAATAAAGAAAAACATGGTTAATGGGTACTTCATAAAAAGATTCAATACTCAAAATTCATCAATGTAATAAAGGGTAGAAAAAATTGCAAACCCAATTTTTACTATACGACAAAATTTAGCAATTTAACAGTGTGAGAAATATCTGAGAAGGGAATATAGTAAAAGCATAGAAAACATAAAATGATTCGGTATAAAAATTAATATCATAAAATAATTTGTAAGGTAATTATAGTAATTATACATACAATTTGAAAATTAGGTATACATCGAAATAATTTCGAATTATTCGGTAGAGTGAGAAAACCAACTTACACAATCACATACTCGCATAGGCGAAAAATTATAGAGGTGAAATAAATAGCATGATATGAAAATTATAAATGATTTGTAGCAGTCAAACAAGACATCGTAGTAGTAAAACGTACTATTGAAAGTAGTGCGAAAACTAGTTATATAACAAAAAAAAGTATAGACAATGAAAAAAATGATTTTGTATAAAAATTGATATCATTAGGTAATTTATAAAGTAAATACAATAATCATATATGTATGATAACAATGAAAAAAGGCAAAAATCCAAATAATTTCGATTTGTCAAGTAGACCAAGAAAATGAGCATACAAAATTATGTATATACATAGACGGAAATTATAGGGAGAAACAACAACACCATGATACAAAATTTATAAATGATGTGTAGGAATAAAATAATATATTATGGTAGTAACAATGCAAAACTAATTATATAGAAGGGAATCATGAATTATAACAGTAGTATAATAAATAAAACTGTTAGGTGAGTAGCCACCAAATTTAAAATAGCAAAATACAATAAAGTTATATGAAATACTAACTCACATAAAATGCAAAGTACTACAAGGAAGACGGCAAGATAGTTGAGATTAAGCGGTAGATAGATATAGAAATTTGTATAAACAGTATAATGCTAAGTTACAAAATATTATAAAATAGTTCAAGCTAGTACAAAATGAAATAGTTATAAGTGAATATTATAGAAAACAAGGTAGGGGTTATCTAAGTATAATATTTCCTTCTGGTGTAGGTTCGTCTCACTGGTATCCAACAGCAGACTTGCCCATCTCGATCTCAAGTTGCATAATTGCTCCTACGATATCCGGTTGCAGTTTGCCTTCTGGACATTCGGTTGCAAACTTTGCCTCACCGACATCCAGTTGCAGTTTGCCTTCTGGACATTCGGTTGCAGATTTTGCCTCACCGACCTCCAGTTGCAGTTTGCATCCAATGATGTCTAGTTGCAGATTTTCCCTCTTGACATCAAGTTATACCAAAGCGGAAGATGGAAAGATGTAATCTTCCATATATACTTGGATATGGGATGTTTAATAAAGTATGGTGTTATGTTTGAAAATCAATGATATAGAAAAGAATTTTACACAATGAAATATTAAAATAGGTGTACAGGATATATCAAACATAGGCGGTACTAATTAGTGCTGAAAAATTATTTATAACACTAAAATAATGTAAAATATATGCATATGTCGGAAATAAAATTGAAAACAATAATGATTTATTGTAGCAATTTAGGACATTTGACACAAACAATTATGCAAAAAAATTGTAATGTAATACATGGAGGATGGTGAAATTATCTGTATAGTAAGTATCTTGAAATACATGACAAAAAATTCAATGAAAAACATATGTAGTAATCAAGAATGTAAAGACAATTTAAAATTAGAGGATAGAGTAAAGTATGAATAGCGAGTATATGCATTATATTACAGAAACGTAAATTACAGAATTAATGAATATAACAAATAAATTAGTAGATAATATGTGCTAACAATAATATTGAATGCAGACAATAAATCAAATTAGTTTGTTGTATTTATACGGATAAAATATTTCAATCTTGTTAAAATATATTGAAGTATATAGGACAATACGAGGTAACGAAAGAACATCGTATCACAAAATCAAATCTTGTAGAATGATTGCATATAAGCAAAATTCACAAGCAAATTTCAAAATGTAATAGTAAATGAAAATAATAGTTGTAGTATAAATTTAACAAAATACGTAAAGTAATAGCACATATGGACGGATGAACATAAGGTGACATAAAACACGAAAGACAAAACTTTAAGATTGAGAGACAGTTAAAATAAGTTCAACAAGATCAAGACTAAGGAAAATAGACAAAATACTAGGCATTGAAATGATTTAATAGTATAGAAAAATATTTATTTGGAAAATATTAAATATTGAAAAGTACTATGATGAAAATCCACAGAAAATAATTTTGAGGGGAAAGTGTGTCTATGTGTAAGGTATCATGAATGACTGTTCAAACCAACCACGCTTCCACTGCGCCACTCTGATACCCAGGGAAAATGAGCTCGCATACAACCTCAAATCAATGTATACGAGGAGAGCATCATGAATGAGGTTGAACACAAATTCGATAACAATTTCCATTCATGACTCCAGCCATCCAATAGGAAAAGGAAAGAGAAAAACATCAGCCTATAGAGAAACACAAATGTAAATCACTTACATTTAAATCTCTATAAACTGAACTCACACTCTAATGTTCACTTCTAGGGTGTCGTTCCTTATAAATTTGTACTACTTAGAAGCGTAGCTCTGATTCCACTCTGTAACACCTCGAATTCCAAAGACAGCTGAATTCGAGATTTCCACAGGATCTTTACACTTCTTTCGTACAATTTTACAAGGAATTTAAAACATTTATTTCAACAATAATTACATCAGAGTCTTTTACATCAATACGCAGCGGAATTAATAAAATACAACAATAATGAATGTACAATTGTTACAACTTTAACATTTAAGTAATCAACAGCATCAAATCATCTTTATATCTTCATGTAACTCTAAATCCTACATATAAAATTGTGGGCGCATCAGTTGCTTACAACTGAGGAAATATTATACACAGCCATCCTCTCTATGCCGGAAACAGTATAACGATTCTTAAATACTTTAGCAAACACAAACTTGATCACAAACAGAACTACAAGAGACTATCCTATAGATGTCGTGTTGTACGGTGCACTTAGTCCTTATTGCAGTTATTTATATTGCATGACACTAATGCACACTTGTTCGGATTCTATGCATCCCATACTACATAGGTCCGAGGGCAAGCCCTTAATCGTTCATCTTGTAGGGTTCAATCCCTCGTCATGACTTAATCTACTACTGTAACTACGGTAAGTATCCTAGATATTTTCTGACCTACGAACTCATGTCTAGGCGCCCTGGAGGGAATCCCATCGCTGACATGACTCATCATGCAGACATCCTGTTGTAATTCTGCTCCTACCATAGACATGACACCATCCGTAGTCTTCAAACATCCCACGAGCGTCACCACCGGGACGGTACTCTGGAGCAATATCCTCGCCCAGACTCATCATGGGACATCCTGGGATACGCTCTCGCCGCTACCCAACGGCCCTCATACTCAATGTTTTTCTCTTACTTTCATCACGTCTTCACTATGTATCTATCTGTAATTTCGATAAGTATCATAGATGTTCTATGATTACAAGCACGTGTACAGAAAACCTGGAGGGGAATTCCGCGCCATGTCTTGACTCATCAAGCATGCATTCTGTGGTAATTCAGCCTCCTTCATGGCACACGATACTCTTGCAGTCACCAAACATCCCACAAGCGTCGCCACCGGGATGGTACTCTGGAGTAGTATCCACGTCATGTCACGACGCATCGTGAAGATAGCCTGTGCATACCCTCACAACACCCATCCAATGGCCCTCATACTTGTGTTTTTCTCTTACTTTTATCACAGCCTTACAAAATTTGTTTTAAAAGAAAATCATCACAACCTAGAGCTAGCTTACCCTACCGGACTTAAATCAAAACAATAGAGACAGTCAGCCTACCTGGCTACTTCTCAAGAGACGCTCAACCCTCAGCGGTTAGCTCTCAAAATCATAAATAAAACTGCCGGTCACTAGGGTCTCGCCTAGCCTCTAGATTCCAACAACTATCTCTTTCTAGAGATCAACAATATTTCATAATTAATCTCAAATAATCATTTCCATTTTCTTTTGTTCACAAACTCTTTCTCAGAATATTTCTTTCATAATCTCATAACATGAGAACGATTTCAATTTGATTTCTTTATCAATTTCATCCTTCATATCCTTGTGTGCATTTCACAATAAAACTCAGTCAAATCTTAATAATCATAAAATCTCATATTCAACTTATTTAACCTTCATCTGTCAAAATCAAATCCAAACTCAAAACCAAAATAAACAGTTCAGTTCAGTCGACTGGTTACAGTATCAGTTGACTGTTCAGCGAACATCAAAACATCTCAGTCTGTTCAGTCGACTATCGACAAAGAATTAGTCGATTTTTTTACGAAACTTTAAAACATCAATAATACACAGTCGGTTCAGTCGACTGTCGACCAGGAATCAGTCGACTGTTCCGCGAATACTTTGAAAAATCAAACATCAAAATTCATGATAGCAGCAGTCGACTGTGAAAGTAGACAGTCGATTGTCCTGCCGACGAAAACCCAATTTCTTACACTTGCCAGTCGACTGTGAAAGGTAGTCAGTCGACTGTCAATTACACCAATTGCAGCCTTTTTAAAGTGTCATTACTTCATTATCAAAAAAATAATATCGTATATGTTCTCAAATCCACAAGTTTCTCCTTTTTCAATGAAATCCTTACAAATACGTCAAAAACATATTTTCCAATCAATTTTCCAAATAAACTGTTGTCTTTTATCAAAATTTACTTATAAAAAATCTCTATACTCAAAAATAGATATTTTGAAGTTAGAACCACACTTCTTTGCCATATTAACAACAAACACTTATTTTATACACATTTGTATTATTTTAACCAATGTCTCAGCATACATCAATTTCATGCAGTCACTTCAATTCTAGCATTTCAACTAGCAATCATTACAATTTAAGGAATAGCAATTTGCATTTACCACAATCAATCAAAATTTAACGATTCATTAATGTGCATGTAATCTCATAATACCAATTTAATGTCAACCAAATGAGTCATATATCATCTATCATGCAATATCTACTCCTAAATTAGAAAGCATTTAAGAAACACCCACCTAAAGTTGAAGCATTTGTACTCAAATGAACTCCTAGAATTAGAAGCTCCTAAAGAAAACTCCAATTGCAACCTCCTCGAAATCCGTGCATCAATGCAAGTCCCCACTTCCTTCTCTACTTTCGGCAACAACAGTCAGCATCTCCATGGCAACAACAAGAAAAAACTCTCATCTTCTTTCATATACACATACTATGTACGTACATATATATACATTAGTATATGTATATAAGCATGTGGAATAGGTGATTTAGATGGAGAAATGGGCAAAGGCTATGCTGGCTTATGGCTTGTTTGGAGCTTTCGGAAAGGGCAAGAGAAAGGGAGGAGGAGAGATGAGAGAATGAGAGACTTAGGGGGTATTTTTATAGATTAATTAATAGGTAGTTATAGTAACCACCTCACACATGAACACCACTAACCCCATGATTTAGATTTGAAACTTGCTTTCCCTCCTACTTTAAAATCCGAAAATTTAGAATTCCCTCTTCTCAATATCAGCCCGGTCCCCAAAAAGTGTGCACATCGCACGTGTGCACGTGCACGTGCTTTGTGTACAAAACAATTTATTTATTTACTCCTTTTAAAACAATTATTTATTTATATAATAAATATGTAAAATTAAATTTAAAATTATACTTTTCATGCCCTATAAAATAGACAGAAACATTTCATGAAAATTTATTTTGAAGGAAGAACGCGCTTAAAACACGTGCACCGAAAACACGTGCGTCGCCCGTAAAATCTCAAAAATACAAAAATTGATTTTGTCAACCGAAAAATATTTATAATTAATTGGAATGCATCATAAAGTATATTTAATATACATATTTGATAATATGCTTAAGCGTACAGAAAGCACGTGTATTGCACGTAAAAATTTATTTTAATTATAATAGACAAAAATTGAATTCTATTTACAAAATGAATTTAAACATGTTTATAAAAATAAATAATTGAATCCCATCGAAAATTTTGCACGTAACGGTGGAATGTCCAGAATCGACACGTGCATCGATTAATACGTAAAAGCACGTAAAGAACTCAAAGATTGAAATATAGCATTTGAGTTGTCTCAAATGTGATTTTACGAATAAGGAATTGCATAAATAATTGGAATTTAAAATACATATAAAAAATGCGTCATGGATATAATCAATAACAGTACAAAATGCACGTGCGTAACAACCGAGGGCAAAATTGTCATTTAAATTTTGCGGGGTGTTACAAGAAAAGTTGTATTATTCCCTTTGTTTTAGACTGTGTTTGGGTTACATTGAAGTAAAAATTCTGGAGTTGTGTCTTTTATTTCTATTATGTAATTCGGGGTTTTACTGAAGTGGTATTAGAGCATGCTGCAATAAGTAACCCTAAACATGGTATAGGAAAACCTAGGTGGACATTAGAGTGTGTGTATCAGTCTTAGAGTCATGAATGTGCAGTTGTTTTAACTTGCATTCATGCTACTCTCTTCATATACATTGATGTGAATTCTTATAATTATATTCTCCTAACCAAATGGTGTGTTTTGTAGACTCATATCGATGGCAGGTCCTCACACTAGAAGCATCAATGGTGATTGAGTTGAGAGCTCCAATGGGGGAAGACTTGACTTGGAAGCTGAGATTGCAAGAGTTTATCAAACTCTCAATACTTTCATGACTATAGGGATGGGTCGGAACCCTTGGACCAGGACCAGCAAATTCAAATGTGGATCCTGTCAGATAAGTGGAGTCATTCAAGAGAATGAAGCCCCCTATGTTCGAAGGGCAAGCTGACCCTAATGAGGCCAACGACTGGATTAGACAGATGGAGACTGCCTTTGACGTGCTGGAGACTCCCACTGCTAGCAAGGTGAAGTTAGAAACGATGTAGTTGGAGAAGGATGCCGGTGTCTGGTGGCAGTCCGTAAAGAGAACTTTCGGCGATAAATCAGTAACATGGGATGCATTCCTAAAGGAGTTCATGGACCGTTACTTCCCCATGGATATACAGGAGAAGAAGGCGATGGAGTTCTTGATCCTACAATAGGGCAACTTGTCAATGAGAGAGTAAGAGACTAAGTTCAATTAGTTGTCGAGGTACGCTCCTGAGCTCATTGCAGATGAAGCTAAGAAGGCGAGGAAGTTCGAGCAGGGCCTAAGGCCGAACCTAAAGTTTCAGATGATACCATTGGGAATCCGAAGGTTCGATAAGCTCGTCAGAAGAATAGCAATGACTGAAGCGAACATGGAGCAGTTCCAGTCAAAGAAGGAAACCTAGAACAAGAATAAGAGGCCAACAGTGGTGACTCACAGCCGAGGCAAGCTCCCAGAGAAGAAGGGCAGGTTCAGTGAGCCTGATAGAGGTGTAGTACCAACTCAAGCATTGAAGTGTTATAATTGCAGAGAGATTGGCAATTTCAGGTCATCGTGTCCTAAGCCAGTAAGGACCCAGACTTGTTTCCAATGCGGCAGAGAAGGGCACATCAGGCCTATTGCCCACAACTGAAGCAGGGTGGTGCAGGTGGTGGCAAGCAGCAGAGGCAGGGATGAGTATTCATGTTAACAGAGGAGGGTGCTGACAACTCTAAAGACGTTATTACGGGTATGCAAGATTTTTAGATTATGGCTGAAGTGTATTGAACAAAAACTTTGGATGAGAATAATATTGAATATTTAATATTGTGATTTCTCATGTAACACGACAAGTTTTGTTGAATGGAATAAAAGCTAATGTTATGTTTGATACTGGGTCTTCGCATACTTTTGTGTCGCCCAAGTTTGCTAAAGTGTTAGGTGTTGAGCCTAAGATTTTTCCTGGTCGTGTTCTGTTGGTGGCAATGTTGTAAGGAAAGGAGTTGATTGCTGATCGATATTACGCAGGGTGTGATATCGAGAGTAGGGGAAGACTTTTTGGGATTGACTTCATCGAGCTAGATGTCTCGGGTGTCAATGTGATTGTAGGAATCGACTGAATGAAAATCTATGATGCCTATAGAGTGCAGGAGTAAAAAGGCGGTGGTGAAGGCACCGGGAGGATCCACGGTGACCTTTCAAGGGAATAGAGGGAGCACGAAGGTGGTTACGACGTAAGCAGCGACGGGATTTCCGAAGGAAGTCAGGGTGATCCCAGTAGTTAGACATTTCCCAATAGTGTTCTTAGATGAGCTACCGGGGTTACCACCATGGCCTGATGTCGAGTTTTGCATCAACGTTCAGCTGAGTGGTGCTCCAATATCTAAAGCTCCTTACAGAATGGTGCCTGTAGAACAAGACGAAGTGAAGAAGCAGATTGAGGGGTTGTTGCACAAGGGATTCATTATGCTGAGTGCTTCGCTTTGGGGTGTGCCAGTGTTGCTCGTGATGAAGAAGGATGGATCAATGAGGATGTGCATTGCCTATGGAGAACTGAACAAGGTGACGGTTCAGGACAAGTATCCATTTCCAAGGATTAATGATCTATTCGATCAACTGCAGGGTGCAACTGTGTTCTCCAAGATTGATTTACGATCTGGATACCATCATATCCGAGTTAAGGAGGAAGATGTGCACAAGATAGATTTCAAGATGCAGCATAGGCATTACGAGTTTCTAGTGATGTCGTTCGGGGTGACGATTGCGCCATCGATATTCATGGATTTGATGAACAGGGTTTTGCGGCCGTTCATCGACTCTTTCATCGTGGTATTCATCGATGATATCCTGGTGTATCCGAAGTCGGAGGATGAACATGCTGAGCATTTGACAAAAGTTCTGAAGAAGTTGCAAGAGCATATGTATGCCAAGTTGTCGAAGTGTGAGTTCTGGCAGTCTGAGGTGGCATTTCTGGATCACATCCTTTCTAAGGAGGGAGTGTCTACTGATCGTCAGAAGATTGAGGCGATGCAGAGTTGGCCTAGACCGACGACTATGAATGAGGTCTGGAGTTTCTTTGGGTTGACTGGATACTATCGGCGTTTCATTCAAGGTTACACACATATAGCAATTCGGTTGACAGGATTGACTAAGAAGAATGGGGATTTCAAATGGACATATAAGTGTGAACCCATTTTCCATGAATTGAAGGAGAAGTTGACGACAACACCTATTCTCGTGTTCCCACAAGCGGGTGTAGATTATGATATCTATAGTGATGAATCTTTCAGAGGTTTGGGTTATGTTTGGTGCAGGAAGGGAAGGTCATTGCGTATGGGTCGAGGCAGTTATGTCCTCTTGAGAAGAACTATCTGACGCATGGTTTGGAGCTTACAGCTATCATTTTTGCCTTAAAGCAATGGAGGCACTATGTATATGGTGAGAAGGTCAACTGTATATAGATTAAAAGAGTTTGAAGTACATATATCAGCAGAAGGATCTGAATCTATGTCAGAGACGGTGGTTGGAAGTTTTGGAGGATATTCGTCCTGAGATCAAGTATCACCCAGGAAAAGCGAATGTGGTGGCCGTTGCACTCAGTCCAAAGGTTAGTCTGTCTCGACTAATCATGATGCAGAAGGAGTTGGCTGAGGAGCTGGATCGAGCAGGTATCAAGGTGGTGTTGCAAGCCTTGGGGGCATCGTTGGCATAGCTGAGACTTCAGCCTACTTTAAAGGAGCAGATCATTGAGGGCTAGAAGTCAGACGCAGAGTTTTAGAACATGTTAGGGCAGATTTCCGTCGGCAAATTGTCAGAGTTTCGTGTCCAAGATGGGGTGCTTTGCATAGGAGAGAGTTTGTGTGTGCCAGAAAGAGAGGATTTGAAAGAAAGCATATTAAAGGAGGCACATACAACACTATTGTCCGTACATCCCAGAAGAACAAAGATGTATAAGGACATCAAGTAGTGTTTTTGGTGGCCAAGCATGAAGAGAGATGTTGCAGATTTTATGTCAAGGTGTTTGCCGTGTCAGTAGATCAAGGCAGAAAATTAGAAGCTTAGAGGGTTATTGCAACCTTTGCCCATTCCGGAGTGGAAGTGGGAGAATATCAGTATGAACTTTGTGACTGGTTTACCGAGGAGTTAGAAGGGCAATGACTCGATCTGGATCATTGTGGACAAGTTGACCAAGTCGGCTCTTTTCTTGTCAATGAAGATTTCATTGTCATTGGAGAAGTTTGACGAGGTGTATATTCGAGAGGTCTTGAGACTTCATGTGGTTCCTGTGACTATCATCTCCGACAGAGATGCAAGGTTCACATCAAGATTTTGGAGGAGTTTGCAAACCGCTTTGGAGACCAGGACTGACTTTAGTTGCGCATTTCACCTGTAAATAGATGGAAAAACCGAAAGGGTGAATCGAGTACCGGAGGATATGTTGAGGGCGTGTGTTATGGATTTCGGCGGAGGCTGGGAGAAGTATTTGGCACAGGTGGAGTTTTCTTATAACATCATCTATTAGGCGAGTATTGGCATGGTGCCGTATGAGGCTCTGTATGAGAGGAATTGCAGAACACCCATTTGTTGCTATGAAGTTGGCGAGAGGCGGATGTTTGGGCAAAAGATTGTGCAGCAGACTTCAGAGAAGATCGAGCTGATTCAGAAGAGATGAGTCGAAGCGCAAAGCAGGCAAAAGAGTTATGCAGATGTCCGACGCCGATACTTGGAATTTAAGGGTGGGGATATAGTTTTTCTGAAGGTATCGCCTACGAAAGGAATCATCAGATTCGGAAGAGGAGGCAAGTTGGCACCAAGGTATATTTGACCTTACAAGATTTTGAAACGGATTGGGAAGGCAGCTTACAGATTGGATCTACCAGAAGAGTTGGCACAGGTACACAATGTATTCCATGTGTCTATGTTGAGGAAGTACGTACCGGATCAGAATCATCAGCTACTCGAGGTACCAGAAGGACTGCATTTGAGGTACCAGAAGGACTCCATTTGAACTTGAGCTACAAAGAGCAACCCGTGGAGATCTTGGATCGTTGAGAGAAGTTTCTATGGAATAAGTTCATAGTGATGGTCAAGGTGCTGTAGAGGAACCATCTATTTGAGGAGGCTACTTGGGAGTCGGTGGACCGGATGAAGACTAATTTTCCGGAATTGTTTGTATAAATTTCGGGTTGTTTTTTTTTTCTTTTCCCCTGCTAGTAGTAGTTCTGAGGACATAACTCATCTAAGGAGGGAGTGATGTAATGCCTTATAATTTTTAAATATAATATTTTGAATTAATAAGTAATTATTAAATGAATTTATTTAATTATTTTGAATTTATGTGAAAATGTCTTTTGCATGTGCAAAACACGTGTAAATTTTTTTGAAAGGCAAGTTTTAGAATTTTGAGTTTCGAAATAAATTTTCTTATTTATAATCGGATATATTTTAATTTTTGGAATTTTTCTGAATAAGAGAAACTGCTTTTGTAAATATTTCAAAAGAATGATTTTTTTTTTGTAAAATTCGGTTGGAGGTAAAATTTGAATTCAACAAAAATGGTTATATGCATTTTGGGGGCAGTTTTTTCAGTAGAGAGATTTAAGGGTGAGATTTTATTGATTTTATTTGATTTGATTGAATAAATAATTAATTATGCAAATTGGGACTTCTAGGGGGGTTATTTGTAAAATTTCCAATGAAACCATAGAAAAGATCCCAGCCTATTAAGGGGGGCAGAAAGCTTTCGGCCTCCTTTCTTTCTTTTGAAATTTTGGTGATTTTGGTATTATTTGAGTTGATCTTTTGCTTGGAGGAGAAGACTACTAGTTTGTAACAATTTCTTCTTGAGGTAGGTAACACTCAAACTCTCTTACTATGTTTTATCTTATAAATATATAGTATCATGCTATGAATGAACTCTTGTTAGTTATGGATTGTATGTAGCATGATTGTAGTATTATAGAGAAGTATGAGATATGAGATTATTGATTATGAGGCATAAAAAGTAAATCTTGATTGTGTATGGATCTAAAATAAATGTTCTTGAATAATGAAGTTTTCTATGCATAAAGATCTAATTTTTGTTTGTAGAAATAGATATAATGAACCAATATGTTATTGTAGATGTGTAAATCTTATTGTATGATTTAAGAAACATGATTTGAGTAATTAAAAGATGGAATTTTTATGAGTTATTTACTGTTTTAATGTGAATTCATGAGGAGTTGAAAACTTGAATTTTTAATATATTGATTTCATGTTAAAACCCATTTGAAAAAAAAATATATTTTGATGTGAGGAATACTGGGGTTAGGGTTTCAGGGTTAAACCCTAGATCTAAAGTTTTTGTGTTCGGTTTCAAGGACCGCACAACAACCTGGGGGTTGCACAGTGCCGACCCGAGCATTGTGCAGACCCGGGGATGTTGTTTGGTGTGTTTTTGGTTTCGGTTTGGTTATCAGTGAGCTGTGTGAAGATTGTTCAAAATTTCGTGGTGAGTTTATGCAACACGATTACTAAAAACCACCAAACAAAATAATAGATCGAACGAAACAAACTGAAGCCCACAATTTTGTCCCAGTTTGGGTGAACCCTAATCCGGGCGAGTATAACTGAGATAATATTCATCTTGAAAAAGATACAAGTGTAACAACCCCAAATTTTCATGAATATATATATATATATATATATATATATATATATATATATATATATATATATATATATATATATGATTTTTTATGCACAAGAACTATATTTTATTTTTGAATGAAACTAAGTGTGAAACTTTTGATGAAAACGTATACATATATCTACATTTTTTAGTTGGGCTTGAGAAGCCCAATGAGTTTTGAACCAAAACAAAACAAAAGCACTAAAAAGAAAATTGAAATGGGACTTGGCCCATGGGTGACCAACATTTTGGAGGGAAGGGTTGGGGGTTTTTGAACATGGAATCTAGGGTTTTCAAATTGGCATGATGGAGTGTGGGGAGCCCTAGGGGTTTTGTTCACTCTAACAGTCCAAGCCACCACCCTTAACCCCCAATGGATTAAGTGGTCTAGATGGCAAACACAGTCATTTGGGGAGACTTGTGATTCTTATACTTGGCATTTAAATTTTATGTTTTTCTGAAGTAAGGCGCTTTAATATTATTATTGAGTGGTATTTGTGTTATGTTTGTCAATTCGTTTCTCCACATTTTTCACCTGAGCATTTATATGTAGGTGAAATCATTGATTGATGTAGCGCCCCAAATTCCCATACCGGGAACCTGAGACCCTACTCCAGGAGTCGAAATTCAAAATATCCATAATCACAAAAAGTATAGGAAAATTTAAAACTTTTATTCCATATAAATGTTACATTTACAAGTGTTACAATATCCAAATAAAAATTACATGATTTACAACAATATAATAGAACTTGCATATGTCCCTTGGATCCTTGGACCAACCCAAGCTCTGTAGTACTTGTAGATCGACTCCGGATACCTACAAGGTGGGGAACGTCAGTACTTCGACTGACGCAAAGCTGATAATAACAACGATCCTCTAAAATTCAATCACAACCATAATTTATGCAAATGAAAAGTGATGTGCCAAAAAAGGGTTTAACTGATTCGGGTTCTAGTGCAGTGGTATGCCAAGATCCTATGACTATATGCAACAAATCACATGCCTGACTCTAATGCAAGCAAGACTTTGGAGAAAGAATGCATCCTATACTATATACGCCCCCAAATCTAGCCGTCTTTCTCTACATTTTAGGGATTCAAACCCTCGCCATGCATCCTACTCTTGTCCTCAACCAGTTCCCAATAGATTGTCTGTTGCCTAAATAGGTTGCAGTTGGTCAGTCTGGTTCCACCACTGCAGTGCCTAAGTGGTGGTCGTGTATGCCACTCAGTACCCGCATACAGACCTCTTTAGAAAGCCGCGTTGAATTCGGTCGCAAGACCGTATAATTTGTGTGTCCACCCCTAACCCGGCTGTGGACTGACGCATACATGTTCACCCCTAACCCGGCTATGAACTGATATATATATATATATATATATATATATATATATATATATATATATATATATATATATATAAACAAAACCCACGTGCATAGGAACGTGATGGCCTTGAGGGTCAAATCCCCCTAGCCTCCCGTTCCTTACTTCGGCAAAATTTTGGGAATTAACTGATCGAGATACGAGCTGAGGACTCAATCATGAGTGCCGAAAACGTATTCCTACGACAGGAAGGTACAACACCGACTATGGTCTGTTAGTACTAATGCAATTACCAAACCCCTAATGCATCACTCTAATTCCAGCCTCACTCTAATCACTTTGGGTAAAAGATAAAATTGCTTCCGAAAACTTGCCTATCGACCTTTGGCCCTGGCGATACCAGTCCAGTTCGCCACTTTCCTGGGCTTGGATTTGTCCAGCACCATGGCCTACATTCACCCCTAACCCGGCTGTGAATGTATGTGTTCACCCCTAACCCTGGTTGTAAACTGGTGTGTTTAGCCCTAATGATCTTAATTTGATGGCATGGCCTGGACGTCCTACGCTTCAGTGGAAGTTCTAACTTAGGGTCGACAGATGCAGAATATCACCTTACCTGAGTGACTAACTCAAGTCACACACCCGCTATGGGAGTCAACAAAACCAACAACAGATGCCAACGTCCCCAGACGAGAGTTATTAACTTCAATAGTACACAAGGGAAAAGTCCTCACAATACCTAGTCAAAACCCAAGACTAAGCAACCTATGGGGTTTCTGCCCGAAACTTAAAAAGAACATAAATCCCTCGATACAACTTCGATTGGGGTGTACAAGACCAAGCCGAAAAGATAAGAACCTAGGCTACAACTTCCTAGTTGATCATAACCTCAAATTCTATCATCTATGTCCTCAAAATGGCCTATCAAACCTCAGCCTGTGTATTTCCTATACACGGGCTGCACCTTACCGGTAGCATAAAACACTGCTCACTCATCAAAATGCTACAACCCCAAGTTCTATGGAAATGTGTGGATGTCCTCTATAATCCTCAAGTTGGTAATAAGTTCAAAATATGCCAACAGATCACCCTAACACACACATTACTCACACGTGTACCAAGTCACACACTAAGGCATTCTCAATCATAGCACTCACCTCAAATCCTGGTCTATGTCCAGTATTGAAAAAATCATAATAAATCAACCACTAATTGGAAACACCTCAATTAGGTCTTGTTAGAAAGGTCTTGATGTCTACTACAATCCTCTATGGAAACACTTCCTCAAAATTTGCTTTTAAAGAACCTCAATTGTGTCATCTCTACAGGGTGTCAAATCTGACTGAATTCAGCACAGTACATTCTATAAAAATTATCATAAATCCTATGCTCATCCAATAGATACAAAATTCACAGTAAAGAAACTAGACTTCATAGATAACAATATGCAAAAGATTTCAAGTCCAAATTCTAAGTCTACGCTGAGTTCATCATGTTTCAAATAAGCACAAAAATCATCATGTTCTTCAGTTACAGCTCTAGCTACTATTTATAGATTAATTTTTAGCATGCCTGTAACTTCATCCAAATATTTTCTTTGTTTTTCTGTAGAGTCTAGATACAAGTGGGAAAACAAGGTAAAAATTTTAGATTAAGATCTTGCTCTAATTAATTATGAAAAATCCAACAATTGCAGACATCATAGTAACCAATTTCTGCTATTGCCTTACGGCACTGCTCCACAATTGGATTTTATTAAAATACCAAAAAATCTCAGAAAAATCCGAAATAATTTATAAATCATCTAGACATATAAAGGAAAAATCTGTAAAAGTTTCATGATCAGATTCCATGTGGTTTGCTCTTGGAAAAATCTAAAAGATAGCATACAGATCAAGATTCCAGTTCTAGTTTCTGATTTCAACTTCCAATCTTCTTAAACATTCATTCTAACACTTACTACTACACATGCATGCAAGAAATCAATCAAGAAACAAAAATAAAGGTTTAGAGAAACTCCCCACCCTGAGTTGATTGTAGAGTAGTTAATATCCGTGAGCTTCCCCTCCTCAAGAATTACTCCAAGAGCTCCTTCTTCAATCTTTCTTCTTTTCTCTCATTCTCTTCTTTTCTTTGGTTTGAGTTCTGAAATTTTCAGAACAAGGGAGAAGAATGAAGGGGTTTTTGATGGAAAAGAGTAGGGAAAGCGAGGGAAAAGGGGCGGGGCGGGGGGGAGGGGTTCTTGGGGGTAGGATGTAGGGTGGTTTTAGGTGGAAACCATGGTCTAGCCAATGGTTTTGGGGTACAAAGGTTGGCTGCCCAATTTAGCTCTTAAATGGGTTCTTAGATGCAAGACGAGGGATTTATCGAGTGTACGCAAGATGTACCCATCGTAGTATCATACAATGTTATATTTGCATAGGTGTCTTACCAAAACTAGTGTTTATACCAGTATCGGTCCTCCTCATTCTCATGCATCTTCTAGAACGCAACCATCCTCATGAACCACCCCGCAAACCTAACTGCACACCAACGATAGCAAAACTAAACAAAACACTGCAATCATGTGCATGCATACAGACAATGTACATATATACATATATATATTTAGGTATCATACAATCCGGGGTGTTACATCACTCCCTCTTTGGAGTCATTCTGTCCCCAGAACGTTCCTACTGGGAGAGAAGAACAACAAATAAAAACAGAAAACACTTACAACAAATCCAGATGCAACGCTCTCACGCGGCTCTCTGGCTCCCACGAGGTTTCTTCCACGAATTGATTCTTCCAGAGAACCTTGACCATCAGGATGACCTTGATTCTCAGTACCTTATCCTGATGATCAAGTATCCTGATTAGTTGGTCTCTGTAGGAATGATTTATCTGCAAATCTTTCAGAACCTCTGGCAATTGATGGCTTGAATCCGGCACATACCTCCTTAACATAAAGACGTGGAACACGTCATGCTCTTGAGATAACTCGGCCGGTAGCTCCAACTTATAAGGCATCCTGCCAATCCTCTTCAGAATCTTGTATGGTCCAATGTATCTCGGAGCTAACTTCCCGCCCTTTCCGAATCTGATAACTCCTTTTGTCAGCGATACCTTGAGAAATACGGAGTCTCCTTCCTTAAATTCTAACTCTCTTCAGCAGTTGTCTGCATACCTCTTCTGCCTGCTTTGTGCTCCTTGAAGCTTTTTCTGAATAAGCTCGATCTGTTCCGACGTTTGCTGTACGATTTCTGGCCCATATATCTACCGCTCTCCTACTTCGAACCAAAATTGTGTTCTGCATCTTCGACCATACAAAGCTTCATACGGGGCCATGCCAATGCTTGCTTGATAGCTGTTATTATAAGCAAACTCTACCAAGGCTAGGTATTTCTCCCAACTTCTGCCGAAGTCCAAAATGCATGCTCGCAACATGTCTTCAGGAATCCTGTTGACTCTCTCCCTCTGTCCATCTGTCTAAGGGTGAAAAGCTATGCTGAAGTTTGTTCTAGTCCGCAATGCTGACTGTAGACTTCGCCAGAATCGAGACGTAAACCTTGCATCTCGGTCGAATACTATCGACACTGACACTCCATGTAGCTTTACTATGTTCTCGATGTGGATCTCGGCCAGCCTCTCGACTTTCCAGGTTGTCTTTACTGAAAGAAAATGTGCTGACTTTGTCAATCGATCCACAATCACCTATATTGAGTCATTTCCTTTAGGTCTCCTGGGTAATCTAGTGATAAAATCCATACTGATGTTCTCCCATTTCCATTCTGGAATGGGTAAAGGCTGTAGCAATCCTCCTAGTTTCTGATTCTCGGCCTTAACCAGTTGGCATGTCAAACATTTGGCCACGAACTCTGCTATATCTCGCTTCATCCTTGATCACCAATAGTGCTGCTTTATATCATGATACATCTTGGTGCTTTTAGGGTGAATTGCAAGTAATGTGGAGTGAGCTTCCTTCATGATGTCTTCTCTTAACTCCTCGTCCTTTGGTGAACACAGTCTGCTACAGAACCATAGTGAACCTTCTCTTATACTGAATTCGGGCAATTTTCCTTCGTGCACTTGCTTCTTCATGTCTTCCATTTCTAGATCTTCGGTTTAAGCATTTTTCACCTGCTCATTCAAGCATGGTCGTAACACCAACTTTGCCAAAACTGCACTTAAGTGTTGTGTAACCACTTCAATGCATGCCTGCCTGATCTCCTCATTTAGTTCCCTCCAGGTCACTACCAATGTAGCTACACTTCTCTTCCTACTGAGCGCATCTGCTACCACGTTGGTTTTCCCTGGATGATATATAATTTCAGGCCTGATGTCTTCGAGTACTTCCAACCATCTCCTCTGTCTTTAGTTGAGATCCTTCTGCGGGTAGATATACTTCAAGCTCTTATGGTCAGTGTATATTTCCACCCTTGCTCCGTAGATATAATGTCTCCATGATTTCAAATCAAAGATTATGGCTGCATGTTCCAAATCATGGGTCAGGTAATTCTTCTCATGTGATCGTAGCTGTCTCGAGCCATAAGCTATAACCTTGCCCTCCTGCATCAGCACACATCCGAACCCCAAATACGACGCATCACTGTAGATGACGTAGTCCTTGTCCTCCTGAGGTAAAACCAATATAAGTGTGGAGATCAAATGGTTCTTCAGTTCCCGAAAACTCTCTTCACACTTCTCCGTCCAATCGAAACTTTGGTTCTTCTTGGTCAAGGCTGTAAGAGGTACAGCTATCCTTGCATAATCTGGATAAACTTTCGGTAATATCCATTCATACCCAGAAAACTCCTTACTTCCTTCACCGTCCTTGGTTGTGGCCATCCCTTGACTGCTTCTATCTTCTGAGGATCCGTTGCCACTCCCTCCTTAGAAAGGATATGGCCTAGGAATGCAACTTCCGATTTTCAGAACTCTTACTTAGATAATTTGGCATACAACTGATGCTCTTGTATCTTGCTCAAGACTGCTGTCAGATGTTCAACATGTTCCTCTTCTGTCCTTGAATATACCAAACTGTCATCGATGAAGATCACGACAAATGAGTCAATAACGGACATAGAATTCTATTCATCAAGTCCATGAAGATTGCTGGAGCATTAGTCACTCCAAATGGCATTACCAAGAATTCACTGTGTCCATGTCGAGTTCGAAAAGTTATCTTAGGTACATTCTCTTTCCTGACTCGCACTTGATGATATCCGGACTGTAGATCAATCTTGAAAAGTACTGCTGCTCCCTGAAGCTGATCGAACAAATCGTCGATCCTGAGAATTGGGTACTTGTTTCGAATAGTGACTTTATTCAATTCCCGATAATCAATATACATCCTGGATGACCCTTCCTTCTTCTTAACAGGCAATACTGGTGCTCCCCAAGGTGATGCACTTGGTCTGATAAATTCCTTCTACAAGTACTCTTCAATCTGCTTCTTGACCTTATTCTACTCTATTGGTGTTATTCGATAGGGTGCTTTGGATACTGGAGTGCTACCTAGCTGGACTTTGATGCTAAACTTGACATCACAGTGTGGGGGAATTCCAGGTAAATCTTCTAGGAATACAAGTGGAAAATTCCTCACCACTGGTATCTTGTTCACCTCTTCTGGTACCCATACTTCACTAGCAGCTGCAAAAGTCATTGCCTTTGATCTCTGCTCCCCGTGGAGTAAAAGTTCCACTCCTTCAGCTGAGATGACTACCTCCTTCTCCTTGCAGTCAATGCTTGCCCTGTGCCTCGACATCCAATCCATACCAATAATGACATCTGTTCCGACAAAACCCAACTCTAACAAATTGCTACTTAGGTTTTCTCTGCTAATCGGGAGCTTACATTCCCTATAGCATAGATATGTAGTAAGGGTTGCCCCTGACGGCATAGCTACCATTAAAGCAAACTCTGGGACTGCCTTTTGTGTGCATCTTAATTTTCTCGAAAAAGATTTTGACACAAAAGAATGAGTCGATCCACTATCAAACAAGACCGTAGCAAATTCCATTTATATATATATATATATATATATATATATATATATATATATATATATATATATATATATATGTCTAGTAATTACCCTTCCATCTTCTTCAGCATCCTTCTTGGTCAAGGCGAACACTCTTCCTTGACGCATAGGTTTTTCCCTTTGTCGGTTGTTCCCGATCCTACCCTGTGGCTGTTCCTTGCAATTTAGGGACAGCTTGACTTGATATGCCCTTCTAGTCCACACTGGAAACATTTTAGTGCCTTCTTCCGGGGGCATCGATCCATAAAGTGTCCTTGCTCTTCACAGTGATAGCAACTTCCAGGCTTGAATTCTCTTGTATTGGTACTGATTTTCCGGAACTTCTGGTCCTTGCCTTGCTTCTTGAATTTTGATGCTGGTGTAGATCTCTTCCCTTTGTTCCAAAACTCCATCCTTCTATGATTCTGATTCATATCCGCCTCTGTCGTCGCAGCTCTTCTTACCAGCTTATCGAATCGGCGAATGCCCAAGGGAACCATCCTCGACCTCAGTCCAGGCCTAAACCCTTGCTCAAACCTCTGGGCCTTCTTCACTTACTCCTGGACCATCGCCGGTGCATACCTCGATAACTGAGAAAACTTCGTCTCAATTCCCTGACGGACATATTTCTTTGCTTCAAGTTGTGGAATTCCATTGCTTTCTCCTCTTGCATATCCAAGGGGAAATAGTGCTGTCGGAATTCCTCAAGGAAATCTTCCCAAGTGATCTGTCCTTCTCCAAGACCATGCTTCACGGACTACCACCAAACTCCGGCGTCATTCTCTAGAAAGATTGTCGCTAGACGTACCTTGTTGTCTTCGGGAGTCATCAGCACCTCAAATACCATTTTCACCTGACGTATCCAGTTGTCAGTAGCTATGGGATCGGCTTGTCCTTCGAAGACTGATGGTTTCATCCTCCTAAATGATTCCACCATCTTCACCGGATCAGTGTTCACCGGAACTCCTGGTGCTCTTTATGGCGGCGCTTGGTTCCTGCTAGCCTCCACAAATGCTCCAATCATCTGATATACCCAAGTAAATTCTTCCCTTACATCAAGGCCAGTACCGTTGGCTCCACTGCCTTCAGCTTCAGTCTGGTCGCTCCGGTTGCTTCTAGTCTTTCCTGCCATTTGAAAGCTAATACATACATCATCAACCAGCAATCGTAATGCAAAAACCCATAACACACCAGCATTGGTCAAAACATACTAGTTCCATTCATTTCAAAAGGGTTTTACAATGATTTGTCACCATACAATTACATCATCATCACATGGGTTCATACTACACCCATCAAAACAATAGCATGTTAGCCTAGCTATTCAGAAAGGTTGTCATCTATACACATCAAAAGAAATCCTACAACACTAGGGGAGGTCACTGCTCTCCTACTCCTGGCAAGTCGCCAACCTCAGAGCTATCCCCGGTAGTCATTTGGTTTAATAGATCCTGTATGTCGCAGACCTGAGTCCTCAGTGCCAGATATCCACTCTGAAGCTGACCCAGCCTCTCCTTGTACCGGTGCTTCAGAAGTACTACCCTCATCTTCCATTTCCTCTTGGCCCTTTCTAGCTTGGCCACTCTCCTTTCAGCGGTTATCAATGCCCGAGTGAGGTTCTCGAAACGATCCTCTAGCTGCCCGTGGCTCCATTTGTAGGCAGCCAGCTCCTGGGACAACATGGTGATAACTTGCACTATGGCCGTGGGATGTGGGGGTGGAGGTGGAAGTGGGGGTACAGAACCATGTCCATCGGACCATCCATTCGACTGTCCATTGTCCAAGCTCAGCATCTGCAAGAGAAAATATGGGAATCAGTCCAGATACAGAAAAAATTATAAAGGCACCAGTTTAGATACAACTTATGCTTTATAATCATCAACTATCTGACTAAACCCAACTCTCGCAATGCATCCAAGTCTAATTTTCCTGCTGTGTTGGACTAATATTTGAATTCTGCTCTGATACCAACTTTCTGTAGCGTCCCAAATTCCCATACCGGGAACCTGAGACCCTACTCCAGGAGTCGAACTTCAAAATAGCCACTATCACAGAAAGTACATGAAAATTTAAAACTTTTATTCCATATAAATGTTACATTTACAAGTATTACAGTATCCAAATAAAAATTACAAGATTTACAACAATATAATAGCACTTGCATATGTCCCTTGGATCCTTGGTGGGGAACGTTAGTACCTGTACATCGGCTCCGAATACCTACAAGGTGGGGAACGTAAGTACTTCGACTGACGCAAAGCTGATAATAATAGCGATCGTCAAAAATTCAATCACAACCATAATTTATGCAAAAGAAAAGTGATGTGCCAAACAAGGGTTTAATGTATTCGGGTTCTAGTGTAGTGGTATGCCATGATCCTATGACTAGATGCAACAAATCACATGCCTGACTCTAATGCAAGCATGACTTTGGAGAACGAATGCATCCCATACTACATACGCCCCCAAATCAAGCCGTATTTCTCCACATTTCAAGAATTCAAACCCTCGCCATGCATCCTACTCTTGTACTCAACCAGTTCCCAATAGATTGTCTGTTGCCTAAGGAGGTTGCAGTTGGTCGGTCTAGTTCTGCCACTGCAGTGCCTAAGTGGTGGTCATGTTTGCCACTCAGTACCTGCATACGAACCTCTTCAGAAAGTCGCGTTGAATTTGGTCGCAAGACCGTGTAATTCGTGTGTCCACCCCTAACCCGGCTGTGGACTGACGCATGCGTGTTCACCCCTAACCCGGCTGTAAAATGATATATATACATAAACAAAACCCATATGCATAGGAACGTGATGGCCTCACGGGTCAAATCCTCCTAGCCTCCCGTTCCTTACTCCAGCAAAACTTTGGGAATTAACAGATCGAGATACGAGCCGAGGACTCACTCATGAGTGCCAAAAATGTATCCCTATGATAGGAAGGTACAACACCGACTATGGTCTGCTAGTACTAATGCAATTACCAAACCCCTAATGCATCACTCTAATCCCAGACTCACTCTAATCACTTTGGGTAAAAGATAAGATTGCTTCCGAAAACTTGCCTAATGACCTCTGGCCCTGGCGATACCAGTCCAGTTCGCCACTTCCCCGTGCTTGGATTTGTCAAGCACCATGGCCTAAATTCACCGCTAACCCGGCTGTGAATGTATGTGTTCACCCCTAAACTGGCTGTGAACTGGTGTGTTTAGCCCTAATGAGCTTAATTTGACGGCATGGCTTGAACGTCCTACGCTTCGGTAGAAGTTCATAACTTAGGGTCGACAGATGCAGGGTATCACCTTACCCTAGTGACTAACTCGAGTCACACACCCGCTATGGTAGTCAACAAACCCAACAACATATGCCAACGTCCCCAGACAAGAGTTATCAACTCCAATAATACACAGGGGAAAAGTCCCTACAATACCTAGTCAAAATCCAAGACTAAGCAACCTACGGGGTTTCTGCCCAAAACTTAAAAAGATTATAACTCCCTCGATACAACTCCGATTGGGGTGTACAATCCCAATCCGAAAAGGTAAGAACCTAAGCTACAACTTCCTAGTTGTTCATAAACTCAAATTCTATCATCCAAGTCCTCAAAATGGTCTCTCAAGCCTCAGCCTGTGTATTTCCTGTACACAGGCTGCACCTTACCGGTAGCATAAAACACTGCTCACTCATCAAAATGCTACAAACCCAAGTTCTATGAAAATATGTGGATGTCCTCTACAATCCTCTAGTTTGTCATAAGTCCAAAATATGCCAAGAGATCTCCCTAACACACACATTACTCACACGTGTACTAAGTCAAGGCTTTCTCAATCATAGCACTCACCTCAAATCCTGGTTTCTGTCCAGTATTGCAAAAATCATAATAAATCAACCACTTACTGAAAACACCTCAAATAGGTCTTGTTAGAAAGGTATTGATGTCTACTACAATCCTCTAAGGAAACACTTCTTCAAAATTTGATCTTAAGGAACCTCAATTGTGTCATCTCTACAGGGTGTCAAATCTGACTGAATCCAGCACAGTACATTCTATAAAAATCATCATAAATCCTATGCTCATCCAATAGACACAAAATTTACATTAGGAAACTAGACTTCATAAATAACAATATGCAAAAGGTTTCAAGTCCAAATTCTAAGTCTACGCTGAGTTCTTCATATTTCAAATAAGCACAAAAATCATCTTGTTCTTCAGTTACAGCTTTAGCTACTGTTGATAGATTAATTTTTAACATGCAGGTAACTTTATCCAAGTATTTTCTTGATTTTTCTGTTGAGTCTAGATACAAGTGGGAAAACAAGGTAAACATTTAAGATTAAGATATGTCTCCAATTAATTATGAAAAATCCAATAATCTCAGGCATCATAGTAACCAATTTCTGCTACTACCTTACGGCACTGCTCCACAATTGGATTTTTCTAAAATACCAAAAAATCTCAGAAAAATCCTAAATAATTTTTGAATCCTCTAGACATACAAAGAAAATATGTGTAAAAATTTCATGATTAGATTCTATGTGGTTTGCTCTCGGGAAAATCTAGAAGATAGCATACAGATCAACATTCCAGTTCTAGTTTCTGATTTCAACTTCCAATCTTCTTAAACATTCATTCTAACACTTACTACTACACATGCATACAAGAAATCAATCAAGAAACAAAAGGAAAGGTTTAGAGAAACTCCCCACCCTGAGTTGATTGTAGAGTAGTTGATATCCTTGAGCTTCCCCTCCTCAAGAATCACTCCAAGAGCTCCTTCTTCAATCTTTCTTCGTTTCTCTCCTTCTCTTCTTTTCTTTGGTTTGAGTTCTGAAATTTTCAGAACAAGGGAGAAGAATGAAGGGGTTTTTGATGGAGTAGGAAAAGAGAGGGGAAAAGGGGGGGCCGGTTTCTAGGGGGTAGGGGGTAGGGTGTAGGGTGGGTGGAAACCATGGTCTAGCCAATGGTTTTGGGGTACAATAGATTGCCTGCCCAATTTACCTCTTAAATGGGTTCTTAGATGCGAGACGAGGGATTTATCGAGTGTACACAAAATATACCCTTCTTAGTATCATACAATGTTATATTTGCATAGGTGTCGTACCAAAAACTAGTATTTATACCAGTATCGGTCCTCCTCATTCTTGTGCATCTTCTACAATGCAACCATCCTCATGAACTGCCCTGCAAATCTAACCGCACACCAACGATAGCAAAATCAAACAAAATACTGCAATCATGTCTCGCATACAGACAATGTATACATATACATATATATATTTAGGTATCGTACAATCCGGGGTGTTACATTGAAGATGCAAAAACTGGTGTACCCTTAAATGTTTCCGGCTTGTCTCGGCCACATGCATCCCCTCACTCTCTATTTAGTCTCCTCATCCAACCCTAGCCCAATTTTTTCTTTTCTACTCCAACTTAAACTAGTTTGTACTCCTACACTTGAGTTGTTGTTTTGGAAGCAATAAGGCCAAGGAGAAGCGAAAGAGGAGCCAAGGAGAAACCAAGAAGGATCTAAGGAGTGAAGCACTAGGAGCAAGAAGGAACTAAGAGTTAAAATTCATCTACAAACAAAGGTGGGTGTTTCTAAACCATTGTAGTGTTTAATTTTGTATGGTAAATTTTTAATATTGCCTTGACAGCATGAGAAGTCATGAAATGTGTAATTAAGTGGTAGAAATTCCTTACATGCTAGTATATTAGTGGAAGACTAGATAAATAACACAGTAAAGAGGTAAACAGAAAAGTTTGCTATGTCTGGATGCTATAACTCAAACATTACTAGGAGTTTGAAGTTAAAATTTTAAACGTAGACTCTTATGTATGTTATACACTTTTCTTCCAGATTTCATAATTTTTGGAATTTATTCGCTATTTTAATTAAATACAAACTTGAACTCTGACTCTCCAGAAACAGACTTAGCTTATGTTCTGACTATGATTTTTCAATGCTCATAACTCGGTAACCACTTAAAACATATTGTTGACATTTTATTATGTCCTCCTAATATGTGTCTAGTGCTAGGATATAAAATTTTATAATTTTTGGACATCATTTGCTATTTTTAGAAAATCCGAAACCACCATCTATTCTGAAAGAAAAGACAGAGTGAAGATGATCTGTTCTGTTTTTAGCTAATCTTCACAAAATCATAACTTGCAAAATACTTGATAAAACCACTTGAAATTTAACTATGTTCTGTTATCATGTATGTAGAGCTTATTTTTCAAATTTCATAAAGTTTAGTGATCATTTGCTATTTTAAATGTGTTTTTATATTAGCACTGGTTAGTTGTTGCTCTGTTCTGGCAATTTTTGCATGCATGTTAAATAATGACTTATTTAACCACTTAAACGA
Source organism: Hemerocallis citrina (assembly GCA_017893485.1). Lineage (NCBI taxonomy): Eukaryota > Viridiplantae > Streptophyta > Magnoliopsida > Asparagales > Asphodelaceae > Hemerocallis > Hemerocallis citrina. Next base: position 45,971,371 of record CM030359.1, read on the forward strand.
CTTAATCTGAATAAGTATGTAACTAGAAAGTTGTATTAGACTCATAGATCTTTCTGTAATGTCTACGAACTCTTGATTTGGATCAGTACACAAATTATAATTAATTTTGCAAGTGATAACGGAAACACATAGATTCTTAAAGCTCAATGTTTTCACTATGCATAAGAGATTGAGTTTGAACTTATAAAATCTGAGTTTTAAGTTGCGGTTGTGGGATATAAATCATGTTGTGGATTTGGGAATGAGTTAGGACTTAAATTATCTAAAGTTTCATCTTATGAGTAGCTCATGTGTGCTTGTAGACCTACAATATAGACATGTTTGTTCACTATTTTGAAGTAGGAATTGTGATGGATATTTATGTATTGTCGTTGATCACTTTGGATGAGATTCATGCCCAATTTGTGCTTGTGCATGCTCTCTACTTTGAGTAGAATTTTGGGGAGCACCCGATCGCTTTTCTTTGAAGAAACGGGACCGGGAACGACCCCGTTTTGGCATGATTGCCAATTGTATGCTTGCTGTTTGGAAATGTGATTTTCGATTTTTAGAGCTTTTTAGAACTCTTTTTGACTATTCATGGTGTAGAATTTATTCCTAGGGTAGTGTACCCTTGTTGGGCTACATTGGTTGAGTTTGAGACTCTAGAATCAAGTCATGTTGGCATATCTAGACGGTAGAAAAGGAACTCGTGTCGCATCGAACGTGTTGGAGAAGATGACTCGTGCGCAGACGTACTCGCCGTTCATGGAAGGATTCCATGGTTGTGTTTGGTGCTACAACTTGTCGAGGACCGTGGAGCATGAAGGTTAGCGGGAGCTACGAGTTGATCAGGCCGTGGTTGCGATCGAACTCCAAGCGTAAATGGCGGTTGTGGCGATTGACGGAGTGAGTTCGTCGTTGGATCGGGCCAAGTGTGGGCCGAGGCGGGCCAACTCTTAGGCCAGATTTGAGCGCTTGGTTGATCCCCATTGTGGGATGAGTTAGGTCCTAATGATGAAAAAGGTAATTAACTAGAAGAGCGTCTACATGTAAAACTTAACTAGTTGTTCATAATAAACAAAGTTGTTCTGAGTTAGGACATGAAAGTTGATAGACTGCCTAACTAAGAGTATTTTCTAAAATGAATTAGACCTAGACTCACCTAATAATTCAGAATGATACAATCAAAAAGGATTAGAGATTGATTAGAGTTTTAGAATTCAGATAATCAGATGAAAATCTAGTAATCACATAATTAACACCATTTTTATTCTTGGTCCAAGAGTGGCTTAGCACTAGTACCTTGGGTTGTGCTATTGTAGCTTTAGCTCGAATCATTGTAAGGACATGCACTAGTGAGTGTTGTGTTTGCCAGTGAGGGGGATGCGTGGCGTCTTCACTCCTGTCTAAATCCTAGGTTCGTTTAATGCGGCAGGGGACTTAGAGACTGCTCTGTGAGTGAAATCTGTGGGGGCTCTATTGTCTACAGTGAGAGTGCCTTTATGATCGTAATAACCTTTGAGGAGGTTTGGAGTGGTGGCATCATCTCGACTGTAAGTTCTAGTCTTGTGTAAGGACAAGGGTAACGGAGTTGGGGAAACCCTATATCTGTCAGGTCCTATGTTGATCAATGCGGGCAGGGGACTTAGAGACTGCTCTGTGAGTGAACTCTGTAGGGGCTCTAAAATAATGTCCTCGGCAAGGAGACCTAGTGTCTATATATTAGCTTTTGGTGAGGTCCGGGAAGGCAGAATTACCGCAATCTACTATGGGTTCAGCTGCGATGGAGTAAGCCTATGACGGCAAACTCAGGTGGAATTACCGCAACCCACTATGGGTTCTAGCCGTGACGGAGTAAGCCTGCGACTGCGCCCCCAGCATAGTGGGTAAAACATGGGGTAATGGACACCACTACTGATCGCAGCGACAGGAGTGAACTGTACGACTGCAGGCTCATCATCACTAGAGTATCAGAGACAAGGAGCACAAGAGTAGGATGCAAAAAATGGGGATAGAACTCCATCAATTCTCATTTGGATGGGGAATGTGTAGTATGGGATGCATATCTCTCCAATCAAGTTTGCATTAGCTTCAGGAGCATGTGTGCATAGTGTGTGCATTAGATATAGGCCATGGCATACACCGAAACTTTTTTAACATCACTTTTTCTTTTGCATCAAATTTTGTTTGTTGAGGTTTGGAATCTCTTTATTGTGGCATATCATGGATCGCTGTATTATAGCATTACGTCAATTGTATTCAACTGACACGCCATAGTTTGGTGAGTTTGCAGGACCACTTGATCATGGGGAGAGCGGGAGGACTCGAGCCATGGAAAGCATCCAAGTGGAAGTTTACTGTCCATTTTTTTTAATATTCATGTTGTATCAATTTAGTGTAATTGTTGTATCATAGGAAATTTTAATAACATTTTGATGTAATAAAAAGTTTTAATTTCCTGTGATGTTTGTTGTGTTGTGACTCATTTGATGAAAGATCTTGGAGTGTGCCACGAGTTCCTATGTTAGGAATTCGGGGCGCTACAGAGTTGGTATCAGAGCCGACTTCAAATTGTAGTCTAGCACACAGGAAAATAGAATTGGATGCCCCAGTATAGTCGGGTTTAGTTCGACAGTGGGATGATCGTAAATCATCATGTCGCATTTTGCAACTTATGTTTATGATTTTTCCTACGTTTGACCTAACCCCACTATGATTATTCTTTTACTAACTATTATGGTGCAACCGAATGTCAGGAGTAAAATCTGTAACCAGATGTCCAGAAGGCAAGTATGCAGCCAGGCGTCGATAAAGGCGAGCCCGCAACGCAAGAGTCGAGGAAGAAAACGGAGGAGCGACGGCGGAGAGCTCGATGTCGAGGCGAGAATTCAACATGATGTTTGACTATGAATGGAATTAAAGTATATGTTTTGTTTGATAGTGGATCTAATTCTTTTGTGTCGAAGAAGTTGGAATGCACCCAGGAAGCAACCACTGAGTTGATTTTAATGGTAGCTACACCATCAGGAGCAACTCTCACTATGGATGTGGCTTATAAAGGCTGTAAACTCCAGGTTGGAGGAGAAACTTTGAGTATAGACTTGCTGGAATTGGGCTTCGTGGGAGCTGATGTGATAATAGGAATGGATTGGATGTCCAAATACAAGGCAAATATCGGCTGCAAAGGGAAGAAGGTGACCCTAGCCATACCCGAGAAACCGAAAATTGTGTATCAAGGGAAGAAGAAGGATGGAAAGATTATGGCGACTACATCCAGGAGTAAGGTGCCGAAGGAAGTTAAGGGAATATTAATTGTATGAGACTTTCCACTCGTATTTTTGGAGGAGTTACCAGGACTACCCCCACCAAGAGATGTGGAGTTCAGTATTGTGATCCAGCCAGCCAGTGCACCCGTATAAAAGACGTCATATCGTATGGCATTGGTGGAGCAGAATGAAGTCAAAAGGCAGATAGAGGGATTGCTGCAGAAGGGACTCATCGGGCCGTGCCTCACCATGGGGAGCGCCGGTACTACTGGTCAAGAAGAAGGATGAGTCATCAAGGATGTGTATCAACTACCGAGAATTGAATAAAGTCACAGTCCAAAACATGTATCTAATTCCCAGGATCGATGACTTGTTTGATCAACTACACGGAGCCGCAGTGTTCTCGAAGATCGATTTACGATCGGGTTACCATCAGGTCCGTGTCAAGGAAGAATATGTATCGAAGACAGCTTTTAGTACTCAGCATGGACACTATGAGTTCTTGGTGATTCCATTTGGAGTGACCAACGCTCCAACAATCTTCATGGATTTGATGAATAGGGTTATACGGCCATTCATCGACTCATTTTTGGTTGTCTTCATAGACAACATTTTTGTATAATCTAATACAGAGGAGGATCAAGCCAGGAATTTGACTGGGTTCTACAAGAAGTTTATTCAGGATTATGCTAAGATAGCGGTGCCACTCACAGCTTTGAACAAGAAGAATAAGAACTTCGAGTGGACCGAGAAGTGTGAAAGGAGCTTCCAGGAGCTGAAGAACCGACTGATATCAGCACCGATTTTGGTTTTACCTCAACCGAATAAAGGGTACGTGATCTACAGTGATGCATCTCATTTGGGTTTTGGATGTGTTCTGGTGTAAGAAGAGGAGGTTATTGTCTATGGATCGAGGCAGCTCCGACCACATGAGAAGAACTATCCCACACATGATCTGGAGTTGGCTGCTATAATTTTCTCCTTGAAGATATGGCGAAATTATATCTACAGAGCGAAGGTGGAGATGTACACATATCACAAAGGCTTAAAGTATATCTATCAGCAGAAGGACTTAAATTTGAGGCAGAGGTGATGATTGGAAGTGTTGGAAGATTTTAGGCCAGAGATTTTGTACCATCCAGGAATGACCAACGTGGTGGCAGACGCACTCAGTAGGAAGAGGAGTATTGCTATGCTGATTGCAACCCAGAAGGAGCTAGAAGAAGAGATAAGGAGAGCCGGTATCGAAGTGATTTCTCAAGGTTTGGGTGCTATGTTAGCTCGATTAAAGCTCCAACCAAGTCTGAAGGACCGAGTGAATAAGAGTCAAGAAGGTGATGCAGAGATCCAAGCACTCAAAGTGCAAGGGAACGAAGGAAAACTTCCTGAGTTCAACATTAAAAAGGGAGTGTTGTGGTTTGGGGATCGGTTGTGTGTGCCAAAGGTGGAGGATCTTAGGAAGGAAATCATGAAGGTGGCACACGCCACCTTGCTGGCAGTTCATCCGGGGAGCACGAAGATGTACCTAGATGTGAAGCAGTTCTATTGGTGGCCAGAATGAAGTGAGATATAGCGGAGTTTGTGGCCAGATGTCTAACTTGTCAGAAGGTAAAGGAAGAGAATCAGAAGCCAGGAGTTTGTGACCCTACGTCCACAACCAAGTCTGAGGGCTGGCCCCGAGGTACATTGGACCCTACAAGATCTTGAGAATGACTGGAAAGACAACCTACAGATTGGAACTACCCGCTGAGTTAGCCCAGGTGCATGATGTTTTCCACGTCTCCATGCTGAGAAAGTACGTGCCAGACTCGAGTCAACGACTGCCCGAGATTCCAGAAGACCTGCAAGTAGATCTCTCCTATGAGGAACGACCAGTAAAGAAACTAAATCGTCAAGAGAAAGTGATAAGAAGAAAAATCATTCCGATGGTCAAGGTTCTTTGGAGGAATCAATTCTTTGAGGAGGCAACTTGGGAGCCAGATAGCCGGAATAAGAAGACCTACCCTTAGTTATTTATGTAATTTCCGTTCCTTCATCCCCACTAAAGCGTAGTTCTGAGGACAGAACTATTCTAAGGAGGAAGTAATGTAACATCCCCAAATTTTCATGAATATATATATATATATATATATATATATATATATGATTCATTAAGCACAAGAACTATATTTTATTTTAGAATTAAACTAAGTGTGAAACTTTTCATGAAAACATATACATATATCTACATTTTTGAGTTGGGCTTGAGAAGCCCAAAGAGTTTTGAACCAAAAAAAACAAAAGCACTGAAAAAAAAAAATTAACTGTGACTTAGCCCATGCATGGCCTGCCAACATTTTGGAGGGAAGGGTTGGGGGTTTTAGATCATGGAATCTAGGGTTTTCAAATTGGCATGATGGAGTGTGGGGAACCCTAGGGGTTTTGTTCACTCTAACACTCCAAGACACCACTCTTAACCCCCAAAGGATTGAGCTCTCACTCTAAACTCCCCTGTCCTCCCCCCTCCCCCCCAATAAAATCCCGGCCACATGCATCCCCTCACTCTCTATTTAGTCCCCTTATCCAACTCTAGCCCCATTTTCTCATTTCTACTCCAACTTAACTACTTTCTACTCCTACACTTGAGTTGCTATTTTGGAAGCAATAAGGCCAAAGAGAAACCAAAGAGGAGCCAAGGAGAAGGCAAGAAGGAGCCAAAGAGTGAAGCACTAGGAGCAAGAAGGAACTAGGAGTTGAAATTCATCTACAAACAAAGGTGAGTGTTTCTGAACCTTTGTAATGTTTAATTTTTTGTAGTGTGATGTCACGCCCCGCTTCCCAAGACATGGAAATACAGGCACGAGACTAAGGCCCAGCGAATGGTGCGAACACACCATTCATAAGCTGTACAAGTAAACTCAACAACAATATAATAAAACAATCCATGAAGGCATGTAAATCACAATTTGATAATGAAAATTCATGACATAGTCCATAAAAATAACCAACCACTGGGAAATATAATAGTTACGAGTCAAACAAGCCCAGATTAAAATAAATAGTTGCAAGAAATAAAATACAACTAAAGATAACATGATAGTGATAAACTAGAACACTTAGTCAGCGACACCTTCTGGTAACTCTCCATTTGGGCCTGCAAGTATATTATAACAACAGAAAAGGAAAGAGAAACGAGAAGACCCGTTAATACAAGTTATGGGCTGCAAGGGGGTACAAGCTAAGGAAAAACAGGAACAACAATAAAACAAAAGAAAAACAGGAAAAGAACAAGGAATCAAGAGTAAGGGAAATGCAATATGTAAATATGGTGTGAAGAGGGCATTATGAAGCAAGTGGCATATAAAACAAGTAAACGAGTAAACAAGTATCAAGTCAACATGAACATGTAACATGTAATTGGATCATGCAAGTGCACGTGTTAATCTTATGTCTAATGTTTGATCCTAGCTACGTAGCACTTCATGCATCCATCTTTTCACTACATGGTTGCTACTTGCAATCAGTTTCGTTTAGATTTAGTGGTAGGTTTTATAGGTCACGTACTCGGGAAAAACATGTACATTCAATATTGTATCGAGATACGTGCAAACTTTTAACGTGAAACATGTAGAGTGTAAACTTGTAACGTGAAACATGTAAACTTGTAATTTGCAATCTTGCAACTTGTAAGTTGCAACTTGCGTCGGAAAACCACAGGCTCCCGTCCGAGTACGCTCTTCAATATTGCCCACTACTTAAATCTTTTCCTTATACCTCGGCTTGTTACTTTTATTAATTTTGTTAACATGATCATAATGCAATGGGGACGATGTCAAGATATGGATAGGAAACATCTAGGAATTGTGCATGAAATATGTTCTTAAGTCACGAGATGCAAACATATAGTTTTAATGTCATATTTGGGTCTAACTCATTATTACATATATGGGTCTAATTTATTATCACATATATGGGTCTAATTTATTATCACATATATGGGTCTAATTTGTTATTACATATATGGGTCCATTTATTATTTTAGGGTCATATAAATAATTTTTTTGCAAGTACGAGGTAACTGATTACATACATAAAACTTAAACAAGGTTTAAGAAAACATTAAAACAACATTCAAATCACTATCATGGGAAAAATAATTATTCACACTAACATGTATAATCCCTAAAATTACATATGTTTGTATTTTTTTTTGGAGTTCGTGTCATGCATAGGATAACAAAGTATTCACAATCTCATGTGAATACAGGATCGACGGATTAGGAATGGAAACGGGTATCAATTCGACTTATGAATGCGAATTGGAGTCAAAAAAATATACTTGCGGTATTTTTACGAGGGCTTGAACTAGAAAAAATAAAATTTTACAAGAGATACTTGCCTTTTTGATATAATTACGTGCGAAAATACGTGCAAGAAATCCAAGCAATAAAGTCAGCAACTAGAGCAAACTCCACACCGGGATCAGATCCAAACACAGAACAGCAAAAGGGAAATCCGCCGCGCAAAAACACAGAACGGCAAATACAACCAATGGAGATCTTTCCCCACACCTGATCGGCACAACAGAAAACACCAACTAGGATTTGCTACACCCAAACACGGAACGGCAAAATCCTCCAATCGGACTTCTTCTTCTACCTTCGGCAAGAGAGAGAGAGAGAGAGAGCGCGGGTAGGCGGCGACCGGGCGGAGCACATGGCTTGACTGAAGGTCGCGACGGCGGAGGGGAGGGCCGCTGACTACGATGGCTGGACGGCGATGGAGTGGCGACGAGCGAACGGAGGGAAGAGCAGCGATGGGTTGACGAGGTGAGAGGCAGCACGGGTGGGAGCTCGTCGAGGAAGAAGACGGAGGGCTTGCGACAGACGGCGACGACCGGTAGTGGTGGCGTGGCTCTGCTTCGGGATGGAAACAGATGGTGGTTGCTCCGACGTAGGGCAGTCGAGTGCTCTGTTTTGTTCAAAACAGAGGGGGCGAGCGAAGGGGGAAGACGAGGTGGAGGTCGGCGAGGCTGGGTGATGTCGAAGCTGGAGGTGGAGGTGAGCGAGTGGTTAGCGCTCGACGATGGCGAGGAGTAGAGGGAGAGGGATTGCGTCGCGGAGAAGGGGAAAGCGATTGGCGAAGCTTCGGGGGTAGCAATGGCGGTAAGAGCGGGAGTGGAGAAGACGAAGTGGAAGGTTTGGGTTCTTGCTTTTGAGCTTCGAACGGAGAGGGGGAGTGAGCGAGAGAAGGAGATGGGAGTTGGGTTGGTGCGTCGATGGGATTGAGTTCGGGGCAGGGGCGAGGTGGAAGCTCGAGCGGGAGGAAGAAGAAGATGAAGAATGGGTGATGAAGTGTTTTGGGTTTGTCCGTTTGGTTTTGTTTTGTTTGGTTTTTGGAAATCAGAAGAAGAGGAAGAGAAGAAACAGGGCGAGAGATTTAATATAATAATATAATAAGGAGTAAGATAATGGGGGTGGGAAGTGAGGGTAGTTACGAGGAGTGGAGAAATGTGCAGGCAAAGTGGGGAGGAAGTTAGAGTACGGGATCGAAAAGTGGGGGGAGAAAAATATTGTATACGGGTAGATGTGCAGGGCAAATCTGTACAATAGGAGTAATGGGTTCTGGACTAGTGGGCTTTAATAATTGTGCTCAAAATATTTAAATAAACTATTAGTTTGTTGGGGTAGATTTTGGGCTCATATTTAAATTAATAAAATCAGATACGAATTTGGGCTTTACAATAAACAATTTAGTTTCAGAATAATAATAATAAAATCAAAATACAACTTGGGCTCACATTAATAATTAATAAAATCAATAATGTAAACTTTGGCTTAGAAATAAACAATTAAACAATTGGGCTAAAAATAGTTTACATAATAAAATCAATTAGGGATAAATAATTATAAGATACTGAGAATTTAAATACGAAAAAAATACTTTGAAAATACGTATTAATGAAAACAGGGGTTACAAATCCTACCCACCTTACAACAAAATTTCGTCCTCGAAATTTGCTGAGGCGGTATATAGGACAAGGCAAAGCAAACTCTTATGGGGAATAACAAAACAAGGGTTTCAAAGAAATGTCAAGAGGGTGGCAATACCAGGATAAGAAAATCATAGATAAGAATGGGGTGATCTATATTGATTTCCAATAGAGATTCAATGAATAAAGACAATACAAATGTATGAAAGAAAAGCAAGCAGTGCGAGGAAGGGAAAGCAAATAAGAAAATCCTTGGACCAGTAGGTTATGGACCCACCACGCTTCCGCTGCGCTACTCTGATGGCGACGTTCCAAGCTGCAGACATGCCGTTGTAGTCCACATGGCACCTATCGACGAACCAAGCAGGAAGAAATAGGATAAGACACCAGAATCAAAAATAATATGGGTACAAAAAGAAAGGATCTATACCCGATAAGAAATCAATAGATGTGAATGAATGAAAGGGACGAAACAACTGAGAAATGAAAGAACTGAATGTAAATGGATCAGATGGGAATCAAATAAGAGGAGCATCCAGATTGTGTTGGTTATTCATTATTCATGTGATCAACGTGGTGTACATGTTGTTGAGTTAACTTGATTGAGTCAAGTCTGTCTAATGTATTAGCCAACTAACACATTAGCCCAAACCTGGCTCTGATACCACTAAAAACCCTGTCACGCCCCGCTTTCCAAGACATGGAAATACGGGCGCTAGACTAAGGCCCAGCGAATGGTGCGAACACACCATTCATAAGCTGTACAAGTAAAATCAACAACAATATAATAAAACAATCCACGCAGGCATGTAAATCACAATTTGATAATGAAAATTCATGACATAGTCCATAAAAATAACCAACCACTGGGAAATATAATAGTTACGGGTCAAACAAGCCCGGATTACAATAAATAGTTGCAAGAAATAGAATACAACTAAAGATAACATGATAATGATAAACTAGAACACTTAGTAAGCGACACCTTCTGGTAACTCTCATTTGGGCCTACAAGCATATTATAACAACAGAAAAGAAAAGGGAAAACGAGAAGACCCGTTAATACAAGTTATGGGCCGTAAGGGGGTACAAGCTAAGGGAAACAGGAACAACAATAAAACAAAAGAAAAACAGGAAAAGAACAAGGAATCAAGAGTAAGGGAAATGCAATATGTAAATATAGTATGAACAGGGCATTATGAAGCAAGTGGCATATAAAACGAGTAAACAAGTATCAAGTCAACATGAACATGTAACATGTAATTGGATCATGCAAGTGCACGTGTTAATCTTATGTCTAATGTTTGATCCTAGCTAGGTAGCACTTCACGCATCTATCTTTTTACTACATGGTTGCTACTTGCAATCAGTTTCGTTTAGATTTAGTGGTGGGTTTTATAGGTCACGTACTCGGGAAAAACCTGTACATTCAATATTGTATCGAGATACGTGCAAACTTGTAACGTGAAACATGTAGAGTGTAAAGTTGTAACATAAAACATGTAAACCTGTAATTTGCAATCTTGCAACTTGTAAGTTGCAACTTGCGTCGGGAAACCACGGGCTCCCATTCGAGTACGCTCTTCTATATTGCCCACTACTTAAATCTTTCCCTTATACCCCGGCTTGTTACTTTTATTAATTTTGTTTACATGATCATAATGCAATGGGGACGATGTCAAGATATAGATAGGAAACATCTAGGAATTGTGCATGAAATATGTTCTTAAGTCACGAGATGCAAACATATAGTTTTAATGTCATATTTGGGTCTAACTCATTATTACATATATGGGTCTAATTTATTATCACATATATGGGTCTAATTTGTTATTACATATATGGGTCCATTTATTATTTTGGGGTCATATAAATAATTTTTTTGCAAGTACGAGGTAACTGATTACATATATAAAACTTAAACAAGGTTTAAGAAAATATTAAAACAACATTCAAATCACTATCATGGGAAAAATAATTATTCACACTAACATGTAATCCCTAAAATTACATATGTTTGTATTTATTTTTGGTGTTCGTGTCATGCATAGGATAACAAAGTTTTCACGATCTCATGTGAATACAGGATCGACAGATTAGGAATGGAAACGGGTATCAATTCGACTTATGAATGCGAATTGGAGTCAAAAAAAATATACTTGCGGTATTTTTACGAGGGCTTGTACTAGAACAATTAAAATTGTACAAGCGATACTTTCTTTTTTGATATAATTACGTGCGAAAATACATGCAAGAAATCCAAGCAATAAAGTCAGCAACTAGAGAAAACTCCACACCGGGATCAGATCCAAACACAGAACAGCAAAAGGGAAATCTGCCGCGCCAAAATACAGAACGGCGAATACAACCAATGGAGATCTTTCCCCACACCTGATCGGCACAACAGCAAACACCAACTAGGATTTGCTACACCCAAACACGGAACGAAAAAATCCTCCAATCGGACTTCTTCTTCTACCTTCGGCAAGAGAGAGAAAGAGAGAGCGCGGGTAGGCGACGACCGGGCAGAGCACATGGCTTGACTGAAGGTCGCGACGGTGGAGGGGAGGGCAGCTGATTACGATGGCTGGACGGCGATGGAGTGGCGACGAGTGAACGGAGGGAAGAGCGGCGATCGGTTGACGAGGTGAGAGGCAGCACGGGTGGGACCGCGTCGAGGAAGAAGACGGAGGGCTTGCGGCAGATGGCGACGACCAGTAGTGGTGGCGTGGCTCTACTTCGGGATGGAAACAGACGGTGGTTGCTCCGAGGTGGGGCAGTCGAGCGCTCTGTTTTGTTCAAAACAGAGGAGGCGAGCGAAGGGGGAAGACGAGGCGGAGGTCGGTGAGGCTGGGTAATGTCGAAGCTGGAGGTGGAGGCGAGCGAGCGGAAACCGCTCGACGACGGCGAGGAGTTGAGTGAGAGGGATGGCGTCGCGGAGAAGGGGAAAGCGATTGGCGAAGCTTCGGGGGTAGCAATGGCGGTAAGAGCGGGAGTGGAGAAGACGAAGTGGAAGGTTTGGGTTCTTGCTTTTGATCTTCGAACGGAGAGAGGGAGTGAGCGAGAGAAGGAGATGGGAGTTGGGTTGGTGCGTCGATGGGATTGAGTTCGGGGCAGAGGCGAGGTGGAAGCTCGAGCGGGAGGAAGAAGAAGATGAAGAATGGGTGATGAAGTGTTTTGGGTTTGTCGGTTTGGTTTTGTTTGGTTTGGTTTTTGGAAATCAGAAGAGGAGGAAGAGAAGAAACGGGGAGAGAGATTTAATATAATAATATAATAAGGAGTAAGATAATGGGGGAGGGAAGTGGGGGTAGTTACGAGGAGTGGGGAAATGTGCAGGCAAAGTGGGGAGGAAGTTAGAGTACGGGATCGAAAAGTGGGGGGAGAAAAATATTGTATACGGGTAGATGTGCAGGGCAAATCTGTACAATAGGAGTAATGGGTTCTGGACTAGTGGGCTTTAATAATTGGGCTCAAAATATTTAAATAAACAATTAGTTTGTGGGGCTAGATTTTGGGCTCAGATTTAAATTAATAAAATCAGATACGAATTTGGGCTTTAGAATAAACAATTTAGTTTCAGAATAATAATAATAAAATCAAAATACAACTTGGGCTCACATTAATAATTAATAAAATCAATAATGTAAACTTTGGCTTAGAAATAAACAATTAAACAATTGGGCTAAAAATAGTTTAAATAATAAAATCAATTAGGGATAAATAATTATAAGATACTGAGAATTTAAATACGAAAAAAATACTTTGAAAATACATATTAATGAAAACAGGGGTTACATGTGAAGTCATGAAATTTGTAATTAATTGGTAGAAATTCGTTCCATGCTTGTTTATTAGTGGAAGACTAGATAAAAATCACAGTAAAGAGGTAAACAGAAAAGTGTGCTAGGTCTGGATGTTAAAACTCAAAAATAACTTGGAGTTTGAAGTTAAAATTTTAAGTAGATCTTATGCATGTTATACACCTTTCTTCCAAATTTCATAATTTTTGGAAGTTATTCTCTATTTTAATTAAATATGATCTTGAACTCTGACTATACAGAAAACAGACTTACCTTATATTCTGACAACGATTTTCCAAATCTCGTAACTGTGTAACCACTCGAGATCTATTGTTAAAATTTTTGTATGTGCTTCTAATATGTGTCTAGTACTTGAATATAAAATTTTATAGTATTTGGACATTGTTTTCTGTTTTTAGAAAATCCAAAACCACTGGCTGTTCTGAAAAGAAAAGACAAAGTGAAGATGATCTGTTCTGTTTTTAGCTAATCTTCAAGAAATCATAACATGAAAAATACTTAATAGAACCAGTTGAAATTTATGTATGCTCTATTACCATGTATGAAGGACTTATGTTTCAAATTTTATAATGTTTAGAGATCCTTTGCTATTTTATAGTATTTTTATGTTAGCACTGGTTAGTTATTGCTCTATTCCGAAAATTATTGCTTCCATTTTAAATAATGACTTATTTGACAACTTAAACGACTTAATCTGAAGAAGTATGTAACTAGAAAGTTGTAGTAGACACAGATATCTTTCTATAATGTTTACGAACTCATGATTTGGATCAATACACGAGTTATAATGAATTTTTCAAGTGACAATAGAAACTCACAGATTCTTAAAGCTCACTGTTTTCACTATGCCTAAGAGATTGAGTTTGAACATGTAAAATCTGATTTTTAACTTGCTGTTGTGGGTCATAAATTATATTGTGGATATGGAATCAGTTAGGACTTAAATTATCTAAAGTTTCATATTATGAGTAGCTCATGTGTGCTTGTAGACCTACAATATAGACATGTTTATTCACTATTTTAAAATAGGAATTGTGATGGATGTTTATGAATTGTTGTTGATCACTTTGGGATGAGATTCATGCACAATTTATGCTTGTGTTCAAGCATAGGGAGCACCGGATCGTATTTCTTTGAAGAAACAGGGACAGGGAACGACTCCGTTTTGGTATGAATGCCAATTGTATGCTTGCTGTTTAGAAATGTGATTTTCCATTTTTAGAGCTTTTTAGCACTCTTTTTGAGTATTCTTGGTATAGAATTTATTCCTAGGGTAGTGTACCCTTGTTGGGCTACATTAGTTGAGTTTGAGACTCTGGGATTAAGTCATGTTGGCATATCTAGACGGGTAGAATAGGAACATGTGTCACATCGAACATGTTGCAGGAGATGAGTCTTGCGCCGACGTACTCGCCGTTCATGGAAGGATTCTATGGTTGTGTTTGGTGCTACCACATGTCGAGGACCGTGGAGCATGATGGTTAGCGGGAGCTACGTGTTGGTCGGGCTGAGGTTGCATTCGAACTCCATGGGTAAATGGCAGTTGCGGCGATCGACGGAGTCGGTTCGTCGTTGGTTCGCGCCAAGTGTGGGCTGAGGCGGCCAACATTTGTGCCTGATTTGAGAGCTAGGTTGAGGCCCATTGTGGGAATGGTTAGGTTCTAATGATGAAAAAGTTAATTAACTTGAAGAGAGGCTACATGTAAAACTTAACTAGTTGTTCATAATAAACAAAGTTGTTCTTAGTTAGAACACGAAAGTTGATAGATCGCCTAACTAAGAGTATTGACTAAAAATCAATTAAACCTAGACTCACCTAATAATTCAGAATGAGACAATGAAAAAGGTTTAGAGATTGATTAGTGTTTTGGAATTCAGATAATCAGATGAAAAGCTAGTGATCACATAATTAACCTCATTCTTAATCTTGGTCAAAGGGTGGGTTAGCACTAGTACCTTGGGTTGTGCTGTTGTAGGATTAGCTCGAGTCATTTTTGAATGTAAGGACATGCACTAGTAGGTGTTGTATTCTCCTGTCCGGGGACACGTGGTGTCTTCACGCCTAGCCGAATCCTAGGTTCGTTTAATGCGGCAGGGGACGTAGAGACTGCTCTGTGAGTGAACTCTATGGGGGCTATATTTTCGTCGGTGAGAGTGCCTTTATGACCGTAACAACCTTTGAGGAGGTTTGGAGTAGTTGTGTCGTCTCAACTGCAAGTCCTGGTCTAGTGTAAGGACGGAGGTAACGGAGTTGGGGAAACCCTATATCCGTTAGGTCCTATGTTGACCAATAGGGGAAGGGGACTTAGAGACTGCTCTATGAGTGAACTCTATGGGGGCTCTAAAATAATGTCCTCGGCGAGGAGCACTAGTATCTGTAATCAGCTTTTGGTGAGGTCTGGAAGGATGGAATTACCGCAATCTACTATGGGTTCAGCGGCGACGGAGTAAGACTATGACTGCAACCTTAGGCAGAATTACCGCAACCCACTATGGGTTCTAGCCACAACGAAGTAAGCTTGCGACTACGACTCTGGGCATAGTGGGTAAAACACGAGGTAATGGACACCACTACTGACAGCAGCGATGGGAGTGAACCGGACGACTGTAGCCTCATCATCACTTGAGTATCAGAGACAAGAAAGAGCACAAGAGTAGGATGCATAGCGGGGGATCAAACTCCATCAATTGAAGAACGTCGTTTGGCTGGGGAATGTGTAGTATGGGATTCATATCTCTCCAATCAAGCGTGCATTAGCTTTAGGAGCATGTGTACATAGCGTGTGCATTAGATCTAGGCCATGGCATACACCGACACTTGTTTGACATCACTTTTTCTTTTGCATCAAATTTTGGTTATTGAGGTTTGGAATCGCTATACTATGGCATAGCGAGGATCACTGTATTATATCAGTTATATTCAAATGACGTGTCCATAGTTTGGTGAGTTTGCAGGACCACTTGATCGTGGGGAGCGAGGGAGGACTCGAGCCGTGGAAAGCATCCAAGTGGAAGTTTACTGTCCAATTTTATTGTATACTAGATTTGCCCATGGGCGT
The DNA here is from genome assembly GCA_017893485.1 of Hemerocallis citrina. Taxonomy (NCBI): domain Eukaryota; kingdom Viridiplantae; phylum Streptophyta; class Magnoliopsida; order Asparagales; family Asphodelaceae; genus Hemerocallis; species Hemerocallis citrina. The sequence continues at coordinate 45,987,470 of CM030359.1, forward strand.
GCCTACGACACGTCTTCAGAACGATGCAGCATATGAAAGTCTTGTAAACAGTAAAACAATAATTATGTAGCTCAAGTTTGAATAGTAAAACAATAATTAGTTGTAAATAAAAGTCCATGATTCCATTAGTATATGTCGAAAAATAATTATAAACGAGGGTGTAAAATCCAACTTCTTAGAGCTTTTAGTGTGGAAAATGATAAAATTTAACTGTTGATGAGATATTTGCTATTTTCAATGCAACATGAGTAATAAAAAAATGCATAAAAAATCTGAAAATTTACAAACCTGAAATCTGAAAATATAAATTTATGAGTAAATAGAGAGAGAATGAGAGAGAGGGAGACAGAGAGAGAGAGAAAAATAAATAAATAAATAAATAAATAAATAAAGGAGTTGTTTTGGGGGGATTTGAATTTGAGTTTGGGGGGGGGGGGGGACTTTTAAGCGAGAAAATATGTTTTGTGAGGTTAGATCTGGACCATTGATTTCAACCCTACTGAATGAGAGCCACTTGCTAGCTTTCTTTGTGTTTTATTATATAGATTCATGATGTATCAATTTATTGTAATTGTTGTAGTCATTGGACATTGTAATAACATTTTGATGTAATAAAAAATCTTAATTTCCTGTGATGTTTGTTGTGTTGTGACTCATTTGAAGAAAGATCCTGGAGTGTGTTACGAGTTCCTATGTTAGGAATTCGAGGCGCTACAACAAGAGTTACATCAACTATCACTATTACTCTATCTAACTTTTAGGCCCCCCAGAAGATACTTGATGTTTACAATGGAACACTCTCATACTCTCTATAATAGAATAATCTTTCTTCCCTCCAAAATGAGGCCATTACGATGATATAGATAGAGATCTAGAGAAATTATAGTTTGATATCTTGATACAATAACTATCCGATGTATCCTGAAGAGATAACCATACTGTAACAACCCCACATTTTGGCCCATTTTTTTTAACTATTCTTACTTAGAATAATCTTCATAAATTTCAATTAAAATCCGGGCAGTCTCCCCTGAAATATTAGCCCTTTTTTCAGAAATTCCTTACGGAATTCTGCAGAAAAATACATATATCACAACGCATGCAAAATATATCAATCCTCCACAGGCCAACACAAGCATCAAAACACAAGCAATATATATGTAGGGCTATGGGGGCATATCTTATCTTATTATGCAAGATATAAAATAAAAATCCAAAATTCGTATGAAAACATAAAGGGTTTTTAGAAAAACCTTTGAAAAACCTTTCAATAACAAATCCAAAGAACCCAATACTCCACAACAAGGCGGGAACGGGTTTTAACATACTTGCCTCATCACTATATATCATCATCTCATACAGATACATACATAATCTTCCAAAATACAAAATATTACACAAATATTATCACATATCCCCAAACTACATGACTTAGGCTAATAAAAGTATATAATCGATACATACACCACCAACTCTACTACACGGAAAGTATCACCACAAAATTAAGTAATACTAAAATATCTCACCTCGCTGATAACCAAAACCTACAAAGAGAGTCAAGGGCGTCTTCCCTCAGGGAGGGACTCCTCTAACCCCCAAAAACAACCGGATCAGCCATAACTGTTGTGAGTATAATCTACTAGTAGGGTTACTAAAATAAATAATATGAAAGAAATTAAAAGAACTTACGAACATGATGATAATTGAATTTAACCTGAAATTAAGCATATAAATATAGTAAAGATTGCACAGCGTAATTTTTTCTAATCTTCAACCAATTTACATACCAACATCCACACAATCTATATATTTTATTTTTACTTTAATATTCCTTCTCATCTTATACTATATTCATTTTCATTTTCATCTCATAACATCTCAAAATACATTAACATTCATTCTCCTTTTATATTTCAGCCTACTTTCCTTTTTATTCTTATTTCATCATACCGCTTACTCTAATTCTCACTCATTTTATCATATACTTTGCTTTATATTTTATTCTCATCTCATCATACAACTTACTTTACTTCTCATTCTTATAAGATAATATATCTTACTTTCATATTCATTCACATCTCATATTACAACTCACTTTAACTTTCATTCTCATCTTATAATATAACTTTAACTTTCATTCACATCTCATATCTATATAATAAAACACAAAGAAAGCTATCAAGTGTCTCTCCATCAATCCTCCAAAAATCAAAGGCCCAGATCTAACCTCACAAAACACATTTCCCTCCTCCCCAAAGTTTTCCCCCAAAACTCAAATTCAAATCCCCCCACCCAAAACAACTCCTTTATTTATTTAATTATTTCTCTCTCTCTCTCTCTCTCTCTCTCTCTCTCTTTCTCTCTCTCCTATTCAAAAAGTTAAGAAAATAAAATTTTAAGAATTTAAAAAAATTAAAAACTTAAAAACTAAAAACAATAAAAAAAATTAAACATTAAAAAACTTTAAAAATAATTCAAAAAAATCAAAAACTTTTAAAAAATTATAAAATATTTTTAAAAACAATTTTAAAATTTTTTTAAAAAATTAAAACTTTAAAACTTTATAAACTTTATAAACTTTATAAACTTTAAAATTAAATATAAAATTATAAAAAAATATTTAAAAAACTAATAAAATAATAAAAATTTAAAATTTAAAAATTTTTTAAAAAATTTAATATTTTAAAATTTAAAAAAATTTTAAAAAAATTTATATTTTAAAATTAAAATTTTTTTAAAAAATTAAGAAAATTAAAAATTTTTAAAATTTTAAGTTTTTTTAAAAAAAATTTAAGTTTTTTTTTAAAAATTTAAATTTTTTTAAAAAAAATTTAAATTTTAAATTTTAAAATTTTAAATTTTTGAAAATTTTAAATTTTTGAAAATTTTGAAATTTTGAAAATTTGAAAATTTGAAAATCTCAAAGCAAATCCAATGTCGAACCCCAATCAAGAGGTCGTCGCCGATATCTGATCCGCTGCTGATTCCGTATCAAGAGGTCGTCGCCGATATCTGATCCGCTGCTGATTCCGTATCGGTGACTCCTCTCCACCAAATCGAGCGCGAATATCGAACGACTCCGTATTGGCGACTCCTCTCCACCGAATTGAGAGCCTCTATATGCGATGTGACGACTCTAATTTCGTTTCATTAACCGAATTCTCATTCTAATTTTTAATTTTGTGTGTGCAGGGGATTACTCAGTGTTTTGCTGACTCGAATTTTGTGTGCATGGGATCTAAGTTCAGAGATGTATGATTATTTTATTTTTGGGTTTAATTTTTTTTAATTTGGTGACTTATTTGATGAGTTTTTTTTTGTTTTGATTTAAGGTTCACGCAAATGAGAGATGGATTATTTGGTGGCCTCAATTTGGGCTTCCAAACCATAGCAGGACAGGTAAGCTAACCAGCAACCTAAAATAACTTGACAAATATGCAACATTAATTTCTTTACTACAAGAGAAAATACTATCGTAAAGTGTTCACTTCACTGGTTATTAGAAACCATGAATAACATAACATATAAGAACATTTAGTGTATTCTTGGATATATAGGATTGGGAAGACTGGAGTTTACCAGTAAATGGTGCAAACTCTCCACTAAAGAAAGACAGCTAAAGTATATTTGTTATTTATCCATTTTGATTTTTTTTTTAAAATAAAGGTGCAATGGGGTGACAAAATGGAGATAAAAGAAATGATTAGGTTGGTTTAGAGTTTTGAGAACTTCATGTATTTCATTTTGGTTGAAATAATAATAAGAGGTATTTCAATTGCAAACTGAGTCTCCGACAAACAAATGTTTAGATTATTCTATTGTAGATACCTTCACACCTGCACTTGCATTACCATTGTATTTAGACATACTCATAGTGGTTATGGATTAGAGTAAGCACTATAAAACCTATATGATAATGTTCTTGCATAACTATTACAAGCATCTAAAAGTGATGCTGAAGTTAAAAAAACTTTATGCAGTGTTTCTAACAAACTATATGCATTCCAGGTAAGTTCATGCTAATGATCAAGAAGGCGATGGTTGAGCTTAAAGGTAGATATACTGCTTCCTCATATCATATGTTTACTACTTCAATTAATATGCTGGACCTCCAAAACTATTTTATATAATCGAACGAGGTGCATCGTCCCGAAGACATGCCGTAGGCACGTGTTAACGGGCAAACCTAGTGTGTGTGTGTGTGTGTGTGTGTATATATATATATATATATATATATATATATATATATACTTATGGAAACATGGATTTTTATTTACAACTAATTATTGTCATACTATTCAAACTTGAGCTACATAATTGTTGATTTACTGTTTACAATGCTTTTCATATATTGTATCGTTCTGAAGACGTGTCGTAGGCACGTGTCCACGGGTAAATCAAGTTATAACTATCATATCAACACCCCACTAATCCACCTTGGAGTTGTGTCTAGGCAAGGTAATTCCCACCATTTCCACAGATATAGCAGACGAGTAGTTCCTCGACACAATTTTCAAGGCGTACCAAACTCATATTATATCATGTTTTTATTTTAACAACCATCCTCATCACATAATGCCACTTACCTTTAATTTTCATCACATAATACACCTTATTTTACTTTTCATTCTCATAATACATCTCTTTATACTTTTCATTCACATAAAACATAACACATTTTCAATACTTTTTATTTTTATTCACATAACACAATTTCTTATCATATTTATTCACATGTTCATAACACATTTTCTTTACTTATCGTATTCATTCCCACAGCAAAATTTCTTTAGTTTTCATTCTCATTTCATAACACATTTACTTTACTTTTCATGCTCATTCATATAACCCATTTTCTTTTACTTTTTCATTCCCATTTCATATCACACTTTCTTTATTTTCTCATTCTCATTTCATATTGATATGGCCAAAAATGGGATTAAATCGGGACCGTTCAGATCGGGCATGAATCTTAAAGTTTACAGAGGCAAAACAGTAATTTCACCTACAGACAGGGTTCGAAATGGGAAATGGGCTTCTCTCCCAGAGCCCAATAACCCATAAACAGATCCATTCGACTGGGTACGGGTCCCAACCCGTTAAGGACCAGTTCAGCAGGATATGAAGAAATCCTGGATCGTTCTTATCTATTGGAGGTGATTTTAACCACTTCTATCCGTTCACACCGGGGAGTAGGGATTCGTTCTTATCCCGAATCAAATCCCCACAGCGACTATAAATACCTCCCTACCTACTACCGTTAGAAGGTGATCACTCTTTGTCTACCTAAAGCTTTTTGATATTCTTTTCTAAGTACGGACAAGAGCGTCGGAGGGTTCGTCGCCGGGATCAACCCCGGTGTTTCGAACTTTCGTACAGGTTAACGGGAGCAGCTAGAAGCCAGCTCAACAACAGTGGAAGAGGTCAGATTTGACACATTCGAGTTCTTGTGAATCCACAAATTCATCTGATTGCCCCACACCGAAATCAGCAGCAACAGATTGGCACCATCTATGGGAATCGAATAACAATCTGACCCAACTCCATCGGCAAAGCAGCTCCCAGCCATGCCTCTGAAGAAAGGAAAGTCCGCGACCTCCAACCATAGAACAACCTCCATTCTCCCTCCGCCTCTAGAGGCTCTCCCTCTGCCTGTCCAACCGGCCCCGCAGCTCGAACAACTAATTCCTCAATCCGTTTAGCAGCCTCTAGGGCCTCAAGTGGTCGTTGGGGAGCCCTCTCGACGAATTCGCCAAAAGCAACCTCTGCACCAGGTCCACGTCTCCATCCATAATGCCTCCACAGATTCCATGGCCTCCCATAGCCCTCCAACACCGAGAGATCTACGAGAAGTTCTCAATAACCGGTAGAACGAGCCCGAGCCAGATCTTCAGATCCGTTTGGACGAGAGGCGGACCCGTGATGGGAACCCTCGTCGGGAGCACCAGAGAGACCGGTTACCCTGCCGGACAGACCGCAGAGGGTCCAACTCTCCTCGGAGACGGAGAGACTCACCCCAGCATCACCAGAGACGAAGTTGCTCCCCGGTTGGCCATCCTGCCGCTCGAGCCCATCAGGAGCAGGAGGCCCCCTTCACAAGGGCGAAATTTCAACAATTCCAGGAAGCAGTCCTTTGGGTACTCAACACCGCCCCCAACAACGGCCAATGGGCTCCCAGTCCTCAGCCAGCTCCTCATCATCGTCGTCGCTCTTCTAGTTCTCTGTCAGCTCCTCCTCATCATCACCGCTTTCCTAGTCCTCGGCCGGCTCCAAGCCATCGTCGTCACACTTCCAATCCACGACCTACCCAAAGCTATCATTGCCGCAGCCCCAACCCTCTTCGACATGAAGACGAGTCTCGAGGCTCAGCGAGGTAAGAACGAACGGGAGGACTCGGTCTACCGTCTTCTCCATAAGATGGAGAGGCGCCTTGGCCAAGCTCGATAGAGATGAAGAACAACGGGCGGGGAACCTTCGCCCGAGATGGCCCCCGTTCTCTCGAACTATCATTGTAACACCCCGTAATTTTCAAAAGAATATAAGTATATATATAATATATCTTGAAAAAGAAAGATATGGCTGTTTGGTAAAATGAAGTGACTGTTTGAAAAATTAAAATAGATGAGTGGCATTCTTGTAATAATCTTGAAGTTGAATAGTACGTGGGGGCCCAGATGAATTGAGAAACAACATTGGCTTACTGTGCCTTTGAGAAGGATGACGTCACCTCTATGGTGACGTGGCCATTTTTTGAGCTGCTGTCTTCTTCGGATCAGAGAGAACGGGGTAGAGTGTAGGGATTTAGTCCCATACCGGGAGAATAATTGAATATAATAATATATAAATATAATAGCCTATGATCAAGAGTCACCAATCCGGTTAACCACCTTTTGCGAGGCAGCCTGTGGTGGGCAGTTGTACTATACTACATAGTATCTAATTTGTCTTCTAAATTGTATAAATTGTCCGAGCTCGGTGTAGGGGCGTTACAATTGGTATCAGAGCCGACTTTCGACACCAAGTGTGGGTAAGAGTGTGCGAGATGTATGCCTGAGATGGAGCTAGAAGATGTACAGGCATGCCTGAGAGGGAGCGAGGTGGCGGCCTTAAATAATGGACCACCCGCAGAATCGGGGTACGGTGCAGCTAGTAGAATCAGAGTACTCCACTCCACATCGGCTAGAAAGGAGATCCTACACTAGATTGTGCATGCCCGTGCTCAGCGAGGACGCTGATTTCTGAAGGGTGGTGTGTATAACACCACGTAATTTTCAAAAGAACATAAGTATATATATAATATATCTTGAAAAAGAAAGATATGGCTGTTTGGTAAAATGAAGTGACTGTTTGGGAAATTAATATACATGAGTGGCATTCTTGTAATAATCATGAAATTGAATAGTACGTGGGGGCCCACATGTATTGAGAAATAGCATTGGCTTGCTATGCCTTTAAGAAGGATGACGTCACCTCTATGGTGACGTGGCCATCCTTTGAGCTACTGTCTTCTTCGGATGAGAGAGATAACGGGGTAGAGTGTAGGGATTTAGTCCCATATCGGGAGAATAATTGAATATAACAATATATAAATATTATAGCCTATGATCAAGAGTCACTAATCTGGTTAACCACCTTTTCAGAGACAGCCTGTGGTGGGCAGTTGTACTATACTACATAGTATCTAATTTGTCTTCTAAATTGTATAAATTGTCCGAGCTCGGGACAGGGGCGTTACAATCATGGAGGCCCCCGTTCCAGAGAACTTCAAGCCTCCGCATTTCGAGACTTATACCGGGGAATCGGACCCTGCAGATCACATTGAGAGTTTCAAAACTCTCATGATGATCCACCATGCCTTAGTCGCCCTCTTATGCAAAACATTCCCAGCTACGCTCAAGGGATCCGCTCGGGAATGGTATTCCAGAATTGCTCCTGCCTCCATTTTCTCCTTCGACCAGTTCGAAGGTCTCTTCCTCACCCATTTTGTGAGCAGCCGCCGCTCCGAGAAGACTAGCACCTCCTTGCTCTTCCTCAGCCAAAGGAAGGGCAAACGGCTGAGGGACTGCATCAAGCGGTTCACGGTGGAGGCCAGATCTATAGCCTCCCTGGATCAATTGGTGGCCTCGGCAGCTTTTCAGTACAATGTCACCAATCCCGACCTCAGGGCATCCCTGGCAAAGAAGCCTCCTTGGAACTTCTCAGAGCTCCCTCTCAGGAGCGAGAAGTATATCCGAGCTAAAGAAGCTTTCAACCGCCCTACTCTTGTGGGGTCATCTTCCTGTAACAATGGAAGAATGCTAAAGAAGCTCCAAAAGGACAACAGAGGTCAACGTCGCCCCTCTCCGGTTTCAAAAAATTCACTCCGCTCAATGCGAGTGTATCTGCCATCTTGATGGAGATTGGGAACGAGGGTCTCCTACCACCGCCTCCAAAGATGAACACCCCCTGGAAAGAAGAGAAACCGGAATAAGTGGTGCCACTTCCATCGGGACCATGGGCATGACACGAACGACTGTCGGGCCCTAAAGGACAAAATTGAAGCCTTTATTCAGAGAGGGCAACTCGCTCGGTTCGTGAGGAGGGATAGAACTGATCCACTTCCACCATCCAAGGGGGCTAACAGGCAAATCGAACAACATGCGGAGACCCCAGATATCGAAGCAGAGGCCATCCTACACCTTATTCATGGAGGCCCAATGGGGGGAGATTCCAACTCCTCCCGAAAAGTCTTCATTCAGAAAGTGAACGTCGTGCAGAGCCATCCCCCTCCGAAGGGCCTAGGAGTCCCTGTTACATTCTCCGATAGAGACTTGGAGGGCATCCGCACGCCCCATTGCGACGCTCTCGTTATTAATCTCCGAATGGCCAACTTCGATGTATGCCGGGTCTTGGTGGGTAATGGCAACTCGGTTAATATCCTTTTGTTCGAGGCATTCAAGGGCCTCCAGCTGTTGAGAGATCGGCTCAAGCCCATGGGCTACACTCTTCATGGATTCACCGGGGTGCCGGTGACAATCGAGGGAGTTATAACCCTCGACATGACTGCTGGCAAAACCCCGGTCACCCGCACGGAGCCGATGGACTTCATGGTGGTGGATGTGAAAGCCGCCTATAACGTTATCTTGGATCGACCAGGTCTGGCCGCACTCCAGGATATCTCTTCGGCCTATCACATGAAGATGAAGTTCTCCACCCTCGCAGGAGTAGGGGAAGTGAGAGGAAGCCAGGAAGCGGCTCGCAAGTGCTACATGACCTCGATGGGAGTTCCTGTCTTATCCCTTGAAGCCCTCGAACTCCTACGAGAAGGTAGCCAGATCATCTCCGAGCTGGTTGACGAGTTGGAAGAAGTAGCCTTCTCGGAAGAAGATGCCACCAAGACATTCCGGATCAGCAAGTCTCTTTCCCCCTCCGTCAAGAAAGACATCTCCCAATGCATAAAAGAGAACCGCAATCTCTTCGCTTGGACCGCGGTGGATATGCCAGGAATCTCGGAGGAGCTCTTGATGCACCACCTCAGCGTCGCCCCGGGAGTCAAGCCCGTCTAGCAGAAGCGGCATTAGTTCGTTCCCGAGCGCCAACAGGCGATCAAGGAAGAAGTCGAGAAGCTCCTGAACGCCCGATTCATCCAGGAGGTGAACTACTTCGAATGGTTATCCAACGTGGTGATGGTCAAGAAAGCCAACGGGAGCTGGAGGATATGCATCCATTTTACTGACCTCAACATGGCATGCCGAAAGGATCCATTCCCCCTTCCGAGCATCGATGCTATAATCGATGCCACCTCCAGCCACGAGCTCCTTATCTTCATGGACGCCTTATCGGGGTATAACCAAATCTGGATGTTCCCCCCGAACATCCCGAAGACCTCATTTGTGACTGATCAAGGCATGTACTGCCACCGGGTCATGCCGTTCGGTTTGACGAACGCGGGTGCAACATACTAGCACCTAGTCAACAGAGTCTTTCGAGACCAGATTGGCCGAAACATGAAAGTCTATGTGGACGACATGTTGTTCAAGAGCATCCGAGGGCAGGAGCATGTCCTCGACCTCTAGGAAGCCTTCGAGGTGTTGAGGAGCTACAACATAAGGCTGAATCCTAGCAAGTGTGCGTTCGGAGTCTCATCCAACAAGTTCTTACGGTTCATGGTCAGCCAGAGGGGCATAGAGGCCAACCCCGAGAAGACTCGGGCCATACTCAAAATGGCTCCCCCTCCAGTGTTAAAGATGTACAAAGTCTCACCGAGTGCCTTGCGGCGATTGGGCGCTTCCTTTCCAAATCTGGGGAGAAGTGCCTCCTATTCTTCAAGGCTCTCAGAGGGGCTAAAGACTTTGAATGGGGCAATAGCAACAAGAGTCCTTCGACCAGCTCAAGGCATACTTAGCCAACCCCCCACTCTTGAGCAAGCCAAGGCCCGGGGAGGTCCTCTACCTATACCTCACCGCTTTTGAGCAGACCCTCAGCGGTGTCTTGGTAAGAGAAGAAGACGGGACACAGAGGCCCATCTACTACGTTAGTAAGGTCCTCCGAGATGCTGAACTCTATTACCCGAAGCTTGAGAAGATGGACCCTTGCAATGGTCATGGTGGCGAGGAAATCTGCCCGTACTTTCAGTTACATTCGGTGGTCATTCTTACCGACCAGCCGCTGAAGCAGGTTCTCCACAAGCCCGAAACGTAAGGCCGCTTGATGAAGTGGTCCATAGAGCTGAGCCAGCATGACATCAGCTATCAACCCAGAACCACTATCAAGGCACAAGCCCTAGCGGAATTCATTGTGGAGAGCACTATCCCCGACCCCTACAAGTCAGCTGCCGAACCCCTGGTCTGGACTGTTTATGTTGACGGATCCTCCTGCACTGACGGAAGTGGGGTGAAGGTCATCTTGACCGGCCCAGACGCTTTCGTTCTGCAGTACTCACTTTTCCTAAGCTTCCCTGCATCGAACAACGAGGCTGAGTATGAGGCCCTCATAGCGGGGCTCTGTATGGCTCACAAGGTAGGAGCCAAGCGCTTCAGAGTCTTCAGTGATTCACATTTGGTCGTGAACCAAGTGTTAAGGAGAATATAAAGCAAGGGACGAGCGCATGGCCAAGTACTTGGCAAAGGTTAAGGGGCTACTAGCCTTGTTCGAAGACGTTCAACTCCAGCAGGTTCCTTGAGAGGAAAACGCACAGGCAGACGCCCTCTCCAAGCTCGCCTCCTCCTCCCTCCAGGGTTTGGAACGGACCGTCTTGATAGAGGTCCTCCTCAGGCCAAGTATCGAGGAAGATAGCCCAGATCTGATGGAAGCCTTGGCTCTAACACTTGGGGAGAACTGGATGAAAACCCTACTTGAATATCTTAGAGATGGAGTACTCCTAGCCGACCCCAGGAAGGCGAGAAGAGTCAGGACCCGGGCAGAGCGGTACACACTCATCAAGGAGTCATGTACAAACACTTTTATACTCAGATTGACGGCAGACCCTACCTCAAATGTCTCTCCCCTGAAGAAGCACACTACGCCTTGAAGGAGGCTAATGACCGGGATATGTGGCGTGCATTCGGGAGCAAAATCACTAGCCCAAAAAATTCTAAATTATGGCTACTTTTGGCCCCCACTTCTCATTGACTCCGAACAGTACGTTCGCCAATGCGACTCCTGCCAAAGATTTTCCCCGATCCATCGTCTGCCACAAGCCCCACTCTCCTCCTTAGCTGGTCCGATCCCTTTCGCAATGTGGGGGATGGACTTGCTCGGACCATTCCCTCCAGCGCCGGGCCAGCTGAAGTTCCTTTTCATGGCGATAGACTACTTCTCAAAGTGGATCGAGGCTGAACCCCTTGCAACGATTACTGAGCACAAGGTCCAGAAGTTCTTTTCGAAGAACATTGTCTACCGGTTCGGTGTACCTCGTGTCCTCGTAACCGACAATGGGACCCAATTCGCGGGAGCAACCTTCCGTAACTTCTGCACCGACCTTGGCATCCAGCAGCGGTACTCCTCCATATCCCACCCTCAATCCAACGGCCAAGTGGAGAATGCTAACCGCCAAATCCTCTCCGGCCTAAAGAAGAGGCTCGACAAGTCTAGCAAAGGATTATGGGTCGAACAGCTCCCCAACGTGCTTTGGAACTATCGCACCACCAAGAGAACTCTGATGGGTGAATCCCCTTTCAACCTCACATATGGCTCCGAAGCCATCATCCCTTGGAGTCAACCTACCCTTGCCCCGGTTGATCACCTACAGAGAAGACCAGAATGGGAGCCAGCTTCGCAACAGTTTGGATCTCATCGACGAGGTCAGTCAAAGAGCTTCTATCCGGCAAGAGACCTACAGACGTAGGATAACCCAGTCCTACAACAAGAATGTACGCCCCTGCTAATCTCAAAGAGGGGAACCAGTACTCCGGAAGCCATCAATCTCTCTTCCAAGTAAGAAGGGCAAGCTAGCACCCAATTGGCAAGGTCCATACAGGGTCTCCAAAGTTATTCGCCCGGGCGCGTATCAACTCGAAGACCCGGGGGGCAGGAAAATACCGAGGACTTGGAATGCTGACCACTTAATGAAGTATCAAGAGGGTGTTGTAACACCACTCCAAACAACTTCAAGCGACTCCTGAGTCGAGCAGTTTCTACTCCATGTTTTTATCTACCTTGTTGTTTTTTCTTTTCAAAATGTAAGTGGCTCGCAACTCAGAAGCAGCCACTCAAGTCATCTTTAATAAAAACAAGTTACATCTTGGGAACTTTTGTCTAATAATCTAGTTGGTCTGCTTGAGACACACAAAACTCTAAGAACAATGGCTCATAGTCCAACACTTGGTTCGATTCCGCTTCAACTACTAGTTTCTAAGCGAGTACGAAGTGGTTCACCATTCGGAATTGCTCCCACAGCTGTTGATATACTCTGAAAACGACATGCTCGGAATCCAACACTTGGTTCAATTCCGCTTCAACTACTAACTTCTAAGAGTGTATGAAGCGGTTCACCATTCGGAATTGCTCCCACAGCTGTTAATATACTCTAAAAACGACATGATCGGAGTCCAACACTTAGTTCGATTCCGTTTCAACTACTTGCTCTTAAGCAAGTGAGAAGTGGTTCACCATTCGGAATTGCTCCCACAACTGTTGAAACTCTCTAAACGACGGTTTCGGAGTCCAACACTTGGTTTGATTTCGCTTTAACTATTTACTCATAAGGAAGTACGAAGCGTTTCACCATTCGAAATTGCTCCCACAACTGTTGAAACTATCTTAAACAGCAAGTTCGGAGCCCAACTCTCCCCTAGATTCGCTCCTCAAACTTGTCTCCAAAAATGGCTCTCTACTAGAGCCAAGCTCTCTGCACCGCTCGCCTCCAGAGTGGACATCTTCTCAACGAGTTCGGAGCACACCTCTCTCCCAGAGTCGCTCCTCAAACTCGCCTCCAAGAATGGATCTTCCCAAGAGTCATGCAAAGCTCAAGTCAACCGTTCACCAGAAAATGCCCATTGTTTGACACGTTCGCCAGCACGTCCCGAACAGACATGTTTCCGAACGAAAAATGGGCAAAACACTGCTGACCAGTCAACAACTTAAGAGCCAAGTGTCACTCGCCTATCGTTCGCCAGCACGCGCCGAACAGACATGTTTTCCGAACGAAAAATGGGCAAAACACTGCTGACCAGTCAACGGCTTAAGAGCCACGTGTCACTCGCCTATCGTTTGCCACGTTCGCCAGCACGCGCCGAACAAACGTGTTTCTGAACAAAAATTAAGCAAAACACCTTTGACCAGTCAACGACTTGAGAGCCACGTGACGCTCGCCTATCGTTCGCCACGTTCGCCACAATCGCCAAGCGCCAAACAGACGCGGTCCAAGCAAAAAATGAGAATACTCCCAAAATCCGTTCCTAAGTACAAGAGAAATTTGTCAAAAATTGCTTTACTTTATTTTCATTAAGGACAAAGGTACAAAATCCAATTGAAGATACAAGTCATAATCGACCAAAATTCACAATAAGACTTACTACAGGATTACAAAATTTTGTTCAAACCCCTCCTAGGGAGCGGGATGCTCCTGTTGAGCGACACATGGGGACGGCGAGCACCATGCTGCTAGCGACCCCTCTCCACAGACGTCCCCAGGCCAACGAGTCAAGTGCCATCATCGGCACCCACTCTAACTGTCGCCCCAATAGATTCTCTGCTCGACGAACCGGCCACACCACTATGTGCATCTCCAGGATGTCTCGACATAGGGGGCGATCGAAGTGCCAGCTCATGGAATGACTTTCCCTGAGCATACTTATCCCGAGGGCAGGAGGTGCTCCTAACGTTGCTTCCTTTAGAAAATCATTGCAAACGAGCGTTCTCCGCCTCCAGCTCTACGACTCGCTCTTTAAGCGCATCATCGGTGACTCTTATCTTCAACTGAGGCACTCGCGCTGAACTGACTCCGCACGAGGTATCAGAAATTGTTCTCCGAAGATGAGCTGCCTCCATGCTTTTCTCAAGAACCACGTTCTTGAGTTCTTCCCTCGCAGACTTCGCTTCGAACAGGGAGCGCCGACGGAATTTAAGCCTCAAACCTTGGTTGACAGCCATCGATGGGCATGCCTCCTCACCTTCTGGTGCCGCTTCAACGATTCTCTCTTCTAACCACTTCATCTCTTTATCACGGTAGGCCAAGATCAGCTTCAGATGGTTCAACTCCAACTCAGCTTTATAAAGCCTCTCCTGATTTCGAACAAATCCCATCCCAACTTATAGACGCCTAGCTTGGAGCGGAGACGGGATGCCTTGCTATCCTGGAGGGGAACAAAATAGATATAAATCTCTTAGAAGCAGACTATAACTAAAGATACAAGATAGTTTTACGCTAAGTCAGGGACACAAATGTTGAAACGTCAATGCGACTTTCATTACTTAGTAGAGATACAAGAGCGGTGGCCAGTCCATTATTAGGCATCACTACAATCAAGCCTACCACTAGAAACAAAAGAAAAGCTACTAGAAACAAAATTAAAACTACTAAGGGAATCAAGGATCCACCTCAGTGGGTCCAAGCTCGCGACCAATCCCCTCAGCTTCCACTGGAAAGCTAACTAAAGTCGTTGCAGGGTCCCCCACAACGAGTTCCTCTTTGTCGCCCCCCTCATCAACCTCTTCCCCCTCCTCGAGGTCTGCCTCAGCGTTTCTTCTCACCTCGTCGGGGAACATGTAGTAGCCCGTGCGACCGAACCCTGGAACTCGTTCGCAGACATCCCAGAGCCGGGTCGTAGGCCCTCCGCATGTTGTTCTCCAGAAACCCAATGGCCTTCTTTTCTACCGCAGCCTCTGCCTCTCGAACAGCCTTGCGCAAAGCCCTGTCTTGCTCAGAGGCCACCTTCTCCATCTCTACCGCCCACTCCCTACCGGCCTCAGCTTTCTCCACTGCCACACTCTCCTTCGCCTTCGCCAATGCCGCCTCTAATAGGGTTATCTGGGCGGCCTGAGATTCGACCAGCAAAGCAGCCACTTCGGACTCTCTCTTCGACTGTGACCGTTCGACCTTCTCCCGGTCGAGAGCTGCCTTCAATTCCTTCTCCTGCTCTACCACTTGCCTCAGCAGGTAGCTAAAGTGGCAGATTGCCTGCAAAATAGGATTCAAGGGTGAGAACGTCGACAATCTTGCAAAAGAAAAACGAAAATTTTCGAAAACAACTTACCATCATCTGCGCCTTGGTGATCTCCAGAGCAGAGTTGCCCACAGTCCCATGCTCCATGGCTGCCTTGTCTTTGGGGGTAGCCAAATGATGAACACCGTCCATGTAGCTCGTCGAATTCCCTAAGAAGCCATCGTGCCTCCAAACTTCCCAGTCGGGGATGAAGATCCTCTTCAGCTCATTGGTCAAAATTGACTCAGCAGCCGCGGTGAGAGGAGGAGCCTCGAGTGCAAGCATCGCGGAGAGGGGGAGACCACTATCCGAGGGAGCTGTGGGCACTACAGCCGCGGACTCCAAGTCCCGAATGGGTGTGGTGCCACTCTCGCTCCTGGTGGCCTTAAACGGCGGTGTTCGAACGACTGTGCGCTTCCTCTTTTTCTCATCGACCTGCCTAGTGCTCAACGATGAACGCTTGCTCATAATGGCATCGAAGTCCATGCTTGGATCTCCTACAAACAAAAGAAATCGAATGTTAAAAATCTTAACTCTTACAAGCTAAGAGATAGAAATAAAACAAGCAAAATGCGTACTAGGGTTCATCAGACTCGGACCTCCCCTAAAGAGACTCTCCTCTGAGATATCGCTCCAACTCAACGTGGGCCGATCCAAGAGAATCCCCACCATCCTGTCTTCTTCCAGACTAAGAGAAGGTTCTGCTTTCGCCCTCCTCGGCACATCGTCCCTCCAAACGGTCGGGATATCCCACGGCACTCTACTTCGAACCAAAAAGTACTTGTACTTCAAAGATTTCACAGAGTCGGGGTTGTCGATTAATGCAACGCCCTTAAGAGTGTTGAGATAGAACCGGTACTCCGTTCTCATCTTCTGGTGAATCTTGTACAACCTACGGAGCAAGTTCAGGCGAGGCTCGATCCTAGCGGCCTGGCAGTGGAGTACGAACCCCTGTTACGTGTCTCCATATATTTGGCATCAGTTAGATCGGGCCCACGCCATACCACTGCAGCACTTCCCTCACGAACGTGTGTAGGGGAAGTCAGAGACCCGCATTCAGAGCATCGTAGAGAAACAAACATACATCTGGAGGGAAAGAAGAACAAGACCTCACGCCAGGACCAAGGAGGAGCAGCTCGAACTCCTCAGGGATCATGAAACACGTCCTAATAGTATGAATGTCCTCCTCGCTAAGCACGGAGACAATTTCGTTTGCCTCAGTACGATCTCGGGGTTCGTTCTCTTCATAATGCCGAGCCATGCCATGCTCGATGCGCGCCTAGCTCTTCGGCGTTGTACTGCCGAGTCCCCCCAAGCGAGACACGGCTATAGAGTGCCTCCTAAACTCGCCCATCCTTCTCTCTCTCTCCATGATCGTCTTTACCACGGGCGATGGCTCGACCAACAAAGCCTTCCCCTTGTCGACCCTAGGAGTTGCTGTCGAAGGAGTCACTTCAGCGCGATCTGAGGGAGAGGTCTCTTCGCCAGACAAAAATCCTAGACATCTCTTTAAAACAAAAATAAATTACCTCTAAAGTGACGTGCACGGTCAGAAAGATCGTCGGAGGTCAGAAAAGCACACCGGAATCTCGCACTAGAGGGGGAGTGAATTTTTAATCAGATGGTGGAAATGAAAGAGTGGAATGAAAATGAGGGGGGGTGAAGATTTATAGTTTCCCTTAGTGGGCCTGGGCCGGAAGCTCAAGAGGCCTTTTGAGAAATCCCAAAAGTCGCGAAACCGTAGTGGTTAGAAATACCAAAAGGTGGCGGTTAAATCACCAAGAAGTCAAAACGTCAAGAAGTCCAACTGTCCAAGACTTCAAACGTCCCCTGGTCGTTCGACACGTTCGATGCCTCGTTCGACACGTTCGCCACTGGTCGACGAACAGACATGTTTCCGATCGAAAAGTGAGCACAATGCATTGACCAGTCAATGCTGCCAGTGCCATGTGTCGTCCCCTGGTCGTTCGACATGTTCGCCGCTGGTCATTGAGCAGACGTGTTTCCAATCGAAAAGTGAGCAAAATGCATTGACCAGTCAACACTGCCAATGCCACGCATCGTTATCCAGTCGTTTGTCCCGTTCAATAGAACGTTCGCCATGTTCACCGCTAGTCGTCGAACAGAAGTGTTTCCGAACAAAAAAGGAGACAAACGCATTGACCAGTCAACACTGCCAGTGCCACGTGTCATCCCCCAATTGTTCGACACATTTGATGCCTCGTTCGAGACGTTCGCACTGGTCGTCGAACAGAGGTGATTCCGATCGAAAAATGAGCAAAATGTGTTGACCAGTCAACGCTGCCAGTGCTACGTGTCGTCCCCTGGTCGTTCGACACGTTCGATGCCACGTTCGACATGTTCGCCGCTGGTCGTCGAACAGAAGTGTTTCCGAACAAGAAAGGAGCCAAATGCGTTGACCAGTCAATGCTGCCAATGTGTCGTCCTCGGATTGTTCGACACGTTCGACGCCTCGTTCGACACGTTCGCCGCTGGTCGTCGAACAGACATGATTCCGAGCGTATTGTGAGCAAAAGACGCTGACCAGTCAACGGCCCCAGTGACACGTGTCGCTCCCCTATTGTTCGCCACGTTCGACGTCATGTTCGACGTGTTCACCACGTTCGACGTCACGTTCGACACGTTCGCCACGTTTGACGTCGTGTTCGACACGTTCGCCATGTTCGCCATGTTCGATGTCACATTCGACACGTTCGCCACCACTTGTCGAACAAATGTGGTCCGAACGAAAAAGGGGGGAACTGGAAGCTCACGTACGCCGTCGATCACCTCAAAATTTGCGTCACAATCTGATCAACGTCCAAGATTTAGTCACGTCTCCAAGCACTGATCTACCGCCTGATTGTTTAGATCTTCACGCCGATGGCTGATGGATGCCCCAGATCGTGCCACGCCATAAATACGGTGATTAAATCTTTTTTTATTTATTAATTCAAATTATTTATTTAAAAATTGCAAAAAATGATTAAATATTCAAGAAAATTAATTAAAAATTCTAAAAAATAACTATAAATTCGGGAAAATATTTTTGAGCCCCTGGGTAAATAATTATTGGTTAGAATAATTAATTAGTGCTCTCAAAAAATAAATCGTCACTTTGCAAAATTGAATAAATAGTTCAAAAAATAATTTAAAAATTGGAAAAAATCACCAAGAGTCCAGAAGAGCCTAAGAACAGTCTTGGGTGTATTGCCAACTTAGAAAAACACCGTTACTCCTCAAAAAAGATTCAAACACCCATTTAAGAACTCCAAAAAATTCACGTACGCTCTTGAAACAAAAAAACTACTCCCCAAAGGCTGTGGCTAACAGTCTTCGGGAGTAGGGGGCTCGTGATATGGCCAAAAATGAGATTAAATCGGGACCGTTCAGATCAGGCACGAATCTTAAAGTTTACAGCGGCAAAACGGTAATTTCACCTACAGATGGGTCCGAAATGGGAAATGAGCATCTCTCCCGAAGCCCAATAACCCATAAACGGATCCATTCGACTGGGTACGTGTCCCCACCTGTTAAGGACCAGTTCAGCAGGATATAAAGAAATCCTAGCTCGTCCTTATCTAGTTGAGGTGGTTTTAACCACTTCTATCCATTCACACCAGGGAGTAGGGATTCATTCTTATCCCGAAGCAGATCCCCAGGGCGACTATAAATACCCTTCTACCTCCTACCGTTAGAAGTTGATCACTCTTTGTCTACCTAAAGCTCTTTGATATTCTTTTCTGAGTACTGACAAGAGCATCGGAGGGTTCGTTGCTTGGACAACCCCAGTGTTTCGAACTTTCGTGCAGGTCAACGGGAGCAGCTAGAAGCCAGCTCAACAGCAGTGGAAGAGGTCAGATTTGACCCGTTCGAGTTCTTGCGAATCCACAAATTCATCTGATTGCCCTCACACCAAACTCAACGGCAACACATATCATACACTTTCTTTATTTTATCATTCTCATTTCATAATTACCCATTTTATTAGTTTGTCGACCAGTACCCCACATCATCCCAAATACTGAAACCGCTAGCCCAGTAAATAAGCAACCACTGCCCACCAAGGGTCTTACGCGTCCGATGTTACATCTTCCTCCCAACCTATGCCAGCGAGGGAATACACCACACCATAAGGAGAACTTGGGTAATATACACCGCACCCCAAACATAAATTGGGTAATAAACACCGCACCCCAGATCAACTGGGTAATAAATGCCACACCCCAGATCAACTGGGTAATAAAATACCACCCCCACATATTCTCATTTACTTTATATTCACTAAGTTGATAATTACTTTCCTCGATTATATTATATTTCCTTTTCTTTTTATCAATTTCAACTCTCACTTTTCTTTAGAACCGTGCCTAGGTGAGTAATTCCCACCATTTCCATAGAAATTGCGGGCGAGTAGTTCCTCGACACAATTCCAAGGCATACCCGACTCATATTATATTTTGTTTTTTACTTTAATATTCATTCTTATCTCATAGTGCAATAATATTCATTCTCATCTCACATTAATATTCATTCACATCTCATGATACAACTTCCTTTACTTTTTATTCTCATTTTATAATACCTTTTGCTTTACTTTTCATTTCTTTTCCTTTCTTCATACTTACTCGCCGATATGGTTTAAGTATAGCCATATAATTCCAAAAACATAAACGTATATCACTTCATTAATTTCATATAAATAGACACGCCATTAATATCAAACATATGAATGCACAACTCCATCCGTATACGGTAATTAGATAACTCACCATATAGTTATATAACTATATTTATATCTCATATTTATAAGCATAACTGTAATATCCCGGACGGATATTACATTGAATAATTGTTATTTTATTATTATTTTATTATTATTTTGTTTTAATTCTAAAATCGAATTATTTTGGTGATTTTCGCCCGGTTTGTTCACAAACATTGTCGGAGCGCATATATCAGTCTATGTACATCCGTAGTACATCAAATTGGTAGCGCAATCCTCCGAATTGATAATAAAACTTATTTTATTATTATTTTCAAGATTAGGTTATTTTATACGAATTATATGAAGATTTGTGGTATACGCATATATACGTACATATGCGCGTTATAGCAAATTGTACATTGTGCAAATTAGAGTATTTTTGGACAAGGTGTTTATCTTGTCATCACAACCTAATTAGATGGTTAGGGTTTGATTAGGAGGCTTAATCTAGGATTTTTGTATGCATGAGAAGATTAAGTAAAAACCCCTTCTAGAAACCTTCTCTCCACCACACCCTACCTCCACCAATTCCCACCTCCCCTAGGTCAAAACCGGCCCCATTTTATGGGGGGGTTTTGTGAAATTGTGTGTGTGCACATTTGCACTCTCCACCCTTCTCTCCACCTATAAATACCCCCTCCCTCCACCTTTGTCTCATTTTAGAAAGACAAAAGAAAGAAAGGAAAAAGAATGAGTGAACTACTAACTTGAGAGTTTTTCCTTGTAGGTTTAGTAGGAGTTCTAAGAGCTTAAGAGAAAGAGTAGGAGTGCTAGCTAGTCCTTCCAACAAGAAAAGAAGGTGGGGGTTTCTCTTTTGGTTGTTTGTTTGTTTAAATTGTTGTTTTGGTGTTCCTTCTTCTTCTTATCTCCCTTGTTTGTTTTTGTTCCTTTATATGGGTGTGTTTGTAGTAGTGTAGTTGTATGTGTTTCTTATCTTGTATGCTGTAGCATAACCACCAAAAAGGAAAAAGAGTGATAATAACTTTAATGGAACACACATAAGAAGGAATTGTTAGTAGTTATTGTTTTGACTAATAAAAGAACTAACTACTTGGACTATTTCACTAAGCATATGGAACAATGGCATAAGAAGATGAATGGTGGAGTTGATTGTGTTGTTGAATGAACAACTTGACATGAACATATGCATATGTGTGTACATACCCATTGGGATGTAGAACTCAACAAGAACTTTGACATAAGCATAGTAGAATTATTATATGCATTGAAGATTGTGGACTCAATAAATAAATCTTTTTCTTTTTTGATCTCTACTTGAAATGCTAACTTTTGGTTACAAAAGAAAAGGGAAAAAAAGAAAGGCATGCTAAGTAAGGCTTGTAACTCATTATGTGTAATTATAGATCATAAAGAAAGAAAGAAAGAAGGAAAGATAAATGGCCCTTGTAATACTAGTAACTAGTTAACCATGCTTAGATGATTAGAAAATACCATGTTTAAATGTTGTTTATGCTTGAGTTAGTAGGTATTCATGCTTAATGGTATTCATGCTTAATGATATTCATGCTTAAAACATAGTAGATACTCATGCTTAAGTTAAGGTAACTATCCATGGTTAGTTGTAGTAATTTTTATGTTTATGTTCTATCCATGCTAGAATTGTTGTAGAAACTCATGCTATGTTGTAGGTTGATACTTAACTAGTATACATGTCTAGAATGTTACTAAAACATATACCATGCTTTATGTTAATGCTTAAAGTAGCATACCATGTTTAGGAATGATGTAGACCCATGCTAAGTATATATTCATGCTTAGAATGTTGTAGGATTTATGTTAAAATTTCCTACCATGTTTAGAAATGATGTAGACCCATGCTAAGTATATATTCATGCTTAGAATGTTGTAGGATTTATGTTAAACTTTCCTACCATGTTTAGGAATGATGTAGATCCATGCTAAGTATATATTCATGCTTAGAATGTTGTAGGATTTATGTTAAAACTTTCTACCATGTTTAGGAATGATGTAGACCCATGCTAAGTATATATTCATGCTTAGAATGTTGTAGGATTTATGTTAAAATTTCCTACCATGTTTAGGAATGATGTAGACCCATGCTAAGTATATATTCATGCTTAGAATGTTGTAGGATTTATGTTAAAATTTCCTACCATGTTTAGGATGATGTAGACCATTCTAGAATAGAATGTTGTAGGATTTATGTTAAAATTTCCTACCATGTTTAGGAATGATGTAGACCCATGCTACATATATATTCATGCTTAGAATGTTGTAGGGTTGACGTTAAAATACCTACCATACTTAGGAATGTTGTATGTTCATACTAATTATATATCCATGCTTGGGTTGTGGTGATTAATCATGTTGAGTAGTGGAGATCCATGCTGAAGGTGGTAGTAGAGATACATGTTCTAAGTAGTAAGCATCCATGCTTAAGTTATAGCTTATGCTCAAATTGTAGTAAGTTTCATGTTTAGATTGTAGTAACTATCCATGCTTAAGATTGTTATAAGTGCATGCTAAATCGCATTCATAAACTAAGAGTGTTGAAAGTTGATGGTTATGTTATATATACCATGATTGGTTGTTGGAGGTTGATGCTTACACTTGCATACCATGCTTAAATTGTCATAGGTTAAATAGAAAGAAAGAATAATGTTGTAATTGTAGTAGTAACTACCTTGTTGTAGTTAATGTTAGTAAGGAGCCATACATGCTTGAATGGTATAGTGTAGCATCCTAATTACATGTTGAAATGTACCCATGTTTTATGTTGATTGGGAAAAGAACCCATGGACTCTAGTCGGGTGAGGTTCTAATTTAAGATGGAACCATAGCATGTGAGCACTTGCATTTAAAGGTAATAAGGGTTGGAAAGTTCTAATAATTGTTAGCTTGATAAAAAGCTAGTCGAGGGTCTTCTAATTACCCTAGGGGTCATCGACCATCAAGACCGCGTCCTACCACCTTAGAGTAAATGGATAGATCTCACCTCGGGCATCGACGGATCTTAACCGATGTAGGTTGACCGTGGGCCGAGAGTGTTGGTAGAATCCAAGTTAGGGGTAGGGATGAGTGAGGGAGATCTCATTACTAAAGTCTTGGATCGAGGGACTACGAGTTGGGCCATGATAATCTAAGTTCGAAACTATGTAAGATTGCGTAGGAGTAGTAACATCATTAGGGTAGTGACTTATAAAGATCATTTACTTAGACCCTTTGCCAGAAGGAGAGGAGCTGGTTGTAGGGGACGCCTCACGACCTACTTGTCCCTTGGGGCAGACCTTAGGTGGTGATATTGGGTTGTACCTTCCCGTCAAAGGGATACGTACGGTGCCGTCTCACAAGTTGGGAGCACGGGTTGCGTATCTCGTGCTGTTAATTCCTGAAATACCGTGACTTGGGGTGCCACAGGATGCATTGCGCAGTCCTGCACTTGCGAGACCCTAGGGGTGCCACAGGGTAGGCTTTGCGCTACCCTGCGCTAGCGAGACCCTATGATTTTGGATTTTTGAATGAGGCCCGATATACTGGGCAATAGTGGCAAACATGGACACCACTATATGACTGCAGTAATGGAACTAGACCGTACCTGTAACCTTGTTTTGAGTGAGGTCCGCATGCCAGGTAGTAGTGGCAAAAGGAGACACCACAAGCAGACTGCATAAGGGGACTTGACCCCTTCTGCAACCTCACTAGTCACGGGGTACTGTCAGGAACAGGACTGTGTACAATTAGAAATTCATAATGCAGGTTCAATCCCTATATATGGAGAAAACGGCTTAAGATGGGGCGCATGTAGTATGGGCTGCATGTTGCTTCGGAGACTTACTGGCATTAGAATAGGAGCATCCCAGTTTTAGTTAAATATCGCATTAGAGTCTAGTCATAGCACTCACGAACACTTAAACTACACCAACACCATTGCCATGCTTTGTATGTTGTTTGGAAGATTCGCTGCTTTGTTATCAGCCTTTAAGCGTCAGTGAATACTGACGTCCCCACTTTCATAGGTACTGGATCGCCAAAGTACAAGGGCGAGATTCAGGAGGACTCAAGGCAAGGAAAGCAAGGAGTCAATGTCATGTTAGTTCCGCTGTAACATGTATGGGGATTATCTATTAGTTGAGAAGTACTCAAGTGAGAGTTACCAAGTGTTTTTCTTCATTCCTTGTACTCTGATGTAAGATGTTGAAGGTTGTAATACTCAGGAATGTATAGGTAATATTGTAACTCTATTGTAATGTATTGCAGTTGTATAATATTCAGACTTGTAATACATTAGGGTGTTGAATAAAAAGTTTTAAATTCTCCTGTTTTTCTGTGTATTGTGACTAATTGAAGAAAAGGTCTTAGCTCGTGTCTCGGTTTTCCCAGTATATGGAAATCGGGGCGCTACAATAACTTTAACCATATAGGTATTGTCAATATATATAGACCAACCATATAGTTATATAACTATATTTATATCTCATATTTATAAGCATAACTTTAACCATATAGGTATTGTCAATGTGTATATATATATATATATATATATATATATATATATATATCCTGTAATATATTCATATATCCCTTTATCAAGTAAAATGCACAACTCCATATTATCATCACCAGTATCGTCTGTACATGTATATATACTCAAATTCCAAAATTTTCTGTAATGTTATACGGATAAATATAACGATCAGTAAAATAGTATTACCAATGATATCATAAAACCATCTCAACATCATCACCGATATCCTAGCATCATTATCATAATATAATATTAACAAGAATGTCACCAATAATGAATATCACTAATATAGCAATATAACATTAATAAGAATGTCACCAATAATAAATATTGCCAATATCTTAATACAGCATTAACAAGAATGTCGCCAATAATAAATATCACCAATATATATATATCCAACGTTATATGATTACATAGATCGCCACCATCCAAGGGTCTTACGCATCCTTCAAGACTAAAGCCAATAGCTCAGTCAAATAAATCCACAACGCTGTCCACCAAGGGTCTTACGCCACACATCGCTGCCCACCAAGGGTCTTACGCAGCACATCACTGCCCACCAAGGATCTTACGCATCACATCACCGCCTACCAAGGGTCTTACGCAGCACATCGCTGCCCACCAAGGGTCTTACACATTCCCTCAAGACCTAAGCCGATAGCTTAGTTAAATAAATTCACCAATATATATATGTATATATATATATAACACCAATATACAAATATACTATCACCCATATAATATCTCTAATAATATCACCAAGAATATCACCCACAATCCCATCTGGGTAATATAACACCAAGTATTTATAGCATTATTTCTTTTCCATCCCCCTCATGTTCATAAATGGATAAAATACACCGAGTATATAATCAATCTAACATCATATCTATATTATCATCTATAAAAGTGTAAAATAGATGCATGACCCCATTTTCCCATATTCCTCTCTCTATATTTATATATACCCATCCTTTGAATAATTTAATAAAATATCAGATGTAAAATAAACAGAATCATACTCACCTGCCAAAACGCAAAAACTCGGTATACGGCTCCTCAGCTATATGCCTGTGGTTGCTACCACCGCCTATTACCAAGTTTGAATATCAATTAGTGTTAAAAACTCCCAAACCAGTCCAAATTTATAGGTTCTTACAAGCATTTCATCGAATGCCCGGCGTGCGTTATGCATATGCACACACACACAATTCTATTAATTAGGTTTTAAGCCTACAAAATCCTCCAAAATTTATTCTAAATTATTTCTCATAATTTTCAACAATTCCTAATGCCAATCTCTAACAAATTTCAAAGAGAAACTCTTCTAAATTCAAACCCAAAACCTAACTCTTTTCAAATTTACTCCTACCATATCAATTAAAGAATTAATTGCTTCTAACATGAAGATTATCCCTTAATCTCCCTACTACCATATTTCTCTTGTCAAAAATTAAAAACATACAATCCTATACAATTTAAAAAAACTAATTCTCACATTCCAAAAAGTCAATCCGAGAAACCAACACCGGGATATTAACGAGCACTCAACCTTCAACCAAAATCCTCAAAAATCCGAGCATGAAGTGGTTTCGATCCGGTGAATTCGCAAACCCTAGGGTTGGGGTTCGTTGGATTTTCGTTTCGGTCGGCAGAAGAGAAGAAGGAGAGAAGAAATGAAGGGGGTGGCAATCTTGTAAATATGTAGGGTTTAAATAGTAAAGTGGTTAGGGTTATGGGCTTAGGCCCAAATCTTATAAAAATATAGTATTTCAAGGGTTATTTTCAACCCCGAACTCCAAAATTAATCCTTATAAAGTAGAATAACCCAATTAATATAAGAAATTATACTCAAAGTCGTAGATTAACTAAAATTAAGATATAAAAATCAATAGTTAAGGATTTTTAAAAAGACGGGTGTTACACATACGGTGAGAGCCATATGATCTAACTTGGAGAAGAATTGGACTTCAATCAGATTATCCAAACCTGGACCATATACAGTCGCTACCCCCGATGTGGTTGACTACCCTCAAAGGGCGGTCAACTGCAATGAATCCAAATCCATCTAGAGAGCACCAGAAGTTGATTGTCCATATGGACAATCAACTACTTCCTGAAGATTGTTGCTTCTGTCGCTTGTTGTTGCTGTTGTTGTCTTTCTTCTTTTTCGACCATTCGCTTCAATTCCTCTTCTCGTATCAGCGTCTTCTTTTCACATCGAACTAGTATGCAAGATATAAACCAAATAATCTCCACCTTGGATTGCAAACTCATGCTTCCACACTTGTGTGATTACACTCTTTCAGACTCTTTCTCATTTCTCTTTCCAAACAACTCGGTTCAGTGACTTATTCTACTGATTGAATCTACCTCCACCTATTATTTCTCCAATCAGATGCTCACTTCAAGGCCACACCCCTGTAAGTGCCAACACGAAGGCACCATTCTCCATACAAACTCCACCTACACAGAGGCACTCTCCACCTCCCGATAATATTCGAATGTCACAGTCTCGTTTCAATGATTCTGGTGACAGTGGACTATATAATGCTTTAGGAACAATGAGCTTGCAAACACTCGGTCGAGTTTTTCTGTTCCCCCAAAGCTGGTAGAGACTGTGCTAACTCTGCCCAATATCTCTCTTACCCTTCATCACCTTAAGATAACTTTTTCAAAATGATAGAACTCCACATCGAGCTATGTACATGCAGCGTTGTGCTTCTAGAGCAGGGTTGGCAACCGAGTTGGGTCAACCCTGCCTGGGCCCGCCCACATTTGACCCGAACCGGTTCGACTTGGTTCGTGTTTGGGTCAAACCCGCAAACCTAAAATGGTCGGACCAGGTCAAGAAAACAACAACAAAAAACTCACTCGATCCGGCCCGTTTAACGGGTAACCCGACACAACCCGACCCGCAACCCACCGGGTCCAATGGTTGCAAATGTAACCAATTACTGCTGCATTTTTTTTTCTTTTTTTTCTTTGGGGGGGGGGTGCCTATAAAAATCCCTACATTTACTCAACTTTTTTCACAAATTCACTATACTCTCCATCTACCGACTCTCTTACTCTCTCAACTTTCTATTACTACTACTACTCTAAATCTACTTCAACAAAAAAACAATAAAGAAGTAAAGAATTTCGATCGTGTCGAAGCTACTACGTCTAATACCAACTCTCTCTACTACTCAAATTCTTGTCGAAGCTCACTTTCTCTCTACGATTCTACTACATATTTTCTCAAGTGAAGAAGCTTAATTGCTTGAATTCATTTTGTTTACTCAACTCTTTTTATTATTTTCTCTCTCAACTCTATATTCGTGATTGACACAAATTTTATGACTAAATCTCAAACGAGGAAAATCCGAGCATAGGACATAAGATTTGTAACGTCTTGTTTGTAACTTCAGTAAATGGCTAGTAGATTTCGGGACTAATTGTTCTTCGGGACCCGTCCCTTCAACCTTCTTTTGTTTAAAACTAACTTTTACTTGTACCCGTCCCTTCAACCTTCTTCTATTTGTAACTTCTACTACATTTTTTACAAATCTTATGTCGTATGCTTGGATTTTCCTCGTTTGAGATATAGTCATAAAATTTGTGTACCCGTCCCTTCAACAAAAGATCAATCCTAGGACCGGGCAAGTAGATAGCCATAGTTATGATCCCGAAATCGTTCTTCGGGAAATGGCTAGATTAGATATTAAGGAAGAGTTACCATTTTCCTATTCCGAGAGTAGGAACCTAGATACCTTCAACTAAAATGCACTAAATCCACATTTCAAAAGAATTCCTAAAAACACATTTAAGACCGATTGTTTTAAACTTTATTCCAAAATGAGAGATGTTTTAATTGCACTTTTGTATTTTTTAACTTGTAGAGTATCATTAACGGCCAATTGTTGAAAAGGTTGTAACGTTATTCCCATGATGGGTATAACTTGTCATTGGATCAATAGTGATTGGCTCCTTCAAAAGAGAATCATATCACTTGCCGTTTTTCCGTACCCCCATAGTTGTATGGTTATCGCAATACATATTTTAGAAGTTTGTGATTTATTTCATATTTTTGATATAATTTTTTTGATTAGTTTTGATAATGTCTTCAACAACACTAGTTCGATTAGTACATTATAACAACAGTTGGCTCCTCCATTCTTAAAATTTTTCATGTTAGATGTGTATGTCATATTTTAAATTTATGTGTACAATATGCAGTGAAAGTAGCTCATCCATGTGTGAATGCAATTAGAAATTGTGTATATTTCATCGCTTTGAGTGATATTATGCTTCAACAATTTGAAGAATGGTGTAATCTTAAGTGAGTACATTTTAGAAAATTCCCTAAAGATCTTAAACACCGATGGAATTCTACTTTCGACTTATTAAATATTGTTACTCAATACAAAGCGGTTATAAATGATTTTTATCTTCCAAAAAATATGAAAAATTTTCAAATGACTCCCGAATCATGGTATTTTGCCGAAAGTTTGTTGAAATTTTTGGAACCTATTAAAACTGCAACTGTGATGTTTTCAAA
This sequence comes from Hemerocallis citrina, assembly GCA_017893485.1. Taxonomy (NCBI): domain Eukaryota; kingdom Viridiplantae; phylum Streptophyta; class Magnoliopsida; order Asparagales; family Asphodelaceae; genus Hemerocallis; species Hemerocallis citrina. Next base: position 46,016,914 of record CM030359.1, read on the forward strand.
ATATTATGCTTCCACTTCTAGTAGTTTTTTTATTTAAATAATTACTATAATGCAAACTTTTCAAAAAATGCTTTCAGACTCTAACATTAGTCATATTGTTATTCCCGCTTATGATAAATTTTTGAAGTATTTTAATCATCCTCCAATATTTTATTGTAATGCTAAAGTAATGGATCATCGAATAAAATTATAAGAGTTTTATTGAAATATTTTTTTACTTTACTTAAAGAAGACTCTCAATATGAATGTAATGATTATTTAGAACAATTTGAGTTGACATTGAACAACTTGTATGATTTTTATGATAGAACTTATGCATCTAGTGGTACAACACGCTAAACTAGTATATCAACTTTTTCTTCTTCTTCTTATAGAGGTAAGGGTAAGAGTACATTAGAAGATACCACTACTAATTTACTTGCTCGTATTCAATCTAAAAAATCTAGGACTAATGCACCTAATGAATTAAACTGGTATAATTCACAATGTAGTGAGAGTTATAGTTCTATGATTGAGAATGGTGGAAAGAACATGAAACTCTTTTTCCAATTATTTCACATATGGCTAGGGATCTACTAACCCCTCCTGTGTCTACAATTGTATCAGAAAGTGATTTTTTCTCAAGTGGCAGGATTTTAATAGATTACAGGAATCACTTGAAGTCAGATTCATTGGAGATACTCGTGTGCACCAAGATTGGATGAAAACTGAAGACATAACTCAAGGTAAAGCAGTCGATACCTCAATAAGTGGAAGCAACTCACCTGAAGATCAACAAGCCGAGTAGGGAATTTAAGGCGATGAGATCCTAGGTTTAGGTTAAGAAGAGGTGCACGAAAGTAGTCTTTTCAATCTAATTCTAGGTTATCTCGGATTCTAGATTATCTCCTTAAACATGTAATTCAATAAATTTGTATTTTTTAAAAAAAAATTAATGACATTTATTTGAGTGTGATCTGATTATTGTAAAAACTTATCCAAAGTTGAAATGAATAATATCTACACTTTTGTTTCATTATTAAACATGTTCTACATTTATCTATTTTTTTGGATGTAAAGTGTTAAACAAAAAAATTTAAAATACCGGCCCAACCAGACCGGCCCAACCCAGGTAGGGTTAGACCCATAATGGTTGTGAGTTGGTTCGGGTCGAGGTTTTGGAATTCAAACCCAGCTTGGCCCGGGTACTCTCCCAACCCGGCCCTGGACCGCCCCTTAGCTAGGAAAACCTGCCGAGTTGGGCCAGAAGCGGTTCACGAGGCCAGAATTGGCCTGCGGGGCCCAGTTGCCAACCTTATTCCAAAGTTCTCCCAGATATCATGCTCCATTTCATCAAAGGAATATGCATGACCTTCTCCAGTGTGTATCCCTTTCCGTCTGACATCTTCGATTCAACTATTCTCTCACACATTACTTCACAAATCTCACTAATCATCGTTTCACATAACAACCTGATGTAGACTTGTAAGTAGAAACCATCTCCCTCTCAGAGAAAATATGTGAAGAAATACCCCAATAAAAAATTCAGCACGAATCCACATCTAAAAAAAATGAAACTAGAAGACAGTCTAATTTTTCACCTGATCCAGTGGCACTGACCATGTTGGCACCCCCTGATTTAACCACTTACAATAGTCTCTATTGTAATGCATAATCCCTCTTTAACAGTGGCAACGAACCCCACCCTTGCATTCACTTTCCGTTCTAATTGAAGTACCATTTACCACCAAGCAATTCACAAGTAGACAACGATTTCTGACTCTCCTTCCTAAGTGCATCCTTCTCCAAGCCCACAACCACACCTGTTGAGGAAAAATTCTCATTAGCAGATTTTCCATCTAGCATGGTGGTTATCAAGTGGAATGAATTTGTCCATAAATATATCCAGTTGTTTAAGCTCATCTACGTAAATCACCCTCAGTTCAGATAACTCCGTATTGAACTCCACTACATGATCTTGAAGAGTGGTATATTTCTTCATTGAAAGATATCATTGCCTTCTCTTTTAGTACATCCAATCTTTTAAGGGAATTTCGAGTAGTCAGTTCTGAGTCTCCCAAAGACTCACCATACTTCTCTCCTAAAAAACATCGCACCTGGCGTCGCTCATCAATGTCAACTGGATTAAACCAAGGCTTCTGAATAAATCTCCTCTCAATTCTTCTACTTTGTGCTTATTGATATCCCTTTATATCCTTCTACTTCCTCAACAATATGGCACTTGGCATCACTCGTCAATGACAATCGGATTAAACTAAGACTTCTGAATAAATCTCCTCCCAATTCTTCTCTATGTACTGATTGATATCCCTTTATCTTCTTCTAGGGCTAGATACAAGCCTTGTTGAACTGATGCATCGTGCATGTCCTCCTTCCAGAGATCAAAGTTAATTTTACCATTGAACCGCTTGATCTTAGTGAATTAATCTATCATCTCAAAGGAACTCGAGCAACCCATTTCTGCAACATGGTGCTCTGATACCAATTGTTAGAAATTTTGTGCTTCGTTTATGCGACTTGATTACTACAAACCACAAAGAAAAATAACAAATCAAACTAAACACACCAAAGCACATAATTTTGTCACGGTTTGCGTGAACCCTAATCGGAGAAGAAATAATCGAGATGATATTTAACTAAAGAAAGATACAAGAGTCAACCACTCTCATTTCGACCTTCTATATCTCTTAAGTCTCACAAGAAGATACTTGTTTTTTAAAAAGAAAAATTCCCAAACTCACTACAATGAAGCACTCTCTCTTCCCTCCAAAAGGAGGTCGTTATATATATATATATATATATATATATATATATATATATATATATATATATATATATATATATATATATATATATATATAACGACCTCCTTTTGGAGGGAAGAGATAGTGCTTCATATATATATATATATATATATATATATATATATATATATATATATATATATATATATAAGCAGTGCTCCATTGCAAACGAGTTTGTTTTCACAGACCCTTGAAAACAGCGTTTCTGGCCGTTGGATCAAGTTCGTCTTGATCCAACGGCCGTGACCGAGCCCGCCCATCACCCATCTCACTTAATTGGTGGAAGGGTAATTTGGGAATTTCTTCCCAAATAACTCTTCGCCTCATTCGCTCTAAAATTTCGAATGAACCGACCGTTGTTTGAAACAATTTGAAAAAGACCTGTAGTTCAAGATCATTTGTATTTTTTTTATGAAACCCAAAAGAAGAAATGAAAAGAAAATTGTAAATGTATAATTGTATATAATTTTTAGAATTTCTAATTGTATATTGTATATAGATAGAGGAGGAAATAATGATGTGGAAAATAAGACATGGATTTTATACAATTGACACTGTACAACAATTTTGAAAGGGATGAAGCCTAGCTTGGTAGCGCGTTTGTTTTGGGTACAAAATGTCACGGGTTCAATTCCTGTCATCACTACCTATTACTTTTCCCATGGGCAGTAACGAAGAATAAATAATAAATTGAGTAAGATCGATGAAAATCGATCATAATCTTTCTTTCCTTTTATTTTTGCAGACCAGTGTATGCAAGACGCATTGGAGGTACAAAAACAAATATTTTTCTTTACTATCTCCTGTCATAAGAAAGCGCTCTTAGTTCAGTTCGGTAGAATGCGGGTCTCCAAAATCAGATGTCATAGGTTCAAATCCTACAAAGCATGATTCCATTTATGTTATTTCGAATCACAATAACTTAACAAAATACAGTTGAATTGCAACTTACATTTGACCTCCCACAAGTAGGAGGTCCGTGAAGAAAAAAAAAAATTCAATCAAAGGTCCAACTGATCCCCGCGTCTGTATTGTAAATATGCAATTACAAATAATCCTGCTAAAGGAATAGGATTTAGACCTTAGACGATTCCAAATAGAAAAGCTTCAATCATTTCGATTTGTTTGAGGAGATAAAAAGAAAGGTAAGATCTATCCCTAAATATTAATCTGAAAAGTCCATGAATCTCAATGACCAAGAACTCACAATATGACAAAGAATTGGCAAATGACATGTGAAAGACCGTAGAATACCTGAAGTCAAAATATTAATTTTGATGAACCTTGTTCATTCAATTCAGTTTTCATTTCAAATAATTCATATCTTGTTCAAACTAATCAATAAAGCTGAAGTTATAGTTGAAGCAGCCAATAAAACCGAAATAACTAGTTATAATAGGCATGAAAGAACTAAATTAGATATTTTACTTTTCTACATAGGTTGATAAAAAACTTACCTAAGTTACCACTTTTTCAGATACGATGAAAAAATCAATTAACAGAATTTGTTTCGTTCTAATTGAAATCTATTGATTCATCAGTCATTATAGATAGTAGGAATTTATAAATAGAAAAAAAAAAATGAATTGTGACATCGATCAATCCTGTGATTTCTAAATCAATAGATTCATTGTGCAATTTGTGAGTTGAATAAAGGAATAGTAATAAGAACTAACTGTGTCGTGTAATTTTGGAATATAAGAATTTTAAATTTTAGTTGAAAATTATGTTAATTTTGTTATTTTTCCATTTAATAAGATCTATTCCATTATTCTTTGAAGTTCTATTCTATAATTCTGTTTTTCCATGTCAATGAGTTCTTCCGTCTTGTAGATCAGTCAAGAAAGAACCTTGTTTTGGATCGAATAGAACAATCAATATCTGTAATGTCACCATTGATTGTTCCAACTATGTTTCGTTTCCTTCATCAAAATTACTTGAAATAAATATAAAATTTTCGAAAAAAAAATGGGAACAAAAAAAAGGTTTATATATTTTACATATAATTGAATTGTATGAATATAAGACTTACTGTCTTTTATTCTTTCATTTAAAGGAGTTATTAGAATAGAACCCATTGATTCACACTTTCACAAGATCTTTACTTTCTATTACGAGGTCAATACTGGAAACCTTATAAACCTTATAAAATAAGGATAAATAATTTGAGAAATTTTCCATTGATCTATTGAATAACATACAGTTCAGTTATGCATAGACAAGGAACAAAAAAGAACAAAGAAACTATGTAGTTATAGTATTTCGTCTCAATCAGTATCAAGACTGCGTTGCTATGCTAGAGGAAGGATAGTGTTGCCGCTGAAATCGGTGTGGGGGCAAACAGATAGATTTGTGGATTCGAGGGAATGTGAATAGTCAAACCTGAACGACTTCACCGGAGTTTGACTGAGATCCTCTCGCCGTTAACCTGTAAAAAGTGCGAGACACCGAGGTTGATTCCGGCGATGCACCCTCCGATGCTCTTGTTGTAATATCCCGGACGGATATTACCGTATATAAATTATTATTTTATTATTATTTTGTTTTAATTCCAAAATTAGAATATTTTGGTAATTTTCACCCGGTTTGTCCGTAGACATTATTTGTATCCAGATATCGGTCAGTATACATCCGTATTATATCAAATTGATACCCTGATCTTCCGAACTGATAATAAAATTTATTTTTATTATTATTTCCAAGATTTAATTATTTTTATACTGATTATGCGAAGATTTTTCGGTATACGGATGTATATGCGCACGTACGAGTAGTATGTCGATTAGTGCATTATACGAATTGTGTGTTGTGTATTTTTGACAACACTTATTTTGCTATGACAAAACCTAGTAGGGATGGTTAGGGTTTGATTAGGAGGTTAAACCTAGGGGTTACAAAGACATAAGGGATTAAGGAGATTACTAGAAAATATCTCTCCCACACCACACCTCCACCACATAACACCTCCTCCACCTCACCCCTACTTCCCCTAGGGGTATGGCCGGCCTCAACCCTTCCTTGGGTTTTTTGTAAATGTGAGTGCACATTTTGCACTTATCCCCTCCTATCCTCTCCTATAAATACCCCCTCTTTCTCCTCCTTCTCTCATTTTTTAGAAAGATCAAAAAGAAAGAAAGAAAGGAAAGGAAAAAGAAAGAGAGAACACCATACTAATTTGAGAGTTCTCTTGTAGGTTTAGTAAAAGATTTCTAAAGCTAGGGGAAGGAGAAGTTTAGCTAGCAAGTTCTTCCTACAAAGTAAAATAAGGTGGGGGTTCTCCATATTTGTTTGTATGTTTGATTGTTTGTTTGTATTATTGTTTTGATGATTCTTCTTCTTCTTATCCTCCTTGTTTATTTTCTTTTTGGTATGGATGGTTTGACGTAGTATGGTTGTAGGAGTTCTTATTTTGAATGTTGTTAGTAAAGGAACTAACTACTTGGACAAAAATGACACATGCATATGAACTTTTACATACAACCACTTAAGGTTGTAGGACTTGAATGTGGGCTATACATAAAGCATATGAACACTTTTATACAACCATGTTTGGTTGTAGGACTTGTACTAAACTTGGACTAAAAAGATAAGCATATGGTTGGACCAAATAAAAAGATCTTTTCTTTTATAATCACTAGTTGTAAAAAGATCTTTTCTTTTATAAACACTAGTTGTAGAATGAATAAAAAGATCTTTTCTTTTATACTCACTAGTTGTAGAATGAATAAAAAGATCTTTTCTTTTATACTCACTAGTTGTAGAATGAATAAAAAGATCTCCCTTTTTATGATCACTAGTAATAAATAAATGCCAATAAAGATTAGTAGGCATTTAAGTAGTAGTAGTATGTTGTTGAAATAAAAGTAGCATATTGTTAAATTAAAGTAGTAGTAGTATGTTGTTAAAATAAAGTAGTAGTAGTATGTTGATTAAATAAAGTAGTAGTGGTATGTTGATAAAATAAATAAGTAGTAGTAAGTGTTTTATATCCATAAAGTAGTAGTAGTAGTAGATAGTTGTATGTTGTGTTCTTGATTAAAATGAAGTAGTAGTAGTGGTAGATAGTTGTATGTTATGTTCTTGGAGTAGTAGTAGTAGTAGATAGTTATAGATGGTTATTTTATGTTCATAAAGTAAATACCATGCTAAGATTGTATTAGATTAATTTAAAAATGCTTAGGATGTTGTAGGATTCATTCTAAAATTCCTACCATGCTTAGATTAATTTAAAAATACTTAGGATGTTGTAGGATTCATTCTAAAATTCCTACCATGCTTAGATTAATTTATTTATGCTTAGGATGTTGTAGGATTCATTCTAAAAATCCTATCATGTTTAGATTAGTATAAATATGCTTAGGATGTTGTAGGATTCATTCTAAAAATCCTATCATGCTTAGATTAGTATAAATATGCTTAGGATGTTGTAGGATTCATTCTAAAATTCCTACCATGCTTAGATTAATTTATTTATGCTTAGGATGTTGTAGGATTCATTCTAAAAATCCTATCATGTTTAGATGAGTATATTTATGCTTAGGATGTTGTAGGATTTATTCTAAAAATCCTATCATGTTTAGATTAGTATATTTATGCTTAGAATGTTGTAGGATTCATTCTAAAAATCCTATCATGTTTAGATTAGTATAAATATGCTTAGGATGTTGCAGGATTCATTCTAAAAATCCTATCATGCTTAGATTAGTATAAATATGCTTAGGATGTTGTAGGATTCATTCAAAAATTCCTACCATGCTTAGATTAATTTATTTATGCTTAGGATGTTGTAGGATTCATTCTAAAAATCCTATCATGTTTAGATTAGTATATTTATGCTTAGGATGTTGTAGGATTCATTCTAAAAATCCTATCATGTTTAGATTAGTATATTTATGCTTAGAATGTTGTAGGATTCATTCTAAAAATCCTATCATGTTTAGATTAGTATATTTATGCGTAGGATGTTGTAGGACTCATTCTAAAATTCCTATCATGTTTAGATTAGTATAAATATGCTTAGAATGTTGTAGGATTCTTTCTAAAATTTCCTATCATGTTAGATTAATTTATTCATGCCTAGAATGTTGTAGGATTTGTTCTAAAATTTCCTATCATGTTTAGGGATGATATTCATGCTTAGAATGTTGAAGGATTTGTTCTAAAATTATCTACCTTGTTTAGGAGTGATATACATGTTGTAGGATTTATTCTAAAATTACCCATCATGTGTAGGAATGATATACATGTTGTAGGATTGATGCAAATTAATCTACCATGTTTAGATGTACATATATATATACTTAGGAATGTTGTATGTTCATACTAGTAGTTATCCATGCTTTGTAAGACATTCATGCTAGTAGTTATTCATGCTTAATAAGATTCATGCTAGTAGGAAGGTTGTATACCATGCTAGATTAATTGATCTATGCTTAGATGATTGTAGGAAAGTAGTATACCATGCTAGAATAATTTATCTATTCTTAGATAATTGTAGGAAAGCATATACCATGCTAAATTAATTTATCTATTCTTAGATAATTGTAGGAAAGTTGTATACCATGCTAGATTCATTTATTTATACTTAGATTGTAGTAGGAATCATTATACACGTTTATAATGTTGTAGGATTGATGTTTAATTAACCTACCATGTTAGAACATTGTAGGAGTATTATGGTGAGTGGTTATGTTATGTACCATAATTAGATTGTCATGGATAGATGCTTGCAATTGTATGCCATGCTTAAAGTACTATAGGATGAAGTAATAAGGGTCGGGAAGACCACTAGTAATAGTTAGTCTGATAAAGGCTGTTATGTCGCCTTCGGTCCTTCATTAGTAGAATACCGACCATAGACTATTAGTAGATTCTTCTGTTGCTTCTAATAATAGAAGATCAAGTTTGTTAGTAAGCACGTTTGGTTGCTTTTGAGATTGATTACCTGTACGATTGTTTGCATATGGTTGTGCTCGTACGCGGCTCGACTGGCTCGTATGTAGCTGTGGGTCTCATACGTAGCTTATTTGGCTCGTATGTAGGTTATTGTCTCGTACGCGGCTCGACCGGCCCGTGCGTAGCTGTTGGTCTCATACATAGCTTATTTGGCTCGTATGTAGGTTGTTGTCTCGTACGCGGCTCGACCGGCCCGTGCGTAGCTGTTGGTCTCATACGCGGCTTATTTGGCTGGTATGTACGTGGTTATCTCCTACGAGGCCCGCCTGGCTCGTAGGTAGTTAGTATTTCATACGTAGCTTATTGGCTCGTATGTGGTTGTTACTTGTGTATAGCTTGTTAGCTAGTACACAGTTTGTTGTGCTCGTCTAAAGTGATATTACCACCCTAAGGGCTATCGACCATCAAGACATATGTTTTCTTACCCTAAGAAACTGTGGAGGAGTCACTCTTTGTGTACCGTCGAATCTTAACCATGGTAGGTTGATCGAGGACCAGAGTATAGACGAAATCCAAGTTTAGAATAACGGCATGCATGTATATCCGCACTGCCGAAGTCTTGGATCGATGAGCCACGAACCGGATCCCGAGGGGTTCCGGTAAGTCTAGGTTATGCAGCCTATTAGAGTTGTCTTGCAAAGTCTAAATTAAGGCCTAGCATATTGTGGTTATAATATTGTCCTCCTTAGGAGTGTTCAGGGCTAGGGACATTATTAGGGTAGTGACTTATAAAGATCATTACTTAAAACCTTTGCCGGAAGAGAGGAGTCGGTTGTAGGGGGCACCTTATGACTAACTCGTCCCTTGAGGCAGACCAGGTGGTGTTATTGGGTTGTACCTTCCCGTCAAAGGGATACGTACGGTGCCGTCTCACAAATTAAGGACACGGGTTGCGTATCTCGCGCTGTTGATTCCTGAAGTACCGTGGCTGGGGTGCCACAGGATGCATTGTGCAGTCCTGCGTTTTCCAGACCCCAGAGGGTGCCACAGGGTAGGCTTCGCGCTACCCTGCGCTTGCGAAACCCTATAGTTTGATTTTGTAATGACGCCCGATACATTGGGTTCGTCTATTTTGAGAAAGGTCCGGTTAGCCGGGTCGCAGTGGAGAACATAGACACCACTAGCGAAATGCATTAGTGGGACTTGACCACATCTGCAACCTCATAAGTCACGTGTAGCTGTCAGGAACAGGTTGTGTACAATTAGAATTCATAGCGCAGGTTCAAATCCCTATATATGGAGAAACGGCTTGAGAAGGGTCGCATGTAGTATGGGCTGCATGTTGACTTCGGAGACTTGCTGACATTAGAATAGGAAGCATCCTAGTTCTATTTAAGTATCGCATTAGAGTCTAGTCATAGCACTCACAAACACTTAAACTACACCAACACCATTGCTATATTTTGTATATTGTTTGGGAGATTCGCTGCTATATGATCAGCCCTTAAGCGTCAGTGAATACTGACGTCCCCACTTCCATAGGTACTGGATCGCCGAAGTACAAAGGCGAGATTCAGGAGGACTCAAGGCAAGGAAAGCAAGGAGTCAGTGTTATGTTTAGTTCCGCTGCAGTATATGTATTGATTATCTATTATTTGAGAAGTACTCAAGTGAGAGTTACCAAGTGTTGTTCTTCATTCCTTGTACTCTGATGTAATTTGTTGAAAGTTGTAATACTTGGGATTGTAAAGGTAATATTGTAACTCTATTGTAATGTATTGCAATTGTATAATGTTCAGACTTGTAATACATTGGGTATTGAATAAAAAGTTTTAAATTCTCCTGTTTTTCTGTGTATTGTGACTAATTGAAGAAAAGACCCTGGCTCGTGTCACGGTTTCCCAGTGTATGGAAATCGGGGCGCTACAGAGTGGTATCAGAGCTAACTTCAATTTACAGTCCAACACAGCAGGAAAATTAAAATTGGATACCTTTTAGGAGTCGGGTCTTAGTTAGTTGTAGGCAATTGTAATTCATATTGTTGTTCCTTTCAACTTATGTTTTATGATTTTCCTATATCTGGACTAATTCCCGTATGTATATTTTAGGATGGTATTCGAAGATATCCTAACCGAGCATGTAATGATGGAGGAGAGTGAGCCAATTTCAAGGGATGATCTGATGATCTCGAATGAGGAGCCGAAGGAGATTTCACTACAAGTTAACCTCAAGATGAACTCGCCTTCACCACCGCGAGGGCCAAGTATGGATCAACACAGGGCGGCGTCGGCTAGCATATATCGAGAAATGATGAAGCTAATGAAGTACGTAGCCAGGATAGATCGTCAAGCTAACCAACTGGGTGAGGCTTGCATAGCTACATTAGCAGGCATGGCGGAGGAGCGGAAATATTTCAACGCCAGATTAGCACAACTACGACGTGAGTGGGAGAAAATTCTAGAGACCGCCAAGGTTATAGTATGCCATTTTTGTGAGGAAGATGGGCACGAGCAATCAGTCTGTCCACGACGATAAGGAAAAAGACCTACACCTGCATCCAGATTTGAGAACCAAAGTCAGAAACAGAAGACTCAGAAAACAAGGGGCAGAATTAGAGGTGCCAACCCGGGAAGTTGTTTCTTATGTGGCGAGCGAGGTCATTTCAGGAAACAATGTCCAATGAAGAACTCTCGGGCGGAAACCAGTACATGTTTCAACTATGGGGAGATTGGTCATATTGGGTTGTACCTTCCCGTCAAAGGGATACGTACGGTGCCGTCTCACAAGTTGAGGACACGGGTTGCGTATCTCGCGCTGTTGATTCCTGAAGTACCGTGGTTGGGGTGCCACAGGATGCATTGTGCAGTCCTGCGTTTGCCAGACCCCAGAGGGTGCCACAGGGTAGGCTTCGTGCTACCCTGTGCTTGCGAAACCCTATAGTTTGATTTTGTAATGACGCCCGATACATTGGGTTCGTCTATTTTGAGAGAGGTCCAGTTAGCCGGGTCGCAGTGGCGAACATAGACACCACTGGAGAAATGCATTAGTGGGACTTGACCACATCTGCAACCTCATAAGTCACGTGTAGCTGTCAGGAACAGGTTGTGTACAATTAGAATTCATAACGCGGGTTCAAATCCCTATATATGGAGAAACGGCTTGAGAAGGGTCGCATGTAGTATGGGCTGCATGTTGACTTCGGAGACTTGCTGACATTAGAATAGGAAGCATCCTAGTTCTATTTAAGTATCGCATTAGAGTCTAGTCATAGCACTCACAAACACTTAAACTACACCAACACCATTTCCATATTTTGTATATTGTTTGGGAGATTCGCTGATATATGATCAGCCCTTAAGCGTCAGTGAATACTGACGTCCCCACTTCCATAGGTACTGGATCGCCGAAGTACAAAGGCGATATTCAGGAGGACTCAAGGCAAGGAAAGTGTAATACCCTGACTTTTCTAATATATGAAAGATTATTCATTTTTATATATAGTATACTTGTGTAATATTTTTCAACATGATGAATAAGAACATTGTTTTTATAAAGTATTTTGCCTAAAGCCCAAATGTTAATTTACTTATTTATTTTCTACAAAATAACTAGTTTGGCCCAAATTGGTTTTAAGCCCAGGAATTTAAACCCTCTTATTATTTTCTACAACTTGTAATGTAGCAATTCTTTCCGGGTATTTTAATGTACAATTTGTGGTGTGACTTGTGCTTACGCGTGCACTCAATGTACACGTGCATTAGGCATAAATTCTTGGCCGGTTTTGTGTGGAGAGTGGATGAAATCATGGGTAGTTGCTTTTGGGGTGTGGGTAGTTTCTCAAACTTCCGCATAGATCTCAGCCTTTGATCTCTCAACTTCCGAATGCATCTCCACCCTCCATTTCACCTATATTCTAGTATAAATACCCCCTTCTATTCCCTATCTCTTTTACACTAAAATTTCCTAAGTTTTCAAGAGAGTATCTGTGAGTTGTGTGAGAGCTTTTCTGTGGAGGCAAGCAGCATTGCTGGAGATTTCGGTGTGGAGCAAAGGAACAAGAAGTGCTGAGCTATATCGAAGGACTTGCGGGATTTCGTTTATTTCTTCATTTAAGGTGGGTGTTTCTCAGGACTTCTAATGTAGGAATAATGCTATAATTATCGTGATTGATATTATGTTATAAAAAGTAATTTGAATGCTGTAGAAATTGCTTGAACATGCTAAGAATGTTGAGACGAGACTGTCGGTACGGTCGACTGCCATGTGAGCCAGTCGACTGGTACGAGACGTTATTTTTATAATATGCTGATAAACATGTGTGTGAATAGCCATGATGGTGTGATTATTAAATGTATACGATTTCCCTACGACACACATGATGGAGGGAAGATAAATGAGAAGAACTAATAGTGATAAATATCTGAAGTTGTCGGCGCAGTCGACTGACTTGGTGTTAAGTTGACTGGTGCTTCATTTCTGAATATGATTGTTTGAAAGTTCCCTGAATAAAAATATTTCATTTATATAGACCTATTATGACTGTAAGAAAGTATGAGCAATGTGAATGCATGTTTAGAGTAGTTTTCTCTAAAAGAGCATGTTAATAACTGAGAAAATTGTGCTGTGAATGCTACTGAACGAGAGGAACTTTGCTTATGAAACATGAATTGATGCATACTATTAATTGATATCATGATGCAAGTACACGTAAGAACTGTAAATAAATTCCCTAATTGAAATGGATCTGTCCAGTCGACCGAATGCATATAGTAAGTCGACTGATCTGGACTTAGAAATTATGCTGTTTGAAATCTCCAGGACAGACGACTGATTAATGAACAGTCGACTGTTATGTGGATAATATTGTGAATATGGAAGGTTGCGGGACAGGCGACTGGTTGAGTGCAACAGTCGACTATCCCGAGCTTTTATGAGGTACCTGTATGTGACTGTATAAGTCGACTGGCGTTCTTCCAAGTCGACTGTACAGAGTGGACTTTTGATAATTTGATTCATGTTATTTACTGTTGGTAATGATGAAGTTTATGCTTTTAAATCAATGGATTCTGTTTATGGCTGTATGAATTATGTGAAAGGAATCATAGATGAGAATTGAGAATTGAATGAATAATTATGAAAGGCTAAATCATGATGAGAAAGTCTGTGGGACTCTAAAATGAAATCATGAGCTGATGGCGCTCAATTGGATATTGTGAATTTGAAATTGAACGAAAGAGTAGCTAAGTCTCCCCGACAGTGAAATGAAATGATATTGAGAAATAGACCAGGTTGGTCATGTGAAATGAAATGATAAGTCCGGTTGATGGAGAGGCTAACTCTAGAGCTTGATTTTATTCATGATTCTAATGTAACTTAAATACATAGTGTGGAGGTGATGAAGGTGAGAGAAAAACATGAGTATGAGAGCTAGGTTACGGTGCGGGTGTGTGAGCCGCAGAATGCATGCTTGATGCGTCAAGACATGGCGCGGGCACAACTCAGTAATGATTGGACTCTAGTCACGCTTGTGGGATGTTTTGGTGACTGCAAGAGGAGTGTGTTCAGGAAGGAGGCTGAATTGTCGCAGAATGCATGCTTGACGAGTCAAGACATGGCGCGAAATTCTACTCCAGGGGCCAGGATACATGCTTGTACTCATAGAATCATCTAGGATACTCACTGGAATTACAGAAGTAGAGTAAGTCATGGCGGGGGATTGAACCCTACAAAAATGAAGAACGATTAAGAGGCTTGCCCTCGAACCTATGTAGTATGGGATGCATAGAATTCGAACAAGTGTGCATTAGTGTCATGTGAAAATTAAATAAATTGCATTAAGGATTAAGTGCACAATCACGACACGACATCTCTAAAAGTTTTCCCTTTGATTTTATATGCTTATTATGAACAAGATTGTTGATTTGTTAAGAAATGAGATTCATTATACTGTTTCTGGCATAGAGAGGATGGCCATGTATAATTATCGTCGGTTGAATAAACTGACGTACCCACAGTTTTGTATGCAGGATAAATTACATGTAAAGAGGAATGGATGCATAAAGATCTCATTATGTTGTTATTCATTTATGTAAATGTTGTATATTTTGCTTCCGCTGTGTAAATTTAAATGTGAGATGTTGTAACTCTGATGTAAAAAGAAAAGTTTAAATTTCCTTGTAAAATTGTACTCGAGAAAAGCGAAAAGATCCTGAAGAACATCTCGAACTCAGTAATTTTGGGATTCGGGGCGTTACAGAGTGGTATCAGAGCCACGCTTTCCTACGCTTTCACACTTGTACAAATTTATAAGGAACGACACCCTAGATGTGGACATTAGAGTGTGTGTTTGAGTCTAGAGATTTAAATGTAAGTGACTTACATTTGTGTTGCTCTATGATTTTATGCGTTCTCCTCTCTATTCTAAGATGGCTGATCACTTTGACCCTGCTGGAGGCGACGACTGGCATATTATTGAGGAAGAGTACCATCCTGGACAGGCTGATTCTGAGGACGAGTATCACCCTGGGCAAGCTGATTCAGATGATGAGGAGTACCCTGAATCTCGAGAGATCACCCCATCGCCGAACTCACCTGATGATTCTTCTTCTTCCGATGAAGAAAAGGGACCAGCTTTGAGTAGCGCTGTGGCTTCTCTACAGAGGCAAGTGGATACCCTGAAGTATAGAGTTGGTATCTTGGAGGCTCAGATGAAGAAGCGGAATGCTGACTATTCTGTTCTTAGCCATCGGATTTGGGAACTTGAGAAGAAAAAGAACCTAACTGATGTGCTGAAAGATGAGGTGGATGAACTGCGGGATGAACTTCGAGCAGCGAAGAGGACCAGTAGAGATTAGATTGTCCTAGTTTCTATTTTCTTCTATTCTGATGTTAAGAAATGTTTTAATTCGAATGTATAAACTTTGAAATTCAATGAAATGAAAGTTGGTTTAATTTCTTGTCTTGTACTTTGAATTTAATGGATCTTTTGCATCAGAATATGGCGAGAAGAGGAGCCAGGAATGGTGAAGGTTTGGACCTGGAGGCAGAATTTGCAAGGGTTTACCAGACGCTGAATGCAGTGGCTGCAAACCAAGCTAGGGGGCCGGTGAATCCAGTACCCGAGGCAATTAAGCTAGTGGAATCGTTCAAGAGAATGAAACCACCAGTGTTCGAGGGGAAGTCCGACCCAGATGCAGCCGATAACTGGATTCGGCAAGTGGAGACAATCTTTGAGGTGTTGGAGACACCGGAGGGCAGCAAGGTCAAGTTAGCGACTTTGCAGTTGGAGAAGGATGCGGCTGTTTGGTGGCAGTCGATGAAGAGGACTATGGGCGGCTTGTTGCTTGGCTGGAGGAATTTCTGGAAGAATTCCGCAGCCATTATTTCCCCTCCGACGTCCAGGAGAAAAAGGCCATGGAATTTCTGTCACTTCAGCAAGGTAGCATGTCAGTGAGGGAGTATGAGACTAAGTTTACTCAGCTCTCCAGATACGCTCCAGAACTGGTGATGGATGAGGCGAAGAAGGCTCGCAAGTTCGAGCATGGTCTGAGGCCGAGCTTGAGGTCTCGTATGATACTCTTGGTATCAGAAGATTCGATAAGCTGGTGAAGAGGGCGGCAGCAACGGAGGCGGATATGGAGCAGTTCCATGTTGCTCAGCACCAGAAGAGCAACTGGCAGTCCGGGAAGAGGCCCGCGCCATCGGGGAGTTTCAAGGGGCAACCATCTGCACAGAAGTTCAAACCGACAGGGGCGAACGCCGTCAGTGTAGCTGGAAGACCTGGGAACGATGTAGGGAGACCTTCTGCAGTCACTTGCTTTAACTGTGGGGAAGTGGGACACTACCAATCTCGTTGTCTCAAACCACGGGCTGGCAATCACAATGTGCCAATACAGCAGACTGAGAAGAGGCCGTACCAGTCAGGGCGAGTATTTGCTTTGACAGAAGCTGATGCTGAGGAGGCGGATCAGGTCATCTCTGGTACGAGAGCTGATGTTTAGTGTGGTTTTTGTCATTTCTTCTTCCCGTTCATAGTGTGAAACTGTTATGTAATGATGTATGTTATGTAACAGGAGAACTCTATATTAATGGAAAGGAAGCTGTGGTGTTGTTTGATACTGGATCCTCTCATACCTTTGTGTCTCCAAAATTTGCTAAAGTATTGGGAGTTGAACCAAAGATTTTTCCAGGCAAGATCTTAGCAGTAGCTACTCCATCAGGGAAAACTTTGACCACTGATCGGTATTATGCTGATTGCGAGATTGTGATTGGGGATCGAATCTTTGGCATTGATCTGATCGAGCTGACTATCTTGGGAGTCGATGTTATCATTGGCATTGATTGGATGTCGGTGTACAGTGCAAGCATCGAGTGTAAGACCAAGACGGTGACAGTGAAGGCTCCAGGAGGACCTGAAGTCACTTTCCAGGGAAAGCTGAAGTGTTCTAAGTTGGTGGCAACTATCCGCAAGGAAGAGACTCCTGTGGAATTGCAAGGGATTCCTATAGTTCGGGACTATCCGACCGTGTTCTTGGAAGATTTTCCTGGGTTACCTCCGCACCGTGATGTAGAGTTCAGCATCACTGTTCAACCGGGAAGTGCACCAATCTCTAAGGCACCTTATAGGATGGCTCCAGTGGAACAGGATGAAGTGAAACGGCAGATTGAGGAACTATTGGGAAAAAGCTTTATTCAACCTAGTGCGTAACCTTGGGGAGCACCAGTGCTTTTGGTAAAGAAGAAGGATGGATCGATGAGGATGTGTATCGATTACCGGGAGCTGAATAAGATCACTGTTCAGAATAAGTATCCGATTCCTCGAATTGATGACTTGTTCGATCGTCTACAAGGAGCAGCTGTATTCTCCAAAATAGATCTTCGATCAGGATATCACCAAGTTCGAGTGAAAGCTGAAGATGTGCACAAAACTGCGTTTAGAACTCGGCATGGGCATTACGAATTCTTAGTTATGCCATTCGGAGTGACGAATGCACCTGCAATCTTCATGGACTTGATGAACAGAGTTCTGAGGCCGTTTATTGATTCTTTCGTCGTGGTATTTATCGACGATATTCTTGTGTACTCCAAGTCTGAGGCGGAGCACACCGAGCATCTGGCAGTAGTTCTGCGGAAGTTGGAAGAACAGCAGTTGTATGCCAAGTTATCCAAGTGCAATTTCTGGAAATCTGAAGTGGCATTCCTAGGTCACATCCTTTCTAAGGAGGGAGTGGCAACTGACCCTCAGAAGATAGAGGCAGTGAGAGATTGGGCTAGGCCTACTACAGTGAAGGAAGTCAGAAGTTTCCTTGGGATGACTGGGTAATATCGGAGATTCATTCAAGGTTATGCTCAGATAGCTGTGCCGCTTACTGAGTTGACCAAGAAGAATGTGAGCTTCAAGTGGACCGAGCAATGTGATGCGAGTTTTCAGGAGTTGAAGGATAGACTGACGACTGCACCTATTTTGGCTTTGCCTAGAGCAGGAGTTGAGTATGATGTTTATAGCGATGCTTCACATCGGGGGCTTGGTTGTGTCTTAATGCAAGAAGGTAAAGTAATCGCTTATGGGTCTAGGCAACTACGACCGCATGAGAAGAATAATCCAACTCATGATCTAGAGCTGGCTGCGATTATCTTTGCTTTGAAGCAATGGAGACACTACGTGTATGGTGAGAAGTTGAACATGTACACGGATCATAAAAGCTTGAAGTATATCTACCAGCAGAGGGATCTCAATCTGAGGCAGCGGAGATGGCTGGAAGTGCTCGAGGATATGCGACCTGAGATCAAGTATCATCCTGGAAAGGCTAATGTTGTTGCTGATGCACTTAGTCGCAAGAGCAGTTTGGCCAGTTTGATTACGACTCAGAGGCATCTGATTGAGGAGTTGGATCGAGCAGGTATTGAAGTTGTCTTGCAAGGATTGGGAGCATCTTTATCTCAGTTGAAGCTTCAGCCTACTTTGAATGCAAGGATCATTGCAAGTCAGGAAGTTGATGCTGATATCTTGGAGATGAAGGAGCAGGTTAGTGCTGGCAGGTTGCCCGGATTTCAGACCAGGGATGGAGTGCTGTGGTTCGGAGATAGGCTGTGTGTTCCAGATCAGGCAGACCTGAAAGAGAGTATTCTTCAGGAGGCACATGCTACTCTTTTGTCAGTACATCCTGGGAGTACTAAGATGTATAAAGACATCAAACAGCATTTCTGGTGGTCAGGTTTGAAGCGGGATGTGGCCGAATTTGTCGCGAGGTGTGAGGTTTGTCAGCAAGTCAAAGCCGAAAATCAGAGACCCGGAGGTCTATTACAGCCATTACCTATTCCGGAATGGAAGTGGGATAACATCAGTATGGATTTCATTACGGGATTGCCTAAGAGTTCTAAAGGCAATGATGCTATTTGGGTTATAATCGATAGACTTACCAAGTCCGCTCACTTTTTGGCAATGAAACTCACGGCTTCGATGGACAAGTTGGCTGAGTTGTATGTTGGTGAGATTGTCCGACTTCATGGCGTTCCTTCGACTATTGTGTCTGATCGAGATGCGCGGTTTACTTCGCATTTCTGGAGGAGTCTTCAGGCAGCTTTGGGTACCAAGACAGATTTCAGCACTGCTTTTCATCCGCAAACCGATGGGCAGACCGAGAGAGTCAACTGTATTCTTGAGGATATGCTTCGGTGTTGTATACTAGACTTCGGAGGCAGTTGGGAAAGGCATTTACCTTTGGTAGAGTTTGCCTACAACAACAGTTTTCAGGCTAGCATCGGGATGGCGCCGTATGAGGCCTTGTATGGCAGGAAGTGCAGGACTCCTGTGTGTTGGTATGAGGTTGGGGAGCGTCAGTTGTTTGGTCCTGAGCTTGTGCAGCTGACTTCTGAGAAGATTGATCTGATCAGGAAAAGGTTGGTAGAAGCTCAGAGCAGGCAGAAGAGCTATGCAGACAACCGGAGAAGGGACCTTGAGTTTGAGGTTGGTGACTTCGTCTTTTTGAAAGTATCACCCAGTAAAGGTGTGGTTCGGTTCGGCAAAGGCGAGAAGTTAGCCCCGAGATTTATAGGCCCATATAAGATATTGAAAAGGATCGGGAAAACTGCTTACCGGCTTGAATTACCGGAAGAGTTGTCTCAGGTGCACAATGTCTTTCATGTGTCTATGTTGAGAGGTTATATTCCAGACCCGAGTCATCATTTGCCTGAAGTGCCGGAGGGTTTGCAGTTAGACCTGAATTACATCGAGTCTCCTGTTGAGATTGTTGATCGTCGAGAGAAAGTCTTAAGGAATGAGACGATACCGATGGTCAAGGTAGTCTGGAGAAACCACTTGGTTGAAGAGGCTACTTGGGAATCCGAGGAGAAGATGTTGAAGGACTATCTTGAGCTTTTTGCTTGATTGTCTTGTTGATTGTATTTTGTATTTTGTATCTTTATATTTTTGTATCTCTTGTTGTTGTGTTTTCTCGCTCTTGGCTGTAGTTCCGAGGACGGAACTATTCTAAGGAGGGAGTGATGAAATACCCTGACTTTTCTAATATATGAAAGATTATTCATTTTTATATATAGTATACTTGTGTAATATTTTTCAACATGATGAATAAGAACATTGTTTTTATAAAGTATTTTCCCTAAAGCCCAAATGTTAATTTACTTATTTATTTTCTACAAAATAACTAGTTTGGCCCAAATTGGTTTTAAGCCCAGGAATTTAAACCCTCTTATTATTTTCTACAACTTGTAATGTAGCAATTCTTTCCGGGTATTTTAATGTACAATTTGTGGTGTGACTTGTGCTTACACGTGCACTCAATGTACACGTGCATTAGGCATAAATTCTTGGCCGGTTTTGTGTGGAGAGTGGATGAAATCATGGGTAGTTGCTTTTGGGGTGTGGGTAGTTTCTCAAACTTCCACATAGATCTCAGCCTTTGATCTCTCAACTTCCGAATGCATCTCCACCCTCCATTTCACCTATATTCTAGTATAAATACCCCCTCCTATTCCCTATCTCTTTTACACTAAAATTTCCTAAGTTTTCAAGAGAGTATCTGTGAGTTGTGTGAGAGCTTTTCTGTGGAGGCAAGCAGCATTGCTGGAGATTTCGGTGTGGAGCAAAGGAACAAGAAGTGCTGAGCTATATCGAAGGACTTGCGGGATTTCGTTTATTTCTTCATTTAAGGTGGGTGTTTCTCAGGACTTCTAATGTAGGAATAATGCTATAATTATCGTGATTGATATTATGTTATAAAAAGTAATTTGAATGCTGTAGAAATTGCTTGAACATGCTAAGAATGTTGAGACGAGACTGTCGGTACGGTCGACTGCCATGTGAGCCAGTCGACTGGTACGAGACGTTATTTTTATAATATGCTGATAAACATGTGTGTGAATAGCCATGATGGTGTGATTATTAAATGTATACGATTTCCCTACGACACACATGATGGAGGGAAGATAAATGAGAAGAACTAATAGTGATAAATATCTGAAGTTGTCGGCGCAGTCGACTGACTTGGTGTTAAGTTGACTGGTGCTTCATTTCTGAATATGATTGTTTGAAAGTTCCCTGAATAAAAATATTTCATTTATATAGACCTATTATGACTGTAAGAAAGTATGAGCAATGTGAATGCATGTTTAGAGTAGTTTTCTCTAAAAGAGCATGTTAATAACTGAGAAAATTGTGCTGTGAATGCTACTGAACGAGAGGAACTTTGCTTATGAAACATGAATTGATGCATACTGTTAATTGATATCATGATGCAAGTACACGTAAGAACTGTAAATAAATTCCCTAATTGAAATGGATCTGTCCAGTCGACCGAATGCATATAGTAAGTCGACTGATCTGGACTTAGAAATTATGCTGTTTGAAATCTCCAGGACAGACGACTGATTAATGAACAGTCGACTGTTATGTGGATAATATTGTGAATATGGAAGGTTGCGGGACAGGCGACTGGTTGAGTGCAACAGTCGACTATCCCGAGCTTTTATGAGGTACCTGTATGTGACTGTATAAGTCGACTGGCGTTCTTCCAAGTCGACTGTACAGAGTGGACTTTTGATAATTTGATTCATGTTATTTACTATTGGTAATGATGAAGTTTATGCTTTTAAATCAATGGATTCTGTTTATGGCTGTATGAATTATGTGAAAGGAATCATAGATGAGAATTGAGAATTGAATGAATAATTATGAAAGGCTAAATCATGATGAGAAAGTCTGTGGGACTCTAAAATGAAATCATGAGCTGATGGCGCTCAATTGGATATTGTGAATTTGAAATTGAACGAAAGAGTAGCTAAGTCTCCCCGGCAGTGAAATGAAATGATATTGAGAAATAGACCAGGTTGGTCATGTGAAATGAAATGATAAGTCCGGTTGATGGAGAGGCTAACTCTAGAGCTTGATTTTATTCATGATTCTAATGTAACTTAAATACATAGTGTGGAGGTGATGAAGGTGAGAGAAAAACATGAGTATGAGAGCTAGGGTACGGTGCGGGTGTGTGAGCCGCAGAATGCATGCTTGATGCGTCAAGACATGGCGCGGGCACAACTCAGTAATGATCGGACTCTAGTCACGCTTGTGGGATGTTTTGGTGACTGCAAGAGGAGTGTGTTCAGGGAGGAGGCTGAATTGTCGCAGAATGCATGCTTGACGAGTCAAGACATGGCGCGAAATTCTACTCCAGGGGCCAGGATACATGCTTGTACTCATAGAATCATCTAGGATACTCACTGGAATTACAGAAGTAGAGTAAGTCATGGCGGGGGATTGAACCCTACAAAAATGAAGAACGATTAAGAGGCTTGCCCTCGAACCTATGTAGTATCGGATGCATAGAATTCGAACAAGTGTGCATTAGTGTCATGTGAAAATTAAATAAATTGCATTAAGGATTAAGTGCACAATCACGACACGACATCTCTAAAAGTTTCCCCTTTGATTTTATATGCTTATTATGAACAAGATTGTTGATTTGTTAAGAAATGAGATTCATTATACTGTTTCTGGCATAGAGAGGATGGCCATGTATAATTATCGTCGGTTGAATAAACTGACGTACCCACAGTTTTGTATGCAGGATAAATTACATGTAAAGAGGAATGGATGCATAAAGATCTCATTATGTTGTTATTCATTTATGTAAATGTTGTATATTTTGCTTCCGCTGTGTAAATTTAAATGTGAGATGTTGTAACTCTGATGTAAAAAGAAAAGTTTAAATTTCCTTGTAAAATTGTACTCGAGAAAAGCGAAAAGATCCTGAAGAATATCTCGAACTCAGTAATTTTGGGATTCGGGGCGTTACAGAAAGCAAGGAGTCAGTGTTATGTTTAGTTCCGCTGCAGTATATGTATTGATTATCTATTAGTTGAGAAGTACTCAAGTGAGAGTTACCAAGTGTTGTTCTTCATTCCTTGTACTTTGATGTAATTTGTTGAAGGTTGTAATACTTGGGATTGTAAAGGTAATATTGTAACTCTATTGTAATGTATTGCAATTGTATAATGTTCAGACTTGTAATACATTGGGTATTGAATAAAAAGTTTTAAATTCTCCTGTTTTTCTGTGTATTGTGACTAATTGAAGAAAAGACCCTGGCTCGTGTCACGGTTTCCCAGTGTATGGAAATCGGGGCGCTACACTTGTCAGTAATCTGAATGAATAAGAAAAAGCTTTAATTGGCAAAAGATTGATTACCTTCGTATGGTGGGGAGAGAGAGGTATTTATAGCCGCCTTAGGAGTCAGTTTCGAGATAAGAATATATCTCTACTTCCCGGTGTGAATGGATAGAAGTGGTTAAAACAACCTCTTAGGGATAATTGTGAATCTGAATCCTTCTTTATCCCGTTTGAGTGGGTTTCTTATGGGTAGGAACCCATACCCAGTAAGATAGATCTGTTTGTAGGTTATTGGGCATTGAAGAAAGACCCAGTGCCCATTTCAAACATGTTTATAGGTGAAATTACCATTTACCCCTGAGCTTTAAGATTCGTGCCCAATTTGAACGGTTCCAATTTAACCCTATTTTTAGCCATATCACGAACCCCCCCACTCCCAATGACTGAGTTTGATCAGCCTTTGAGGAGTAGTTTTACTGATTTAATGGCGTGCAGGGTTGTATCGGAGTCCAAACGAGGGGTTTCGGATCTTATACGAAGCATGATGATGTTTTTCAGAGTTGGTAGCACACTCAAGATTGTCCTTGAGCTCTTCTGGATATTTGGTGATTTTCCTCGGTTTTTAATTATTTTTCGGATCATTTATTCAATTTTGCAAAGGGGTGATTTATTTTTCGAGAGCATTAATTAATTATTCTAAGCAATAATTATTTACCCAAGAGCCCAAAAATATTTTCCCGAATCTGTAATTATTTTTTAGAACTTTTAATTAAATTTCCAGAATTTTTAACCATTTTTTCACAATTTTTTAAATAAATAATTCGAATTTAATAAATAAAAAATAGATTTTTATACCTATTTATGACGTGGAAAGATCTGGACCATCCATCAGCTAGGGGCATGAATATCTGAGCGATCTGACGGCTCGAGTAGCTCGGAGGCGCTTTTCTTCGTATGGGCAGCTCGGTAGCTCGGCAGAGTGCCTAGGTAGCTCAATGCTTCGTGGGCTACCGAGCTACGTGGCTAGATCTGGAGCGTCCATCACGGCGCGAATCACGAGGCACGAGGCTCAGATCATGAGAAAACGTGTTTTTGTCGTTTTGTGGTCGTGGCGAAATCTGAGCCGTTCGTCAGCTTTTGGCATGAATCTTGGGAAATCTGACGGCCCAAGGAGTTCAGCGGCATTTTTCTCCAAATGTGGAGTTCGGTGCCCCGGTAGCTAGGTAGAGTGCCCTGGTAGCTCGGTAGAGTGCCTCGGTAGCTCGGCGCTTCGTAGGCTGCCGAGCTACGTGGCAAGATCTGGAGCATCCATCACGGCGCGAATCACGACGCATGAGGCTCAGATCACGAGAAAACGTGTTTTTTTGTTTTGTGGTTGTGGCAAAATCTGAGCCGTTTGTCAGCTTTTGGTGCGAATCTTGGGACAATCTGACGGCCCAAGGAGTTCGGCGGCATTTTTCTCCAAATGTGGAGGTCGGTGCCTCAGTAGCTCGGCGCTTCGTGGGGTGCCGAGCTACATGGCTAGATCTGGAGCGTCCATCACGGTGCGAATCACGACTCACGAGGCTCAGATCACGAGAAAATGTGTTTTTGTCGTTTTGTGGTCATGGCGAAATCTGAGCAATTCGTCAACTTTTGGCGCAAATCTTGGGACAATGTGACGGTCCAAGGAGTTCGGCGGCATTTTTCTCCAAATGTGGAGGTCGATGCTCCGGTAGCTCGGTAGAGTGCCTCGGTAGCTCAGCACTTCGTAGGGTTGCCAAGCTACATGGCTAAATCTGGAGCGTTCATCATAGCCCGAATCACGATGCATGAGGCTCTGATCACGAGAAAATGTGTTTTTGTCGTTTTTGTGGTTGTGGCGAAATCTGAGCCGTTCGTTAGCTTTTGGCGAGAGTCTTGGGACAATCTGACGGCCCAAGGACTTCGGCAGCATTTTTCTCCAAATGTGGAGGTCGATGCCCCGGTAGCTCAGTAGAGTGCCTCTGTAGCTCGGCGCTTCGTGGGCTGCCGAGCTACGTGGCAAGATCTGGAGCATCCATCACGGCGCGAATCACGACGCATGAGGCTCAGATCACGAGAAAACGTATTTTTTTCGTTTTGTGTTCGTGGCAAAATCAGAGCCGTTCGTCAGCTTTTGGCACGAATCTTGGGACAATCTGACAGCCCAAGGAGTTTGGCGACATTTTTCTCCAAATATGGAGGTCGGTGCCCCGGTAGCTCGGTAGAGGCCTCGGTAGCTTGGTGCTTCGTGGCCTGCCGAGCTACGTGGCTAGATCTGGAGCATTCATCACGGCGCGAATCACGACACGAGGCTCAGATCACGAGAAAATGTGTTTTTGTCGTTTTGTGTTCGTTGCGAAATCTGAGCCGTTCGTTAGCTTTTGGCACGAATCTTAGGACAATCTGACGGCCTAAGGAGTTCGGCGGCATTTTTCTCCAAATGTGGAGGTCGGTGCCCCGGTAGCTCGGTAGAGTGCCTCGGTAGCTCTTCCTCGGTAGCTCGGTGCTTCTATGGCCCCCGAGCTGTATGGCCAGTTCCTGGGTTGTTCCCGCCCTTCTACATTCTGTCGTTTAGCCTTCTTAATGGGCTTGAGTGGGGCCCAATACATTAGAAACCCAAGAGTCGCGCTCTTCTTAGTATAAGTTTCCCCCCCTTCACCATTTCAACCACTCTTTCACTTTTCACACTTAGAAAAACTTTTGCTCTCGAGTCTCTCCGCTAGCAGTGATTTTTCGCTCTTGGGTGGTTGTGCTAGCTGTCACAGCGTGGCAAGGCGATTTCCGGCAAACTATTCTGACCGAGAACGTCACATCAAGATAAATATATATATTTTTGATTATATATATATATACTTTTCAAGATGTCTAGAGTGTCCTCGGGTAGCGAGGCCTCTTCCTTGGGAGGACAGAGTGAGCAGTGGTTAGTAGCCTCGACCGTTCAAGGGGAGGGGGCAGAAGTGCTAAGCCGAGATAGGGGGATGGAGATAATAGGGTCGTCCATGGTCGAGCCGGTTGCCCCGCTCATCAAGGAAAAGGGGAAGGAGGTGGCTCGGTCTGTAATTGTTGAGACGGTGGTAGAGATAGTCAGATGAGGAGGAGAAGTGGGTCGGATGCCGATAGAGAAATCAGGCCACGGGGGGATCAGGCAGTATACTGGTGACCTGTTGACGAAGGCCATCTATAGGAGATTGGAGACATACGAGGAGAACAAGCCGAAGGAGGTTACCGAGGTCGACGACATCGCCTCGGTTCTTATGGAGATGGACCTGCTTCGGATATGAAAGAGCTTCGTGATTCCCCCAGAGTACACCCTAATCCTCCCCGGACCCGGAGTGCGAGCGTGCACGGCGTTCACGCCTGACACGTGCGTCTTTGCCTACGATGCGCTAAATGCCGGTCTGTGCCTTCCCCTTCACACCTTCGTGACCGAAGTGCTTCGGTGGTATGGACTGAGCCCGATCCAGTTCATGCCGAACATGTGGCGCCACGTGCTCAGGTTTCTACTCCAGTGTTGGATGGCAAAGGTGGAGCCTCAGCTCGTCATCCTCCGAAGTTTGTATCGGATCAACTGGATGAGCAAGACGGAACACTGATATTACTTGTCACCACAAAAAGGCGTCAAACTGATTTAAATCCAGACTATATCAAGTCATGGAAGGGCAAGTATTTTTTGATTCGAGGCCCTTCGGCGTGGGACTTTTCGACCAGGTGGAAGGAGGATGTCCTCCCGACCCTGAGCTGGAAGAAGACCGAGCCGGTGTTGACTAAGGCCGAGGCAGAAGTTATGGCAAAGCTAATCGTCCTCCCGACCCTGAGCTGGAAGAATATGACCAAGGAGGCGCTCCACAGGTTGATCCTCAGTCCGATCGACCCGAGTATGCTCCGGACATCTTGTTCTTTTGTTTACTTTCTATACCTTGTGCATTTTTGTCTTAACTTTGTTTTCTTTGTTTGACAGAGGCTCCGAACATGGATTTTAGGGCGATCATGGTCGAGCAAAACAAGGCTTCTGACGCCAAGAAAAGGAAGAGGACGACCGCAGGACCTTCGTCCGGCCGACCTACCAAAGTGTCCTTGCCGCGGTCGCGACTGTAGACCTGGCGTCTCCTCAGCGATCTACCTCGGCTACCACTCTTCCTCTGCCGACCCCGTCCGAACTCTCAGCCGAAGGCTTTTCTATCTCAACGGCGTTGGCGCTCGAGGTCCCACCTCTCACCGAGACGGCCGAGGCAATTCTGACCGAGGGGCACAAGAAGCTCTTCGTCCCCGACTAGCAGGTGATGAACCACGATGGCTTCTTGGGGGACTCGGCCATGAGTATGCAGGCCTTGCACCATCTCCCGACCCCAAAGCACCGAGCAGCGATGAAGACGGGGACGACGAGCGACGATGCTCTCGAGATAGCTCGGGCGACCATGTCGGTGAGTCTCTGAGTTGATTTTGATAACCCAAAAATTTTCTAAGTCTTTTGCTCGGTTTTCATCGCTTCTTTTCTTCTTTTGTTTAGATCATGTGCCACTTCAGCCACCTCCTCGAGCAATATTCCGAGCAGGAGAAGGAGCTGAAGCTCATATGCGACAGGGATAGAGCGGAGAGGGCAAAAGTCGCAAAGCTGTACGAGGCCGAGCAGAGCCGCTCGGACTCCTTGGCAGCTCAGGTCGAGGGCTTGGAGGTAGCCCTGGCACAGGCAAATGAGAAGGTTGCCTCAGAGGCGGACAGGGCGGACGAGGAGAGGGCAAACGCGAAGAAGGCCTTGGAGGAGGTGATGCGGGAGAAGGACGAGGCAGTTGAGGCGGCGAGGGCGGATATAGAGGCCGAGGCGAAGAAGCACATGATGGTGAATATGGAGAAGTCCTACGCCACTGCAGTCGAGCACATCGAGGCTCGAGTCCCCGGCTTCGACCGGTCGAGATACGGGCTGTGGGGTCCGGCTGACGAGGAGGATCTCGAAGTCGATCAAGAGGCCGAGGACGAGGAAGGGGAGGAGCAAGCAGGCAACGATGTTGTGGCTGACCCAGAGGCCGTGGTGGAGGAGAAAGGGGCTGACGAGGCTATGGCCGATCCCGAGGTCGGGGCGGTGGATGAAGGGGAGGCGACCACTGAGGATCCTGTCACCGAGCTACCACCCAATGTGGCCCCTTGACTTTAGTTGTTTTGTATTTTCGTTTTCTTTTTTTGTATCGCCTCATAGCATACTGGCCACCGCTTTTTTGTATGAATGAAACTTTCCATTTTGACTATGTGTTGGAGATATTTTGAATTCTATGATCATCTAACTCTTGAGTCTTGCACTATGCTCACCTAGGCTTAGCCTTGAAGTTTTGGCTATGTGTTCGCCAAATTTTGAAATTTGGCTAAGTGTTCACGTCGTCTTGCCTTGAAGTTTTGGCTAAGTGTTTACCGCGGTTTCAATTTGAAATTTTCAGATCGTCGAAGCGACGCAGCTCGCCGAAGTGCCTTATGCGACCGAGGTGACTCATCCTGAGGCCGGCCTAGGGGCAATGAAGTTGTGGCTCACTAGGAGCCGAGAGCGGATTTACGAAGTCGAGTGGGGGCTTCGTCAAGCCGAACGTGAGCGGAATCATCTGCAACAAGTCTTAGGCCGTTGAGACCTCGAGATCCAGCGGTTAGAAGAGAGGCTCAGGGAGATGACCCCCGAAGGTGATGATTATGGTTCGTCGACAGCCGTTAACCAAGGCCTGAGGCTTAGGCGACTCCGTCATTCTCTGACTAAGATGATGGCGGAGAGAGACGAACTGGCAGTTGAGAGAGACGAACTGACGGCAGCGAGGAACAAGCTTACGACGGAAAGGGATGAGCTGACAGCAGCGATGGACAAGCTGACAGCGGAGAGAGACGAGCTGAAGAGGGCGACTGTCGACAAGAGCATTGAGGTTACTCATTTTCGTTGGATTATCACTGACAACTCTGGTGGTGCGGGCTCAGCGCGGATACCTCGCTTGAAGATAATGGTGAAGGAACGAATCATTGAACTTGAGGTAGAGGTTGCTCGTCTTAAGCCCTAACCCGAATGGGCCAATGTTAAAAGCACCTCGTGCATGCGGGGAGAGAGAGAGATAGAGGAATTTCTTTTTACGAGCTTGCGACTCGTTCGCCCGTTACTTGTCGGAGCCCTGGTGACGCACAAAGTGGTGTGGCTGCTTCGTCAAGCGGAGCGTCCGTTGGGGCTACCGTCAGAAGCAGTGCAGAAGATGCGTCTCAGCTTGCTGGCCTAGAGATGAGCACCGAGGTGAGATGTCGGTAGTACAGCATTCGTCGTCCCCGGGTGTCTCTAAACCGAAGTATCCCCGCCCCTAAGAGGCATTGAAGAAGGTCTCTGTAGTCATGTACTTTTGCTCTTCAAGTTTTGTAATTCGTCTTAAAGATGAGTAGTTGGCCTTGTAACTTGACCTGTTCCTCAGACTTTAAAGAAATAACACTTGTTTTTCGCACTTGTGTGTTTTGTTAGCATCTATGGTTGTCGATAGTTGTAAGAGCACTCCTGAATGGTGAACCACTTGGTACTTTCTTATGAGCGAGTAATAGAAGCAGAATCGAGCCAGGTGTTGGACTCCAAACTCGTCATTTAAGAGAGATTCAACGGTTGTAGGAGCCGTTCCGAATGGCGAACCACTTCTAACTCGCTTACGAGAAAGTTGGTGAAGCGGAGTCGAGCCAAGTGTTAGACTCCGAACTCGTCGTTTAAGAGATATTCAACGGTTGTGGAAGTAGTTCCGAATGGCGAACCACTTCTAACTCGCTTACGAGCAAGTTGGAGAAGCGGAGTCGAGCCAAGTGTTGGACTCCGAACTCGTCATTTAAGAGAGATTCAACGGTTATGGGAGCAGTTCCGAATGGCGAACCACTTCTAAATTGCTTACATGCAAGTTGGCAACGCGGAGTCGAGCCAAGTGTTGGACTCCGAACCCGTCGTTTAAGAGAGATTCAACAGTTGTGGGAGCAGTTCCAAATGGCGAACCACTTCTAACTCGCTTACGAGCAAGTTAGCGAAGCGGAGTCGAGCCAAGTGTTGGACTCCGAACCCATCGTTTAAGACAGTTCAACGGTTGTGGGAGCAGTTCCGAATGGCAAACCACTTCTAACTCGCCTACGAGCAAGTTGGTGAAGCGGAGTCGAGCCAAGTGTTGGACTCCGAACTCGTCGTTTAAGCCAATACAGTTGGGGTATTAAACAGACTTAAATTGGGCACAAGAGAATTATTATTCAAAAGAAACTATTTATTAAATATTGCTAATCGGCCGCTTTTAAGTTGCGGGTACAATGGAAGAACAAATAGAATAGCTTTAAAACTGTTGGTGCTTGGAGAGGTGTTCAAACACCCTCTTGATACTTCAGTAAATGATCAGTGTTCCATGTTCTTGGTATCTTCCTACCCCCGAGGTCTTCAAGTTGGTACGCTCCGGGCCGAACTACCCTGGAGACCTTGTATGGTCCTTCCCAATTTGGGGCTAGCTTGTTCCTTTGGCTGGGGAACGAGATGGCTAGCTTCCTGAGGACTAAGTCCCCATCCTTAAGATCTGTGGGGCGGACTCTTTTGTTGTAGGATTGCTCGATCCTTCTTCAATAGTTCTCTTGGCGAATCGAGGCTTCCTCGCGGAGTTCATCGATAAGGTCCAGATTGGCTCGGAGCTCCCTTGCGTTCTGCTCTTCATTATATGCAATTAGGCGGGGGGATGGCAAACCAACCTCTAAGGGGATTACGGCCTCGAAACCGTAGGTGAGGTTGAAGGGCGATTCTCCTGTAGGGGTTCTCTTTGTAGTGCGGTAGTTCCACAGTACGTTAGGAAGCTGTTCTGCCCACAATCCTTTAGCTGACTTACTCAGTCTCTTCTTGATGCCCGAGAGGATTTTCCTGTTGGTGTTCTCTACTTGACCATTGGATTGAGGGTGGGAGACGGAGGAGAACCGCTACTGAATGCCGAGGTCTTCACAAAAGGAGCGGAATGTTGCCCCCGTGAATTGTGTTTCGTTGTCTGTCACCAAGACTCGAGGAATGCCAAACCTGCAGATCACGTTCTTCCAGAAGAACTGTTGCACCCTGTTCTCAATAATAGTTGCTAGTGGTTTCACCTCAATCCACTTGGAGAAATAGTCAATCGCCACGACTAGGAACTTGAGCTGGCCTGGGGCCGGTGGGAACGGACCTAACAGGTCCATTCCCCACATTGCGAAGGGAGTTGGACATGAGAGGGAAGAGATTTGAGCTTGCGGTAGGCGACGAATAGTGGAGAATTGTTGACAGGGGCCACATTGTCGGACATGTTGCTCGGCGTCCCGAAGGAGGGTAGGCCAGAAGTACCCATAATTCAAGACTTTTCGGGCGAGGGACCTTGATCCCGAATGGGCTCCGCCTATCCCTTCGTGGAGTTCTTGAAGAGCATACAGGGCTTCTTCTGGAGAGAGACATCTCAAGTAGGGTCGGCTATCTACTTGGGTGTAGGAGCGTTTGTACAAGACTCCCTCAATGAGGGTGTACCGCTCCGCTCTTGTTCGGATTCGGCGAGCTTCTTTAGGATCAAGGGAAGGCTCCTCTCTCTGAGGAACTGAACTAAAGGCCTCATCCAGTTATCTTCGAGTTGGACCTGGTAGCGACTCCATTGAGTTGGGGGCTTCTTCTTCGATGCTGGGCCTTAGTAGAACTTCGATCAAGACGGTCTGCTCGAGGCCTTGGAGGGAGGAGGAGGCTAGTTTCAAAAGAGCATCTGCCTGGGTGTTCTCCTCTCGGGGGATCCGCTGGAGTTGTGCTTCCTCGAATGAGGTCATGAGGCTTTTGACCTTGGCTAGGTACTTGGCCATATGGTCGTCTCTTGCCTCGTATTCTTCCAATATCTGATTCACCACGAGCTGAGAGTCACTAAATATTCGAACACGCTTCGCCCCTGCCTTGTGAGCCATGACCAGGCCCGCTATTAGGGCTTCATACTCGGCCTCGTTGTTGGAAGCCTTGAAACTGATGCGAAGAGTGTATTGGAGGATGAAGTCATCTGGGCCTACCAGGATAACTCTGGCTCCTCTCTCTTCAGCGCAAGAAGACCCATCCACATACACCATCCAGATGGGTGGCCCATTTGCCGCTTGACTGACCTCAGGGATCGTTCTTTCGACTATGAACTCGGCTAGCGCTTGAGCTTTGATAGCGGTCCGAGGCTGATAGGATATATCGTGTTGACTCAGCTCAATTGACCACTTCATTAGACGTCCGGAGGTCTCGGGCTTATACAGGACCTGCTTGAGCGGCTGGTCGGTAAGGACGACCACCGAATGGGATTGGAAATAGGGACGAAGCTTTCAGGCCACCATAACCAGGGTGTAGGCTATCTTCTCCAACCGTGGATAACGGAGCTCGACATCTTTGAGGACCTTGCTCACGTAGTAGATAGGCTTCTGTGCCTTGTTTTCTTCCCTCACTAGGATAGCACCGAGGGTCTGTTCGGAGGCGGCGAGGTAGAGGTAAAGGGTTTCCCCGAGTGTCGACTTGCTAAGGAGTGGGGGGTTGACCAAGTAGGCTTTGAGTTGGTAGAACGACTCTTGCTACAGATGGCCCCACTCGAAGCACTTAGCCCCTCTGAGGGCTTTGAAGAATGGGAGACACTTTTCCCTGAACTTGGAGAGGAAGCGCCCTATAGCCGTGAGGCTCCCGGTGAGCTTTTGCACTTCTTTCATGTTTGAGGGGGGAGCCATATTGAGTATGGCCTTTATCTTCTCGGGGTTGGCTTCAATCCCCCTCTGGCTGACCATAAAACCCAAGAATTTACCCGATAAAACCCCGAATGCACATTTATACGGGATTAGTCTCATGTTATGCCTTCTTAGCACGTCAAAGGCCTCTTGGAGGTCGGCGACATGGTCAGACCCATTGATGCTTTTCACCAACATATCGTCGACGTAAACCTCCATGTTCCACCCGATCTGATTTTTGAAGACCTTATTGACGAGACGTTGGTAGGTGGCACCAGCATTTTTAAGCCCGAAGGGCATCACTCTATAGCAGTAGAGGCCTTGATCCGTGACGAAGGATGTCTTCGAGATATCTGGAGGGAACATTCGGATTTGGTTGTATCCAGAGAAGGCATCCATAAAGCTCTGCAGCTCATGGCCCGAAGTGGCATCGATCAAGGTGTCGATGCTAGGGAGTGGGAAGGGATCCTTGGGGCATGCCTTGTTTAAATCTGTGAAGTCGATAAAGATCCTCAAACTTCCTTTGGCCTTTTTGACCATCACAACGTTGGAGAGCCACTCAGGGTAGTTGACCTCCTGTATGAATCGGGCTTTGAGGAGCTTCTCCACCTCCTCCTTTATGGTCTGCTGGCGCTCGGGGGCAAACTTATGCCTCTTCTGCTGGACCGGTCTGGCCCCCAGAGCGACACTTAGATGGTGGAAAAGAAGCTCTTCGGAGTCCCCGGCATGTCGACTGCTGTCCAAGCGAAGAGGTCATGGTTTCTCTTTATGCACTGGACTATGTCGGAGCAAAGGGCAGAAGGGAGGGTTTTGCTGATTAAGAATTTGCGGGTCGGATCTTCCTCCGAGAAAAGAACTACCTCTAACTCGTCTACCAGCTCTGACATAGGTTGGGTGTTTCCCTGGGGAATCTCAAGGGCCTCGAGGGAGAGGACGGGTCCTCCGGTCGAGGTCATATAGCATTTACGGGCCATTTCTTGACTTCCCCTTACTTCTCCCATGCCCACCTTGATGGGAAACTTCATCTTTAGATGGTAAGCTGATGGGATGGCTTCTAAAGTAGCTAGGCCCGGCCGACCTAGGATCACATTATAGGCGGCTGGGACGTCAACAACCATGAAGTCCATTGGCTCCGTTCGGGTAGTAGGAGCTTTGCCAGCGGTTACGTTGAGGGTTATAACATCCTCGATCGTCACTGGCACTCCCGTGAACCCATGGAGAGTGTAACCGGCAGGCTTGAGCTTGTCCCTCGATAATCGGAGCCCTCGGAAGGCCTCTAGAAAGAGGATGTTGACAGAACTGCCATTATCCACTAGAATCCTTTCTACCTTGAAGTTGGCCATGTGGAGGTTGATCACCAATGCATCACAGTAGGGGGTTCGAACACCCTC
The DNA here is from genome assembly GCA_017893485.1 of Hemerocallis citrina. Lineage (NCBI taxonomy): Eukaryota > Viridiplantae > Streptophyta > Magnoliopsida > Asparagales > Asphodelaceae > Hemerocallis > Hemerocallis citrina. Next base: position 46,051,329 of record CM030359.1, read on the forward strand.
TAGATCATTATTCGAGAAAGTAATTGGAACTCCAAGACCTTTGGGAGGGGGGAGGCTGTGCACCGAATTGACTCCCTGACGAAGGTTTTTCGGGGGAGTTAGAGGTTCCTCCCATTGAACCTCCGTGGATGAGGTGCAAGATGCGCTCTTCCTCGAAGTCGGGAGTCTCCTCGCGCCTTTTGGACTGCTTGTTAGCCCCCCTGGGGGTAGAGGAAGATCGGCTCGGTCCTTTTTTACAATTTTGTGAGCTGCCCTCTCTGAATGAGGGCTTCGATCTCGTTTTCCAGTGCCCAACGGTCATTGGTATTGTGGTCGTGGTCTCTATGTAGCGGCACCACTTCTCCTTATCCCTCTTCTTCTTGGGAGTGTTCATCTTTGGGGTAGGAGGTAGGATTCCTTCTTTCTCAACTTCCATTAGAATGGCCGAGATATTGGCGTTGAGAGGGGTGAACTTCTCAAATCTTGGAGGTGGACGACGCTGACCCCCGTTGTCCTTTTGGAGCATTTTAGCTCCCTCATCTTCAGTGGCCTTCCTCTTGCTTCCAGAAGAGGACCCCTCAAATGTAGGGCAATGCACAGCTTCCTCTGCCCGGATGTACTTCTCGCTTCTAAGAAGAAGATCGGAGAAGTTTCGCGGAGGCTTCTTGGCTAGGGACGACCGGAGGTCAGCATTGAGGACATTGGATTGAAAGACGGTCGAGGCAACCAACTGATCGAGGGAGACGATGGACCTGGCCTCCGTGGTAAACCGTTTGACATAGTCCCTCAGTTTCTCGCCCTTCTTCTGACTAAGGAAGAGTAGTGAAATACTCGTTTTTTCGGAGCGGTGGCTGCTCACGAAATGGGTTACGAAAAGGCACTCGAACTGGTCGGAAGAGAAGATGGAGAACGGGGCGAGGCGGGAGTACCATTCCCGAGCCAGGCCTTTGAGAGTGGCCGGAAAGGTCTTGATAGGAAGGGATCGGAGGCCTGATGGATCATCATGAGAGTTTTGAAACTCTCGATATGATCCATGGGGTATGATTCCCCCGTGTATGTCTCAAATTATGGAGGCTTGAAATTTTTCGGAACGGGAGCCTCCATGATGGTACGAGAGAATGGAGGCCTGCTTAGCCAAAGGGTCCTCCCTCTTAGTTCCTCGCCCCTATCGAGTTGACCGAGGTGCCTCTCCATCTCGTGGAGACGGCGGTAGACAGTGTCCTCCCTTCGACGGTACTCTAGTGAGCCTCTGGACTCATCTTCGTACGAAGGGGAACGTGGGCTACGACGACGGTAGCTCGGAGACTGGTAAGGACTAGGGATGTAATGGTGGTGGCTCGGAGCTTGAGGAGGACTTTAGGACCGATGGCGAGGGCTTTGAACCGGCTCAGGAGTAGGGATCCTCTGAATATTATTGTTGTTGTTTGGCGGGGCATTGAGGGCCCGCAAGGCTTCTGCCTGAAAGTCCTGGAATTCTGCTTTGGTGATGGGTCCGTTCTGGTCCCTCTGGGCCTGCTGACCAGCAGGAGAATGGTTTCCCCTTCGATGGTACTCTGGGGACTCCCTCCGCCTCCTAGGAGGAGGGGACCTCCTGCGGTCGTGGCGGCGAGGAGATCGCACATTTGAACGTTCTGAGCGGGAGCCTCCCTCTCGGGCCTGCTTCTCATCCAAATGGCAGCGAAGGTCTTCCTCCTTCTGCCGATTGATTATGATGTTGCGGAGATCTTCTGATGGCCGAGGGTTGTGGGATGCCATGTAGTCGGTGGAAGGGTTATGTACCGAGATATGATCGCGGTGAAGAGGTTGTTTCTTGAGATTAGGACGAGAGGTCCCTACTCCAGCGTTCTGGGGCCCGAGTTGAGCCTGATGGGGTTGAGGATTTTGAAGAGGAGGTTGCCCCTGCTGTAGCAGCGGCTTAGGTTGAGGAGGGATTTGTCCCTATTGCTGGACGGGTTTGAGGGGAGCCTCCGATTGCGGTTGGGGAGGAATGGGAGTGGGTCTACGGTTGGAGGCTGTAGATCTTACTTTCCTTGGAGGCATGGCTGGAGGCGGTCTTGACCGGTGGAAGAGGTTGGACTGCTATCCTAGAGTTCCCACAGATGGCGCCAATCTGTTGCCGCTGAAATCGGTGTGGGGGCGAACAGATAAATTTGTGGATTCGAGGGAATGTGAATAGTCAAACCTGAACGACTTCACCGGAGTTTGACCAAGATCCTCTCGCCATTAACCTGCAAAAAGTGCGAGACACCGGGGTTGATTCTGGCGGCGCACCCTCCAACGCTCTTGTCAGTAATCTGAATGATTAAGAAAGAGCTTTAATTGGCAAAAAATTGATTACCTTCTTATGGTGGGGGGGAGAGGGGTATTTATAGCCGCCTTAGGAGTCAGTTTCGAGATAAGAACATATCTCTACTTCCCTGTGTGAATGGATAGAAGTGGTTAAAACCACCTCTTAGGGATAATTGTGAATTTGAATCCTTCTTTATCCCGTTTGAGTGGGTTTCTTATGGGTAGGAACCTGTACCCAGTAAGACAGATCCGTTTGTGGATTATTGGGTTTTGAAGAAAGACCCAGTCCCCATTTCAGACTCGTTTATAGGTAAAATTACCATTTTACCCCTGAGCTTTAAGATTCGTGCCTGATTTGAACGATTCCGATTTAATCCTATTTTTAGCCATATCAGATAGCTATACTGATTTGGTATACTCTAAATACACCTTTGGTGCAAAATTGACGATCTCACAAAGAAAAGATGAAATATCAATGGTTTTCCGTTTACTGATCCCATCTTTCATGGAATCGATTCCGTTTTTTTGAATGTACAAGAATTTTTGGAGCTCAGCATGTCTGGAAGCACAGGAGAATGTTCTTTTGCTGATATTATTACCAGTATTCGATACTGGGCCATTCATAGCATTAATATACCTTCCCTATTCATTGCAGGTTGGTTATTCGTGAGTACAGGTTTAGCTTACGATGTACTTGGAAGTCCTCGGCCAAACGATTATTTCATAGAGTCGACAAGGGATTCCATTAATAACCGGTCGTTTTGACTCTTTGGAACAACTCGATGAATTTAGTAGATCCTTTTAGGTGGCAACCAATGACCATAAATCGAACTTATCCGATTTTTACAGTGCGATGGTTAGTTGTTCACGGACTAGCTGTACCTACCATTTCTTTTTTGGGGTCAATATCAGCAATGCAATTCATCCAACGATAAATCTAATTCGAATTATAGAGCTATTACACAATCAAACCCGAATGAACAAAATGTTGAATTGAATTGTACCAGTCTATACTAGGGTTTATTACTCATTTTTGTACTTGTTGTTTTATTTTCCAATTATTTCTTCAATTGAGAGAAAGAAAGAGAATTTATTCTATTCTTTAATCCAATTATGTCTTTTGATTTGATTGGTGTTTATCCCCACAACATCTTGATTTTCTTACATACAAATTATTTACTTGTTACTAATAAAGTCTAGCTCCATTCTTCCTTAGATCCCTTATTTCACTCCGATAGTATCATAGACCGAGGTCGATGCAGAGGAAATGAATACATTACCATACTATAAATAAGTAAGTGGAATAGATAGAACATTGGATCATGCCGCATGACTTATCTATTCTACAGTATCTTATGGAGCCAGTTCATGCATAACATAATTTGGGTATGATCATAGAAAAGATTCTCCTCAAGCGAACTGGCCTATCCTATGCTACATAGGGGGATTTTTGTGGTGGTTGGATGCGGAGACACGTTTGGTTGTGAATTTCAACGTGGCGGATAAAATTATATATCGGCATGGCCCAATCAATAGTTCAAGTCACACACTCCCATAATCCATCCTCTCTTCGAAGAATCCACTTCAACTATTTGTATCAAATAATAAAAATACTTCAGAGTTGAAGAGAAGTATCCAAACAAAATGTCTTATTTTTTCAATAATCCATATTTGTAGCAATAAAATACTAATAAAAATACTATTCGTCCTCCCTGATATGCTATATGATAAATTACAATGTGATCCGTCTTCTCTATTCTCAATACTTTTAAACTCTCCAAAGTTATAAAGGACCCTGAAATACCTTGCTTACATATCATTGGGAAGTGCATTAACATAAATACAGGCAGTAAGAAGAGGCAATACAAAGGTATGTAAACTATAAAAACGGGCCAAGTGGATTGGCCCACATTAGCACTTCCACGTAATAAGTCTACCAAAGGTGATCCTATTACAGGAATAGCATTCAGTACGCCTGTCATGATTTTTACTGCCCAATAACCAATTTGGTCCCGAGGTAAGGAATAACCAGTTACACCAAAAGATGCAGTCAATACAGCCAGAACCACGCCTGTAACTCAAGTTAATTCGCCAGGTTTTATAAATCCACCCGTAAGATAGACATGAAATACGTGCAGAATCATCATTAACCATCATACTTGCTGACCATCGATGAACTGATCGGATTAACCAACCAAAGCTCACCTCAGTCATTATGTATTGAACAGAGGAAAAAGATTTTGTAACGGTTGGATGATAGTAAAAAGTCATAGCAAAACCCGTAGCTGCTTGTACTAAAAAAAAGTAAGTGTGATCCATCCTAGACAATAAAATATGTTGACATGAGGAGAATCATATTTACTAGTTATATCATCTGCAATCGCTTGAATCTCGAGATGTTCCTCGAACCAATCATAGATTTTATTAAGATAGGTAATCCAAGAGGACACCCCCCCCCCCCCCCCCGCGAGAACCGTATATGAGAATTTCATCTCATACGGCTCAAACAAAAACACACAAATACTGGGGTTCAATGGATATGTAATATAAAGTTCAAAACTTCTTAGTCGCTTGATTCAATATTCAATTTGTCCCAAAGACAGGAAGTGAAAAAAATCTGAATCTCTTCTTTGTGATGATAATGCTAAAAAATCTCAAGTCAGCTCATCTGCCTTACTTTATGCTGATCGTTATAGGCCTCTTGAATATTCTCTTTCCTATTTTTTTTCATTTGTTTTTTTATTTTCGTAATGGGTATGACTCTTTTTTTACTATATGATAGGAATTCTATTGTTGAGACCCTATGAATCAATTAAAACCTCAAATTCATACTAGAACCACGATGATTTAGATTTAGCCCCAAGCTAAACTCAAAGGTTCTATGAGTCAAAACCGTTTGATCATCACTTAGTCAATGAGTTGATGTAATGACTCAAAAAAATCTACAGAAAGAGTTGTCCGTCGAACAAAATGAAAATGAATAAGCCTAAAGAAAAATCATTTGATTTAGGAATTAAGAAATACCCATTGGAATTTTTTTTAGTCCGGTTACGAGGTCTAAGTTTAATATAGTAGATATGAATCATAGTTTCAATATATATTTTCTTGATCTATTCTATATATTCCAAATATTAGGATAAATATCCGACGGGATAGAATCATCTTGATAGATATGACAGGACCACTCTCTGTATTATCAATAGGATCAATTATAACAAGTCACACGCCCATATTTCGAAAATACTGAAACAAACAAATTCCACAGTCGAACTACCAGAATGATCTATCAATCCGATTCTTAAGTCACTTTTTTGTATTGATTCTATAGTTCTTATGAACCTAACTCATTGAAATTCCATCCAGTAAAACAGAAGAATTATAAATTTCCAAAATAATATATAGGAATATCGCAAATAAAGCCATTACGACTCCCATAAGTGGTGTAGTCCCCCAGCCCGGAGCTACTTTACCACATTCCGAATTCAATGGTTTCAATAAACTCCCTACGGTAGTTGGTTTTGGTCGAGTTGAAACAACAACCTAGGTTATAAAAAATGGAATAAACCTAGGGCCGTTGTTTGGCACAACGGCCTTTTATAACCTAGGCTATTGAGCTATAAAATTTCGTTGTTTCAAACAACCTGGGCTATAAGGCCATTGTTGGGAACAACGGCCTAGGTTTATACAACCAAAGCAAGTCTGTTTTCATGGGTCTGTGAAAACAGATCCGTTTTCATTGGAGAATTGATATATATATATATATATATATATATATATATATATATATATATATATATATATATATATATATATATATATAAAGTGAGTCTATTATGAGATGGTGAGCTGGGCTCCTTATCGTGAGAAGATCTTAGCCGTTGGATCGCGATCCGATGGCTGAGATCTGATCCGCCAAAATTCTTATTGTTGGAGGGCCTTTCGGGAATTTCACAACATACCCATTCAGCTCACCTTTTCCCCTTCTTCGTCTTCTTCGTCCCGACGCTCCTCTCATTTCTCCCACTCTCAAACCCCCACCCCCAATCTAAAACCCTACCTTCTTCGTCTTCTTCGAACCCTCAAATTCAACCCCCATCTCAACTCTCCCTCGAAGCCCCTCTCTGCCATCAATATTGATGCCCCAGACACCCTTCTCACTCTCGAAACCCTATTCGTAGACCCTAGCTCCAAATCGCACCTGATTCCCCAAATCGAAACCCGAGCTGTGTTTGCTTCTGGATCCTCTTCGTAAAGAGCAACTCGTCGATCTCCTAGCAAAGCTATAATCTTTGTATCGGGTAATCTCAAACCCATTTTGTTTTTTGATATGCTCGCAATGTTTAAAGAGATTGGAGGTAACCATTTCTTTCGTGTTTACTGCTCCTTTGTAGTCTCTATACAACGTTATTGTCTTGTGAAGGCTAAATCTCATTACTTTATTCAATTTTGACTTTTGCTTAACTTTTGCTTTTCTTCACCCTAGCATGTACTTATAGGATCAGACTTGAGATTATGTGTGTGCAGCAGCTACAAGCAGTAGAATGGAGTGAATATCTCCATGAGTTTGGGAGGTGTTGACTCGTTCCTTTGAAATTTACAGGAGCGTCTGTTGTTTGACATTTTTGTTAGCGAGGCACAGTTCTAGATTACACAGCAACAAATCTTAGAAATTACACTCTCTGATTGATTAAAACTTATACATGGATTACCAATTTGCCAGTAGCATATTCATATGCACATAGCTTGTAGGAATCTAAGGGGAAGTTCAGGTGCACCACAATGCAGGGGAAATGATTTAGCTAGCATTTTACCGTGATATTAAAGTAATACCACATTTAAAGTCATAAGGTGTATGGGGCATTTCAAGTTTTAGTACCAATAGAATAACATTATGTGCTTTGGAAATACTTCCACTGCATTGTGTTGTTTTCTAGTAATGGCAGGTAATCTCAATATTAATTAGACAATATTGCTATGCTTTAACAATTGTTATATGTTTTCCATTCACTTGTTCAACCTCATTATTGTTAATTAATTTGTCAGGTAATGTTTGCATCTCAAGAATAGTGTGTGGAACAAGATGATAAGCTACAATATGTCAGGGAAGTATTTGATTCCCATTTATGCATTTTGGGGTTTGGTCTTTCTATATTTTTTTGTGTTGGTATAGGCAGTGATGACACACCTTATTATCTGAAAACCCATTTGCTGTTGGTAATTCAATGTTTGTTTTCAAAATTTTCATGTGTCAGTATGTTGTGTCGCATTGCGTATAGCAATTTTTGGGTCTATAGCAATTGCATTTTAGCATGCTGGTTGATTTAAGCATTTTGGCTGATTCTATATTGGCTGATTCATGATACATTTTGCCTGATTTGATCTTGGCTGATTCACGATACATTTTGGCTTAATTGTATCTTGGTTGATTGTATCTTGGGAGAGGGGGGAGGGGTTTGAAACTAGTTGGCATGGCATAATAACGCAACCCTAGAGAAATAAGTATGCTTCATCTGAAGAAACAGTGAAATGGAGCTGTGGTCTGAGCCTACAACTACATAAAATCATCTATTTGTTGATAAGTGCTACTTGGATGTTTGTCAGTGCTGAATTTTTTTTATATTTTTTATATTTTTTATATTTTTTTAAATTTTCTTTCATGATTTTTTTTTAGAAGGATATTTTAGGTTGATGAAAATGATGAAGGATGCGGATTGTGGAGCAAGCACTGAGGAGAGCAGGCTGCACAAATCAAACCCCATAACTTACTTTTTGTGATATTGCACCAATTTTTCAATCAATGCATCAGTAAGTAGTACTACCTTCATCTCTTTTATTAGCTATGGTTAAAACCAAATTCATTATTTATTTTAGGTGTCAGTTTATTTTCATTTGAAAATTTTAGTGGCATCAACATCAGTGGCATCAACATGTCTATGTGCTGGCATCAAGATTAGTGGCATCAATGGAGAGGACATGCCTGGCCAGGTATAAATAAAGAAATCAACTCTGTTTTGTTGTTTTGCATCTTCTCTTTGGTGTAAGCTTCATTATTTTTGTTTGTTATCTGAAGTCACTTTTCAGTCATTGCTGTAATAATGTAATGGGAGTTCGAAGTGGGTCCATCTGTCGGCATCTCTGCCGGTGACGAAGTTTGGGTCGCCCGTTACATTCTTGAGGTAATACAAATTATCATTTAAAATTTTATAATCTTGTGATTTTCAAACTAAATAATGTTGCAGTTAATTTGATCCTAATTTTCTCTTTTGTTCTATAAACAGAGGATCATCGACCCTAAACCTATCCCGGTAATATTTGCTCTCATTTTTATTGTCCTTGCAAAAATGAATATTTTGCGAAAAGCTATTAAGTAGATATATACAGAGAGTTTGATTGCATTGAATTTCTTTGGTAGAATCAGATTTAGTTAGCGGAAGGAGTCATACCCCCAATAATTTTCGTTTTCATAGTTTTTATTTATTTTAATAACCAAAGAAAGTAACAACTAAACAGAGCTAAGTAACTTTTTGCAGAAAAAAATGTGTCGAGTCCAAAAAAATTTTAATAGAATTGAGGAGATCCTTCTTTTCCTTCTATACTAACAGAATACCAAAACAAAGCGATTTCAGAGAGTGCAGCGAAGCATTATGTACAAATTTTATCTGTTACTAAAGTATCTTTTGTGCCTTATTGTCTCGTCGTTTCAGGTTATTTCGAGGACAGGAGGCCAGCATCAAACATGGACCCATATGTGGTCACCTCCATGATTGCCGAGACCACCATCCTGTGAAAACTATAAAATCCCCATTAACAGGGCTTCTCTCCATTTCATTCAGTTGTGATCTCTTTCAGCATTTTTATCTGCACTTACAAACTGTGATTTCCCCATTCAAATTATAAGCATCTTCTGCTCATTTAGTTTGGCTAGGTATCTTCTGCTCATTTAGTTTGGCTTTGCTGTGGCGGCTTGGTTGTACTTTTATGTAAACTTATTTGGGATTTGGCAGAGAGTCCTGGTGGGGGTTTGGCCATGGACTGTTCTCCCCTCTGCCTCTTTGGTTTTACTCTTGGTGGTATTTTTGTTTGGTTATTTTTCTTGTAGCGCTGATTCACAGAAATTGGTTTTGGACATTTGATAGTACCAAATGAAAGTGTGTTGAACTTGTGAACACTATTGGGTTTAAATAAACAGCAATTGATTCTCATTTTGCTTTCTGGCTTGTTATGGACAAGTGAAAAATGCGTCAGTTGATGTTTACGATAATGTATTATCTGGTTCGCAGCAGTTATATGAAGAAGAGAGTGGTTATTGTTACTAAATTATTTGTGCATGTAATTGTGCCTTCTTCATGCTGGTAGGTTCATTAGTGTTTTTTTTCAGAAGTTTTTTTTTTAATGAAAGTTATGGCAAAAGCTCGATATGCAAACTCACAGAGAAAACTACAAACTGCAATTGCTAAAAAGAAAGAGAAGGGGCAAATAATTTCAGAAGGTTTATGTTTGAGAAGCCAGAAGCTCTTTCTTGCTGATTAGAAATTTGCAACTGCATCTCAGTGAGTAGCTCGTTTATTTTCTCAATGCAATGTTTGGCACGAACTTGCATGGTTGGTAGAACACAGGCACACCAGAGATGAGTCAACAGGTCTCATGTTATCGAGTTCACTTTGGTGGACAGCATTAACAAAAGTGCTGCTAGGTTTCCTAATAAAATTGTGTAGTAGAAAATCTTAAATTTTGTCGTCCCAAACTGCCCTGAAGAATTAGTATTAGTAATAAGCCAGTTCTAAGATTATTAACAGCGGACAAATAAGAACCATCAAAATGTATTTCATCATATGCATCTTCTTTTGTTTATTTATCCAATGCACTCATTTTATTTTGAGGTCAATATTCTAAACAACCGATCAGCATTACAAACTAAGGTCCTCTTAATAATGAACACTTTTTTCAATATGTGCATGAGAAAGTGAAAACTCATTCCATATACAATGAAAGCCTGAAAGAGAGACAGAAATATCCTATAAGAGGAAGGAACTAAGCAGCTAACTAGGGAAACTAACCAAGAAAGAATATAAAAAGGTTGATTGTGTTTTTCTTGATGCTTTAAGCTTTGCTCCTCGCCATCTCCTGCTGCCTCTCTCTCCTCAGCGGCAGCTACCATCAACTCATCGAAGTTTTCACTCTTTCCCAGCAATATTTCAATCTGAACATAACCATGAGATCTTATGTCAATAACTCGTACATTTCCTATTGGTTTACCTTTCACATCTGACATTGTAAGTATTTGCAATTCTCACCTTGCCTTCTGGATGGGTCGTCCCCTTGATTCATCTTTCATATCGACAGTAGACGTCATGATCTCTGCACATCAAGTCATATAAATGTTTAAGATAAATAAATCAACAAATTGTTTCAATTTTGATAACTTACAAATTATGTGAGGGAAATGTAAGAAAAAATTCACTACAGAAGAATTAAAAGTATAATTCGGAGGATGAGGTTAAAATCTTACTCTTTTCAACTGCAAGGCCATTATTTTTGAGAATCTCCGCAATTGTAACAACGGTCGCAGTAGCTGCAGAATGTACCACAGATAACACATAAGGAAAATCACAAGAGTAAATTAAAATGCATCAATACTTGACCGTCCTTACAAAATGTAACTTCCAAGTCATTTATTTGTTGTAGATTCATCGAGCTTTCTTCACAGGAAGATTGAGCTCAAAGATACCGATATCTTTTTGTAGTACTATTTATTTCGGTTATCCATGTTGATAGTGGTAACTTGTTCATTGAATGGCTCGAAAGCAAAAGGCAATACTTAAAAGGTTACAGTAATGATCATTTCCTGAACAAGTAAAAATCCAGAACAAAGATTTCATGCTCCATGAATGTTTCTTCTCATGCTCCATGACTAGGAAAAGAAACAAAGAGTGCACAATGCTTTTATTCTCGAGTTTTAGCAACACAATACCTAACAATTTAATTAACACTAATGAGTTTGAACAAGTGAATGGAAAACATATAACAATTGACAAAGCATAGCAACATTGACAAATTAATATTGAGATATCCGCCATTACTAGAAAACAACACAATGTAGTGGAAGCATTTCCAAAGCACATAATGTTGTTCTATTGGGACTAAAACTTGAAATGCCCCATACACCTTATGACTGTAAATGTGTTATTACTTTTAATATCACGGTAAAATGCTAGCTAAATAATTTCCCCTGCATTGTGGTGCACCTGAACTTCCCCTTGTATTCCTACAAGCTATGTGCATATGAATATGCTACTGGCAAGTTGGTAATCCATGTATAAGTTTTAATCAATTAGAGAGTGTAATTTCTAAGATTTGTTGTTGTGAAATCTAGAACTGTGCCTCGCTAACAAAAATGTCAAACAACAGATCCTCCTGTAAATTTCAAAGGAACGAGTCAACACCTCCCAAACTCGTGGAGATATTCACTCCCTTCTACTGCTGTAGCAGCTGCACACACATAATCTCAAGTCTTATCCTATAAGTACATGCCAGGGTGAAGAAAAGTAAAAGTTGAGCAAAAGTCAAAATTGAATAAAGTAATGAGATTTAGCCTTCACAAGACAATAACATTGTATAGAGACTACAAACGAGCAGTAAAACACAAAAGAAATGGTTACCTCCAGTCTCTTTAAACATTGCGAGCATATCAACAAATGAAATGGGTTTGAGATTACCCGATACAAAGATTATAGCTTTGCTAAGAGATCGACGAGTTGCTCTTTACGAAGAGGATCCAGAAGCAAACACAGCTAGGGTTTCGATTTGGGGAATCGGGTGCGATTTGGAGCTAGGGTTTGCGAATAGGGTTTCGATAGTGAGAGGGGCGTCTGGGGCATCAACATCGATGGCGGAGAGGGGCGTCGGGGGAGAGCTGAGGTGGGGGTTAAATTTGAGGGTTTGAAGAAGACGAAGAAGGTAGGGTTTCGGGATTGGGGGTGGGGGTTTGAGAGCGGGAGAAATGAGAGGAGCGTCGGGATGAAGAAGACGAAGAAGGGGAAAAGGTGAGCTGAATGGGTATGTTGTGAAATTCCCTAAAGGCCCTCCAACACTTAGCATTTGGGCAGATCAGATCTCAGCCATCGGATCGCAATCCAACAGCTAAGATCTTCAGCTCACGATAAGGAGCCCAGCTCACCATCTAATAATGCACTCACTCACACACACACACACACACACACTCTCTCTCTCTCTCTCTCTCTCTCTCTCTCTCTATATATATATATATATATATATATATATATATAGGCTTCTTTGGTTGCAAACGGGTCTGTGTGCACAGACCCGTGCAAACTTTATCTGGGCAGATACATATATTTTTTTTATAAAATTTAGCCTTAACCGGTCGTTGGCAACGGCGGGTTAAGGCTAAATTTTCTAAAAAAATATTGTCTTAACCCGTCGTTGCCAAGGACGGGTTAAGGCAAAGTTCGAATTTCAGATCTGTATACAGTTCTTCTTCCTCCTCGATCTCTCCCCACTCTCTACTTTGTTTTTTTGGCCAAAAGCAAACCCAAGAACCCCAACTCTATTCGAACTCCTCCGTTTGCTCCAAATCCTCCGTTTGCTCCTCCTCTTCCTCTTCCATTCTCATACAATCTCTCTCTCCCAATATCTACATCGAAGGCAAATCAAAACCCTAGTTCAGCCACAAATCGAACTATTGGCTAAATTCGGAGTTATTTTGTAGGGTATTAACTAATTCTTTGCCTTATTAGTTATAATTGGGTTGATTTTTGAATTTTTCCATAGTAAATTATTTAAAAAGTGCCCAAAAAATTCTTTTCATATGTAATTTGTAGATGTAAAATTGTGAAGACTTTTAATATATTCAAGTACCCCAAAAAATCGTTGTCTTAGTAATTTGTTGATGTAGAATTCGAAAGCCTTTAAATATATTCAAGTCCCAAAAAAAATCTACATTTAGGATTAATATATTCAAGTGCCCAAAGACTTTAAAAATTTGTAAATGTAGAAATGTTTGTCTTACTAATTTAGTTATATCTGTGTTGATTTTTCTCGTTCGATTTATACGAAAATAATTACAAATGTTTTAGTGCGGTTACAATAGAAAATCGTTCAAACGGCCTCTTAAAATTACGAAACTTTGCCAGTAGGTTGGTCTCACGCAACACAAGCCACCCCCACTTGTAGATGTTAGTTTCGACTCACAGTTCGAGAGATATGGGCGTGTATCATTTTTAGTTTAAAAAAAACTAAATAAAGCGGTATACAGCTGTATCTCGCAAACCATGAGTCGAAACTCACTTCTACAAATTAGGGTGGCTTGCGCTACATGAATTCGACCTAGTTGCAAAGTGTTAAAAATTTTGGAAGCCATTTGTGCGGTTTTGTCACGTTCCTCGCATGAAGAAGTAATTGACTTAGAATTTTTTGGGTGCGGTTAGACTAGAAGACCATCCAAACGAACTTCAAAAAATACAAAATTTTACAAGTAGGTTGGACACACGCAGCACAAGCCACCCCAACTTGTAAGTGAGTTTCGGATAACGGTTCGAGAGATACAGCCATGAGTCACTTTTGTTTTAAAAAAAAATAAATAAAGCTGTACACGGCCGTATCTCGCAAACTGTGAGTGAAAACTTACTTCTACAAGTTGGGGTGGCTTGTACTAGGTGAATTCAAGCAAATTGCAAAGTTTTATAAATTTTGGATGCCGTTTGTGTGGTTTTCTCATATTCTTCGCATTAAAAGTAAATAACTTAGAAAGCGTTTAGTGCGGTTATACTAGAAAGCCCTTAAAACGATCTCCAAAAAATACAAAATTTTGTGACTAGGATGGTCTCACGTAGCTCAAGCAATCCCAACTTGTAGAGGTTAGTTTTGACTAACGGTTTGAGATACAGGAATGCATCGCTTTCGCTTGAAAAGAACCCAAATAAAGCGATATATGGCCGTATCTCTCCAACCGTGAGTCGAAACTCTCTTCTACAAGTTGGGATTGCTTGTCCTAGGTGAATTTAAGCAAGTTTCAAAGTTTTATAAATTTTGGATACTGTTTGTGCGGTTTTCTCACGTTCCTCGCATTAGAAGTAATTGACTTAGAAAGCGTTTAGTGCGGTTAGACTACAAAACCCTTCAAACAACCTCCAAAAAATATGAAACTTTGCGACTAGAATGGTCTCACATAGCAAAAGCATTCTCAACTTGTAGAAGTGAGTTTCGACTCACGGTTCGAGAGATACGGGCGTGTATCGCTTTTGGTTGTAAAAAACACAAAAGAAGCGATATATGGCCGTATGTCTCGAACCGTGAGTGAAAACTCACTTCTGCAAGTTGGGATGGCTTGTGCTAGGTCAATTCAGGCATGCTGCAAAGTTTTATAAATTTTAGATGCTGTTTGTGCAGTTTTCTCATGTTCCTCGCATTAGAAGTAATTAAACTTAGAAAAATTTTAGTGCATTTAGACTAGAAAACCCTCCAAACGGGTTCCAAAAAATACGAAACTTTACGAGTAGCACGTCCCACCTAGCACAAGCCACCCCAACTTGTAGAAGTGAGTTTCGATTCACGATTCGAGAATTACGTGGGTGTATCGCTTTGGTTGTAAAAAAACCCAAATAAAGCGATCCACGGCCATATCTCTCGAACCGTGAGTCAAAACTCACTCCTACAAGTTGCGATGGTTTTTGGTAGGTGAATTCAACCGATTTATAAAGTTTTATAAATTTTGGATGCCGTTTGTGCGGTTTTCTCACGTTCGTATCGCTTTGGTTGTAAAAAAACCCAAATAAAGCGATCCATGGCCATATCTCTCGAATCGTGAGTCGAAACTCACTCCTACAAGTTAGGATAGTTTTTGGTAGTTGAATTCAACCGACTTACAAAGTTTTATAAATTTTGGATGCCGTTTGTGCGGTTTTCTCACGTTCGTATCGCTTTGGTTGTAAAAAATCCAAATAAAGCGATCCACGACCATATCTCTCGAACCGTGAGTCGAAACTCACTCCTACAAGTTGGCATGGTTTTTGGTAGGTGAATTCAACCGATTTACAAAGTTTTATAAATTTTGGATGCCGTTTGTGCGGTTTTCTCACGTTCCTCGCTTAAGAAGTAAATAAAGTTAGAACTTTTTTGTGCATTTAGACTAGAAAATCCTCCAAACGGATTCCAAAAAATACGAAACTTTGCGAGTAGGTTGGTCTCACCTAGCACAAGCTATCCCACCTTGTAGAAGTGACTTTCGACTCACGGTTCAAGAGATACGGGCATGAATCGGTTTTGGTTGTAAAAAACTCAAATAAAACGATACACGGTCGTATCTCTCGTACCGTGAGTCGAAACTCACTTCTACAAGTTGGGGTGGCTTGTGCTAAGTGAATCCAAGCAAGGTGGAAAGTATTATAAATTTTGGATGCCATTTGTGCGGTTTTCTCACGTTCCTTACATAAGAAGTAAATGAAGTTGGAAAATTTTTAGTGCGTTTAGGACTAGAAAACCTTCCAAACGGCTTTCAAAAAATACGAAACATTGTGAGTAGGTTGGTCACACCTAGTACAAGCCACCCCAATTTATAGAAGTGAGTTTCGACTCACGGTACGAGAAATACGGCCGTGTATCGGTTTATTTGAGTTTATTACAACCAAATAAAGCGATATTCGCGCGTCACTCTCCAACCGTGAGTCGAAACTCACTTCTACAAGTTGAAGTGGCTTGTGCTACGTGAATCCGATCAAGTTGCATTGTATTGCTTTTTTTCGTTGTCATTTGTGCCTTTTTTTTCACAATTTCGCTATGTTTATGGATGATAGATAAATGGATTTAACGCGTATGAACTAAGCTTAATTTTTTTTGTTCATAGATAAATGGCTAGAACGAGGCAATCGAGAAGCTCTTCTAGTAGTGCTAGTGGTGCACCAATTAAAGAGGTAAGATTGACTATTATTATTGATTTTAAATACGAATTTGCAACATTATCTCAATAATAACAACATTGATAATTATTCGTGTAGGTTGGTGGCCGTCAATCTACATCTGCTGAGGCAGGTCCATCATCCTCGATTTCCGTTATACCTCCTGGACTATTGGACCCAAGCTTACTCACGTTGCAGGACATACACCGATCCGAAGCAGTGTAGAATGGGTCCGCTAAGAAAGGTAACTTCCGGAAGCACGCGGTTCTACCTTTTGACCCCCGTATCATGCCGTACTTGGTTGAGGCCGGTTTCTATGGAGTTAGATTCATGGGGGAAGTGAAGCTGGATCGGCCATTACTCACAGCTCTTGTCGAGCGATGGAGGCCAGAGACACATACATTCCACCTACCCGTGGGTGAGATGACTGTTACTCTGTAAGATGTAGCCCTCATAACTGCGCTACCAATAGATGGGGTCGCCGTGACGGGGAACATGGACTTTGACAGAGTAGCAGTTGTTCGTGATTTGCTCGGTATCAACCTACAGTTGAACTTGGCCCAAACAAGAGAGGATGTTGAAAAAGAAATCCTCAAAAATATTCCCGAAGATTATGATGAAGATTTATTATATCAACATTTAGAAGCTGCGAAAGAAAAAGCAGAAGATGAATTTTGGAATGAAATGTTCGACGGGAAATCACTGTATATTAGTTGGTTGAAATTGCAGTTTGAGGAGGGTTATTTGACCCCCGATTCGGACGAGGAAACCATAATCCACTATGCTCGGGCGTACATCTTTAGTATGATCGGGGAAGTGATCTTCCCTAACTCATCTGGTTCGAGCGTGCCGCTAATGTATCTACGGTTGTTGGAAAATTTCGGTTATGTGGGCCGTTTCATTTGGGGGAGTGCGGCATTGGCGCTACTCTATAGGAATTTGTGTGCTACATCATTAGGTGCCGTACAAATGGGTGGCCCGATGGTACTACTGCAAATTTGGAGTTAAGAATGCATCCACATCGGACGTCCCCGTATTATTGAACCGACACCAGATTGGTTGGTTGACTCGGGGGGGTCCCAGAGATGTTACCTCCCTTAGGAGTATATTGGGCGGGGCGGCACACGTGGGTTGATAACCCACGTTAATCTCTTACCTACTATAGAGATGAGTTGGATAACTTGCGGGACGAGTTCATCAATTGGGAACCGTACTCGACCGCCAGGTTGGCAAGGGTTCCACTGGTTTGTTTGGTTGGTGCGCTTTGGTTGACGGCCGCACCACTTATGAACTTTTCTGTTGTTGAGTTCCAGTATCCGGATAGAGTGATGCGGCACTTCGGATGTCAGCAGAAGATTCCTAACATCTGAGTTTATGATGAAAAGTTGCACGAGTGAGAGGAACGGGTCGAGTGCCCAACTTCGATTGGGCTGATTTCCACCGGGTCCATGTGGCCAACTGGAACACCATGCGGTATCAAATGACACCGAACATGATGTACTTCGCGATACTATATGGTGGGTCCTACCAACAGATTTACATGACGTGGTACAAGCGGATTACCTCAATTCACAGATTTACATGACGTGGTATCCTCAAAGGAAGCAGAACCCGCCCGATCAATTCACACCAAGCGGTCGCAAACCGCGTGGCCGTAAAAGGTAGTATCTAACAATTGGTTCGTTATTAGTAGTTTAGTATTTGGTTGATGATTCTATTCTTCAAATAACTAATGCATAGTTTGTTTCTATATTGATAAATTGTTGTAGATAAATACTGGGCATGCATGGAAGCCAACCTGAAGAAGCTGTTGATAAAGTTTTTTATATTTTAGAAAGTTTCGGGTTGTATAATTGTTGTGAAAATTCTTGAGAACTAAATTGATTTAAATTAGTTGTGAACATTATGACATTGTCAATTTTTGCTTTAAAATTATTGTGAAGTTATCTGTTCTATTATATACATTGATGTGAAGTGGACTCATGGCTTTTGGTCTGTGAATGAACGTTATTAACTTTTTGTGAATGAACTCATTCTTTGAATTGATGTGAATTGCTAAATTGGTGTGAATCATCTGGAGAAGTAGTTTTGAATGAACAAATTTTGTGAAGTTGTATTTGTATCAACCAAAGCACATAGAGCCCACACAGACGAAAGTTCTGTAAAAATCTCTCTACTTAACTCATTATTGACGATAATGGGTTATGTGATCTTAACCCGTCATCGTCAATAACGGGCTAAGTTGTGAGATATCGGCAGACCTTCAATCTCTACAGAACAAATTTTCAAAAAGTTGAACTTTTTACACTTTCAAAATCCTTCTACTTAACCCGTTATTGACGATAATGGGTTAAGTGATCTTAACCCGTCATCACCAATAGTGGGTTAAGTAGAGAGATATTGGCAGGACTTCATCCCCTACAGACCAAGTATTCATAAAGTACTGCCAATATCTCTCTACTTAACCCGTTATTGGAGATAACGGGTTAAGTGACCTTAACCCGTCATCGCCAATAACGGGTTAAGTAGAGAGATATTAGCAAGACTTCATTCCCCTACAGACCAAGTATTCATAAAGTACTGTCAATATCTCTCTACTTAACCCATTATTGATGATGACGGGTTAAGGTCACTTAACCCGTCATCACCAATAACGAGTTAAGTAGAGAGATATTGGCAGGACTTCATCCCCTACAGACAAAGTATTCATAAAGTACTGCCAATATCTCTTTACTTAACCCGTTATTGACGATGACGGGTTAAGGTCACTTAACCCGTCATCACCAATAACGGATTAAGTAGAGAGATATTTTTTTGCTTTTTACAACTTTCTCTTCACTATTTGCGAACAGTGTCTGTGGAAGAAGATACCAAAGACAGATGATCTATGCTTGTATATCGTTTATATATTTTAATAATTTCCATTTTTTCCATCTAACTAACCTATATAAAATCATGAAGGTTATTTTTTTTTAAAAAATACCAAAAAATAAAAGATGATTTTTTTTATTTTTAAAAATCAATTTTTGTAATATATTCTTACCCCTAATATGTAAAATCTTCTGCAATGGGTACACCTTTCCAGTTCATACACCTAACCCCTTACTGTATCCCCCAAATTCTTCTATTTTTTCATAATTTTAAAAGTTTATTCGCTCTTGCTTTTCTTTTCTTTCCTTTTGTGGCTTTAGGATGCAAAATCTGTGACAAGTACAAAGAGCATTAGTAAAATGGTCATGTGAATGAGAATAGAATGGAGTTTTATCAACTCATGGCTTCCATAACTTGCACCACATGTATATCCCCACATGTAGAACCCAATAAGTGAAAAGATTCAGTACACTATAGAGCAGAGAGTCATTAGATCCAATATGGGAAAAACCTAACACTACAACAAATATGCCTTTCTGAAGCAGATTTATTATAGCGTTGTAAATGCTATTGAAAGTGATCAATAATAGTATTTCTGAATAAAATGCTATCTTTGATTAATTTTGAAATTTATTCTTAGCTATGACAGTGTTTTTAAAATGCTATTTTTTTTACAACATTTTAGAAACGCTATAATATCTGTAAATAAACTGAAGTGGTAAGGGTAAAAAAGAAAATTCTAATTAAAATCCAAATCATTCTCAAACCAGTTCATTTTCTCCTCCTCCTCCTCTTATTTTTCTTCAATTATCCTTCGATCCCTAATACTATTAGGGTTTCCATCCCAAATCCAGTCACCCCAAAAACCAAAAATGATTTTCCTCCTCCTCCTCCTCCTTCCCCCATCGCCACCACCCGCTCCTTCAGTGTCACCATCCCCGTCCCACCGTCATCGCTCCTTCCACCATCGCCACCACCAGTCACCTTCGGTGCCGCCGTCCCCCTCCCCCTCCCCCGTCATCGCTCCTTCCCCCATCGCCGCCACCCGCCCCCTTCGGCGCGTCCAATCTTTGCAGGTAAGTGAAGTTAGGGTTTAAGGTTTCTATGTTTATTCTATATTTTGTATGTTTATTCATTGTTTTGTATAATTTGAAGTGGCCAATCAGTTGTGATTGGAGAGAGAGAGGAAGTTGAACGTGAAGAGGAAAGTGAGGGTGCCAATGGTGGAGGAAAATGAGTCAATTGATTGTGCTAGTTAATGTTTCCATTTTTCATATGAAGGAGTCAGACTCGTGAAAGCACCTATTGGAACATGTAGAGTGACAAGAAAATGTTTGAAGATTAATTTCATTTTTTTCTCCTTTCTTATACAGATTCTAACTAATTTGGTAGGAATGGCCAAGTTCAATCCCAAAGAGTGAGACTCTCTTCCCTTCTTTTCTTAGTGAAAAGTTCACTATTATACATCTTAGTGAAAAGTTCAGTGTTTTTTAGATATATACAACTTGACATTTTCAAATTTTTAATTACTGCTTTACATTGAATCCTAAAACTAAGAAATAGTGGCTTACAAGTGGAGAAAGGGTTTCTGAAATTTGGTGGTAGATACCTCAAAAAAAGTTTCTTATTGTCAATTTTTGTCATATATTATAAAATTATACTGGTAGGATATGCTGATGAAGATTTCCAAGTTGAATTTCCAATTGTGACAACTAAAGGTGTGTTATTACTCCCAAAGAATGCTTCATTTTGTCTACCAATCAATTTTCGCGTGTAGTATATAGATATAAGTTTATGATTGTTTGTACTAATTTGTTTAATAATATAGAAGCATAGGTTTGAAATATCCACTCATGGTAAAGCGGTTGGCTTGCATGGTTATATCTGGAGCAATACCTCCAGACAGTCTCGAAATACTCCAACCAACGAGGTTACTTCCTGAAACTATTTTACAGGAGAGATGGGCTTCAAGTAAAGATGTTTACTATTAAGTATTCTGTAGTTTCACACTTTCTTTTAATAATTGCTTCAGTTATGTATTCATATACTTTTATTTATTAGATGGAAGAAGAGTTTGATTTACTGAAAGATACCTTTATGAAAGCAAAGATTGAGGAAGAATTGATGGCATGTATCCTTGACTGGGACTTAATGCTTGATTTTTATTAGATGTGTTCATATGTGTTTTCTTTAACTACAATAGTTCTAACTAAGCATTGGTACGTCAATGTGCTTGCCCGTATTCGTATAAATTCATTCCGGATTGAATTAGTTGCTTAATCTTATGATGATCTACTTGCACTTGCTGCTGCCTCTGTCGAAGCTGAAGCTGCTTTAGAAAATGCTCTATATATGCTTCCATCCTTCTACAATCATGATTGTGGTACACTTTTCCTTTTAACGAGTAACATGTAGAGTCAATTGATTGTGCTAGTTAATGTTTCCATTTTTCATATGAAGGAGTCAAACTCGTGAAAGCACCTATTGGAACATGTGGAGTGACAAGAAAATGTTTGAAGATTAATTTCATTTTTTTCTCCTTTCTTATACAGATTCTAACTAATTTGGTAGGAATGGCCAAGTTCAATCCCAAAGAGTGAGACTCTCTTTCCCTTCTTTTCTTAGTGAAAAGTTCAGTGTTATACATCTTAGTGAAAAGTTCAGTGTTCTTTAGATATATACAACTTGACATTTTCAAATTTTTAATTACTGCTTTACATTGAATCCTAAAACTAAGAAATAGGGGCTTACAAGTGGAGAAAGGGTTTCTGAAATTTGGTAGTAGATACCTCAAAAAAAGTTTCTTATTGTCAACTTTTTTCATATATTTTAAAATTATACTGGTAGGATATGCTGATGAAGATTTCCAAGTTGAATTTCCAATTGTGACAACTAAAGGTGTGTTATTACTCCCAAAGAATGCTTCATTTTGTCTACCAATCAATTTCCACGTGTAGTATATAGATATAAGTTTATGATTGTTTGTACTAATTTGTTTAATAATACAGAAGTAGAGGTTTGAAATATCCACTCATGGTAAAGCGGTTGGCTTGCATGGTTATATCTGGAGCAATACCTCCAGACAGTCTTGAAATACTCCAACCAACGAGATTACTTCCTGAAACTATTTTACAGGTGAGATGGGCTTCAAGTAAAGATGTTTACTATTAAGTATTCTGTAGTTTCACACTTTCTTTTAATGATTGGTTCAGTTATATATTCATATTCTTTTATATATTAGATGGAGGAAGAGTTTGATTTACTGAAAGATACCTTTATGAAAGCAAAGATTGAGGAAGAATTGATGGCATGTATCCTTGACTGGGACTTAATGCTTGAATTTTATTAGATGTGTTCATATGTGTTTTCTTTAACTACAATAGTTCTAACTAAGCATTGGTTGTGCTAGTTAAAAATCTATTTGGAATAAATTTCTTGAAGATATTAATTCATTAACAGTGCACAAAAGCATTGGTTGTGCTACTTAACTTTATTAACAGTGCACAAAAGCTATTATGAGTTGAATAGTATTTGCAGAGTAAAATATTTTTCTTCTCGACCATATTTGTCTTAAATTAATCTGCATTATATTCCAGTTTTTCCAACAAATATGACACTCAATATTTACGGATTGGTATGTAAGAATTTGTACTTCATATCCTCGGCATGAGCCCAAACGTATAAGGTATCGTTACATAGTCTTTATATTCTCGCATTACTAGGTAGAGTTTTTATTACCTATCCAGCTATTCTACTATAATCAGTTTGCATCCACAAAAACTAGTCATGAAACATGATGAGAATTTCAGTGAAACAATGTGAGCACAACAAATCTTTAACCTTCATGACATTTGATTAAACATGATAAATGCTAGTATGCAAGGGCATAATCTAAGCATAACTAAACATCCCCTAAAAAGTCTATTAACAAATTTGGCACAAGGTAGGTTGTGGACTATCCGAAGGGTTTACATGCACAATGGTGTCGCATTAAGGCTGATAAGCCTCTTTGGTGGTTCGAAATGAAGTGCACTTTGCAATTCCTCGACATTTCTCATGATAATTTAGACTCTTTCTGTTAGACAAGTAAATTGCTTCCCTAACCTGACAAACTTAATCGGACTGTCGATGCAGTAAACAACCCCTTTGTGATGAAGGCTTGGGCAAAGACTTATCCCGAGAACAAGTATGTCAAGTTTCTAGCTGATGGGTCCGAAACCTACACCCATGCGCTCGGTCTTGAGCTTGATCTCACTGAGAAAGGCCTAGGTACCCGCTTCAGAAGGTTTGCCCTTCTTGCTGAAGACCTGAAGGTCAAGGTCGCAAATGTTGAAGAAGGAGGAGCATTCACCATATCTGGTGCCGATGAGATCCTGAAGGCCCTCTAAGGGCATCTATGCTTAAAAATATATTCTACAACTGCTTTACTTCACCTATGTAGCTGAATTGCATCTTGAATCATGTTTTAAGATACATGAATAATAATTTTTTAGACTTATCTCAGTTTGTATCGATGTTATTGGATTATTGAGTGAGGTGAAGTAAAATTTGCTAGATCTGGATGGTTGTTTCTTTTCTGCATTCTTTCGCAAATATACCAAAAGATGACTCAATATGGGCATGAAGTGCAGGATGAGAACTGGCATGTATATGATGTTGATAGTATTTCTACATGTCTTGTGAATATTGGTATCTTTTTCCATTAATAACTTCAAGAAATTTATTCTCCCTAACTATGGTTATCGCTGCGGGTGATAATTGACTTCGTAGATACGTCTTTGCGATAATAACTCGAGAATCGGATTATATATAATTGACTGATGATTCCAAATAGATTTTTAAGTTCCAAATATACAGCATTTGCCGAACGCTATAGATTCTATAGAGTTTTAACAACTGTTATAGATTCTATAGCATTTTGTTAAAATGCTATAGATTCTATAGCGTTGTTAAAACGCTATATAATCTATAGCATTTGCCGAAACGCTATACATTCTATAGCGTTTTGTTAAAACGCTATAGAATCTATAGCGTTTGCCGAAACGCTATAGAGTTATTATAGCGGGGCTTTTGATAGCGTTTGGAAAACGCTATCATAGGTCTACTATAGCATTTTATGAACGCTATCAAATGTCATATTTTTTGTAGTGTAAAGTCTCTCCACTCTTTACGAACATTCTCTCCTGAACTCTGCAAAGTGACATTCATATGCTTGTACATCGTTTATATTTTTTATTAATTTCCATTTATAGCCACGTAACTAACCAATATAAAATCATTAAGGCTAAATATGGAAAAAAATTCCAGAAAAGAAAATATGATAAGCTAGGGTTAGGGTTAGGGTAAGCTAGGGTTATGGTAGGGTTAGGGTAAGCTAGGGTTATGGTAGGGTTAAGGGTTAGTGTAGGGTTATGTGTTAAGGTTAGGGTAAGGGTTAATACTTGTAGTAAGAGGTTGTTTTGGGTTTTTATTAATTAGGTTAATATTTGTAGTTAGAGGCAGTAAAGCGCACTAAATCTTTTCCCTTATTGGGTTCTACATGTGGGGATCTACATGTGGTGCCCACTTTGCAGACTGAAATGTAATAGTAGGCAAGTTATGGACTTGTTTTTTTTCTCACAATTGGATCTGATAACTCTCCACTCTAAAGCGCACTAAATCTTTTTTGCTTATTGTGTTCTACATGTGGTGCCCACATTGTAGAGTGAAATGTAATAGTAGGCACGTTATGGACTTGTTTTTTTCCCACAGTTGGATCTGATGACTCTCCGATCTAAAGCGCACTGAATCTTTTCCCTTATTTGGTTCTACATGTGGGGATCTACATGTGGTGCCCACTTTGTAGAGTGAAATGTAATAGTAGGCAAGTTATAGACTTGTTTTTTTTTCCACAGTTGGATCTGATGACTCTCTGATCTAAAGCGCACTAAATCTTTTCCCTTATTGAGTTTTACATGTGGTGCCCACTTTGTAGAGTGAAATGTAATAGTAGAAAAGTTATGGACTTTTTTTTTCCACAGTTGGATCTGATGACTCTCCGATCTAAAGCGCACTGAATCTTTTTCCTTATTGAGTTCTATATGTGGAGATCTACATGTGGTGCCCACTTTGTAGAGTGAAATGTAATAGTAGGTAAGTTATAGACTTTTTTTTCTACAGTTGGATCTGATGACTCTCTGATCTAAAGCACACTGAATCTTTTCCCTTATTGAGTTCTACAGGTGGAGATCTACATGTGGTGCCCACTTTGTAGAGTGAAATGTAATAGTAGGCAAGTTATGGACCTTGTTTTTTTTCCCACAGTTGGATCGGATGACTCTCTGATCTAAAGCACACTGAATCTTTTCCCTTATTGAGTTCTACATGTGGAGATCTACATGTGGTGCCCACTTTGTAGAGTGAAATGTAATAGTAGGCAAGTTATGGACTTGTTTATTTTTCCACAGTTGGATCTGATGACTCTCCGCTCTAAAGCGCATTGAATCTTTTCCATTATTGGGTTCTACATGTGGGGATCTACATGTGGTTCCCACTTTGTAGAATGAAATATAATAATAGGTAAGTTATGTACTTTAGGTTTTTTCCATATTGGATCTAATGACTCCCGGCTCTAAAGCGCACTGAATCTTTTCACTTATTAGGTTCTGCATGTGGGGATATACATGTGGTGAAAGTTATGTAATCTATGAGTTGATAAAACTTCATTCCAATCTTATTCACATGATCCTTGTAATACTGCTCTCTTGTCACAGATTTTGCATATATTGGCCACAAAGACCATTATTATAAGGATCATGTGAATGAGATTGGAATGGAGTTTTATCAACTCATGGATTCCATAATTTGTCTAGTTTTACATTTCACTCTACAAAGTGGGCACCACACGTAGATCCCCACATGTAGAACCCAATAAGGAAAAAGACTAAGGAAATAGCTACATATTAACTTCACATTGGAGGTTTATCACTTCATATAGCATCCTCGGTCCTTGCTCTTTTTCTCTTCATAGTTTCCCCTTCACTCGGATAGATTTTGCTAAGTCTATGTCTAGGAATGGAGTGTTCATTTTGTTTAGGATAACTTTGCCTACTATTATTGGAGACTTTACAAAGTGGGCACCACATGTAGATCCCCACATGTAGAACAAGTCTATAACTTGCCTCCTATTACATTTCACTGTACAAAGTAGGCACCACTTGTAGAGATCCCCACAAGTCCATAACTTGCTTTTACAATCGAAGGACAGAGATGGCAAGGCAGCGGGGGGTGAGAGGAAGGGGAAGAAAGAGTTTTAGGATATAACCCCTAACCCTAACACTAACCTTAACCATAACCTTAACCCATAACCCTAACACTAACCCTAACCCTAACCTTAACCCATAAAAAATTATATTAAACTTGTATAAAAAATACAAAAAATTGAAATAAAATTTGGGAAAAACCATTTTAAAACAAATTAATCAATTTTAGAAGTATAAACATTGTATGTTGATAAAAAAAACCAGAACCCGAAGTCGAGGCCTATCTCTAACACCATTATCCATAACCCTCTAACCCTAGCCCTAACCCTATTAACACTCTAACTCTTAAACCAATGATAATATTTACGAAGAATGATATTACATGTTTATTTTTATATATATATTATATATGCGATATTCAATTTGTTTGTATTGTATATTATTATTTGTTTTATGAACAGATTTTTCTTAGAAAAAATATATCCACCTTAACCTGTTGTTGGCGATAACGGCTTAAGTGAGCTTAACCCGTTATCACCAACATCGGGTTAAGGTAGAATATATTGGCCGAAATTTATCTTCAAAATGTTAAGTTTGTACAAAAAAAAACCAAATACAGTGGAATTATCTACCAACCTAACTCGTTATTGGTGATGACTGGTTCAGCTCACTTAACCTGTTATCCTCAATAACGGGTTAAGTATCCCAATACTGTCCGAAGTTGGACTTCAAAATTTAAAGATTGTATCACAAAGGAGAAGACACTACAAATATCAATCAACCTAACCCGTTATTATCGATAACGGGTTAAGTTATCTTAACCCGTTATCTTCAATAACAGGCCAGGTTTTGCAATTTTGGCAGATTTTATCTTCAAAATTTTAAGTTTGTACAACAGAAAGCAAATACACTGGAATTATCTACCAACCTAACCCGTTTTTGGAGATGACGGGTTAAGCTCACTTAACCCGTTATCTCCAATAACGGGTTAAGTATCCCAAAATTGTCCGAAACATTATCTTCAAAATTTGAAGATTGTATCACAAAGGTGAAGACACTGCAAATATCAATCTATGTAACCCATTATTATGGATAACGGTTTAAGTTATCTTAACCCGTTATCCTAAATAATGGGCTAGGTTGGAAGATTTTGGCAGTATTTTATCTTCAAAATGTAAGTTTCCACAAATTTCCACAAATTTCCACAAATAAAAAAATTCCCACAGCATAGATATATTGCACAAATACACAATTTGCACAGATACATAAAATTCACAAATTTCAACAGAAATAAATATTCACTAACCAATTACAACATCAACATCCACAACAACATATATAGTTCACAAACACACAAAGTGCACACATACACAAATTGCACTCAGATTAAATACACCAGTAATATATTTATAAATTAAAAAATGTTGACTTGAGCATATATATACAATCAAAAGTGTAGAACTTTTCAATAATTGATTCCTTCCATGGGCACGATCAGCTTGCATTCTGGACCTACACAAAAAAAAAAGTAAATAATAAAGTTGAAATTAATAATTCTCTACACATCGAAAGACAAAAATAAGCAATTTCAAAAAGTTTATCTTTGAAGTTTAATATGACATACATAATACGAAAAACCCCTTAGCACGAATCTTCACCTTCATCGTCATCACTTTCTCCAGCGATTGGAGCTTCTTCATACGCTACCGATCCACTAAATAAGGGAGAAGAATGGGTAAGTGTCAACAACAACAAGTTCAGATTGATTGAGACAAATTAACAAATACTTAGTCTTGGATATATTACCTTGCCATATTTTTTGGGCAATTTCCTGAATCGTGACATACGACACGAAGGCATGTCCTGCAAAGTCTAGATCTCTTCGTTTTTGGGGATTCTCTTATGGACTTTAAGCTCTTCCCTCTAGGCCTTCCCTTTGTGGTGCATTGTACAGGGTTCCCCACCGGTGCATGTGCATGTGCATGTCCACCACTCTCCGGTTGTGCGCTACCTTCGTGTGGTGTGCTATTCCCGGATTGAATGTGGAAAAGCCTTCGATCCCCTTAAGCATGTGGTCGAGCATGTACTCTGTAAGATCACTCTGAAGAACAACCAAGATCGACCAACTGTTTTGAGTGAATACTCAATTCACAATAACGAGAGGCAAAATTGTCGCTCATAATATTGGGATCCGGTGTACTACTTCTTGTAAGTTGATCCCGGGTCCATCGTCTACAAATATATTACTTCGGTAGTGCGGTGTGATCGGTGAACCGAAGAACCGCCAATAGATGTTTGCATGGAATGTCTACGAATTCATACATGGAACAAGGGCAATTAGCCAATTTACGGATTTTGCAAAAAGAAACCACCTTCCCCGGTTCTGAATTTCACAAATCGTTACAAAAAAAAGCTGAACTATCCGCTGTATCCATACTTGCAATGACACTCACATTAAGTAATAAGTTTTTATGACTTCTTGTTGGAATTTGTAGAAACTCTTTAGTGTGTATGTTCCGGCCATTTGTGACTCCAACGCCCATTTGGTCTTCAATTTTGGCCTCTCCTTGCGATTACGATGAGTTTCTTTAAGTTCTTCATGTCTTTGTTTTACTAAGACTCGATCAAAGATGACGGCGAATTCATGCAATGAGTACTTCTTATGAGTATGTTGCTTCAAGGATGAATGTAGCGATTCGCTACGTTGGGTACTCAACATGCCGCCCCAATATAAGTCTCTTGCATGCACGGGAGCCCATTTCTGGCGAATCTCAAATTTATCGTTCAACCATTTGTTGCTCTCAAGTTTGTATTGCGAAATCAAAATTTTCCACTTCTGTTCAAATTCATTTTTATATTCCATCGTGTAGATGATAGTTTTCAAAGCATTCCTAAACTCATCACTGTTATTCGTCATACATACTTCATGCAGTAACTTATCCATAATATGCCAATTGTAATATCTATGATCAGTGGCTGGGAAGACTTTCTTAACTGTGGCACTTATTCCACGATCCTCATCTGTCACGATACCCACTGGATCACAAGCTATTACTACTCGCCACTTTTTGAAGAACCACTCAAATGAGGAAGCCTTCTCATTTGGAATGAACCCGCAACCGAGGAATATTGATTGCCACGATGGTTGACTCTAACAAATGGTACGAATAGCATCCCGTATCTGTTTGTGTTGTAGGTAGCATCAGAGCAAACAACACTCCCAGATACAACAAAATTCTTTCGAGCGATACCATCCGCCCAAATACAATGAGACAATCGCCCTTCGGGATCACATTGGTAATCATAAAAAAATAAATGATTGGTCACCTTTTTGGATTCAAAGAACTCAAGTAGCATTTTCCCATCGTGTCCTTTTAAACCTTCCATCTCGTCTCTCCTTAGATTTCTAACATCGGTTTTAGTGAATCCAATTTTCTTATTACCTCCACTTGCATCTTCAAAGAAAAGTATTTATTTGCATATGGAGACATTAGCTTCGGTAAGTTGACCAATTACTTTTTTATCGGTATTCGTTAATACACGGTTTGTAGGTAGCAAGTGATGTCTACCGGGTGAAGTAAATTCGTGATTGTGTGGTTCATTAAATGAATAAATAATCCACGAATTACTTTATGAGTTTAGTTTGACACGAATGAATGCTTTGCAACCCGTTCTAGAAGTAGTTCCCCGTCTAACTTCATTCTGATTATTCGGTGACTCCTCGGCTTTATTACATACATATGATTTATCCACTACATCATTTTCCTTATATGTATTTCCACCCTTACGCATAGTGAAACCCGCACATTTACAGTATGATGAATAAAATTTTTCCGCTTCCTCTAACGTGGAAAATGTCATACCATTCTTCGGTTTTAGGTGCTCGTCAACATGAGGAAAAAACTTGCCAATTTGTTGTGCACTCACAAACTTTTTTCCGGCAGCAGAGCTTCCTTCAAAACTGTCCATATCTAAGAAAACAAAAAGGAGAACAATTAGGGCTACTAAACCCATTACGGAATGTGATGAAAATTTTCTAACTTTATTTACTTATTAATAGAGTAACTTGAGAGAACCGAATAAAAGACATCCAAAATTTATAAAACTTTTCAAATCGGTTGAATTCACATAACACAAGTCATTCCAACTTGGAGAAGTGAGTTTTGACTAAGGATTCGACAGTTACGGGTGTGTAATCTATTTATTTGGGTTTTATCAACCAAAAGCGATACACGCCCGTATCTCACCAACCGTCAGTCAAGACTAACATATACAATTTGGGGTTTCTTGTGCTGAGTGAGACCATCCTACTCGCAAAGTTTCATATTTTTTGGAGGTCATTTGAAGGGTTTTCTACTCTAACTGTACTGAAATAGTTCTAAGTAATTTAGTTCTTCATGTGAGGAATTACAAAACCGCACAAACGGCATCCAAATTTATAAAACTTTGTAACTCGGTTGAATTCACCTAGCACAAGCCATCCCAACTTGTAGAAGTGAGTTTCAACTCACGGTACGAGAGATATGGCCGTGTATCGCTTTATTTGTGTTTTTTACAACCAAAAGCGATACACACCCGTATCTCGCGAACCGCGAGTCGAAAGTCACATCTGCAAGTTGGGATGGCTTGTGCTACATGAGACAATCCTATTCGCAAAATTTCGTATTTTTTTGAGGGCGTTTGAAGGATTTTATAGTCTAACCGCACTAAATGCTTTCCAAGTCATTTACTTCTAATGCGAAGAACGTGAAAAAACTGCACAAACTGACATCCAAAATTTATAAAACATTGCACCTTACTTTAACTCACCTAGCACAAGCCATCTCAACTTGTAGAAGTGAGTTTCGAGCTAACGGTTCGAAAGATATGGCCGTGTATCGCTGTATTTGGATTTTTTTCAAGCAAAAGCGATGCATGCCCGTATCTCTCCAACCGTGAGTCGAAATGCTACTCTACAAGTTGGGGTTGCTTTTTCTATGTGAGACCATCCTACTCGCAAAGTTTCGTATTTTTTGGAGGTCGTTTGAAGGATTTTCTAGTCTAACCGGACTAAACGCTTTCTAAGTCATTTACTTCTAATGCGAGGAACATGAGAAAACTACACAAACGACATTCAAAATTTATAAAACTTTGCAGTTTGCTTGAATTCACCTAGCATAAGCCATCCCAACTTGTAGAAGTGAGTTTCGACTCACGGTTCGAAAGATATGGCCGTGTATCGCTTTATTTGGATTTTTTCAACTGAAAGCGATACACAGCCATATCTCCCGAACCGTGAATCGAAACTAACTTCTACAAGTTGTGGTTGCTTTTTCTGCATGAGACTAACCTACTCGCAAAGTTTTGTATTTTTTGGAACCCGTTTGGAGGGTTTTCTAGCCTAACCGCACTAAAAAATTTCTAAGTCATTTACGTCTTATGCGAGGACCGTGAGAAAACTGCACAAACGGCATCTAAAATTTATATAACTTTGCAACTTGCTTGAATTCATGTAGCACAAGCCACCGCAAATTGTAGAAGTGGTTTTTGACTAATGCTTCGAAAGATACGGCCGTATATGGCTACATTTGTGTTTTTGCCAAGCAAAAGCGATACACGCCCATATCTCTCGAACCGTAATTCGAAACTAACATCTAAGTTGGGGTTGCTTGTGCTATGTGAAACCATCCTACTCGCAAAGTTTCGTATTTTTTGGAAGTCGTTTGAAGGGTTTTCTAGTCTAACCGCACGAAAAGCTTTCTAAGTCATTTACTTCTAATGCGAGGAACGTGAAAAAACCACACAAACGACATCCAAATTTTATAGAACTTTGCAGATTACTTGAATTCACCTAGCACAAGCCATCCCAACTTGTAGAAGTGAGTTCTGACTCGCGGTTCCAGAGGATACGGCCATGTATCGCTTTATTTCTATTTTTTTCAACCGAAAGCAATACATGGCTGTATCTCTCCAACCGTGAGTCGAAACTAACTTCTACAAGTTTTGGTTGCTTGTGCTATGTGAAACCATCCTACTTGTAATGTTTCGTATTTTTTGGAGGTCGTTTGTAGGGTTTTCTAGTCTAACCGCACTGTAAATGTTCTAAGTAATTTAATATGTACGACACGATTATAAATATAACTCAATCTAGAATATCGTCGACCGATCAAAAACTATTACACCGCGTAAATTCATCAAAATACTACTTAGAAATTTCTACATCTACAAACTTTTTAGGCAATTTTCATATATGGTAAAATATTGGAAAGAGACCAAAATAATTTAAAAATCAACACAATTACAGTTACTAAGGCAAAGATTTAATCGTTACCTTACAAAACAAATCTAAATTTTGCCAATGTAGGTCTCATGGTCCGAACTAGGGTTTCGTTTTTGGGATGGCAGAGTTGGGTTTGGAAGTTTGGAGTAGAGATTGAGAGAGAGAGATTAAATAGGGGATCGAAGAGGAGGAGGAGCGGACTGAGGTGGAGGAGAGAACGGAGGAGGAGAGGTTTCAATTTGGGGACCAACAGACGGAGGAGAGAGGGAGAGAATTTCCTGAATGATAGAGGAGGGAAGTGAGAGGAGTTGCCTGAGTGAGAAATTCACGATTTCGGAGATAAAACTTGGTTTGGGTTCATCCAAAAACGAAATAGAGAGTGGGGAGAAGTCGACGAGGAAGAAGAAATGGGTACAGTTCTGAGATTATATATATGTCCTTAACCTGTCCTTGGCAACGACGGGTTAAGGCAATATTTTTTTATAAAATTTAGCTTTAACCCACCGTTGCCAACGACGGGTTAAGGCTAAATTTTATAAAAAAAATATATGGGCCATTGGATCTTTATTGGATCAAAGATCCAACGGTCCAGATCAAAGTTTGCACGGATCTTTGCACACAGACCCGTTTGCAACCGAAGAAGCCTCATATATATATATATATATATATATATATATATATATATATATATACACACACACACACAATAACCATCTGATTTATCCTGAAGAGATAACCATCGATATATATATACACACACACACACAATAACCATCTGATTTATCCTGAAGAGATAACCATACGATGGGAGCCGTACGGTCTAACTTGTATAAGAAATGGGCTTCAATTAGATTATTCAAACCAAACCCATATACAGTCGTTGCCCCCGATGCGGTCGACTGCAATGAATCCAAATCCATCCAGAGAGCACCAGCAGTCGACTGTTCATAAGGATAGTCGATTATCGCTTGTTGTTGTTGTTGTCTTCCTTATTCTTCTTTGATGGAATAATTTGCAAGCGCACAAAATCGTAGGAAGTAGTATAATTTATATATAAAAAAGTGTCAAACCAACAAGGACTAATTATTTTATTGTGTACCAAAATTCACTAGATTAACTACTATTTGAAGAATCGAAAATTTGGTAAAATAGCAACTAAATTAAACTAAACTAAAGTAAAAAAACTAAACTAATTAAAAAGAACGAAAATCTAAAATTTTATGGTTTATTTTCTTGCAAAAATAGTTCTACGGCTTTTGGTTTCATCTAGCTAACCTCACACAATTCATAATTCCATGGAAATAAAAATTATACTTTTCCAAGTTGTAGACCCAAATCCCTTTATTATTCAATCTCTTCTCTCGAATAACACCAAATATATCTCCAACTAATAACTCGTCATATCTCTATGCAAATTTAATTATTTAAATATTCGTTAAGTTCTCTGAATTTCTCTATAGTCACGTTAATCGTGGTAAATTATCTCTGATTTCTCTCAATCAGTGGTATTTAATTCTATAATTCTAAATCACAAATTACCTTTCGGCATCCCCCATGATTCAATAAATCAAACAATAGTTGGTCAATAATTGTACACATTAAGAATAAAAATTAAACACACAACCATGGAAAAATAGAATAATAAAATAACATAAAATTTAAATTATGTTATCAAAACTAGGCTACCTCAAAATCCTAGAAAAATAAAATTAGTTCATGATAAATTCGCAACTAATACATGTCTTATTGAATTGCATAATAATTATAAAAAATGGAAGAGACAAAAAAGAACTCGTTGTTGTTTGAAGCAGAAATTTAAGTCGTGATTTCTTCTAAAAATCAAGCATCGAGATGTGCGCATCAACATCTCTTTTTCTCTTTCTTCCCATAACTCAGAGCCGCCTTCTCTCTTTCTTCTTTTCTTTTTTTCCTTCTCCTCGAGAAACGTGCAACCCCTCTTTTATTTTATATTTTTCCTTTCTTTTCTTCTCTGGCCGCAACTTCAGTTCTTCTCGATTTCTGTGCCATAGTTTATATAGGGTGAAAGAGTAGGTTTTTTTAAATAGGTAAGATTAATATTAGTTAATTAATTAATTAGTTAAAATCCATAGATTAAGATTAATCTATTAAATTTTAAAGTAATCAATTAACTAATCTAATCCAAATCCACTCAAGCACTCAAATCCGGGTTGTTTCTCTTTTTAAATTTTTTTTATTACACAATTTCATTCCACCCCTCTAACTGACCATATTATTTCTTTGAATTCTACAAAAGGCCAATTCGTAAAGCCATGCATTGAAGTGCTCAATTTCTTGAAATCTTCATATAGAATCAATTTGAATTCTGAAATGATTATCATTGTTTACTTCCTTGATTTTACCAACACACTCACATTTTGCACTTATCCATCTTATTCCTACAAAAATAAACAAATAAATAAAATTAAGTAGAAAGAATATGAAATTCAACAAGATAAACGAGAACTCACTGTTTTAATGCATAAAAAGAGTAATAAAAGCATGTAGAAATTATACTCATCATTCTTCCACCATTCGCTTTGGTTCATCTTCTCGCATCACTGTCTTCTCTTCACATTGAACTAGTATGCAAGACATAAACCTAACAAAGATTGTCATATTGCTATCAAGTATATTTCTACAATTAAGATTAGGTTAATAATTCTAAGGGACTTGAATCACCATTTTAACAGAAGTAAGTGTTTATGTGGAGATTACTGGTAAGACCCAACTCAAATTAGTTCGTTCTTTTAGAAGAAATCCTGATGCAGACAAAACTGTCCATGCTTTGTCGTACTCTTTTTAGGCTATAGTTTAGAGAATAGGTTGATTCCTCAGTACTAATTGTTAGGGATTTCCCACCGAAAACCCCTCTCTAGGATCTTATTGAGTTATTCGATGCAATCAACACCAACCACCAAGCGCACATGAGATCATACCAAACACACCAAAGCACACAGATTTTTTCCCGGTTGGGGCTTTCATCTTAATCCGGGAGAGAAGAAACCCAAGATGTTATTCAACTAGAGAAGGTATAAGAATATTACAATTCTCACCACAACCCTCTCTCAAGCTTCACCAGTAAGTACTAGTTGTTTACAATTAGAGAAACTTTCAAGCTTCGCCTTCAATGAAGTACTCTCTCTCTTGGCTCTCAATAGAGGCCAATAACAACAATATATAGAGATCTAGAGAAAACCTAGTTTGATATCTTGATACAGTAACCATTGGATATTCCTGAAGAGATAACCCTATGATAGGAGCCATCAGATCTAACTTGAAGAACAAGTTGGGCTTCTCACGAATCACCAAGATCCAACCTAATAAACCCATCAGGGCCGCGGTCGGTCGACCGCCACCCAGGTTCGGTCGACCGTCCCCCTCTCGGGGACTTCTGCACCCTATGACCGGTCGACCGCACTCTATGACCGGTCAACCGCAACTTCTGCAACTACAGCTACTGACTATTTCCTTGCCTCTACTCCGTCTCTGATCGTCTCGATTCCTCCATCGTCTCAACGTCTTCTTATCCAACATAGTATGCAAGACATAAACCCAACAATATCCACCTTGGATTGCATACTCATGAATCCATACCTGTGTGATTTAAAACCCTCTAGACTTTTTTCCTTCTCTTCTTGCAAATAACTCGTTTCAATGGCTTCATCTGCTAGTTGAATATATCTCCACCTGTTTTTCTCCCGCTGTATGCCCCCTTCAAGGGCACACCCCAGTAGATGTAATCATGGAGGTGCCACCCTCCGCACGAACTCTACCTACCTCAAGGCACTCTTCACCTTCCGACAATATTTGAACGTCGCAGTCTCGCACGGATGATTCTAGTTACAGCATACTAGATAGTGCTTTAGGAACAATGGGCTTCAAACCACTAGGCCAAGGTTTCCTGTTCCCACAAAGCTGGTAGAGGTTGTGCTGACTCTGTCCAATCCCCCTCTTACCCTTCATCACCTCGCGATAACTTTTCCAACCTGAACGAACTCCACCTGGATCTGTGTACCTGCAGTCCTGAACTTCTAGAGTTCTCATGAAAATAAGGCTCCGCTTCATCAAAGAAATATGCATGCCCACCTTTAGTGTGTTTCTCCTTCTGCTTGTCATCTTCGACTCATTTGTTTTCTCACATCTTACTTCACAAATCTTGTCAATCTTCGTTCTCACACAACGACATGAGGCAAACTTGTAAGTAGAAACCATTACTTCACAAATCTTATCAAACTTCATTCCCACACAACGATATGATGCAGATTTGCAAGTAGAAACCGTCTCCATCTCGGTGTAAACTTGAGAACTAACCGAATCAAAAGAACAACCGGAATTCACATCTAAAGAATATGAAACAATGTTTAAGCCTTCACCTGATTCAGCGCCACTGAATTTGGAACCCTTCTGACTCAATCGCTTTCAACAGTCTCTCATGTAATGCTCAATTTCTTTGCACTGGTGGCCACGGACCTTACCCCGACATACACTTTTCCTTCCAATCAAAGTACAATCCATCTCCAAGCAACTCACAGAAGTTGACGCTGATTTCTGACTCTCCTTCCTAATGCATCCTCCTCCAACTCCTTGATCATACCTGCTATGAAAAACTTCTCCTTGGTAGATTTCTTGCCTAGCACGGTTATCATGTTGGATGGATTTGATGGTGAATATATTGAGTTAGAAACCCTTAGATCATCTGCATTGAACGCCTTCAGTTCAGATAACTCCATATTGAACTCCTCTTCATGATCTAGAAGAGCGGTACTTTCCTTCATTGAGAAACCCCACAACTTTCTTTGTTGGTACATCCGAACTTGTGATGACGATCCCGAGTAGTCAGTTCTGAATCTTGCCCAAAGACTCGCCGTACTTCTCCTATACCTAACATCGTTCATCGATGACAACCGGATTAAACCCAAGGCTTCTGAACATATCTTCTTCCACTTCTCCGGTTTTGTGCCGATTGGTCTCCCTTTATCTCCTTTTAGGACTAGATCCAAGTCCTGTTGAACCGATGCTTCATGCATGTCCACCTTCAAGCGATCAAAATTGATCTTGCCTTTGAACCGTTTGATCTTTGTGATTTGATCTGCCATCATCTCCAAGGAACTCGAACAAACCTTTGAACCCGAAGCTCTAATACCAATTGTTAGGGATTTCCCACCGAAAATCCCTCTCTAGGATCTTGTTGAGTTATTCGATGCAATCAACACAAACCACCAAGCGCACATGAGATCATATCAAACGCACCGAAGCACATAGATTTTTCCCGGTTGGGGCTTTTGCCTTAATCCGGAGGAGAAAAAACTCAAGATGTTATTCAACAAAAGAAGATACAAGAATATTACAATTCTCACCACGACCCTCTCTCAAGCCTCACCAGCAAGTACTAGTTATTTACAATTAGAGAAACTCTCAAGCTTCGCCTTCATTGAAGTACTCTCTCTCTTAGCTCTCAATGGAGGCCAATAACAACAATATATAGAGATCTAGAGAAAATTTAGTTTGATATCTTGATACAGTAACCATTGGATCTTCCTGAAGAGATAACCCTAGGATAGGAGCCGTTAGATCTAACTTGAAGAACAAGTTGGGCTTCTCACGAATCACCAAGATCCGACCCAATAAACCCATCAGCACCGCGACTGATCGACCGCCACCCAAGTTCAGTCGTCCGTTCCCCTCTCTGGGACTTCTGCACCCTATGACCGGTCGACCGCAACTTCTGCAACTACAGCTACTGACTGTTTCCTTACTTCCACTCCGTCTCCGATCGTCTCGATTCCTCCATCGTCTCATCGTCTTCTTATCCAACATAGTATGCACGACATAAACCCAACACTAATTACCAAAGATTTGGAACCAAAGATTTTGAATTTGAATAAATTGTTCAACAGAGATTCTAAACTCATTGGTAGCTTAAATAATTCTGAGAAAGCTCCTATGGTAAATGCTGT
The DNA here is from genome assembly GCA_017893485.1 of Hemerocallis citrina. NCBI lineage: Eukaryota > Viridiplantae > Streptophyta > Magnoliopsida > Asparagales > Asphodelaceae > Hemerocallis > Hemerocallis citrina. The sequence goes on from CM030359.1 coordinate 46,089,859, forward strand.
TGTTAGGTGTAAAAAGAGTAGTGTCAAAACTTCTTAAGTGCTTATGTTGCAACTTGTAACCATGATTACTTAGAGCATCCACAGTCGTGAGCTAAAATACCATTTTATGTATTTTTTTTCACTGTAGAACTGTAGCCGACACAGTCGTGAGCTATTTTATCATTTTTTTGCCATTTCGCTACAGTAGTAAGGTAAAAATAGCAGTGGATTATAGCAAAATACATATTTTACGTGACGAAACATCAAAACATGATGTTTCGTCTGAATTATTTAAATATACGTTTGAAGCAAAAAAAAATTAAAAAACAAAGAAAAAAACCCAGAAAAGAAAAATAATGGCTGGACGAACCAGGCCATTCGGGTCCCATTCCCTTTTTTAAAAAAATTGCAAATAACTATCATTAGTTACTGGGTGCAATTATTTTTAAAAATTGCAAATTTTTAATTGTTTTTGCAATTTTTTGCAAAAAAAAACCTCCTTCAAACCTGGACGGTTATTTTGCAATTTATTTTTCTCTTGGGATGTTCGTTGCGTATATTTTATTAATATTTTCTCAGTTTCTGGCGATATAAATTTTTTTTAATCACATACGTAACATCTGTTTCATTTTGAGCGAAAATATGCATTTTTTGCCTTTTGAGGACTGCAGCATTTCGCCGAATTGCTAAGGTAAAATATGCATTTATGCATTTTTTACCCCCAAACGACTGTGGATGCTCTGATTACTTAATCATGGATATACTTATTTATTCATTATCAAAGAATACAACTCTTATCATTTATTTTGTGTATACACTGTGTTAGTTATGTGAACTATTATTGTGCAAATCTCCTAACAGATGCATGCCAAGTATTTCCATGATCTCTTTTTAAGCTTATATATATTTGATATGAATTCCAGTGGTTGCTTCTATGGTTTATTGGATCTGTAATATTGTTAAAATAAAACTGATATAAACATTAGGAATGTCAATATTAGACATGGGCATGAAACTGTATGCACCTGGTGCATAATTAAGTTCTACTAGTAATAATAAAAAAAATATTAAATGAGGTTTCACAAGTTTTCCACCTTATCCGTATTTTTTAGGAGAAAATATTTTAATCAAAAGAGATGTCGCGTCGTATGGTGAAAAAGCTATTCACTGTTTCTTTTCTCCATCCAAACATCCAAATAGACATAAAAACTTGTATTTCATATATTTCTATCATCTATACTATTATTAAGCAAAGCCCCATTTTGGTGGCTTTTTACTATCATACCCCCATATACATAAAAGGATAAAAAATAATATAGGGTTAATTCTGTCAATTTTTGTTGTTAGTTACCATAATACCCTTCAAAGTTCAAATTAATTTACAACATATTAATTCACAAAAGTGTCATTCACATAAAATAAAAATTTGTGCCACTTGAGATAATTTGTAAAAAGTACGTATGAGTAAAGAGAGTTCTCAGGTTCGAAGCCATATCACATCTTACTATTTACTTTATAAAATAAATTAAAAAATAATTAGAACGTGCATCGCACGTGCAGGTCACTAGTTTTACATCTATCCAAACACCACCTTAATGACTAAATTCTACATCCACTTATCCACAACGTTGCAGGAAAGGAAATACGAACTCATGAATATAGATTAGTATTTCCAACATTACACTTGGATCCCTACAAATCTTATATTGGCATAAAATAGCTTCTCTTGAATTAAAACCCTCATATTTCATTTGATTCGTAGTTCTATCTACCAAACAAAAGGACCATACTCCGGAACGGCTTCCTAAGGTTAAAAATAACATCGAATGCACATTACATATAAACCCTCTTACTCTCCATTTTACACTTTTGATCCCTTTTTATTCTAATTCTAATCAAGCACCTCGAAATATTAGGGTGTTAACAATTGACTGTATAGCCTCATGATCCCCCCACTTCCGTTATCCTTTACATGATTTTGATTATGTGTATTGTCTCCTACACTTGTCTTACCAGCAACTAGTCTCCAAATTTGAGTCGTAGGACATGCTTTTAGCACATGTCCGAACGAGAAACGTTTGGAACGAATGGGAGGTATTCACTCATGCTCCACCTCAAACTCCATCTTCTTAAACCCCCTTCAATTTTTACAAGACAGATCTAGGAAGAGCTTTCGTTGCAGAAACCTCCACGGAACTTCTACCTCCAGATTGTACATAATTAATATTCAGAATGTAAAATTACTCATTTATAAGATAAGGGTTCAAAAAAAAAGTACAGACAGTTGCTTAAAATGTATCATTATTGTTAAAACAATTTAAAGCCAAATTAGTCGCCTAAAGGTATCCCAATTCCTTCGGACTTTTTTAGTATGCAAAGCCCTAACTAATATAACTTCTTCATATTTTCTATAGCTACCCTATATTCGCTCCAAACGGTAGGATTTGCAATATCTCTTTTTATAGAAGATAGAAGTTGTTAAGCAAACGAGGGACATCTTCATCATTTCAAATATCCACTTCCTAATTTTTCTCTCACGATTCTTCTCCATCAATCTTTACTAGGTTTTCATATTTGGGACTACATTTGGCTTTAATATGAAGTCATCGTAGATCGTAGTTTTCTTTATTTATATTTTTAATCATTTTTTTCTTCTTTATTTTGCAAAAATGAATTTGAGAGAAAACAGAAAAAATCAAGATCAATCAACGAGAGGGAAAAAAAACATATATCATATGATATTGCATAGATCAGGAAATTTTTGAGATAAATCCAATGGTTCCTTCTTCTTTCTATATCGTATTATATATTTTTTAATCGTAAGCTTTTTTTTCCCTAATAAATTATTTTGCCATAAAGATGGTATTAGTGGACGTTTGTTTTGTGGACCATTTTATAGAGTAAAACACTAAAGCAACCATGATTAACTTTTTTTAAAAAAACCCAATTCTCACTTACTAATGAGTTATCCAAATATTATTATGAAAGTTATTATATAAAGCCTAAGTTCCTTAACATACAAAGAACCTCCAATGCATTATGCATGTATCTATTATCTGACAATCCGTGCCAAACTTCAAGTGGGACCCTTAAGCAAATAGGGTGCAAATCATAGCCGTTTCCGCTATAACGACCTTAATTAATTATTATTGGGATTTTTCACAAAGATTGCTAACAAATATTAAAGTGCTGCATAAGTTCTCAACGAATTGGTACTTTAAATTAGTCTCTATGAACTTCAAAGTGAATAGTTATTGTCACCATTACAACAAGAAGTTCTAATCTGTTGACCAAATTGCCGAGAAAAATATTTTTAATGCAAAGAGTCTCATTCTCTGAAAGTAGTCTTAGACCATTACAATTTTATTATCTTCTAGAACATTATTTCTTCAAAGTTAGTTCAATGGAATCGAATTTTCATAATGTTGTTTTTGGATCCCAAATCCATCATTTTTCTTATCACTTGTGAAGTTGATCGAAACTTATGCAGATACGGCTTTACAACCGGGCATGAAAATTAGTCCAACTTCGTTCCTTTCTGGCACAAACCGTACATCTCAAAGATGCCATATTTCTGGGGTTTGGAGAGTCATCAGGGACGTTACCGAAGCCTTTGAAGCGGGTCGACTGCTTGTGAAGTTGACCGATAAACTATTATAAGAATGATAGTTTGTGAGAGATTAATATACAATTTCAAGATCATTAAGATAAGGATTTCCAAAAGTTTTCTACAGACAGTTGTTTAAAATATACAGCATTATCATTAATCAAATTAAAGTCAAAATTAGTGGTCTAACAATACCCCGACGATCCTTAACATATGAAAGAACCCCCCAATTAGCAATGGTATCGGGTCGGGTTCTTCACTACCCAGACTCAGTCCCGGTCACCTATGCATCCAAAAATTGGATCCGGATCCGGACCGGGACCCGGACCCGGATAAGTGAGGACAGGGGTCTGGTTCCGGGTCCGGGCCTTATTGAAAGATTTCTACCCCAACGGGTAGGAGCAAGAGCGTGAGCGGCTAGCGAAGGCGGCGAGCAGATATTTTACAATTGAGGAGAGAAGAAGAAAGCATGAGTTTTGGGTTTGGAAAAGGAGAATTTAGAATTGAGGGGGAAGGAGGTGAGGGAGGAGGGTATGATATTTAATTTTTTATATTTATTTTATGGATTTTTTTAACGGGTCTAGATACAGTCTATTTTGAGCGAACCTGGACCGGAACCCAAAAGTACAACAAGTTCTATTTTAGGACTCGGATCCAAACCCGTATAGACTGGGTCGGTTCCGGTCCAATGCCGGATCCGGATCTGGTCCGGGTCGGATCCTGATATTAGATATTTATACCAATGCTACCCCCAATTCGTTCTGCTCATAAGTATTACCCGAAAAGCCAGATCCAGATGGGTCAACTGACTCCTAGCTGCCATCAGCATGCCCCACCTCCAACTCCTAGTGGAACCCTTTCACAGACGAGGCACAAATCATAAACTGGTCCCACTAGGGACCGCTTAATTATTCATTAAAAATGTAATTAACTTAGGATTTTTTTAATATGCATATTCCTAACAAATATGTAAATATTATATATATATTCTTTTGCAAATATGTATTTTCATACTTATCAAAATCTAGCGTGTTTTCCATCTTTTAGGTGTCCTTAAAAAAATGTGTATTTTTATATTTGTCTCTAGTTACGGGTGTACCACCTATTAGTTATCCCTATAGTTATAAGACATAAAGGATGTAGAAAATATTAAAACTTTGTGAAAAATCTAACTTAATCTTTTTAAACCCAACCTACTGTAAACACCAACGAACCAGAGGATGAGAGAACCTGGAATTTAGACTCTTCCAACACCTTCTCTGTTGCATCGATGTATAAATGGCTCAACGATGGAGGATTAAGATGTAAGGAAGCAAATGTCATCTGGAACACTAATGCAACATTGAAAGTCAAGGTGTTTCTATGGTTGGTAAAAAACGACGCAATTTTATTCAAGACCAACCTGCAGAAACGAGGTATTCAAATAGATGCTAGATGCCTGAGATGTAACAATGTCGACGAGGATACAAACCACTTACTATTTATATGTCCTAGAGCCAGGTTAGCTTGGGAGGTTGTGTGTCTAGGGTTTGCGAGCTCTGACTAACCTAGATCGAGTTCTGAGGTCTGGGGTCAATGGAGGGTACATATAATCAAAAAAGATAATAGACTGGTCTGGGATATCTTTGTTGCAGCTACTATGTGGGGTCTGTGACTAGACCGTAACGATCTGTATTTTCATAATACTGATAATAGATTTCCTATTATGATGCATAAAATTTTCTCCTCAATTCACACTTGGGCAGGTCAAGTAAGGGATAAGAAGAGACAACGTATGGAGGAGGAGTAGTTCAGGGCAGGGGAGCAATGGCTGTGCGAATGAGGGGTTGATTGCCATCATTACTTCTGTATCTGCCTTATGCATTAGAGTCTAGAGTTGGTAATTGTTACTTTATGGATGTATGATTCTATTATTAGCTATGTAATATGTTCTACTCTGTTTCGTTAATTTTTCATTAATGAAGTGATGACGGGATCATCTTTTTATCAAAAAAAAACTCAACCAGAACCGATCAACTCTCCACAAATTTTTCTTTTGCAAAAAACTTGACAAACTTGTCATGCATATTTGTACCTTTGTCTTGCCCCTCATTAATTTTTTTAAGAAAAGGGTACAATCTCCATTCTATTCTATATCCAGTAAGGGTTAAACTTGCATAATTAACTAAGGAAAATCTGGCAGAGGGATAAATATGAAATAAGCAGTGTCAAATGTAAATATAAAATTTTTAAGGGATATAAGTGATGGTGGTTTTGTTAAGGGATTTTTTTCCCGTACTAAGCAACTTTTGGAAAGTATTTCCACATCTAAGCCACTTTACAAACTATTTTCATCTTTAAGCCACTCTTCGTCACGTCTGCTATAACCGCGGTTGAAAACTCCAGCTATAGCTATTTTGAAGCAGTAGTTCCCAACTGCGGCTTCTTCTTTGATTTTTTTTTCGCCGCAGTTCACAATCGCAGCTATAGTGAAAAATCGATAATAGGTGAGACACAGAGAACCAAGTGGTGGAGGCTTAGAAAAAATTTGCAAGCTTTTTATGCAAAAGATAGGCAGAGAATTGCATCCTCTCTTTTATTCGAATTTCTTTCAAATAGCAACAAGTCTCAATGAAAATTTCATGAAACTGCAGTCTCTCTATGTTTAGGTCGCAGTTGATAGACTATATTGAAAATTTGCTTCCTGGATCAGAGAGCAAGTATGGAGAAAAGCATAGCCATTTCAGTATTCGAGAAACATATAGCAGTTCTTTCTTTATTAAGAATGTAACGTTTCTTCGAGCTTGAAAAGTCGTGAAAACCCCTCAATTGATTTAACGTGAATTAATAATAACTAACAACGTGAATTAATGGGGAGATTAGTGGAGTAGATTATGGGGTTGTGGGGTTACGAGATTGTTAGGATTTAGTGTAACGCCCCACCCCAATACTCAGACAATTTTTATTATTTTTAGAGGGCAAATTAATACTTATAACACAATTGTCCACCACAGGCTGCCTCTCAAAAGGTGGTTAACCGATTAGGTGACTCTTGATCATAGGCAATTTTATTTATATTAAATTATTCTTACTATACTCCCGATAGGGGATTACTCAAATCTATCTCTCTCCTCTTCTCCGCTGACGTCAACGAACTGGAAACCCCCACTCCGGACGGGTCCCCCCCCCCCCACGCCACGTCAGCGCTCAACAGAGGCAGTGCCTGCCTCAACTCAACAGGTGGGCCCCCAGGGTGATGACGTCACCAGCCAATCCGAAAGTCAAGCAGCATACATTGCTACTTTTCAACGTGGGGCCCCCCTTCATCCAATATTTACCAAACTGCCACTCAACCCTTTATATATATATATATATATATATATATATATATATATATATATATATATTCTTCGAAATTATAGGGCGTTATACTCCCAAAACTGAGATCTGAATCTCGTATCCCTGTCGGATACAGTACTAACTGGAACCCCATGAAGTCTGACGATCTCTTGCATGTACTTCTCAGCTAGGCTCTCAGTAGACTGTCCGACACGGAAGGAAATGAAGTGAGCATTCTTCGTCAGTCGGTCGATAAACACCCAAATGGCATTATGACTCTTAAGACTCCTCGGCAAAGTGGTCAAAAAATTCATAGTGATATGTTCCCACTTCCACTTCAGAATGGGAAGCGATTGAAGAAGTCCGGCGGTCCTCTGATGCTCTGCCTTAACCTACTGACAGATCAAACACTGAGATACAAACCGAGGCACAACCCTCTCATACCATGCCACCAAAAATGAAGCTTCAAATCCCGATACATCTTTGTACCGCCAGGATGGATAGAACACGATGATTGGTGGGCTTCCTCAACCAACCTCTGACGAACTTCACCCTTCGGGACACACAGCCTGGGCCCAAAACAAAGCGATCCATTAGCATGAATTACCATGTCCGTTCTGGAACTAGACTCAACCTCAACTCGAAAACCCTGCAACTCCGCATCACCAGCCTGAGCCTCTTTGATCTGATCAACAAGAGACGACTAAAGCTGGAGCACCAAACAACTTCGATTAGAACTCGGAAACAACAGATCCAATTCCAACCTCTACATCTGCTCAACCAAATCACTCTGCTGAGTCAGGAACATAGCTATCGGTCTCCTGCTCAAAGCATCTAGCACCAAGTTCACTCTACCAGGATGGTATTGCAAACTGATGTCATAATCGGCCATAAGTTCCAACCAACGCCTTTGCCTCATGTTTAACTTCTTCTGGGTGAAGATGTACTTGAGACTTTTGTGGTCTGTAAATAATGTATCTACAGCTTCAAAGCAAAGATCACTGCCGCTAACTCCAAGTCATGAGTCGGATAGTTCTTCTCATGCGGCCTCAACTGCCTCGATACATAAGCAACGACTCGGCCCTTCTGTATCAGAACTGCTTCAAGACCCTTACCCGAAGCATCACAGTAAACTACATATTCACTCAAACCATCTGGAATAGTCAACACTGGCGCTGACGTCAACCAGTTCTTCAACTCAAAAAAAGCCTCACCACAAGCCTTAGACCAACAAAACTTCTGATCCTTCCAAGTCAGCCTAGTCAATGGTCCTGCTATCTTCGAAAAATCTTGGTCGAATTTTCGATAATAGCCAGCTAGACTAAGAAAACTCCGCACCTCAGAAACTGACTTGGGAACTGGCCAATCCTTCACAGCCTCAACCTTGGCCGGATCAAAAGAGATACCATCGCCCGAGATAATGTGTCCTAAGAAAGTGACCCTGTCAAGCCAAAACTCACACTTGCTGAGTTTCCCATAGAGCTGATTCTCTCTCAAAGTCTGCAGAACCAACCTAAGATGCTCAGCATGATCTTTCCGATTCCGAGAATACAGTAAATTGTCATCAATGAAGACCACCATAAATCTATTCAGGAACTGGGAAAAGACCCTGTTCATAAGACTCATGAATACAGCAGGCGTGATCGTGACCCCGAACGGCATCACAAGATATTCATAGTGCCAATATCTGGTCCTGAATGCAGTATTCTGTACATCAGTCACTTTCACTTTGATCTGATGATATCCGAAACGAAGATTCAACTTCGAGAAAACAGTAGCTCCACTCAGCTTATCAAATAAGTCATCGATCATGGGCAATGGATAACGGTTCTTCACAGTAACAATGTTTAGTTCCCGATTGTCCATGCATAGTCGATGACTACTATCCTTCTTGTGAAAAAAAGGACTAGAGCACCCCAAGGCGAAACACTGGGTCTGATGAACTCCAAATCCAACAAATCCTGAATCTGCACCTTAAGTTTTGCTAACTCAACCGGTGTCATCCTGTAGAGACTTTTCGATATCGACGCCGTACCAGGCTGAACTTCAATACCGAACTCTACATCCCTATCAGGGGGTAAGCCAGGCAACTCCTCTGGAAAAACATCCTAGAAATCCCGCACTACTAGAGGCGCAGCCTCACAGCCTGAATGCAATTCCATCGCACAAACCTTCTGATCAACTGCAATCTCAGCTCGGCCAATGAACATCTCCCGGTATGGAACTCAAACTCTGCGCGATCTGAAATTCGGAGCACAACTTTCTTGGCACGACAATCAATAATGGTGTGGGACTCACCCAACCAATCCATACCGAGAATGACGTCGAATCCTGAATTCCCAATTATATAGCGCCCCAGAATTTCTAACATAATATCTCAAAAATACGTGGCACAATTTCAGCATCAACTTCAATGTAATCATAAACATTGCAACCAAATACAGGGAAAATTAAAACTTTTTATTACATCAATTGTTTACAAAGCACAGCAGAATACAAAACACCTTGAATAACAAATTTCTTTCTTTGCAACACTTTCTTTTACAAATTACATAAGTCATTACATCACTTTAACTCAAGCATCCAAATCCCAAGCTATAAGTAATCATCTGTAAAATATGAGGCTAGAGATAACTCTAACCCCCAAAACTAAAGGGGTCAGCCATAATGGTATGAGTGACATAAAAACAAGCAACATAAATAAAGCATAGATTCATCAACAACAGGAAATAAACAAGAGTAAGTGAATTAGGGAATAACTATGAAACACAAAAACATCAAGTGAAGCTAGACTAAGTGTCAAGTGTAGAAAAACGAAAACACATGCATAATACCAAGTCAAGAAAACATCAATGTTATATGCTGACTCTCTAATGCGTACTTGTCGGAGTCTATGCATCACACTCTACATAGGTCCAGTGCAAGCCCTTAACGTCTCCCCATTGTAGGGTTTAATCCCCTGCTATGCAACTAATCCTAACAAGATGACTACTACGAGATAAAGACAAACTGTGAGTATTAGCCCATGCCCCGATAATTCCGAAGGTCAATTTCTATCCACAGATAATTTCGGAGACTATTTCACTCACACCTGGAAATCTTCGAGAATACCCCACACCGCAAATGATGGCACCTCATCACACGAATACTACATGTGCGTCGCCTCGACCCCGATAATTCCGGATATCAATCCCACACCACAGGTAATTCCGGAGACTATTTCACTCACACCTGGATAATTTCGGAGATTATCTCACACCGCAAGCCATACTGAGGTCCATAACTCATGTTCCCTTTCATCATATCACCACTAGTGCTTGTCCTTAACTTTTGAGTTAATTAGTTTAATTATGAATCACCTAGAGTTGATGTACCCCACCAGACTTAACTCAACAACTGATCAACTAAAATGCCTCGACAGGCCCAAAACACAAATATCTCAACCGCCGGTATACTAGGGTCCCACTCACTCTCTAGGGACTCACACTCAACCATCCAAACCAAACCTTCCATTAAAAATACTTTAATAAAACAATTTGGAAACATATGTTACATAGGAAATAAGGTTTAGAATAGTAAATTATAGATCCAAAACATTTAAAGAATAACTCATTTAAAATAGCATCAAAATAACTCAAGAACATCAGTAACAGACGACTATATACAGGAGTCGGTCGACTGTCCAAAGTGAAAACCTAAGACTTCAAAAAAATTAATCTAAGTAATAGCAGTGACTGTAAAAGCCATAGGTCCACTGTCTAGAATGACAACTCCAGAACTTAACATAAAATAATTCTAAGTACTAACAGTCGACTGTAAAAGGTCATCAGTCGAGTGTCGAGAATGAAAATCCAAATCTTAGGAAAATATCAAAACAGAGTAGACTCAGTCGACTGTAAACATGGTTCGGTTGACTGTTCCGCACGAAATTTCAGGAAAACAAGAAAAACACAGCAGCTAGGTAATGACGGTCGACTGTAATTTCTACCGGTCGACTGTCGACCTGCAGACTGTAGTTTTTTAGTTGTACACTTTTTAACCGATACGGAGTTTTACTTAATAAAAATGAATTCTGTAAAAAGCATATTTCTGATATGACCAAATACGACTTGTAGGATATATAAAAGTCAATAAAACCCATCAAAATCACTTGAATTAACAAAATAGAAAATTGTTGATTTTCTTTAATAACATTGAAGTACGAAATTCATGTAAATCATTTGTGCATGTTCGTTCACTAAAGAAAATTCCACAAGACCTTCGATTAAAAATAGCAACATATTCAGAATTTAATCTTAATATTCAAGGAATCCAATTTGAGTAATACCTTGCACAATCCCAAAAATCCCCAAATTAGTTGTATTGCATCAAATATCATTCAATTTCTCCTAAATCTAATTCTCAAGACAGAATTCATAGTTCATTAATCCTTCTCAAAACTTCTCAAACCCCATCGCCATTATTAACTCTTGAACATACAAGGTTAATATTATCATAATCAAGTTATGTTCACCAAACTCAAAATAATATGGATCTCCAACCATACACATGCAAATCCATTCATGGATAACTAGAGTTTACAAAAGATCAATTTTTAATTCAACAATCCATCCAATCTGTCATGTACATATTCATACTCAACCCTAGCATGCTTTCTAAAAGATGAATCACCACATCCAACATTCAAAGAACAAAAAATAAATAAATATATTACTCACCTCAATGAAGAAATCCAATCAAATTAATGAAGAATAAGAAAATGCCCTTCCTTTGCAAAATCCAAGATCACGCCTTTGAAACTCCAAAAAATTAATAGTAAAAATATATTTTATTTTTGCAGAGGAGAGGGATGGCTGTAGTGACTATAATACAGGCCAAAATCTGGAGTTTCTAGGGTTTTACAAGTTTATGGAAACATCCCTTAACAAATTATTATTTTACATATATAAACCTTTCTTTAATAAAGTAGTTAAATAAATTAAATAAATTAAAATAAAACCAAATCATTTTACTACTGAGTTTTCCAGCCATCCAGCACAGCCCAGAAAAATAAAAATTTCGGATTTGTACTAAAAGTGGTAATTTTGCACAAAAGTCCCGCTTTTTGTTATATTTGCAAATATATCATAAAATATTCGTAAAAGTCCAAAAAATCAGAAATAATATCTATTAATACATATTAGACTTCCAATTAAAATGTCTGACTTTTACTTTCCATAAAAACATTTGCACAAGATCCAACATAAATTTCATATTTGCAAAAACACCATACTTGTTTAAATCTTTACCAAATCAACTATAAATAAAGTTGAAATACATTTATTTCCAATGATGACCATGGCAAGCCAAAAAAACAGTAAAAATGAATTTTCATTATTTGTTTGAGATCCAAACAGCTTTTTACATAAAAGTCCCTCTCTTTCGAGGTATTTATAAAAATAGTTTCTTTATTCAGAAAAATCCCAAAATTTAGGATAGACTCAATTATAAGTAGGAGAATTTAATAAAAAAATTAAAATTGGATATTTTCACCAAAAATATTCACACGTGTTTTGCACGTGTAAAATCGACAAATTTGTAAAATAGTCAAATTAATTTAAATAAATTTGAAAATTTAAAATATCATAAATAAATAAGAAAAATCAATCATTAACTATAAAATTTTAACAATTCAAAATTGATAACTTTGCACATGTGTTGCACGTGCAAAATTGCAGTTTCAAAAAAATAGTCAAAATAGTCAACTTTACAAATTTAATATTATTTAATAATGCAAATAAATCATTTTATTTTGCGGGGTATTACAAATTACAATCAGGTTGTCCTTGAAATCGGTGCTACCAATAATCACGGGACACTGCCTGCATTCCCGAGAACAAATGACAACACCACTACCTGTCACAATATTCCAAGCCTCTAGCATGATGCTGCACTCCAACTGATGGCGAGCCACGAACCGAGAAGAGACGAAGGAATGGGTTGCCCCGGAATAAAAAAGAACATGAGCAGGAAAAGAGCAAACAAGGACAATACCTAAGATGGAATCAAAAGACAAGGGAAAAAGAATGGTTGAACTGGGGTGAGGAAAACACAATGCAAAAAGATAATATGAAGAATAATACAAGACAATGAAAGAAGTAAAGGAGAAACAACAAAACAACAAAAAGAAATGCAAGATATACCTGCAACAACACCCTCTGCTGACTCGGCATCAGCAGCAGTTAGGTTGAGAGCCTGACCTCTCCTGGGGGCAGCGGTCCTCTGACCGATAATCTGGCACTGAGGAGGAAGCGGTGGTCTGACTGGACCATGAGCTGGGGCAACCCACTGAACTGGAACCCCGGCTGGAAGATCCATCCACTGTTGCGGGGAATCCCGCACTGAATGGTCAGCAGCGCCACATCTAAAGCATCAGCGACTGGTATGCTAACAGTTCCTGCGATCATGCCCAGCCATCTCGCAGTAGTCGCAGAAACTAGCTCCTTAAGAAACAACAGAAGAGTAGGGAGCTGCCCTGACAGTATGAGCGGGAACATGCCTCCGAACCAGCCCACCAGAAGGCCTAGTAACAACAGAGTGCAGAACAGTCCGCTGGGGAGGAGCTAATCCACCATGAGCCTGATCCTGAGCTCGAGCTGCCTCAAGAGCTTCGGCATAAGTACGCAAGCGAAGGGAGACAAGATGCACCTGAATCTCTCGCTCAATTCCCAATGTGAATCTACGAGCCATGTCCTCTTCGTTTGCCACACGAACGGCTGCGAAGCGGCTAAGTCTTGTAAATTCAGCTGCATACTCATCCGCAGACCTGGAGCCATATTTCAAGAGTGTTACAACATTACATGGACAATATGTAACAAAATTTTAATGATAGAAATAATGACCAACCTATTTCAGGGCCAGGAACTGTTGCTCCATTTCCACTCAAGTGCTGCTAAGGAAGAACTTCTCCAAGAAGCTCCTAGTGAACGTGACCCAAGTGATCGGTCTTTCGTGCCTTTCGGACTCGGACCTCCACGAAATATGAGCTAGATCCACCAGCTGGATGGCCACCACATCCACTCTATCAGCATCAGCAACTCTTGTCGCCAAAAGCAACTGCTCAGTCCGGATCAACCACTGTTCTTCCTGTAAAGGCATCTCAGTGTCGGAGAATCTCTCGGGATGCAGCCTTATGAAATCTGTGACTATACCCAGATAGGGAGGGAGAGTTGCCCAGCAGGCAGTGGAACCCGGGCATCTTCCAAAGCAGCCATCACCAAGTCAATGTGGTTCTGCTGCATATTGATCAGCCATTCCAACACATTGGTAACGGCCTCAAGCCCGGGCTGATCATCCTGGGGACGAGAAGTAGAACCTCTATGAGCCATAGTCTGCACAAGAATAAAAAACAATTAGCATCCGATCAAAGTTGATTATAATTTATTTATGTATGCATGTTCTGTGTACAGTTGAGTCAATCTCAGATCGAGCCAAGCTTGCCTAATATATCAGTCAAACTAATACATTAGCCAAACCTGAGCTCTGATACCACTAAAAACCTTGTCATGCCCCACTTCCCAAAAACAGAACACGGAATATGGATACGAAACTAAGCCCAGCAAATAATTTTCATCATCCATAAGCTGTCAGGATCTTTGCAACATTTCACAAGAATAATCAGAGTCGGAAGCAAAAAAAGTCAAACACGCATGCATATATAAATCAATACTCACAGAATTTACTTGAAACAAAATATATTAATCTCAAATAAACTAGATCTGAATAAGTCAATAATCCTGGAACACATTGCTCAAATACAAAATCATTCATGTAACAGATACATTATTCAAATAAGCAACAAGAAATTATAATAATAGCAAAACTCCACCATCCAGAATCTCATATCACCTACTTCATCAGGCTGCTGATCTTCATAATCTGCAATTTAACAAATTGCAGGAAGAGAAAAAAGAAAATAAACTCCCCTTAATGCAAGTTACGGGCTGCTTGTAGTACAGGCACAAGTACAGGAAAGGATAAACAAATATAAATGATAACAGAAACAAACATAGTATGGAGTAGATATGACAAAGTAAAACACAATGTCTAACATGAATTAGAAAACAGAATCAAGTAACATGGTATACTAACAGGTACAGGTGGTATGTAACAGATGTCAAGTGTCAGATGGTATGCAGACAGATATACGATAACAGATGTCAAGTAGCATGTAACAGATAAATAGATAAAAGATGTCAGAGAACATATGCAGGTAAACAAATAACAGATGTCATGTTATTACAGGTATTGTGTTATTACTATCTAGGTAGCACTTCATGCGTTCCAGGTTTTTACCACATGGTTGCTACATTCAAACAAATTACGTTTAGATTTTGTAGGGGATTCCATAGGGCCGTGTACTCGGGTATCCGACAGACAAATATCAGCTGAAGATCAGACAGACAGATAGAACCTATGGGTTCTCCTCTGAGTACACCTTCCTATAGGGAAGTGTCAAGTCAGGGAAATAAGACAGACAGAGTCATGCATCATGTAGTCATGAACACGTAGCAGATAATCCTGTGGGAAACACGGGCCCCCTTCCAAGTACACATTTCTATATTATCCACTACTAGATCTTTCCCTTAACCCCGACTTGGTTATTTTGTTATTATTATCAAACATGCATGTATGTTTCACAAAACAGAGCAAGAATAACATGGCATAAATAAGTAACAGGTTCAGGTTGAAAGATTAACATGTACAAGTGAAAGACAACTCATAAAAGAATAGAACAACGAAAATTCTAGTTCAGGACAACAAGACACTACTGCACAAAATCAGGAATTTCCATTACCAGAAACATGTAAACCTGGATCCATCAAAGAATCTAAAATAGAGACTCCCGGCCGAATCCAGCTAATATATTCAAGTCATATGGTATTTCACAAAAACATAACTCAAAACAGGTTTGAATCCAGAAAATGTGTTCAGCCAGAAATAAGAAGTTTGTATTCATAAACAAGAGAACAGTATGAAAACTCACTGATTAAATCCACAAAAAATCTGGAGTATTCCCTAGTATATTTAGTAACAGAAAATAAAGTTTCATAATTTTCCAACATAAATATAATAGTCAAGTAAAATTAGAAGCAGTAAGACACGGCAAATTTGTAAATCTGGAATCTTAAACACTGCAGTACAAAAATAACAATATCTCAAAAAATACGAATCGAAATCCAGATTCGTCAAAAGGGTGATACACTAGATACAGTAAGCTAACTTTCATATTCAGAAAGATTTTTCAAACAGAAAGTAGAATCAGGTCTAAATTATGTATCTTTACTGAACAGAAAGGAAATTCAAATAATTTTAATATATTGACCTTAATAGGGTCCAAAATACTGAATAAAAATGGGAATCGACAAAAAAGAAAATATCCTTCATGCACAAAATCAACTACTTCACATGAAACTCATCCAAATCATAACCAAACATGAAATATGGTATACTAGATATCCAAGCAACATGGTATAAGGTATTTATCAAGTCTACAACAAGTTATACTACTATCAACACATTAAGCATACGAGACCATACAACAAGTCATGAACAACATGCATGTATACAACAAGAAGTGATCATCCCTAAGTTATTTCATGTCAGGTGTGTCATGTGGCAACCACGGGCGGGTTAACACAACAGAGACAAGATCAACAAGGGGTTTCACACAAAAATTGTCTCTAGAACACAACTACACTACAGGCGGTATTTAGTACTTGTATTACACAAAGAAAAGAATATACAGTACTTGCCTTATAGACGACGACGGAAACAGCACAAGAGCAATAATAATGGGAACAGATTCCTGGGGCACAACTCAACGAATGAACTCCAAATCGCGCCCACGAACAACGACCAAAGAACGCACAACTACACAGACCAAACGAGAACACACGCACGCCCACACAACCTAACTCAACACAATCACACCCGCACACCAAGAAGACGAGAGAGAGGGACCGGTTGCGGCTGTTGCTGCCTGCGGTCCGAAGGGGAGCATCGGGGCGTTGCTGACGTCTGCGACGGAGACAAGGCGGAGGAGCATAGGGAGACGGGGTCGGCGCATGGCTGTGCTGCGAGGTGGCTGTGTCTCGATATGGGCTATCGAGGGCAGGTGGTTCAGATGTCAAGATGGGGGCATGAGTGGAGGGAACGAGATGAGAGAGCACAGGGAGGAGAGGGTTAATCAGGGGATGGTCGGGAGTTGAGAATAGGGTTAAGGTTTAAGTACACAGGGTGAAGGCGGCTAGGGGGATATGAAGAGATGGGCAACAGTGTGTTAATATATATATGTGGAGAAAAAGTAATAGGGTGGCGTAAAGGTGACGGCTGATGTAGGGGGATACAGGTATCGGGTTGAGTTAGCTAATGGGTTTTGGGATTTTTATTTAATGGGTATTAGGTATTTTTGTGGGTTAATGGGTTGAAGTAGAATTAGGGTATGAATAGCCCCACAATCAAGATAGGGCAAAATGAACAAAATAGTAAAATAGGATATGAACAAATTAACAATGGGGGTCAAAATAAAAACTCGACCAAACAAAGACGAACAAAGTAGGAGACAATAGAAACAAGGAACTTAATGAGAAGACAATTCAAACAAATGAATATATATTGAAAAAAAGAAATCCAATATACAGTCCAAAAGAAATACAAGCTGAATCAAATACACGAAAAAAAGAATACACTCAAAAATACATAAAATGGAAAACAGGGGTTACATCCATATTGGGCGACCCCCCAAATTAGTAGGCAGTCGTAGTTGTGGTTGGCAGACACGGAGAATGTGCATATGTTGCGTCCTTTAGGTGTGTACTGGACTGGGGGACACATGTAGAGAGATAACTCATGTGGTGTTTTGACCTACTACAAAGATGAGTTTGACCAGCTTCAAGATGAGTACGTCGCGTGACACAGATGACAGATTGGACAAGCTACCAATGGTGTGCACGACGATGAGACAACTGTGGTTGACAAGAGGGCCACTCATAAACTTTTATGTATTAGAGTTTCACTTTTTTGACCGAGTCCTTCAACTGTTTTGGGATACAATAGATCATCCCGACACCCTGATCGTGCGATGTTGTATTGCACAGTGTAATGGGAGTGGGTCGTTTGCCAGATCACAATTGGGCAAATCATCATTGGGTATGGGTAGAAGCATGGAAAGCGCGGCAGTTTGATGTGCTTGTTGAGGGTATTCCTTCTTATGATCAGTCCTTGCATGGTGAGTACATGTCTTGATATCAGAGGGTCACACAACTATATGTTGCTCCTCCATCCACTGGAACCAGTGCCCTAACATTCCAGCATTCAACCCATGTATCAACTGAGGGCTTCGACTTCTCGTAAATTTGTAAGACGTAAAATCATAAGATATAATTCATTTTGGGGGTTTATTTAGTATAATTAACTTCAGCATATATTCCAATTTGAATCATTATAATTTGTTACTTAATACGTTCTAATTTTGTACAGATTGAAAATGCATGGGTTGTTGCACGTAAATGCGCTAAGGCCTTAACGAGTAATGTGGTTGAGAGCATCAAGGAGTCGCATGCGAGATTCTTAAGCCGTGCAGGTCGACACTCGAAGAGGTTGGTGAAGGAGCGATGCTTGATGCTATGTTGAGAGCTTCAGTTTCGGCTACGGGTAAACGTAAGCAGGTAGTGAGGCATCCCAGGCATGGCAGGTAGGCACGACAAGAGGAGCCATTGCACGAAGAGCCGCAACAAGAAGAGCCATTGCCGAAGAGCCACAACAAGAATCGTCGTCACACGAAGAGCCGCAACAAGAAGTTTTGCCACCTGAAATAGAGGAATTCAACAAAATTTTCCCCATCTCATAGCTCAAACAATTAGGTACAAATCAGCCAAAGACTCACCAGAAGAGGAGGAAGCCAGACCTATACACCAGGTTAATTCGTTCACAATATTTTTTGTAATTATTTCTAAATTATGCTAATAATAAGTGACTTGTGATATTTAACCGTTTTTGGGATTGTGTTAATTTTGACTTTGTTATTCTTAATTTGGACTTGTGACTTATGTTATATACGAACTTATCATGTGATTATGAGGTAGTGTGTAATATTGTGGAAGTGTGTTATATTTTTTATGTTTGGAATGATGGAAAATTGACTCTAATTTGTCTTTTATTGTGATACTAGATTTGCCCGTGGGCACGTGCCTACGGCACGTCTTCGGAACGATACAACACACGAAAAGCCCTATAAACAGTAAAACAACAATTATGTAGTTCAAGTTTGAATAGTATGACAATAATTAGTTGTAAATAAAAGTCCATGTTTCTATTAGTATATGTTGAAAAATAATTATAAATGAGGGTGTAAAATTCAACTTTTTAGAACTTTAAGGATGGAAAATGATGAAATTTAACTGTTGAAGAGATATTTACTATTTCCAATATAACATGTACAATAAAAAAACATAAAAATTCTGAAAATTTTACAAACCTGATATGTTAAAATCTAAATTTTTAAGTAAATAAAGAAAGAATGGGAGAGAGACAGGGAGAGAGAGAAAGAGAAAAATATGAAAAGGTGAAGAGAGAAGAGAGAAGAGAGAAGAGAGATAGTAATAAAGTAATTAGTTTTTTAGTTTTGGGGGGGGAAATTTAATTTTGGGGTTTGAAATTTTAGGCGGGAAAATATGTTTTGGGAAAATCAATTTATGCCATTGATTTTAGGGGAGATTGAATGAGAGCCACTTGATAGCTTTCTTTGTAATTTATTATATAGATATGTGATGTTGGAAAATTGTGATTTTTTCGTGATTTGATATAATAGTTGTGATGTTGGGAAAATGTGAGATGTTGATAAAATTGTATGTATCTTGATTGTTTCGAACTGTAAATAGGAAAATACCGATATCTAATATCCAGATATCAGTGTTTCAACTGAGACCGCAGTTTAATCCTATTTCTAACTTCCTCTCTGATTTATAGAGGAAAGAAGTTGGATTCAACTAAGGCCGTAGTTGGTAACTGCGGGCTCAACATAGAGAAGTCGCAGTTCCCAACCGCAACCAAAATTGAATCCAACTTCTTCCTTTTAAGGAAAAAATTTTGGCCCCAACTCACGCTAATCCAATTTTGGCCCCAACTCACGTTAATCCAACTTCTTTACTTTTACTATTAATTCACATTGTTAGTTATTATTTTATCTACATTCTTTGGTCTTAATCTTTTAAATTTTGTCCACTACCCTTATTAAATGTCCACTAAATCTCTAACCAATCCCCCACTAAATGTAAAGCCCCGTAATTTCGAAGAATATAAATATATATATAAATAAATAAATAAATAAATAAAAAGGGTTGAGTGGCAGTTTGGTAAATATTGGATGAAAGGGGGCCCCACATTGAAAAGAAGCAGCATATGCTGCTTGACTTTCGGATTAGCTGGTGACGTCATCACCCTGGGGCCCACCTGTTGAGTTGAGGCAGGTGCTGCCTCTGTTGAGCGCTGACGTGGCATAGGGGGACCCGCCCGGAGTGGTGGTTTCCTGTTCGCTGACGTCAATGGAGAAGAGGAGAGAGATAGATTGAGTAATCCCATATCGGGAGTATACTAAGAATAATTTAATATAAATAAAATTGTCTATGATCAAGAGTCACCTAATCGGTTAACCACCTTTTGATAGGCAGCCTGTGGTGGACAGTTGTACTATAAGTATTAATTTGTCTTCTAAAAATAATAAAAATTATCTGAGTATTGGGGCGGGGCATTACAAATGGTATCGAAGCCGACTTTCGACACCGGGTGTGGGAGAGGGCCTCCGTATGATCTGCGGTGTGGAGATAGTCCCCGAAATTATTGAGGTGTGTATCTGTGGTGTGGGACTGATCTCTGGAATTATCGGGATCGAGGACGACCCCACATCGGCTAGAAAGAAGGATCATGCGCTAGATGGCATGCCTCGTACTCAGCGAGGATGCTGATTTCTAAATGTGGGGTGTATGTAATACCCCGTAATTTCGAAGAATATATATATATATATATATATATATATATATATATATATATATATATATATATATATATATAAAGGGCTGAGTGGCAGTTTGGTAAATAGTGGATGAAGGGGGGTCCCACGTTGAAAAGAAGCAGCATATGCTGCTTGACTTTCAGATTGACTGTTGACGTCATCACCCTGGGGGCCCACCTGTTGAGTTGAGGCAAGCGCTGCCTCTGTTGAGCGCTAACGTGGTGGAGGGGAGCCACCTGGAGTGGGGGTTTCCTGTTCGTCAGCGGGAAAAAGGAGGGAGATAGATTTGAGTAATCCCATATCGGGAGTATACTAAGAATAATAATATAAATAAAATTTCCTATGATCAAGAGTCACCTAATCGGTTAACCACCTTTTGAGAGGCAGCCTGTGGTGGGCATTTGTACTATAAGTATTAATTTATCTTCTAAAAATAATAAAAATTGTCTAAGTATTGGGATGGGGCATTACAGGAAGAGTCTTCAGAGCAGTTTGGGAGTAAATTAAAGTACAGTACAACTTTTCATCCCCAGACTGATGGACAGTGATAAAGGACCATCCAGATTCTTGAAGACATGTTGAAGTCATGTATGCTGCAGTTCGGTGGATCATGGGAGGACCATTTAAATCTCGTAGAGTTCTCGTACAATAACAGCTTTCAAGCCAGTCTTAAAGCTGCACCGTTCGAGGCACTTTATCGGTAGAAGTGCAGATCACCAGTGTGCTGGGATGACATTGGTGAGAGGAAGTTGTTGGGTCTGGAGTTGATCACCAGGACAGTTAATGCGGTGGTTCAGATTAGGAAGCACTTGCAGCAACTCAGGATAGGTAGAGGCAATGGGCTGATGTCCATCAGAGAGCTTTGGAGTTCGAGGTTGGTAACCATGTTTTCCTAAAGATATCGCCTTGGCACAGTGTCATTCGGTTTGGTGGTGGGGGCAAGCTCAACCCTAGGTTTATTGGACCGTTTGATATTGTGGAGCGAGTAGGCACGGTGGCCTATCTTCTTGTATTGCCGCCAGCTTTATTAGGAGTACACGATGTTTTCCATGTCTCACAACTCAGGAGATATATCCGAGATGAGAGCCATATGATCGACTATTCTAAGTTGACTGTTCAGCTGGATTTGACTTGTGAGATTCCGCCAGTTGCTATTTTGGATCGGCAGGAGAAAGTGCTTAAGAACAAGGTCATCAAGCTGGTTCGTATTTCTTGGAATCCTCACTCACCGGGTGAGTCGACTTGAGAGCTGGAGGAGGAAATTCAGCAAAAGTTTTCTCATCTGTTTGATTATCTTTTTGTTTTGTTCTTTTTTTTCATCTCGGGGTTACCCTATGTACCTCTTGTTTGAATTTCGAGGATGAAATTCTTTTTGTTAGGTGGGTATGATTTGTAACCCCTATTTTCCATTTTATGTATTTTTGAGTGTATTCTTTTTTCCGTGTATTTGATTCAACTTGTATTTCTTTTGGTACTCAAAGCAGACCTTCTTAAAAAGTTTCAAGATCTTCATCAAGGGGACTTTTCCTTTGAGCGCATTAACTATGCTCACATCGTGCTTATCCCCAAAGTAGCAGGGGCCCACCTTGTATCGGATTTTAGACCTATCAGTCTTATCAACACCTCCTTCAAAATCATTATGAAAGTCCTGGCTTCACGACTGAGTGCTATTATTTCCCCTTTAATCGACCCTGCCCAATCTGGTTTCGTCAAAGACCGTTTCATTCTTGACAGTGTGGCTTCTGCCCAGGAGATCATCTCTCACTGTCATAGAACTCATTCGGAAGGCATTCTTCTTAAGCTCGATTTTCAAAAGGCTTACGACAATGTAAACTGGGATTTCCTCCTAGATATTCTTTCCCATCGGGGTTTTGGTCCCAAATGGATTTCTTGGGTTAAATCCAGCCTTTTTGCAGGGACTTCATCGTTATTCATCAATGGCTCGGAAGGCCACAAATTCAAAATCAGATGTGGCCTCCGCCAAGGAGATCCTCTTTCTTCATTACTTTTTTCTCTAGTTGCAGATGTTTTCAGCAAACTTCTGCGTAACACTTGGAATATGAATATGATTGAGGGTCTTGGCAGTTCCCATGCTTTCGAGGGAGTGCTCAATCTCCAATATGCTGATGACACAATTATCTTCACCAAACCGAATTTACACTCTCTTCGTAACCTTAAACTTCTCCTTTACTGCTTTGAATTGGCGTCTGGACTATCGATTAACTTTCAAAAATCTTCAGTGCTTTGGTTGGGGGGTTCGCCCAATCGCCAGCAAGAGGTTTCCAATTTTTTTAATTGCCAGTCGCATCGTTTCCTATCACCTATTTAGGCATTCCCCTTCGCTGGGGTAAACTGCATAGATCGGATTGGTTTCCTCTTATTGATAGAGTAGAGGCCAGGCTCAACGGTTGGTCTAGCAAGCTTATGTCTAGAGGTGGCAGGCTTACTCTCATTAACTCGGTGATTTCGGCCATGCCCCTTTATCTTATGTCTTTTTACCTAGTACCTTCTTGGGTTATAAAAAGAATTGATCAAATTCATAGTAATTTCTTCTGGAATGGCTCCTCAGCCTATAAACCAGGCTCCCACCTGTGTAAGTGGAAACTGATCTGTTCCTCCAAGGAAGAAGGGGGGCTTGGTGTCCTAGACATTCGTAACCATAACATCGCCCTCCTCGGTAAATGGTTATGGAAACTTCATAATGTTGATCACTTGCCGTGGGTCCAATGCATTAGAAATTTTCGTTCTGGTTCCCATCTTTGGTGGGAGTTTCCAGAGGCAACTAACCGTCTTGCCTCTCCTTTTTGGAAGGGTGTTTGGAAGGCCTCCGCGGCTTTTCAGTGTGGTACCTTCCACTATTGCTATGATGGATCTAGAGCTAAGCTGTGGACTGATCTATGGATTGGTAACACCTCCCTTGCTACAGCCTTTCCTTCCCTCTTCTGACTGTCCGTCTTCCCTATGGCTACTATAGAAGACTCATTCACCTTAATTGACGGCAACCGCTACTGGTTTATTCCTTTCATGGGTGATCTTTCCCCAGCGTTAATTGAGGTTTTTAATAACCTCATTTCTTATATCAATAGCTATGATTGGAGATTATCTCAAGGTATAGGTTGGCGATGGTCGTCAAATGGATTATTTTCTGTTAAATCTTTTTATTGCTTCCTCAACTCGAGAGGAGTGAAATCTTCAATTGCCAAATATTTTTGGGATTCATGGGCTCCTCTTAGGGTCAAGATCACTTCCTGGCTTGCTTTTAATAACAAACTTCTTACTGTCGAAGTTTTGAACAAAAGAAATCTTGCCTGGGGTCAGCTCTACGTTATGTGCGATCAGCATATGGAAGATGCTAATCATCTTTTCATCCGTTGCCCCACGGTGATTTCCTTATGGAAGATTTGCACATTGGCATGGGGCACGGTCTCTACTCCTCTAGATTTAACTTCCGTTTGGTCCATCAAGCCCCCGAATATGTCATTCCATAACGCTTGGAATTTATCGGTTCATACCATTATCTGGATTACTTGGAAGGAAAGGAATAGTAGATTATTTCAGAATCGCAGATCCTCTCTAACTGCGTTTATCGATGAGTTTTTATTTCTATTCAAACTTTGGTCGTCGGTATCGGATACCAAGGACTCATCCACTTCTTTTTCTCTTCTTTTAGAAAATGCTTATCTCTGTCTCCACTCTCTTCATGCATTTTAACTGGATGGTTATTTCTCTGTTTATTTATATAACCAACCTCTTTCTTTTTCTTTTGTTATTGGCAGGATGCTTCCTTCGCTCCCGACAAAGCCACTACCACTAACTAGTGGTGATAGCCACTAGTGCTTTTGCTATTTTGTGCTTGCTCGGGTAGTTCTTGTAGGCCCTTCTTCTTTTGGTGGCTGATGGTGTCTTATTCTTTTGTGTGCTGCGATGGTATCAGCAGCTATTTAGTTTAGTTGTTGTTTCTCTTTATTACCGTTATATCTTTTTGGGTGGACCTCACCTTTGTAATTATCTGATGTTGGGGGCTTTACTACTGATCTATTGGTCACTTAGGTTGTTTGTTGCGGTTACCTCTAGGTTGGCTTTGTTGTTGGTTTCGTTATGCCTGCCCTGGTTATGTTTGTGTTAGCTTATCGGAGGGCTTTTGGTTTTGAGCCTACTTTTTGTGGATGTTGCTGTGTGCGATCCTATTTCTTTTGATCGGTTGTCTGGCTATTTCATTGAGTTCGCTTTGGGATGGTTTTATCATCCATCGGCTTTTCCACTTAGCTATTCGGGATTCTGATTCTTTTATGGATCCATCAACTCCCATCTACTGGGCTTGGTTCTCTTTTTCCTAGGCTGTTTCTCTTCTCTTTAGTGTGCAGCTGTTTGATTTAGTGTTCGCATTTTAGTCACCTTTGAGTTTAATTCAGGTGACTGGTCGCTCCTTTTTTGGGAGTCTCATCGTGCAGCGGCCTTCGAGAATCTGGGCGACGGATGGATGCCTTCTTTCATCCTTCAGGTGTTCGGATCCTGGCTTCTTCATCAAGCGATCCTCGCAGTTGATGGAGCCTTTAGGTGCTGCACCTGCCTCCAGCGATTGCCAGTCTTATTGTTTTTTCTCTTTAGCTATGTCTGTTTTCGATTCCTTCTGCGCTGATGTATTCATTGACTGTTTATTCGTTTTACGTCTTGTAAAATACTTATTATTGATTCATTATATGATATTTTGATGGCTGGAGTCGTAAGACTCTATCCGATTCATCAAAAAAAACTTGTATTTCTTTTGGACGTATATTGGATTTCTTTTTTTTCAATATATATTCATTTGTTTGAATCGTCTTCCCATTTAGTTCCTTGTTTCTATTGTCTCCTACTTTTTTCGTCTCTATTTGGTCGAGCTTTTATTTTGACCCCCATTGTTAATTTGTTCATATCCAATTTTATTATTTTGTTCATTTTTCCCTATCTTGATTTTGGGGCTATTCATACCCTAATTCTACTTCAAACCCACTAACCCACTAAAATACCTAATACCCATTAAATAAAATTCCCAAAACCCATTAGCTAACTCAACCCGATACCCGTATCCCCCTACATCAGCCGTCACCTTTACCAAACCCTATTACTTTTTCTCCACATATAGATATTAACCTACTATTACCCATCTCTTCATGTCCCCTTAGCCACCTTCACCTTGTGTACCGAAACCGTAACCCTACTCTCAACTCCTGACCATCCCCTGATCAACCCTCTCCTCCCTGTGCTCTCTCATCTCGTTCCCTCCGCTCGTGCGATGCCCGAACCCCCTACCCTCGACAGCCCCAATCGCGACACAGCTACCTTGCAGCACAACCAGGCGCAGACCCCGTCTCCTTGTGCTCCTCCGCCTTGTCTCTGCCATAGACATCAGCAGCACCACGATGCTCCCCTCCCGACTGCCGGTAGCAACAGCCGCAGCCGGTCCCTCTCTCTCGCCTTCTTGGTGTGCGGGTGTGATTATGTTGAGTTGGGTTGTGTGGGCGTGCATGTGTTCTCGTTTGGTCTGTGTAGTTGTGCGTTCTTTGCTCGTTGTTAGTGGGCGTGTTTTGGAGTTCGTTCGTTGAGTTGTGCCCCAGGAATCTGTTCCCGTTATTATTGCTCTTGTGCCATTTCCGTCGTCGTCTATAAGGCAAGTAACGTGTATTCTTTTCTTTGTATAATACAAGTACTAAATACCGCATGTAGTGTAGTTGTGTTCTAGAGACAATTCTTGTGTGAAACCCCTTGTTGATCTTGTCTCTATTGTGTTGACCCACCCGTGGTTGCCACCTGACACCCCTGACATGAAATAACTTAGGGATGACCACTTCTTGTTGTATACATGCATGTTGTTCATGACTTGTTGTATGGTCACGTATGCTTAATGTGTTGATAGTAGTATAACTTGTAGTAGAATTGATAAATACCCTATACCATGTTGCTTGGACATCTAGTATACCATATTTCATGTTTGGTTATGATTTGGATGAGTTTCATGTGAAGTAGTTGATTTTGTGCATGAAGGATATTTTCTGTTTTGTCGATTCCCATTTTTATTCAGTATTTTGGACCCTATTAAGGTCAGTATATTAAAATTATTTATGAACATGAACTGTAGAGAATTCTTTCTATTTTCCAACCTTTCTGACAAATCTTAGTTTCAATTTATGAGTTGCGAGTTATGTTTAATTTACTACAGTGGTGTAGAAAAATTTCAGATTTCGTTTTATACGAATTTTGTGGAGTAAACTATTTTTATTCTAATGTTAAATGTATTATTTTGATCCAATATTTTGCTGAGTATAAATAGACCTGATTGGGATTAACCATGAAATTTTGTGAATTTAATTAATGAGTTTTACCAACTATTTTATACTTGCAAATAATAACTATACTAGCAGAATTTCCTTGCTGTTCAGTAAAGATAAATAATTTCGACCTGATTCTACTTGATTTTTCAAAAATCCTGAATATGAAAGTTATCCTACTGTATCTAGTATATCACCCTTTTGACAGATCTGGATTTTGATTCGTATTTTGTGAGATATTGCTGTTTTCGTACTGCAGTGTTTAAGATTCCAGATTTACAAATTTGCCGTGTCTTGTTGTTTCTTATTTTACTCGACTATTCTATATATGTTGAAAAATTATGAAACTTTATTTTCTTTTACTAAAAATACTAGGGAATAACCCAGATTTTTCGTGGATTTAATCAGCGAGTTTTCATGTTGTTTTCTTGTTTATGAATACAAACTTCTGATTTTTGGCAGAACACGTTTTCTGGATTCAAACCTGTTTTGAGTTATGTTTTTGTGAAATACCATATGACTTGTATATATTTGATGGATTTGACCGGGAGTCTATTTTCCAGAATCTTTGATGTATCCAGGTTTGCATGTTTGTGGCAATGGAAATTCTAGATTAAGTACAGTACTGTCTTGCTGTCATGAACTAGAATTTTCGTTTTTTATCCTTTTATGTGTTGTCTTTCACCTGTACAAGTTTATCTTTCAACCTGAACCTGTTACCTATTTATTACATGTTATTCTTGCTCTGTTTTGTGACACATACATGCATATCTGATAATAATAACAAAATAACCAAGCCGAGGTTAAGGGAAAGATCTAGTAGTGGATAATATAGAAATGTGTAGTTGGAAGGGGCCCGTGTTTCCCACAGGATTATCTGCTTTGTGTTCATGAATATATGATACACAACTTTGTCTGTCTAATTACCCTGACTGCACACTTCCCTATAGGAAGGTGTACTCAGAAGAGAACTCATAGGTTCTATCTGTCTGTCTGATCTACATCTGATATCTGTCTGTCTGATATGAATCCCCTACAAAATCTAAACGTAATTTGTTTGAATGTAGCAACCATGTGATAAAAACCTGGGATGCATGAAGTGCTACCTAGATAGTAATAACACAAGACCTGTAATTACATGACATCTGTTACCTGTTTACCTGCTTCTGTTATCTGAAATCTGTTATCTGTTTATCTGTTACATGCTACTTGACATCTGTTATCTGTATATTACTGCATACCATCTGACACTTGACATCTGTTACATACCACATGTACTTGTTAGTACACCATATTACTTAGATTCTGTTTTCTGATTCATGTTAGACATTGTATTTTACTTTGTCATATATACTTCATGCTATGTTTGTTTCTGTTATCATTTATATTTGTTTATCCTTTCCTGTACTTGTGCTTGCACTACAAGCGGCCCGTAAATTGCATTGACAGGAGTTTGTTTTCTTTTTCCTCTTCCTGCATTTTGTTAAATTGCAAATTATGGAGATCAACAGCCTGATGGAGTAGGTGATATGAGATTCTTGATGTTGGAGTTTTGCTATTATTATTATTTCTTGTTGCTTATTTGAATAATGTATCTGTTACTTGAATGATTTTGTATTTGGGCAGTGTGACCGAGGATTATTGACTTGTTTAGATCTAGTTTATTTGAGATTAATATATTTTGTTTCAAGTAAATACTGTTGGTATTGATTTATATATGCATGTGCGGTTGACTTTTTTTGCTTCCGACTCAGATTATTCTTGTAAAATGTTATAAGATCCTGACAGCTTATGGATGATGAAAATCATTCGCTAGGCTTAGTCACGTATCCGTATTTCGTATTCTCTTTTTGGGAAGCGGGACGTGACAATGGATACGCTCCCAACTCCATATCTGTATTATCACCTTCAGCCCAATCATCTGCACCGCATTCAATGCCTCCGAATACAGACATCAGTACAAAGACGCTAATGTCACACTACCCCAACTGTACCATCCGGTTATCCTAAGACCGACGAGCAATGACAAATAGATAAGTGGAACGAATCACTTGAGGAGTTTGGAAAGATGGTTCCTCCAAATAGTGTAAGCATATATGCCCTTGTGTAGCCCTCAACCTAGTATTCAGTTGAGTCGTCGTTCAAGAGGGTGGAGAACATGGACTTTAGCCATGAAAGTCATATCAGCATACCCACTAATGCCTTATCATCTGCCTCAACACCAAGCGAGTCTCTAACCAACTCATCTCTATCAAACGCCATGCTTCTGGTGATAGCTATCTCATCGATCAGAAGTCTGGAAAAGACGACAATATCCTGTAGTGTCACAATCATCTCACATACATGAAGATGAAATGTTTGTGTCTCCGGACGCCATATCTTACGAAGAGCCATAAGTAGCACCCAACCTAGTTTCAATCTTTTGATGGCCATCAATCATACTCTGTAGAATCCCGTATCGACTAACAAGCCGTAAATACGCGGATGCATGGGTAACAGCGTGTGAACACGGAATGTGCACTCCTTTGATAAGTCGTCCCATAATGACTGAGACATGTGTCATTGTTGTAACGTTAGGAGGGTAGGGTTTATGGGTCCTATAGGACCTGCAGGTGGATCATACAACTGTAACTCCCATTTCCGACTGTACAAAAATCTTCTACGTATTTTTGTGATTCGATTTCGTTTTAGAAACTTTCCTTCTCTTAAATTATATCTTTGTATGAGGTTCATCTTTGAATTTCCTATTGAAGCTCATTCTATTATTATTGCAACTATTCTTATTTATCCTAGTCTATCTATAATTATTTAATTCTTTGTTATATTATGAAGCCCAATCCTAGTCCATTTTATAATTTGTCTAAATTATTTATTTTGTAAACCATATTTAATTCCTAGTCCATATTATAATTATTTTATTATTATTGATTGAAGCCCAATCTTATATTCCTTCTATTTATATTATTTAATTTTGGAAGCCCAAATAAAAAAAAATGCAAACCCATACAAATCCTAGCCCAAGCCCACACTTTTAAACCATAATTTTAAACCCAAATTCCAATTCAATTCCTACCTGTTAACGCTATAACAATCCCTCCATAACTACACATTCAATACCCCCTACAATTTCTCAAATTCCCCAACTCCATTAATTCACTAACTACTCCTAATCTCCACTATCGGCTATTCCCTATGATCTCTCCTTAACTAACCACTAATCCCCATGATTAGCCCCTTAATCCCCATTAGTCTCTCAACTCTTAACCAACCCCTCCTAATCTCTCCTTCTTCTTCATTCTCCCCGAAAACCAAACCCCTCACTGTTCACCCCCAAACACCCGCTGCCCTTCTCGACTGCTCACCAGCTCACCAGCTCGCCATCTGCCCACAGACCGCCTACACCCGTCGTAGCTCGCACCCCTCCTCCTTGTCTTCGCCTACAGCCTCGACATCCACTGTTGCTCTCCATCACCACCTTGACCCTGCACCCATCGCCACTAGACCAAAGACCCATTCCAGCACAACCACCATCGACAATAACTTCCCCGCAACGAGCACCACCACCCGTCATCATCCCCCTCACCTCGAGCACCCAACACCTTAGATCCCCTCGCTGCCGCACACCCTGCCTCCACCTTACAGCCCCAACGCGCAGCCTCAACCTCCTCTGCCTTCAACCTTGCTGCTCGTCTTCCACCACAGATCCACCACAACCTCCGACGGCACCCTCGTCGTTGCTGCCCTTGCTCGACCTCCAACTCCATCGACAGTCACCCCTGCCATCTCCTCGGCGCTGCCACCATCGTGCAACCCTACTTTCCTCCCTCGATGCCATCGCCCCTCCATCTGCTGCTCCCCTGTTCACCACTGAACCCATCGAAGCCCCGAACCTCGCTCTCCATTGCCACCATCCTTTTCGAACACTATCAACAGAACCCCCCCAGGTCACCACCTCACCATGTTCCTCTTCCTCATCACCGCAGCACCGCGACCACCCCGCAACTCATCGCCACCGTCGCTTCTCCTCGTCACAGCACCCGAACATCCTAGTCCTCTGCAGTCGAAGCCCTGCCGCTCGTTGCCTCCTTTGATCACCATCCCACTGCATCTGTCGACCACCTCTCCCCCTCGTCTGACCTCCAAACCCACCAAGCCTCCACCATAGACTCCCCATCTCTGACTGCACCACCCTCCAACCACCGCAGCCCAGCACTCCCTTACTATCCAGACCATCGCAGCAACCCCCGCGTCCCCTTGCTATCACCATCGTTGCGGTTGTCCTTGCTATGTGTTGCCTTGCTCCATTGCTGCCACTTACCGTGGGTCACCGTCATCGTTGTCAGCAATTGCCCTTACTGTTGTCTCTTACTGTGGTTGCTTTCGTCTCTTGTTGCCACCTGCAGTTGCCTTGCTACCTTTCTGTTGGTTGCCTCCTGCCATGAGTTGCCGCAATCTCTTGTTGTGCTCGTTGTCGTGCTCACCTCACTAGTACTCATTGACAAGGCAAGCATCTCTTATACACATTTTATTGTTCTTGTGCAAGTATTCTTCCTGAAATCCAGCAAGTAGTTATTTATTTGAATATCATATCTAATTGAATTCCTAACACTAATTTCTTTATCGTATAATGTTAATGATTCATAGTCTTCCTGTCATGCCATTGCTATCGATTTAAAGCTTGAACCGTTAGTTAATCGTATTATTGAACATTCAAATACACTGCTCTGTCTCTTACTTGAACTTGTACTGAGGTTTCGACCCAATTCCTGAAATCAAAACTTAGAACTTTGTACATAAGAATTGTAGCGCACTGAGTCTTGAAACCAGAACATCTTACAGATTCTCAATCTAATTTATATATTGTAAATTATTGCTATTTTAGTACTGTCATGTTATAATTTTCAGAACCGAGACTATACACGAAATCAGTAAAGAATGAATTTTTATGCATAGCTACTGTAACTATAATATATATGTGAATATGCATTGGAACCGGCAGAGTTTATTTTCTAGAATCTCTAACATAATCGAATTTGCATTTCCGTAGCAGTGGAAAAGTGAATTTGAGTACCAATAGGTTCTGCTGTCCAGACCTTGCATTGTTATCTCTTTACATATAAATCCGATATTTTCCATATTTAATGAATTGAACTATGTATATTTCATTTATTGCATAGCCTTGGTGTGTTCTTGATATTGTATTAATACTATCGTTCTCATTGATTGTACCTGTTGCATAATTCTTGATACTACCATTTTCATTGATCGTATTGATTACATATCTATAATTGATCAGTATTTAAATGATAACAAGTCGAGGTAATAAGGTTAAGACATAGTAGTGGAAAATATAGGAGAGTGTACTCAGAAGGGGATATTGGTCACAACCCACATTGGTCATTGTTATCGGCCATATTGGTCATCGATTGATTGTGAATTACTAACTACAGTATCCCAATTTATCGTGTATTGGCCAACGGTCATCGGTTATCGGTCATTGGTCATTGATATTGCAAGACTCGTTCTGTAGAATTCACCACTATCGTCTAAACGTTCACCTGATTGAATGCACCCGAACCTGTGGTATGGGATGCAGGATTGTGTGCATTAGTTAGGATTGATAAAAGATGGATAAACTTAAGATTAACACTGAACATGTGCATGAATCATGTATAAAAGTTATATAATTCGTGTTTACAGGATTACAAGATTCCTGTTTACATGACATGTTTCCCGATTGGTTATATTTTGAGACTTGTTTCAGTTGTACTTGAATTACACTTGATCATGTTGCATTACAATTACATCACAAGTTCTTGTTTCTCTTCTTGTTCAGTTTTGTTTCTTTTCATGTTACATATATTGTTTCTCGTTATCATACTTGTTCCAAAATTAAATTTCCAGTTCTTATTGCTTTCCCTGTTATGCCTGCTTCTTGTTCATATTTTGATTGCTACTACTTGTCGTCCGTGGCTTGCACTAACGGGCATTTCTCCTATATGTAAATGTTGAGATTGCAGGTATCACGGAGGAATCAACTGAAGGACTTGGAGAACTGATCTTCTAAAGATTGGAGTGGAATTAATAGTCTACGATAGTTATTTCATTCATGTTATTTTATTCCAGCATTGTGTTATTATCGTACAGTGTATTACAGGCTTTGGTGACCCAAAGCTTATTTTCTTTCCAGATGTTGGTTATTTATGAGACATTTCATGGATTATTTATGTTTATGTGATTATTCTATTGTATGCGTGATTATTGTTATATTTCATATTGTTGAGTAAACTATTGCAGATTATGCATGATATACACATCATTCGCTGGACCACATTTGCGTGCTCGAATTACGGTATTTTGGGAAGCGGGCGTGACAACGAATAAGATAGTTGTCGGGTAACCTGCACAGACATGAGAAATTAGTTTTATTACTTACGACGTTATATCTAAAATTCAAAACTGTGATAAGGAATCAAACTAAACTTACATATGTAGGTGCTCGTCTACTAGTAGATGGTCGTCCACTAGTAGATGGTCGACCGCTACTTATGGAGGGTCATCGGCCACTTGTACCAGCAGCCTCATCTGTATCATCTTGCAAAAAAATAGATACTTTTTTGGAAAACATATGAAAATTTACATATTATTCAAATATCCAAACATATTACTTAGCCGGGGCCTACTAGTACCGCTCAAGGGTCTGCCACGCGTTCTAGCCATTATATCGAAGATGACACTGCAATGTAGTATTTCAAATATTAGTCGATTAAAATGGTATACAACAATTCTAAAATCATCGCCATGTTATCCAATCACAAAGAATATGTTTATACACTACTCGTATTTACGATATCGAATTGTCCATTCACAACATCCCAATACACTACTCATATCGATTCATACATTTAAAACAATTCCAAAATCATCGCCTAATTAACCAATCACAAAGATTATGTTTATACATTACTCGTATTTACCAAGCTGAATTTTCCGTAGACAACATCCTAATGCCATTACTCATATTTATTCATTCGTATACAATAATCTCAAATTTGCGAGTCATTATACAACATCACAAGCAAAATAAATGAATTGCAGTACGTATAACAAAAATTATAATTTAGGGATCTAGGGTTACCTTGAAATTTTTTGGGACTTGACGGTGAAAGAGGACCGTAGATGATGTCGAAGATAAGTATGGAGGATGTTAGAGACCTCTTTCGACCTCCTGAGTTAGTGTTTTGATTGGAGATACAGAGTTAAAATCAGGGGTAAAGCTCAAGGAATTAGGTCTTCCGTATTAGAGACATCCAAGTGGAGGTAAAGGGGGGAATTTTGAAGCTTGAATTTTTGGAAGAAATTTGGCAAAGATGAGGAGAGGCCAGAATTAGGGAGATTGGGGATCTGAGGTTTTTGGGTTTTCGGTTTCGGAGTGGAGGTGAGAGAGTGGAGAGAGATAAAGAAAATGGAAGATTGAGGAGCCTGATATATTAAGTGTTTTTTAGGAGAAGGGCCCAGCTTGAGGCCGCAGTTGGGAATTGCGGCTGTGTTCTGAATAGAGGTCATAGTTTCCCAACTGCGACATCTCTTTTGCATAAAAAAGATGCAAATTTTTACTGAGTCTCCACCACTTGGTTTTTCTGTGTCTCACATATTGTCGATTTTTTACTATAGCCGCAATTGGGAACTGCGGTGACAAAACAAAATTTCAAAGAAGATGCCGCAGTTGGGAACTGCGGCTTCAAAATAGCTAAAGCCGCACTTCCCAATTGTGGTTATAGCTGACATGGTGATGGATAGTGTACAAATGAAAATAATTTGCAAAGTGACTTAGAAGTGGAAATAGTTTCAAAAAGTGGCTTAGTGTGGGAAAATATTATTGTTAAGGACCCGAAATCTTAGTCGAACTTAATTATCTATACCATATATTATGCTAAGCCAGTTTTGGTCCAAGGATTTTTCTAAATTTTTCTTTCTAACACTAGAAAGTGAGAGCAGATGTAGGAGATAATGTCCCACTCTTTCTCCATCCAAATTTTGAAGTGCAATCATATTTCTTAATCAAACCATAAAAAGAGTGCAATATTGTATAGATGTTATTGGAGATTTTTTTCAAAAATAGTTTAGTTATTTTCTCACTTTTTAAAAATTATGTGCAATATATTGCACAAGATTATACTAGTTAAATTTATTAGAAGTCTAAACTACTAGATATTTTTACCAAAATGACTCACTTTTTGAAAGTATTTCCCAAAATAACCCACTTTTGAAAGTATTTACTAAGATGACTCAGATAGTGAGTTTGGTGAAAATACTCTTGCTTTTTGAGATAACGAGTGTAGGCTTGGATGTTTGGAGATGAAACTTGAAGGAAAAATATCAAAGTAAGACTCGCTGTTTCAAACAGCGAGAGTAGTTGTACTACATTCGTTGTACTACATTCGCTGTTTGAGATAGCGAGCCTAACTTATGAGTTTTTTTGTTAAATTGATCTACAAAAACAACTCAAAGTCAGACTCACTATCTCAAATAGGGAGTGTAGTACAACTACACTCGCTATTTGAGATTGTGTGTCTTACTTTGATATTTTTTCTTCAAATTTTTTCTCAAGTTGTGGAGAAATACATAAGCCTACATTCGCTATCTCAAACAACGAGGGTATTTTCACCAAACTCACTGTTTGATAAAGAAACAACGAGTTTGGTAAAAATACCCTCGCTGTTTGAGACAGCGAGTCATACTTTGGATATTTTTTCTTCAAGTGTTTTCTCCAAGTCGTGGAGAAATACCTAAACCAACACTCGCTATCACAAACAGCGAGGGTATTTTAATCCAAACTCGCTGTTTAAAATAGCGAGTCTTATTTTGATTTTTTTCTTAAAGTTTTTTTTTTCCAAACACCTAAGCCTACACTTGCTATCTAAAAAATGAAGGTATTTTTACCAAACTCACTATCTAAGTTGCAATAAATACTTTCGAAGTGGGTCAGTGTGATAAATACCTTTTTTTTAAAAGGTCATTTTAGTAAAACAATTCCCTGCTCAATATCGTCCGGCCTCCCATTTGACCAACTTCTCTTCTTCCTTCTCCTACCAAATTCGAAAATTTTGCCATACTGACCCACTTTTTGAAAATATTTGGCACTCTGACCCACTTCCAAAAAAAAATTAGCGATCCGACCCAGTTTTGAACACGTCAGCATAAACCGTTATAGGAAATAACGGTATAGGTTATTTACGTGCTGTTATTTCCAATAACGGCATCTATATTGAAAAAAAGTGTCACGCCGTTATTTGGAGTAACGGCATAGGTTATTTTATTTTTCGATAACTTGTAGTCTCCATTTAGAGAAAAAATTGCAAGTGTGAAAACCTTATAACAGATGCCGTTATTTCAAATAACGGCATTCTCAATACTGATGTCGTTATTTGGAATAACGGCATCAGTTATTAATTTTTTTAATAAAAAAGTAACTAATTATTCATCCTCTCTGACGAATAAGTTAATTTTTTTATAAAAAAATTTATAACTGATATCGTTATTCCAAATAAAGGCATCAGTTATAAATTTTTTTTTAAAAAAATTAACTTATTATTCATCCTCTCTATTTCCAAACAACGACAAGAGTTCATTTATATATAACTGATGTCGTTATCTCCAATAACGGCATCATTCATTCGAATGCCGTTATTGGGGATAACGGCATTATTTATAAGTTTTTTTCACACTTAGAAATTTTTAAAGTTAGAAGATTCACACTTGTAAGAGAAATATACTGATGACGTTATTCCAAATAACGGTATGGAAAAAAAAATGTAAAATAAATGCTGTAATTGGAAATAACTGCACGTAAATAACCTATGTCGTTATTTCCAATAACGATTTATGCTGACATGTCCAAAACTGGATCAGATCGCTAATTGTTTTCGAAAGTGGGTCAGAGCGCCAAATATTTTCAAAATGTGGGTCAGTACGGCAAAATTTTCTCCAAATTCTCCATCTCTCAACCGCGTAACAGAATTCCCACTTTCCATCTCCCTCTCCCCTAAATCTTTGAATTTTTCCCAAACTGTCCCATTTTTTGAAAGTTTTTTCCAAACCGCCCTACTTTTTTTTTAAATTCCCAAACCATCCCACTCGGTCTTTCAAAGACCGAGTCTTACACTTCGAAAAATCGAAGAGTAAGACTTGGTCTTTAAAGACCGAGTTAGTTTTACCGAGTGTCGATTGGGGCGCGCGGGGGGGGGGGGGGGGGGGGGGGGGGGTATTTCAGATCTTTTTCTTTCTTCTTCTTCTCTACTTTTCTTCTTTTTCTCTATCTCCCTCAATGAAACCCATCGCCGCCCTAGTTATTTTTTGGTCGATTTTCCCTCAAATTGATCGATTCACTCCCCAAAACCGAGTCATCTCTCAACGTCTTTCGATTTTCCCCATCCTTTTTCCCCCAAATTTAAATCTTTCTTTAAACCCTAAAATCCTAAATCCCAATATCTTAGATCTCGTTTAATTTCATCTTCGGTGGGGGAAGATCTTGGTTGAAGGATCTAGAAGTACTCTACATTGTCACTATTAAGCTTTGGAATCTCCTACTCGAAAGGTATATTTATCAAGCTTTTGATAAGCAAAATTTATGTTAATTTTGGGTTATTGTGAAGGTGCTTAGTTGAATTTGTGTTATTGTTGACAGTGTAGAGTAGCAAATGCCAATTGTTGTTGACAATGTAGAGTATCAAATGTTGTTCATTTTAGTTATAATTAGAAAATGAAAAAAAAACAAGTAGAGTAGCAAATAGCAATTTTGTTGACGATGTTGGTCATATATATGACTATGTTGGTAATTTTCTTGACAATGTAGAGTAGCCATTGTTGTTAATTTTAGTTTTAATTAGAGAATGAAAAGAACAAGTAGAGTAGCAAATGGCATTGTTATATAGCAATTGTTGTTAATGTTGGTTTTGATATCTAGGTTATGTGTGGTTAATAATAATTTTGTTAAAGTTGTAGGATTTCTATTTTATTGTAAATGGCATGCACAATGGGGAACATGGAGGAAGGAGAAAGTAGTAGACCTCCACATGGCGATGGAGCACGTACTCGCGGTGGACGTGATCGTAGTCGTGGTCGTGCTCGTACCGAGGGTACTAATGTAAGTAATTAATTGTTGATTCTAATACAATTATATGAAATTTCGGTCTATTGATGTAAATGTTATTGTTATGTAGGTTCAAATCAATCCAAATGAGGCGGGCACTTCTTCTTCAGTCCCTTCATCATCGTATATCCCTTCTAGAGGCCCAGGACCCCTTGACCCTTCACTCCTCACTCTTCAACCGTTGCATCGATCGCAGAATGTGTGGAACAGTGAGTCTACGGAGTGCCGCTTTAGGACCGGTCATCCACTACCTATGCACCCACGGATACACGAGATACTAAGAGACTGTGGGTATTGATAGGATGAGCTCCATCAAGTGCGATCGACCTCTTTTGGAAGCACTTCTTGAAAGATGGAGGCCTGAGGCACACTCATTTCACCTGCTAGTTGGGGAGATGACAGTGACTCTGCAGGACGTCTCCATAATCACCGAGGTTCAAATCGATGGAGAGGCAGTCACAGGCACAATGGACTTTGACCCGGTTTATATAGTCAAAGAGTACTTAGGTGTCGAAGTTGAAGTCGGTGCGATTAGTGGTAAATTTATTCGTTTGAAGTGGTTGAAGGACACCTTTAGGAATAAATTGAATGTAGGTTCAACTGCGGCGGAGGTGGAGTGCTATTGCAGGGCCTACATCCTCATGCTATTCGGCACTGTATTGTTTCCAAATTCGTCAGGTAATGTCGTCTCGTTGATGTTCTTGCCACTAATTGCCGATCTAGGAAATGTTAGCGCTATAGTTGGGGTAGTGCCATACTGTCATCACTGTACCGGAGTTTGTGTTTGACCAGTATAGGTTCAGTGCAGATGAATTGGCCTATGATTTTACTTCAAATCTGGAGTTGGGAGCGCATTCACGTCAGTCAGCCTGTAGTACGGATCCAATCTACGCACTGGATACATCTTCCCAATGATGTGGACATGCTACCTCCTATCGGTGTTTACTGGACCGGCAAACTTACATGGATAGCCAACCCCAACAAGTGCTTAACGTACTATCGCAATGAG
This sequence comes from Hemerocallis citrina, assembly GCA_017893485.1. Taxonomy (NCBI): domain Eukaryota; kingdom Viridiplantae; phylum Streptophyta; class Magnoliopsida; order Asparagales; family Asphodelaceae; genus Hemerocallis; species Hemerocallis citrina. The sequence goes on from CM030359.1 coordinate 46,129,282, forward strand.
TTTGATAGGTTGGTAGCTGACTGTGTCGTGTGGCTTCCTTACACGGAGGAGCGTGTACTTCGACTGCCGCCTAATTGCACGTACAGGCGTGATTTGTGGCTTACGAAAGCACCTTTAATCAACTTTGGGGTTGTTGAGTTCTGCTACCTCAATAGAGTGCTACGCCAGTTTGGTCTTCACCAAAGGATTTCGGTTGCCGAGCCATTCAATGCGGAGATACACAATATTACAGGAATGGGTCGAACCCCCGAACACAATTCGGCCGCTTGCTTCGCTACGTATGTTCAGAGATGGAATGTACACTTTGACGAAATCATCGGTGACATTCATCCATTTGATCTCTCGGTGCATGGGGCGTACATGACTTGGTACGAGAGAGTGACTAGACGGTATATCTCTCCGACGTTGCAGAATCCTGCTGGAGTGGTAGTCCCGATCCGTCGACCAGTGACCGAACCAGCAGATCAACATTCCATGAAGTTACCGATGTACCAACCAAAGGGATCCACTGTTTGCAAATTTGTAAGTTATAAAGTTACGTTACATTTTTTAAGTTTTGTCAAAATTTTGTTTTTTTATATGTATGTGTATATGTAAGTACCATAATCTTTCAACTTTTCATGATTGTCAGTTGAGCCAGTCTTGGGCCATAGCAAAGAAATGAGCTACTTTGTTGAATAGCAATGTCCGATCAGACGAAGGAAACCATACGGGAGATGATTACATGTTGTCGTGCACAAGCTGATCTTGTGGGCGAGGGAGCAACATTAGATGCAATACTAAGGACTCCCACACATCGAACAAGCGGCCGTTCTAGTCTCCGACGAAAGAGAGTTGTTCGAAGGCCCCCACCTCAACCTCAAAGCAAATCAGGAGACGAAGAACGAGCAGGGGCTGAGATTCAAGGGGAGGGGATACAACAACAAGTTGGGGGTGAGATTCAAGAAGAGGAGAATATCCCGTTGTCCGGTGTCACACAGGCTACTCCACAACGTGGTAGAAGACAACGGAGACCCACTAACTTCTTCACATCCGACCCTTGATTTTTGTGACCATGTAGGAAATCAGATGCATTTAAGCGTTAGTTTAATTTTGTTGATTTTTGTCACCGTAAATTATAAGTTAGTTGATTCATGTCTGTAATGCAGGTTCAGTAATTGTTTAGTGAACGAAACAAGATGAGGGAAGTGTTTGAAGACATCACCTTTTCTGAGTTATCTTGTCTATAATGCATGTTATCTTAAGTTATCTTGTAGAAGTCACCTTTTTTGAAGACATCACCTTTTTTGTAATATTTTAGGTTAGTTTGATGTTGTAATATTTTAAGTTAGCTTGATATTTGAGATTGTCGTTTGATGTTGTAATATAATGCATGTTTGATGTTCTCTGAGATGTTTGAGATTGTTGTTGTAAAATAAGAGATGTTTGAGATGTTTATGAGATGTTTAAGATGTTTATGAGATGTTTAAGCTTGTGGAGAAGTTGTTTGAACCGAATGTGGAGTGCATTGAACTTAAATGTGGAAATGAATGTGGAAGTGGATTAAAAATTTGTTTAAACTGTATGTGAGCCTGTTTGCATCAAATGTGAAGGGGGATGCATGTTGTTGTGCCTGTAAGTTTGTTTTTCAATTAAACTCAAGACTCGGTCTTTCAAAGATCGTTCTCATTATGACTAGACACGGTCTTTCAAAGACCGAGTCTTGAAGCTGATTGATAAATAGAACTTACAGACGCAAGACTCGATCTTTGAAAGACCGAGTCTAGTTATAATGAGAACGGTCTTTGGAAAACCGATTGTGGACTTCATTCATTTTCAGAGAAAATCTTGCTTTCTGGAAAGAAGTGTACTGAAAGCTCGGTCTTCGAAAGAACGAGCTAACTCCTGTGAGTTTTTTTTTTCAATCAGACTGAAGACTCGGTCTTTCAAAGATCGAGTTTAGTTATAATCAGCTCATTCTTTCGAAAACCGAGCTTTGAGTACACTCCTTTCCAGAAAACAAGATGTTCTCTGGAAATGAGTGAAGTCCACTGTCGGTTTTCCAAAGACCGTTCTCATTATAACTAGACTCGGTCTTTCAAAGACCGAGTCTTGCGTCTGTAAGTTCTATTTATCAATCAGCTTCAAGACTAGTTATAATGAGAACGGTCTTTGAAAGACCGAGTCTTACGCCTGCACATTTTTTTCCCAATCAGCTTCAAGACTGATTGATTCCAATTGCTCTACATTTGAACCTTACTGATTCCAAAATACTTAGAAGTTGATATTTGAATAAAAACACAATTAAACCTCATTCAATAAAAACACAATTAAACCTCATTCCAACCAGTTGTTCGTAGGATTTACATTTGCTACATCATTATCTCCGTCTCCATCATCATTTTCTACACTATCATCAACTTCATCGTCTGTTTCTTCCTCGTCTTCTTCATCGTCTAATAAGCTGTTGTTAATGACTGCATTTTGAAAGAGTTCAAATACAGTGTCATTTGGAACATAGTCAGGAACCGGACTAGGTTGGCGTGGCAACACAACATCTGTAGAATCTGGGTTTGTTATATTTGTGAAGGTGTTTTCTTATGAGGACAGTAGATTTGGTTGTGAAGATTGAGCGGGGTTAGACCTCATCTGCTGTGTAGGTACTATCCTTACAAAGCATGAACTAGGAATATCATGTGGCTGAGCATTCAAAATTTGAATTTGCTGAATATATAACTCTAATGCAGACCAAGTACAATTGGGATCAAATGTCCTAGCAATCATTGACTTCATAGCATTATCAGTAGATAGGACACTGTCATAAAATACTGACCATCTCCTCTACCTGCTGCGTATCAAGCTAAAATTTTCACATTCCATTGATTCCTATCCCAATTAGTAACTTCATAAATTTTCTCAACTACTTCTGCAAATGTAATGGTACGAGGTACTCAAACTATTTCCGGATCCAACACACTATAACAACAACCAATCTTTGGATCACGAATTATTTCACCACCAAAGTATAACCAAATAGGAATCTCGAGATCCATACCTATGTATATTTATACGAATTTGGGAGTTATTATCTACCCAAAAACAAAATCTATAAAAAAAAGTAGAAAATCATAGGCCAATATTCAGCATACCTTCACAAGCTTCAAGGATAGAGTCGTAGATATTTGGGTAGAAGAGTTGAAGTTGCTATCCTCTTTCAAATTTAGCAAAATTCCAAAATATGGATCTTTCGAAAGATGGGTTTAGGATTTTTATAGCGGAAGGTGAGAGGGTTAGGAACGAATTGGTAAATATATTTAGATTGAGATGAGATTTTGTGGGCAGGAGGTCGGCCTAGATTGAGGGAGATGAGTTAGAGAAGATAGAATAGAGTAAAGTATAGAGAGAGAAGAAGAAAGAAATAGATCTGAACCCAATCGACAATCGGTCTTTGAAAGACCATTTGAAAGACCGAGTTTAGTTAAAACTAACTCGTCTTTCAAAGACCGAGTCTTACTCTTCAATTTTTCGAAGTGTAAGACTCGGTATTTGAAAGAACGAGTTAGGTGAAAGACCGAGTGGGAGGGTTTGGGAATTAAAAAAAAAAAGTGGGGCGATTTGGGAAAAACTTTCAAAAAGTGGGACAGTTTAGGAAAAAATTCTAAATCTTTACCAATCTTTTCAATTTCAATCAATCCAAAAAAAAAAAATTATGGTTCCAATTATTTTTTGAACGATCCACCATGAACAACCACTTCTCCTTCTCCTCCTCTTGGCGCCGCGACACCGACTCCCCATCCGCTGCCGAAATGACCAGCAACGCCAGCTTCACCATGTTCCCCTCCGACGGCGGCGGCGCCAACCCCAACAAATTCTTTGCCGACGTCGAGTCCATCAAGGATGAGCTCAAAGAAGTCGAACGCCTCAACCACTCCCTTCACTCTGCCAACGAGACCTCCAAAACCATCCACAGCGCCTCCGCCGTCCGCTGTTTGTAGGTCTCAGCAATCTAAATAAACAGATAACTAGACACAAATTAAAACCTCGCAAGTGTACGAATCGTTTATAGAAGCGTAGTGAAAAGCAATGGTCGATCCCACAGAGATTGTAGAAATTAACTCACTAATCAATAATCAAAAAGAAAAATGCAAATCATAAAGTTTTGTTCTAAAGTATATTTTGAAAAGAAAAGATTTAAAACTAGATCAAGTAGTTCTAAATTTGAATCACAAATGTCTATTAAAGTAGTTGGGCTTGATTTCCACCTGTAGTCAAGAATGTTGTTTCACCTTCTACACTACTCCAATCACTCATGTTTGTTCCTTTAAGGGCATGGTATCTACTCCTTAAAGTTAAGATTTCCCTAAGCCAAGAATTATGCATGGTATCTACTCTAATTCGTTTCTTTCCTTAAGTATTTAGCATGGTATCTACTAAGTTGCACTTGAAGAAAGCATAGGAACAATGGAAATGAACAAACACTCAAAGTTCTAGAAATTGGTATCAGATCTAGATCCTCTAAGTTGATTAAACCAAGAACCTAAATGATTCCTGTGTTACAAGTTATGAGCATAGGATATGGGTCATCTCTATACTCATATAACAGAGTCAGTTTTATAGTCCGCAAACTTGACAATATCAGGTTCTTCAGATCAGTTGACTTGCTGTCACTCTCAGTCGACTGCTCCTAAGAACTTTCTATCAATTGTTGCTTCATATTATAAATTTTTATCAATACAACCAGGCTTAATCAATAAGTGAATAAAGTAGTGTTATTAGAAGATTATAAACATTACATGATTACGGTTTCAATCAGCCCCACAATAAAATTAGTTGCACATAATACAAATTTTATTGATTCAAAATATAGAATTCATGACTCTAACAATTAAAACAAAAACTAGAGAGAAGAAGAAGTAACACTGATTATTATGATATTCAGCCTTGAAGTCGACTTGAACTGCTTCTAAGTCGACTTGTTCTCCCTTTCAGTGCACTCGATCTCCTCCTTTGTTTGATTGTACTTGATCTTCCTTCGTTGATTCCTTCTCTTCTTTATCTCTTCATCTGAATGTCACTATCAGATTGGTTGATGTCCCGTGATTATATTTCCAGAGATATATTTTCAGAGATGATGTCTTCTGTGTATTCCAGCCTTTTTATAGTCTCTTTTGCCCACATCTGCAGATCTCAAGTTCCTGATTCTTATCTCTTCACGCATAGGACTGAGTCGATCTTCTTACTTGCCAATCCCCGGTTCTTTAACTTTGATTGTTGGAGAGTTGTTATTTGCAGATAACCTGGGTTTGGATAACTTAATTTTGATTTGGATTTGGATGAGGATGGATCTTCAACTATCTTTATCTTTTAACTCCGCTGAATACCAGTCGACTGGTTTTGGAATCAGTCGACTTGTGCCATGAATTCTGTAGATTCATAATTAGTCAGTCAAGTCGACTGTCTTTTGGGTAAGTCGACTGTATTGCGCAGCTTCGGAACTCAACCTCCTCTGTTCAGTCGACTGTCGTTGAAGGACCAGTCGACTTGTGTCTGCAGCTTCCTGTGTATCATCCTCTCAGTCTGGAGTAAATCTTGAATCTGCTTCGTTTAGTTGCTTTTAGGCTGTTTCCTATGGAAAAAGAGAAAAGAAGAGTAAATTACCACATATATAGAATTTAAAAGTCCAATTGTATTCAGATTATTGCTCCTAAATGTGGATATTATTGGGTTCATCAAATACCCCCAAACTTAGCTTTTGCTTGTCCTCAAGCAAAATAAAACTACAAGCATCGCTTGAATATCTTGACCCTCCCAACATTTACCTCGGAGAACTTGCTACTTTTGGTGTCAAGGTTAGAACAAGCATTAAGATAGGTCTAAACAAGTTTTTATTTAAATGCCAATCACTTATTCACACGAATACTCAACTTGAATATCAAATAGTAGTGTGGCCAATGCCTCTGCAACATAATCATGATTAAGTTTAGCAAGATCAATTATATTTCAACTCCAAAATCTCACCATGGCATACACTCCCAAAAAATATAGCTCTCATTAACATGGGATTTTCAAATTAGATCTCGTGACAATTTTCATTACTTGGATGAAACCATATGCTTGATCTTGCTACTACATCTTCACACCATTGATTTGCACACTACTTGGATCAAAAGGTCTTATATAGGTTGTAATGGGGCCATGGGTGCGGGTTTAAACAATGAAGGAAAAGGAATACAAAATTCTAAAGGATTAGTAGAGCAACTTGCATTGTTCTAAGAGATTTTTTTTTTTTTTTTTTTTAGTATGAGGCCATATAATACAGGCCTATACTCTTTTCATTTTTTTTTCTTATGACAAATCCTCCAACTTTTCTTTATATTTTCATCCCCTTCAACTTGACATACCACATCTCTTTTACAATTCTTGCTCTACTAACCCAATAGATATAGGTAAGGTACCCTATTCATCTAGGCATGGTTAAGGATGATGTGTCTTACAAAAAGAAGGCTTTTATAGGCTTCAAAGGGGCAACTAGTGAATAATTGATGTTGGGTAGGCTATTTATCTTTGGAGATAGAATCTTAGGTGCCTTAATCATTTCTAAGTTTTTATGTAAAAACCAAAAATAAGTTTCGAAAAGTAGCAAAAACAAGTTCTAGTTCACATCAAGAATGCAGTCAACTGAGATCTTCAAGTGTATGGCTCTCTTCAAAAAAATAAATAAATAAATAAATAAGGCTCAAAACTCACAATTTGTGTAAGTTTACTCACAGTTGAACTTGCTATTCTCTTTCACAATTCGTTGAATTGACATGACCTTATGAATAAAAGTTTCAAGTATGTTCCATATGATAAGTTACTAACATTTTTAAAGATAAAGACCACACTTAATACTTGTTCTCCACTCTCTACCTATAGTAACTGAGCTCTCAAATCATTAAATGTTGGACTGGTCAAAATCAAAAGACTCCAAATGTGAATAACTATCCCCAAACTTAGATGGAACATTGTCCTCAATGTTTGCACAAAAAATTAAAATAGGCATGTGTCCATCCAGTTTGAAGGAAAGAAAATGAAATAAAGAAACGAATAAAGAAAAATAAAGAGAAATAAAGAGAGAGTGTAAGTACTCCCCTGAAAATTGGGTTGCCTCCCAATAAGCATTGCGTTTCTTGTCTTCAGCTAGACTTGATGAGTTTATGCAATGTATTGAATGGCTCGCGGCTCAAAACTCATCTTATTATAAGGTTTCCCCCTATGCCCATTCACCTTGAACGTTTGATTTTCCTTTTTGCTATGACCCTCCAACTGCTCCATGTGGGGAAACCTTTGTAACAACGTACGGACCGTACCATCTTGACATAAGCCTATCCGCAGTGGTCCACCTTAATACACCCTTGTGTTCTTGCAATACTCTCAACAACTTTTTCTTCTTCCTGCATGCCTAATTTTGCAGCGATTATCACAGGTAACGTCTGGTGTTCCCCTAAATATGAATACTTCAAGTGTTTAGGTAGCGGCTTCAGCTCCACGTCTGGTGTCCTGGTAATAGAAGAAACAAAAGTATTATTAGACTCAAGATTTTCAAACACAAGTGCAAACTTACTTGAATATGATTTTGGATTTCCAAGGGTATGTACTGTCTCTGCAATCCTCCAATCATCATATTCCTGCTCAACTTGAGATAGTGTTAGAGAGTGTGTAATTGTGGCTTGTAATGGATCGACACTATGTTCCTGAAATGTTTGGTCATAAATTTCCTGAACCATATTAACATTATAACATTCATGATCATCGTGTGGTAATTTTGATGCATCAAACATCTCAATCTTGTCCTCTAGGGTTGTCACCGATTGGAGCTGTTCTTGTCCTCTAGGGTTTGGTATAGTTTGTGATGGGAGTTCCCCTGCCTTTCTTTCACTTAACTCCTTAGCAATTTGACCAATTTGTGTCTCCAATTTTTGAATGGCCTGCCCCTGTTGATTGCTTGTTTGATGTTGCTGTTGGAGCAATTGAAGAACGGTGGACTCGAAATCCAACTTCGTCTGTTGTTGTACTGGCCGATCAAACCCATTCTCAATCTGGAATTGCTGTGCATGCCCTTGTGCGAATTGAGTGCCTTGATGGTTTTGATTATTGCTCCATGAGAAATTTAATGGTTTCGCCACCCTGGGTTGTACGTGTATGAAAAAGGGTTGTTCTTGGGCGGGTACATTCCCTGTTCTACGTAGTTTGCGTGCTCCTGAAAGAAGACATGGGACATATATTAGTTGTATGATCAGAATGAGAACAAATTGCACAAATTTCTTTTGTTTGGTTTTTTACGCCACCCAACGTTGCAATTGCATTAACAAGCATATCAATTTTTTTGTTCATGGTTACCATTTCTAATTGCATGTTATTATTACTAGAAATTTTGTAAACTCCCTGTTTTTTCGAAAGGCCCCTTCCCCTTGTTGAGAATTGCTGTGAGTTCTCGCTGAGTTCTTCAAATAGCTCGATGGCCTCCTCACCACTCTTCCTCATCAAGATTCCATTGCAAGCTGAATCTACAATCGCCTTGTTAGTGTCATTTAAACCCTCATAAAATGCTTGTACCTGATCATCCTTAGGCATGTTGTGCGTAGGTTACTTGAGAAGCTTGTTCTTAAAGTCCTTCCATGCCTCGAAGAACAAATTGCCATCTTTTTGTTGGAAGAGTTGAATTTCTCTTTTTAGTTGCTTGGTCTTCTGAGCTGGAAAGAATTCCTTCAAGAATTTTGTTGCCAATTTCTCCCATGATTGAATTGATCCTGGTTCCAAAGAATTATACCACAATTTAGCATTAAGTTTTAATGAGAATGGAAACAAAATTAACCTGATTTGTTCAAGGGGTGAGCCCTTGGACGCTTTGTGTTCTGCAAAGATCAAAGAAATCTTGCAAATGGAGGTGCAGATCCTCATCTAGTCTGTCACTGAAGTGGGGAACCATGCTGAGTAATTGAGGTGATAGATGCATATTTCCTGTGACACTAGGTTGATAAGCTATGCAAGAAGGTTGTTCAATATTCTTCGGAGTGAATTTTTCTTACATTGGTACTCGATTTGGTACTTCCTCACCCATTGTTGCTTTTGGAATAATTCGCTGTACAGTCGACTGATCCTTGGAGACAGTCGACTGATCTGAATCTGTCTGTGTAGAGTGTAACCTAAAAGAAAATATAATAAAAGAAAAGAAAAAAAAGATTTTTATTGATCTGCGAGTTAAAATACTAAACAATCCCCGGCAACGGTGCCAAAAAACTTGTTTGTAGGTCTCAGCTATCTAAATAAACAGATAAACTAGACACAAATTAAAACCTCTCAAGTGTACGAATCGTTTATAGAAGCGTAGTGAAAAGCAAGAGTCGATCCCACAGAGATTGTAGAAATTAACTCACTAATCAATAATCAAAAAGAAAAATGCAAATCATAAAGTTTTGTTCTAAAGTATATTTTGAAAAGAAAAGATTTAAAACTAGATCAAGTAGTTCTAAATTTGAATCACAAATATCTATTAAAGTAGTTGGGCTTGATTTCCACCTGTAGTCAAGAATGTTGTTTCAACTTCTACACTACTCCAATCACTCATGTTTGTTCCTTTAAGGGCATGGTATCTACTCCTTAAAGTTAAGATTTCCCTAAGCCAAGAATTAGACATGGTATCTACTCTAATTCGTTTCTTTCCTTAAGTATTTAGCATGGTATCTACTAAGTTGCACTTGAAGAAAGCATAGGAACAATGGAAATGAACAAACACTCAAAGTTCTAGAAATTGGTATCAGATCTAGATCCTCTAAGTTGATTAAACCGAGAACCTAAATGATTCCTGTGTTACAAGTTATGAGCATAGGATATGGGTCATCTCTATACTCATATAACAGAGTCAGTTTTATAGTCCGCAAACTTGATAATATCAGGTTCTTCAGATCAGTCGACTTGCTGTCACTCTCAGTCGACTGCTCCTAAGAACTTTCTATCAATTGTTGCTTCATATTATAAATTTTTATCAATACAACCAGGCTTAATCAATAAGTGAATAAAGTAGTGTTATTAGAAGATTATAAACATTACATGATTACGGTTTCAATCAGCCCAACAATGAAATTAGTTGCACATAATACAAATTTTATTGATTAAAAATATAGAATTCATGACTCTAACAATTAAAACAAAAACTAGAGAGAAGAAGAAGTAACACTGATTATTATGATATTCAGCCTTGAAGTCGACTTGAACTGCTTCTAAGTCGACTTGTTCTCCCTTTCAGTGCACTCGATCTCCTCCTTTGTTTGATTGTACTTGATCTTCCTTCGTTGATTCCTTCTCTTCTTTATCTCTTCATCAGATTGTCACTATCAGATTGGTTGATGTCCCGTGATTATATTTCCAGAGATATATTTTCAGAGATGATGTCTTCTGTGTATTCCAGCCTTTTTATAGTCTCTTTTGCCCACATCTGCAGATCTCAAGTTCCTGATTCTTATCTCTTCACGCATAGGACTGAGTCGATCTTCTTACTTGCCAATCCCCGGTTCTTTAACTTTGATTGTTGGAGAGCTGTTATTTGCAGATAACCTGGGTTTGGATAACTTAATTTTGATTTGGATTTGGATGAGGATGGATCTTCAACTATCTTTATCTTTTAACTCCGCTGAATACCAGTCGACTGGTTTTGGAATCAGTCGACTTGTGCCGTGAATTCTGTAGATTCATAATTAGTCAGTCAAGTCGACTGTCTTTTGGGTAAGTCGACTGTATTGCGCAGCTTCGGAACTCAACCTCCTCTGTTCAGTCGACTGTCATTGAAGGACCAGTCGACTTGTGTCTGCAGCTTCCTATGTATCATCCTCTCAGTCTGGAGTAAATCTTGAATCTGCTTCGTTTAGTTGCTTTTAGGCTGTTTCCTATGGAAAAAGAGAAAAGAAGAGTAAATTACCACATATAGAGAATTTAAATGTCTAATTGTATTCAGATTATTGCTCCTAAATGTGGATATTATCGGGTTCATCATCCGCTGCCTCCGCTCTGCCATGAAATCCGACGTCTCCCTCGCCCTCAAGAAAGACAAGTTCATCAAACTCTGGTTAGAATCCCTCGACCAGCGCCAACGCCACCAACCGGTCTGTCCCCGGCTGCGGGCTCGGCTACTCCACCGACTGACACGGTCCTCCGTCGTATCTGAACTTCGCAAGAAGCTCCATGATCAGACGGAGAAGTTCGAAGATTTTCGTAAGAAAGTATGAAGACCATCGAGAGAAGGTACTATACAGTGACAGGTGAGAAGGCGTGCGAGGAGGTGGCGGAGAGTCTGATGGCGACTGGGGAGGGGGGAAAGGTTTCTGCAGAGGGCGATAGAGGAGCAGGGGAGGGGGGAGGTGGTGGATGTGATGCGGAGATGAAGGAGAGTCACTGGGCCGCGGTGGAGCTGGAGAGGAGCTTGATGGAGCTGCAGCAGGTGTTTATGGATATGGCTGTGCTAGTGGCGGCACAGGGGGAGCAGCTGGATGATATCGAGAGCCAGGTGGGGAAGGCGAGGTCGTTCTTGCACAGAGGGGCGGAGCACCTGGTGGATTCCAGGAAGCATCAGAAAAATACATACTATGAGCATCCACAGTCATCATTCTTTAAAAAATGCATATATGCATAAATGCATATAGCATTTGGCCAATTCGCTACAGTTGTCGATTGGTATTTTTTACCAATTTAATATATAAGAAATTCAGACGGAACTTCACTCTGCGTCGCATGATTTTTTAGAATTTTTAATATTTTTATTAATTAAAAACGTTATTTAAGTAATATTTAAATAATAATAAAAAAGTAAGTGGGCCCCTCCATTGGACGCAACTTCAAGTTGCGTCCAAGGAGCTCCCTAGTTGAATTTCATTTATTAAATGTTTTTTTTTAAGTCGTCGAACGCAATGTGAAGTTTCATCTGACGATTTAAAAATAATATTGTTTCGAGCGATGGAACTCGAAGTTGCGTCTTTTAAATTATGCATAATTCTCATATCCGCTCTCATTTATAGCAATCTACTGTAGCAAAATATGCAAAATATGCATATTTAGCAAATGACTGCAGTGATATTTTTGAGAAAATATGCATATTATGCATATTTAGCAAATGACTACAGATGCTCTAAGAAGTGGACTTGTTTCGCCATTTTGTTTCTGGTGATTATTGTTTTGGTGATTGTGTTGCCAATTGTGCTTAAGGACAAGTGAAGCGATTAGTCTGAACAAGCACGGACAAGCATGCTAGCGTGAAAGCCACTGCGCGTGGTGATTAGTTAGTTAGTTAGTTTGTTTGTTTGTTTGTTTGTTTACGGGTTGAGATGATTTGTCAATTTGGTAGTGATACATGTATAGATATCACGCCCCGCTCCCCAAAATATGGAAGTATGAGCACGTGACCAAGGTTCAGTGAATTATATAAGTTTTCGAATTCACATCATCCATAAGGTGTACGGTTTAATCTCAATAAGTATAAGACACATTTACGCATGCAATAAATAATCACATGAACAATAAATATAAGGAATAATCCTCTACAATAACCAACATCTGGGAACATAAAACTTCGGGTCAAACGCCCGGATATACAATGCATGAACTAACAACAATAATAACTAGGAAAAGAAACATGAAACAAGATAAACTAGCGCAGTTGAGTCCAAATCCATCCTCTATAGGATCTGTTCACCAAGTCCTTTCATCGGTTCCTCCTCGGTACCTGTAAGCTCGACATTTAGAGTTGTGGGGGGTGTCCGTTAGAGCAAGCTACGAACGGCAAGTAATAATAAGCAGTGAAACAATAAAATACGATATAACAATAAGCAATGAACTGAAACAATATAATCATGTACGATAATCGGTAAAATATAATCAATCGGTAGGATGGTGATCGAGAATCGGGAATCAGGAATCAGTATTTAGTATTCAATATTCAGTAATCACTATTCAGTAATCAGTATTTATTATTCAGTATCGGTGTCAATATTCAATGTCGATCTTATGTCTTTCAGTCTTTTATTAACCTATCTAATGTACGCAATCTTGTGTCCCATACCACAGGTTCGAGTGCATACAATCAAGTGAACGTTTGACTCTAGTAGTGAATTCTATATGATCATGTACTATGGAAAACATGTAAACAATAAATAGTATTTAGTGAACAATATTCAGTATTAAGTGTTCAGTAATTAGTTACAATAATCGGAATACGGTAGTCAGTAATCCGTCATCATCAATCAATAATAGTAATCGGTATCACTAGGGAAACCACGAACTCCCTTCCGAGTACAGTCTAATATATTGTCCACTACTAAGTCGCACCCTTTATTACCCCGGCTTGTTATTCTTTTACTGTGATCAATCATTAATATGTAGTCATTATAATCAGTGGAACAGTTGTGATCAATCGTTAACATGTAGTTGGTATAATTAGTGTGAATGGTAGTATCAATAATTATTCAATATATGATATATAGTCGTTTTATCAATCTATTATGTCATTTCAATTCATTAATACGAAAATAACATATTTATATACAAAAACATAACGATGCAATTCTGTGTAGCGCCCCGGATCCTGTTACTGGAAACCTGTGACACAAACCAGAATATTTTCCTTCTAATGCATCTCAACATAGAAATAACACAGAAATTTCAAAACTTTTTATTGCCAAATAAAATTATTATATCATCAATTACAATCATTATCTTGTTCTTGAATAAGGAATACAAATTACATTAAAGAAATACTACTCAAACATTCACCGGCCCTTTAGATCAGTAGTCAATTGATCTTCCACTAGAACTCCACTGAGTGGTCAATCTGCTTTCCTGAGATGCGCTTGTAGCTTGAATCTTCTACTGCGCTACTGATATTCCTGCACCTGCTCGAATGGTAGATAGGTACATAACTACTCCACTCAGATGCCCTGCTTGTATTGATTCCTCCTGCACTCGCGACCCGATATCTAGCACCTAATTGAGTGGGCACGTCAGTACATATACTGACGCAATGCTGATAAGAAAACAGCAATCTTCAACTAGCAATCATAACCAGCCTTTAATGAAAATAGAAACGTGCATCCTAATTTCCTAGTGTCAGTGTATGCTATGACGTTAAGTCTAATGCACAGTACACAATGTACAGGAAAGAGATGCACTTAGTCTATTGTCAACAAGACTTTAGACACACATGCATCCTATACTACATACGCTCCAAATCAAGCCGTCTTCTCCAGTTTTAGGGTTTCGAACCCTCGCCATGCAATGCATTATACTATTGTACACTTCTTGTTCCCATCATAACGTGGCTAGTAAGGCATACAGTTTGGGTCCAGTCTCATTACTACGAAAGTAGTAGTGATCATTTCACCAAAATCCGTGACGAACTACAAGGTACACCACGTACCAAGTTGGCACCAAGACTCATAGGGGACCTTAACCATGGTCCGTCCGTCACCAACATAGAACAGGAAACATCCCATTCTTACCACCGGTATCTTGGGAATTAACAGAGCGAGGTACGCAAACTCAGCACATATCCCTACGACAGGAAGAGACAACCCTGGTTATCACCGCCTAGTTCTGGCCCTTAGAACAAATCAGATTATAGGGTATCACCCCTAACACCAACTCAATCCTCAAGCAGAAAGTAAAAATACTAATTATTAGTGTTACCGAAAAATGTTGTATATTCAAAATATGCACAGTGTTTTTAAAACAATGATTGAGCCTGACTGGTCTGTCAAAATAGTAACTAATCACGGCAAATTGACATTCATCGATTACCAACACCTCTGTAGGTCCTTGACCAATGTCCTTGGCTTGTGACTTTCAGCGAGAAGTACACGGCGCCAAAAGGAAGGGTATCTCATACCCGATAGATGAGGTGAAACACACACAATTTAATAATATCCAATTGTTGACATACCTAAGGCATCAACACATCCTAGACGAGGTAGATAATAGATCAGATCATTCACTGACTACAAGTAGGTCAAACATCCGGTCATATCAAACTCGGCCTACAAATCCCAAACACCGGCAACCCGATCTCCCATCGTTCGCCACTACCTCAGACTCGGATCACATCCAGCATCCTGGCCCGAAATCGATTACCCATTGGATAAAAATTCGTTGGTGCACGAGGGATGACTATCCAGTTCTCGTGGCGGAAGAATTCAATTTTAGCCTAAGGGTTGTTAGTTAAAGGGTAATACCTTACCCTAGACGATCCCCCAAACAACTCAAATCAAGCAAACCATCACACACATTTAGAAAAACTCAAACTTTGATAGCATCAAGTATTTCAACATATAAATGCTACTAACACACAAGTCCAAGACTTAGGTGTAGAGCAAAAACACAACTACTACTAACATGAATCTACTCAGTTATTGAAACATCCATAACTTCTAATCCACACACTGGAATACCATGAATGAACACTCATTGGAAAGCTAAGAGGGTCTACTGCAATTCTCTAGTTATCTAGTTCCTCAGATTCTAACCACACAAGCTAGAAAAACACCATTTCTCAGATGAAACATCCTAAACTCACAGTTGGTACCTCTTGCCAATTTTATAACAACTCGCCCACTTATTGGAATCTCATGATCCTGGGTTTTATGAAAAACTATGTGTGTCTACTACAACTTTCTAGTTGATCACATCATTAAATTCATCCACTAACGCACTCTAAAACCCCTATTTTCATCAGTGCACACACAGGAAAATTAACTCACTTAATAAAACAAGGTCTTCTACTAGGACTAGTTCTATCTAGAACTTAGGAACATCATATCCTTCAAACCACAAACTAAAATTGCATAATTCAAGATGTTCTGGAAAGCTAAGTCTCTCTACTACAAGTCTCTAGTTGGTTAATTCTTCAGATTCTAAACCCACAATTCCAGAAAAGCTCATATGTACAGACCTACTAAATCTGAACTGAATCTGAACATAGTCTATTCAAAATTCAATATAAATTCAAGCATAAGACCAATACTTATAAAATTTGGGATTCAGTAACTAGACATATACAAGTCTAACACATCCAAAAATTACATCAAGATTCAAATTATACACAGAGTTATAGCCTTTTGAATATAGTAGATAAATTTATTTTGTTCTCAGCAGTATGTAAAACCTTCTGGTTACAAACTAATTTTGAAACCCTATCAAAATTTGTCCAAGTTATCTAACATTTCAGATAAATGATCTAGATACATATTATATTCTACAACAAAAATTTTACTGTAAGATTATATACCATAAATTAGTTATGATTTATTAAAATTCATCTTTGAAACAAAACAGAGCCAATTTTTTGCTTTGGACCAGTTGACAAAAAATAGTTCTTAAATATAGCAAATAAATTCAAAAAAATCTGAAATTTGGAAAGATTGTTGTTAACATATCCAAGTACCTCCAGTAAAAATTTCGGCTAAAGATACATTATCAACTCCATGTTATGATTTTTGGAAAACACACAAATTTTAACATACACAGCAGTTTTTCTGCTGCTCTCTATTCCGAAAAGAATAATTTTGTTGAGCTACTAAATGAACCCAGAAAAATATGAAAAAATTTAAGGATGCTCTAAACTCATCTTAGAACATGCCATAAAAATTTATGTCCAGATTCTGAGCCATTTGCATAGTAGAAATTCCTAAGTCAACACATCACATATGTGCTCTTATCATGAAATCATGGTATGAAGTTGCACTTAACATACAAACTCAATCGCATAACTTATCAACTACTCATACATGGTATTCAATCATCTCATCTACTCTACACACCATATCAAATAAAAAAATATATACTAATTTTAGAGTTAAAAGAACACCCACCAAGTTGAGTTGAAATGAGAACAACCCTTGATCTTCAAGTTTCTTCTTCTTCCATTGCTTGCCACCACTTGATCCCACCTACAAAACAATAGTAAATTTTTTTGGCTAATCACTCTCTCTCTCTTTCTCACACTCTTCTCTTCTTCCCACTTTCTTTTATTTTTTTATTTTTTGAACTAGAAGATGAAGAACAAATGGAGAAGAAAGGAAGTGTTAGGTTTTTATAGAAATGGAAAGAATGGGGATGGGGGGTTGATTTCCGGAATTGATGGAGTGGTGGTGGGGGGGGGGGGGTTGAGATGGAGGGTGGAGATGAGTGGGGGAAATTTCGATGGTTATGATGAAGCCAACTCAAAAAAATTGCTAGAAACTTCTAACATGTTCTCATGTTTTCATGAAAAATCAAACATGGCTAACTTCCAACCCTTGGATCTCATCAAGATTCAGACTATGATCATCAAGATGGATAGGGTTTCCTAACCCTAGGTCAAAACCCTAGGTTAAAAAAACTCTAACCCAAATAAAAATAATGTATGGTTAATTACAATTCAAATTAATATTTTGATATCCATAGCAAAATATATTCTAATATTTATAGAATATATACGGACATACTCATATTCAAAACAATTATAGATCGTATATTATATACGATCCAATACGATCCAATCAAATATATATAGATATCTTTCTATGTACTTAAAAAATAAGATAATTTGAATTTATAAAAATTATTATTTTTCCGAAAATTATCTTGTTAAACAATCGAGGCAAAACCACAATTTAATTGAGAAGATATCCCGAGTACATCTCATCGGGTTCAGAATAACTAATATATCAGAAATTTCTCAATTAAAATCAATTATTATCAGAAAAATACATAATCGCGTGCAATTTTCAACTCTGCATGGATTACGATGAAAAATAGCTATATGCTATTTTGCGGCGTATTAGATTCTGGACAGTAGTACACTACCGTAAAGAAACTCACTTTCCCGCTTTCACGGGAAAGTAAAAATAATTATGTCAGAGATTCTAGAAAGTAGACTCTCTGCCGAATCCAACACATATTCACACGACACATTCTAAGGACAGTAGCTATGTGTATAAATTCATTCTTTACTGATTTCAGGCACAGTTTCTGTTTTGGAAATTTCGATATTGCAATACTAAAACAGTGATATCTCACAATCCATACATCAGATTGTGAGACCGTAAATTGTTATGGATTCTACACTAGAAGGACTACGATTTTCATGTATTCAGTTATAAATTTCAGTATCAGAAACTATGTCAAATTTTCAGTACAATTTTGGAAAAAATGACTGAGCAGAATTTTCAAGTATTTGATAGCACGATATAAAGTGTGTTAATGGTTCAATATTTGAATCTATGATATGACACGATAAGGAAAACAATTATTCCAACTCACCGATGAATCAATAATAGAATTCCTCGATATACGATAATCAATATAAAGAACTACTTTGCGGGGGTTCAATAAATATTTCTTGAACATGAACAATAATGGGGTTCAAGAGATGCTTGCTTTTATACGATGAGTGTGAGTGTGCGAGTACTAGTAACAGCGAGCAAGAGTGACAACAACAGCAACAACGGCCGTCGACAGCAAGAACAAGCAAGGCGGCAACTCCGATAGCAAGACAACAAGATGATGGCGATGACAGTAACTACAGCAGCGAACACAGTAATAACAGACACAAAAAACATGAGGGCAAGCGACCGCACAATGACAGCAATGATGCAACAGCAACAGTGAGCGTCCAGATGAAATGGAAGTAAGATGGTGGAGCTTCGAGTGGTTGTATGTGAAGGAGTTGATGGCAGCAACTATGGTGGTGGGGGTGGTGCCGTTAGGGGATGAAGGGCAGCAAGAGATGAGGTGTAGGGTGGTTGTTTAGTAGAGCTTTGTTGGAGGAGATGAAGATGGGGTGACGATTACAATGGTGGCTCGGGTTTTAGAGTTTGGGTGGTGGTCGATGTGAGGAAGGCAGTGGTCAGGTATAGAATAGGGGAAGAAGAAGAAGTCGGGATGAGGGTGGGGGTTGTAGAGTTGATCGGGTGGTGGTAGGAGATGAATTAGGTAGTAGGTTGTATTGGTGAGATGGAGGTGAGAGATGAGTGGCTGTGAGGGTGAGAGGAGAAGAAGGAGGCAAGAGGTTGAGTGGTGAAGAGGTTGAAGTGGCTTGGGGCTGTTTGGGTTTTGAGGAGAAGGCATTGAAGGAGATGAAGAAGTGAGATTGTTGAAGCTTTGGGTTTCAGAATAATGAAGAAGAAGAAGAAGAAGAAGAAGAAGAAGTAGCAGTAGTAGGAATAGGGGGAGAGTGGAGTTGTGAGTGGGGAATTAATTAGGATTAGAGGGGGGTGGTGGTGAAGATAATTTGGGGGGGGGGGGGGGGGGGGGGGGGGGGTTGGGTTAGTCATTAGGCCAATGGATTTGGGCTTGGGGTTTGATATGGGCATGGGTTTCTTTAGATTTTCCCCTCTCTCTCTCTCTCTCTCTCTCTTTCTCTTCTCTCTCTCTCTCTCTCTCTCTCTCTCTCTCTCTATATATATATATATATATATATATATATATATATATATATATAGTCTAATCTATTGTAACTCCTGTTTTTGCCTATACGTATTTTCTTACGTATATTTTTGGTAGATAACCGAAACAAAGATACAGTAAGAAAATACGTATAGGAAAAAATGGGAGTTACAATAGATTAGACTATTGGGATATGTGTGTGTGTGTGTGTGTGTGTGTGTGTGTGTGTGTGTGTGTGTGCACACACACACACACACATAATAAAACACAAAGAAAGTTATCAAGTGGCTCTCCTTCAATCCCCTCAAAATCAAAGGCCCAAATTTAACCTCACAAAATACATTTTTCCCCCAAAATTTCAAACCGCCAAACTCAAATTCATATCCCCCCCCCCCCCAAACAACTTCTTTCTTTATTTAATTTTTTTATCTCTCTCTCTCTCTCTCTCTCTCTCTCTCTCTCTCTCTCTCTCTCTCTCTCTCTCTCTCTATATATATATATATATATATATATATATATATATATATATATATATATATATATATATATATATATATATATGTATGTATATTTATGAAAACATGGACTTTTATTTACAACTAATTATTGTCATACTATTCAAACTTAAGCTACATAATTGTTGATTTACTGTTTACAAGGATTTTCATATGATGTATCGTTCTGAAAACGTGTCGTAGGCACGTGCCCACGGGAAAATCTAATATATATATATATATATATATATATATATATATATCCCAAAATAGTCTAATCTATTGTAACTCCCATTTTTGCGCGCGCGTGCACACACACACACACTCACACACACACACACACACACACACACACACATATATATATATATAATGAGGATTTATTCAAAAAGAAAAAAAAGGTCTACTCATAGGAGAACCCTTCCCCGCATCAGGCACTAATTTTTTTTAACGTATAATTAGATCGGATAATTATTCAAACAAATTTAAGATAAGATAAGAATAGAAGCTCGTTGCTTTTTTTTTACCAAAATTAAAGACTTAGGGCTCTATCCATTTATTCATTAGACCCAACTTTAAATTTGAATTTCTTTTCTCCCACTCAAAAAAACGAAGGAAAACAAAATTTTGTAATGATCCGTTAAGTAAAAACTCAAAATTCTACTAAAAAGAATAAGAATATATTTTAAAATCATGTTTTCTTCTTCTTATTATTATTACGACATGTTGTTTTTTCCATTAATTACCTTTCAGGATCAGTCGCGGTCTTATAGACTCTACCAATAGTCTCGACAAATTCATTGCTTCATCCACATGTGTAAATGATCATAGTTGCACTTAAAATCTGAGTACTCTACTGTTGAGGTAGCAACCCAAATAACTATGATATGTAGATATGATTTTAAAAAAGTCACTTCCATTGAAATTTGCATTACACTGTACAACTACATCAAAATATTGAACTAGCAAATCAAAAAACAACATTCCCAATAGAAATGTCAAAATTTACATAAAAATTGTCTCAAGTTTGTTTTCGTGAAGAAAACACATCTTCTATATCAAGAAAATAGATCTTGTATAACAGTTATAACAGTAAATCTGGCAAAGCAATCATTTGAATGAAGTCAAACAAAAACCAATAGGAGGTCGGGATAAACAGAGCTATTTATCTACGATCGAATTATATTTGTTCGATACACCATTGTCAATATTAATGGAATCTTGATAAAACAAAAAATAAATGAAATTAATTCAATAAATCAATTAAGGATTTTTGTTTGATTGGCACAACATGAAAAAATCCAAAATTTAGATAAAAAACGGAAGGTTTCTTTAGTAAATAAAAGTACAATTTAAGTAGGGTTCGTCCCTTGTTTATTGTCGGATTCCTAAAACAAAAAAAGAAATGAAGTTGAAAGTAAATTAAGAAATTAATATTAAGTATTATATGAATAGAACAAGAAAAGAGCAGATTAGGTTACTCAAAAATGAATACTAGTTATGTTTTTATTTATTTTATTATTTTTCTTATTCACCTTTTTTTCTAAAGCTCTCTCTTTCAATAATCCGGCCTTCCTTAAAATATCATGAACAGTTCCTGTAGGTTGAGCACCCTTTTCAAGAAAATAAAGAATAGAGGGAACGTTTAAATAAGTTTGATTCTGTATCGGATCGTAAAATCCCACTTTTTTAAGATCCCTTCCTTCTCTTCGGGGTCGAACATCAATTGCAATGATTCGATAAATCGCTCATTGGGATAGATGTAGATAAACAATACCCCCCCTAGAAACGTATAGGAGGTTTTCTCCTCATACGGCTCGAGAAAAATTATTCTAATCTTTCTGTATATAATGGCAAATAGACCAATAAATAAAATCATAAATTAGACTATGATTTGAGTCATTTTTTGTTCTTACTTATAGATTATAGAAAGAAAATATCATTCATACTCATAACTCAGGTTGGTAAATTCTGAAAAACTTCGAAGGTAAATCCTTAGACATTTCTGGAGTCGTCGCTAACCTCTTTTCTTTGTCTCATCTCGAATCTCTTTTTATTCTTAATTAGAATCCAAATATTGAGACAATTTTTAAAAAGCGTTTCCTTGTTCCAAAATCCTTTCTCTTTACTTTGTAAAATCATTAGGTTTAGGCATTACTTCGGTGATCCTTACTCTTTTTCAAAATGGTAGCAACATACTTTTTGTTTTTTTGTTATTACTTTCTATAAAAAAGAATAAGAACGTCAGATTCCATTGTAACATGTAATATAATACACTTTTTCATTGGAATTGGAATCCAAAAAGTTTTGATAATTTCGACAAATTTTACTTTCATTTTTTGATATTTCAAACTTATTCGAATTTGACCCCACGATTTCTGTATTAAGGATATACTTACAAAGTTGGTCTAACTTATTAATTGTTACTAAACCTAGATTCTTCCCCTCGATAACGATAAATGAATCAATATTTTTTGCTCGAGCTTCATCATGTACAATTCCTAATCCTAATTTAGCAACCCAACACAAATTAGGTTCCTAACAGGAACAGGACAAATTATGTCGATTCAAGAGCATCTTCATTTCTATGAAAAATGGTGGATGTAAGAATCCACAGTGAGTCATGTCCTTCAAGTCGCACGTTGCTTTCTACCACATCGTTTCAAACGAAGTTTTACCATAACATTCCTCTAATAAAATTTCTCACGGGTATGGAATTGATTCAATACGGAATCATGAATAGTAATTGGCTCAACGGTATATAATACTTTTTGTGTATCTTAATAGACAATGGATAGATAAATAGTTATCCGGAGAGGGCTTAGAAAGGATTTAAGTTATTTTATTCCATAATCTATCATATGACATATGGGAGAATGATATAATGAAACAAATTTCGAAAAGAAAAAAAAACGAATAAACGGGTTTATTAAAGTATTATTTACATCTTCAACAAATTGTTTGGGATAGTGAATCATGGAAAAAAAATCCCATTTTTGGAACAAAAAATTACAAACCTCAAAAGAACGGCCCCTAATGGATTTCCAATTCCAGAGCAAAATCAGTTATTAACCAAAAACCAAATATTCAGCTATTCGATGACTCAAAAATGTCAAAAGTTTGTTTTCTCTATTCTCTATAATGATAGTAATTTCTCTATCCAAATTCTCTCTCTCTCTCTCTCTCTCTCTCTCTCTCTCTCTCTCTCTCTATATATATATATATATATATATATATATATATATATATATAGAGAGAGAGAGAGAGAGAGAGAGAGAGAGAGAGAGAGAGAAATGTTCCGTTGTGCACTAGGCCTCCGTGTGCACTCGTGTGCACTCGGCTTTCCCGCCTTCGTATCGATGATCCGAACCGTTCACATTGATCTACACATATAAATTAATCTAACTATGTAAAATCAAACTATTTGAAATTTATTTGCCTATCCATCATGTGACAATAAAAAACAACGATTCTCAGCCATACAATTTTGTAACACTTCAATGGATGGGCAAATGAATTTCAAATGATTTGGTTTTACATATTTAGACTAATTTATATGTTTAGATCAATGTAAACGGTTTAGATCTTTGATACGAAGGCGGGAAGGCCGAGTGCAGACGAGTGCACACGGAGGCCTAATGCACAACGGAACATTACTCTCTCTCTCTCTCTCTCTCTCTCTCTCTCTCTCTCTCTCTCTATATATATATATATATATATATATATATATATATATATATATATTAGATTCATATGGTCTTTCTTTCTTTTTTCCTTTAAGAACAAGACTTGATCGCAGGGCTAATTTAGAATTAGCAATATGTATCAGATTTTTGAGTTTTGCCGGATCTAAATCTTATTTGTACCCACGGTCAGGGCCGGCCCTGTGTTCATGGGGTCTCTCTCTCTCTCTCTCTCTCTCTCTCTCTCTCTCTCTCTCTATATATATATATATATATATATATATATATATAATAAAACACAACCAAAAGCTATCAAGCGGCTCCCTTCAATTTGAAAGAAATCAATGGTCCAGATTGAATCTCACAAAACACATTTTTCCCCCAAAATTTGAAATTTGAAACCCCAAAACCATTCCCCCCCCCCAAATGTAACGCCCCGAATTCCCATTACAGGACATCCGTGACATCATCAGAATCTTTTTCTTCAAATGCATCTCAACATAGTAAATAACACGAAAATTTAAAAACTTTTATTACCATCAGAGTTATTACAACATTAGTGACAATATTAATTTGTCATTGAATAAGGAATACAAATTACATAAATTCAATACAATTGTTTACAAAAATATCCAGATTCCACTTGTGAGGCTATCGGCTGTCTTCTAAATCGGGAATCGATTGGTCTCTACCGAAATTCTGCTGAGTGGTCCATCTGCCTCTCTGGGACTTGCCCCTCAGCTTGAGCCTTCTACTGCACGACTCTGATATTTCTGCACCCACTCGAATGGTAGACATATACACTGTCACCCCATTTGGATGCCCGACTGGTTTGGCTCTCCTGCCCTCTTGATCCGCTATCCAGTACCTAATTAAGTGGGCACGTCAGTAATTCTACTGACGCAATGCTGATAAGAAAACAGCGATCTCCAACTCCCACACCCGCAATCCATCTCAAATGAAAAAGAAATATGTATCCTGATTTTCTAGTATTCGTGTATGCCATGACCTAAGGTCTAATGCATAAAATAGAGTACACAACAGATGCACTTAATCTAATGTCAGTAAGACTCTGGACACACATGCATCCCATACTACATGTGCCCCAGATCAAGCCGTTTCTCCAGTTTCAGGATTCGAACCCTCGCTGTGCAATGCATTCTACTTCGGTCCACTTCCTATTCCAGATAGTACAACATGATTGAAGAGGTATATATAAAAAGAAATAATTCGGGGAGCTACCCCGTTGTCACCAATAATTGTTGCATCGGACCATCCACAAAAGCTGTGACGAATTTACTGATATACCGCAGCATATCCATTACGCAGAACATCCATTATGATCCGTTCGTGTCCACCAACATAGAAAATTACGGCCTCGAAGGTCTAAACCCCCTATCCACAAGGAAATCGACATCCCGTTCTTATCACGGTACTTCAGGAATCAACAGTGCAAGATACACACCGCAACATGTATCCCTAATGATAGGAAGAGAAAAACTCTGGTTATCACCACCTAATGCTAACTCTCAGAACGAGTCAGATTATAGGGAATCACCCCTAACACCAATTCAGTCTTCAAGCAAAACAATAAAGGAAAACCTAATCAATGCATTTTACTGAAAACACGCTGTTACCCAAATCACACACGGTGTTGAACAATCAATGCTGAGCCTGACTGGTCTGTCAAAATAACAATTAATCACGGGAATCGCACTCACCGATTTCCAATACCTTCGCAGGTCATCAAGCAATAACCTCGGTCCGTGACCCTCAGCGAGTATTCCAACGACACCCAAAAGATGCATATAAATTGAATGAAGGTAAGCACACACGCAATCACCAATACTCAACCAATGATAGACTCAGGCATCAAGACACTAGTCACCAATCGACCAAAGCTATCTCCCAACTCACTCATGTCCACCATGAGTATTAAGCACAAGACACTTGTCCAAGTCCCAAATGAAGTCCTAAAAACATCTTTTAAAACCCAATAGCTCATGGCCAACACAATGCGGTACACAGAGGATTCCTCATCAATCGTCTAATAAAAGCAGTTCAAGAAATAGCAGGTAGCTGTGACCCAAGCTACGCTCATCGGAATCCAACACAATCAGAATTTCTAGAAGGGTAGGTAGATCCACTGCAATCCCCTAGTGGATGACTCCCTCAAATTCTTTAAAGAACTCAAGTCTCCAAGTTTTCTTAAGCTCGGAGTCAACTAAACAACAGGTTGCTAAACTTGCAGCGACCATAACTTCCAACACACAATTCGGAATTTCTTGACATTCCTCATTTTGGAAAGATAAGATCCTAGTCTACAACTCTCCAGTTAACCATTTCCTCAAATTCGGTCATCTTGACATCATAAAATCTCCTACACTCTCAGCTTATACGTTCCTTCCTGCACTCGCTGCACCTTTCCAACATCATAAAAATTTTCTCGCTCATCGGAATTACTCGATTCTGGATTTCATAGAAAGGTGGGAGTGTCTACTACAACTTCTTAGTTAAATACATCCCCAGATTCCAATACTAAAGTCCTCAAAAACCGAAAATTCCATCGGGTGTACAAGCAGGGAAAATTTTGATTTTTTCCAATAAACAGAGCATCGACTAGACTGGATCTGCCTTAGTCTTTGAAAAATCATAACTCTCAACCTACAAACTGGAATTACAAAATTTCAGTTGGGTTAGGAAGCTATGAATCCCTACTACAAATCTCTAGTTGGTCAATTTCCCAAATTCTTAACTAATAATTCCAGAATTTTCCGTCTTCACAGACTAGCTGATTTGTACTCAGCTGAACCCAGTCCACTTTGAAATTCAATAACCTTAAGTCCAATAATAAATTAACCTTAAGTCCAATGCTTATGAAATTTGAGATTCTTAATCCTCACATATACCATTCCATTGTGACCAAAACTTGTATTTAGATTCATATCACACAATGATTTATGACTCCCAAACAATGCACAAAATTTCAGCTGCTCTTTCCGCAGGGCATTTACTACCCCTTACTAAATAATTTTGAAACCTCATCAAATGACCTCTAAAAATTCTAAAATGTCAGAACCATCAATTAGACTCATACCAAAAGCTAATACAAAAATTTCATAGCAATATCATAAACATACAAGGAGTTATGGACAGGTGAACTTCATTCAAAAAAAAACAGTCAGCTCTGTTCTGTTAACCAGACTAGTCGCATTCTACAATTTTTTTGAGGTATCAAACGACCTCGGAAAATTTTGAAATTTAAAACTACAGTTTTAGACACATACAAAAGTGTCCACAAAAACTTTCAGCTCGAAAATACCCTAGTCTACAGTGAGTTACAAAATCGGAAAGATACAACAAAATTTCAACGCCAGGCAGCATTTTCAGCTGCTTACAGTCCGGATTTGAACCAAATGTTTGGGCTACTAAATTGCTTCCAAATATTATGAAAAAAATTCATGAATGCTCTAAATACATAGAAGAAAAATTTCCTAAATTTGAGCTCAAAATTCTGAACCGTTTGAGAGAAAGAAATTCTCAAACTCACCCTTACAAACATGCTCCTTAACAAAAGCTCAAGAAAAATTGTTCTTACCATACAAGCATCTTTTTCTTAGCGTGCTTTATTTCCATACAGAGCAACGAAAAATTTTTTAGCTACTATCACATGCCAAAATTCACATATACAAAAACAACTAAATTTTAGAGTTAGATTATCACCCACATCTTTAAGTTGCAAGAGCTCCTTGTAGCTTTGCTTGCTCTTCTCCTTTGGTCACTTTCTCCTTGCTTTGTAGAACTTGCCCAACCTTACTAAACTTCTCCTTCTCTACCACTTCTTCTACTCTCAAAACTTCACCTTTCTTTTCTTCTCTTTTTCTCTCTTCTATATTTTTTGAAGAATAAGAACAAAGTGGAGAAATGAAAGAATGAGAGAGTGAATGGAAATGGGGATTTTTTAGGAATGAGGGAGCTAGGGTTTGGGGTATTTGGAGTGGCCGGCCATCATGGAGATGGAGGGTGAGGATGGGAGGAGGTAGGGTTGATTGGAGATGTGTGGTAGGATGAGCTGCCAACAAAAAAACCTTCTAGAAGTCTTGGAAGTTTCTTGGAAACTTCTCATCTCCTAAGTCAACATACACATGGTGAAATATTTTCACCATTGGATCTCCATCAAGATCCGAGCTATGATTATATGATGCTAGGGTTCCTAACCCTAGGTTAGGTTAGGTAACCCTAGGTCAAAAATAGTAACCCTTGTGCACAAACACAATCCATATCCAATTCAAGCACTAGCTCAATTTAAAATAACCAATATATATAATTTAAAATCTATAAAAATATATGTTTTATAGAAATTATAATTTTCTCCCGACAATTGTCTGGTCAAAAGCAATCGGAACAAATTCACTGTTAATTTGAGAAGATATCCGAGTCTGTCTCATCGGGTTCAGAACAGCTTATACGTCTGAAATTTCTCAATTAAAACTGATAATTATTAGAAAATATGTAATCGTGCATAATACTCAGACGTGCACAGATTACAATGCAAAAATAGATATATGCTAATTTGAAGGGTATTACACCAAAACCAATCCCCCCCCTCCCCCTCCCCCCCCCCCCCCCCCCTTTCTCTCTCTCTCTCTCTTTCTCTCTCTTCCCGAAATCCCCCCCCCCCCAATATTCTTCTCTCTCAAGCTCTCTTTGTCTCTCTTCCCCTACCCCAAACCCTAACCTTAATCCCTTCGATGATTCCGACGCCATGGACGTCGAGACCTTCTACGACGGCTATTACGACGCCAAGTAATAACTTTCTTTGGTTTCTTCTTCCTCTCTCTCTATAATATCTTGATCCTTTATTTTAATTTAATGAAAGGTTTGTGAATTTTACGTGTATTGCACGTACTAATTCATGTGTATTTTTCTATAAAAATTATTTATTTTGTAGCATGAACAAACATTTTTTCTATCACTTTTTTTTTCTAAAGCCTAATTACATTCTAAAAAGCCTAATTGTTTATTTTAAGCCCAACCTAACTGTTTTAATTTTTTTAATTAGCCCATGAAGTTGAGCCCACAAATTGAAAGCCCACTAGTTTATTTTCGCTTTTAAATAATATGATATGTAGTGTAGATCACTTTGGTAGACAATTAATTAATTTATCTTGTACAATTAGTAGTGAGGGGTGCTACATTTGGCACATGCATGCACTAGAGTGTGCATTGCACACCATTCTACCTAGGTCGGATGGAATCAAAGGAGAATGGAGGAATGGCTTAGTGGATAGGTGGTTACTTGCTCATGGGTGGTTGCTACTACTTTCCAATGTATCCTAGCCATTTATCTACAACCATCTAATGCAATCCTAGCCCTCCATTTCAACCAAAAATTAGTATAAATACCCCCTTGTATGCTTACAATACACTAAAAAAATATTTGTAAAGAGAAGAAAGAAAGAAATACATAAGAGAGCAAAAAGATTGAGAGAGAGATAGAAAAAGAGTGAGTGTGTTTAGTTGTGTGTGTTTCATTCTTGGAGGCCGGCCACTTCATCAAGGAAAGAGAGAGGCTCGGGTTCACTAGTGCAAGGAGGAGGAGGCAATTGTGTTGGCTCAACCTAGGAGGAGAAGGACCGCTCGTGTGTTCAAGGAGATTCTAGGAGCTTTTGTAGTGTTTTTCTTCAAATAGGTGGGTGATTCTCATGCTTCTAATTTAGACATCATGCTAGGGTTTTGAATTGATAAAATTCCAAGAGAAAAACTAAGTAATTTAGCCTCATGTTTGCCTATTTAGAGAAGAAAATTGTAGATAAGAGAATGCTTGATCAATTGATTGCTAATTGCTAAAATTGTGATTTTAACGTGCTAGAACCCATCATGCTTTTGGGATATGCTTTATTGAGAAATTTGTGCTTATGAAATGAATAACTGATTAGAATGCATCATGAAAATTTTGATTGTCTAGATTTAATCATCATCAATGTAGAAAGATGAATACCAGTGTTCTAAAAATATTATTTCGTGGAAACCTTGATTATAAATAATGTAAAAATTGTGATCTTATTTTCAATGTCAAAGATATATCCATGATCTACCCTAAATTGCAACTTGGTGCAATCGACAGTCGACCGAATTAGAGTCGACAGTCGACTGTCAGGTAATAAATTTTGGATTCTAATTGCAGAATAGTCGACCAACTGTATTGTAACAGTCGACTGCCCTGACTATTCATTTTCGAGTTTTAAATCTTTGTAGAACAGTCGACCGACTATATTGTAACAGTCGACTGCCCTGACTATTCGTTTTCGAGCAGTCGACCAACTATATTGTAACAGTCGACTATCTTGATTATTTGTCTTCGAGTTTTAAATTCTCGCAGAACAGCCGACTGGCTATGTTTTGACAGTCGACTTCCCTAAAGTTCAAATGATATCCAGATTTCATGAGATAATTTTCTATAACCCTTGGCCTAGTATAAATGAGAATTTGAGACTATTTTTGCAAGAAATAACTTGCTATAAATTATTAGCTTAAATTGTCCTTGGATAAAGAAAAATGTATTGATTAAAAGATGGTTTTAAAAGAGTTTTGATAATGAAAGAAAAATAAAAGTATGAATGTTAGATTTAGTATTGATAAAATGAGAATAAGGGAATTATGTGGAAAGAATAAATTATGAATAAGACAAGTTGAATTTATTTGTTTATGCATGATATTGTACATGAAAATTGAAATTGAATGACTTGATGAATTATGAAAGAATATGAATATACAAAATGCTATGAACATGAAATGAAGATTATTGTTAATCATGAAAAAGACCTTATGAGTATGAAAAACTCGATGTTGTGATTATGAATTGAAATTAAGAACTAGGGTGTAGCTAAGCCTCATACCGGCAATGAAAGAGATGTTGAAATGATATTTGAAATAAAAAGACCATGATTTGGGTCATGTGAAATGAATGAATAAGACCGGTATAGTGGGAGTGCTAACCCTATGGGATTGATTTTGTTCATGATTCAATTAAATTACAGACTAGATACATAGTGAAGATGTGATGAAAGTAAGGGAAAAACATGAGTATAAGGGCCTTTGGATTGGCGGCATGAGATCCCATGATGCGTCGTGAGTAGGGCGTGGATACTGGTCCAGAGTACCGTCCCGGTGGCGACGCTCGTAGGGTGTTTGGTGATTACGGGTGGTGTCATGTCTATGGTAGGAGGTGAATTACCACAGGATGCTTGCATGATGAGTCATGTGTCAGCACGTTGGGATTCTCTCCAGGGCGCCTAGGCGTGAGCTCGTAACACATTAAACATCTAGGATACTTACCGTAGTTACAGTAGTAGATTAATTCATAGCGAGGGATTGAACCCTACAAGATGAAGAACGGTTAAGGGCTTGCCCTTGGACCTATGTAGTATGGGCTGCATAGACTCTGAACAAGTGCGCATTAGTGTCATATAACATAAATAATTACATTAAGGACTAAGTGCACATTCACAACACGACATCAATAGGATAGTCCCCGTAGCTTTGTTTGTGAACAAGTTTGTGGTTTGCTAAGTATTGAGAATCGTTATACTGTTTCGGCATAGAGAGGATGGCCGTGTATAATATTTCGTTTGTTGTAAGCAACTGATGCGCCCACAGTTTTCTGTGCAGGATAAAGAGATTGGCAAGATTGAAGTATGCATGCTGCTTAAAGATTGATTCAAATATTGTATATTTATTCATATAATTATAAAATTGCTTACGGTGTAGAAATGTAAATGTAAATGTAACTCTAATATAACAAAAGTTTTAATTCCTTGTAAAATTGTATGAAAAGAAGTGTAAAGATCTTGTGGAACTTCGAATTCATTATGTTTTGGCATTCGGGGTGTTACAGAGTGGTATCAGAGCCAGGTTTCCAAGTAGTACAAATTTATAAGGAACGACACCCTAGAAGTGGACGTTAGAGCATGTGTTGAGTCTAGAGATTTAAATGTAAGTCACTTACATTGGTGTTGCTCTATGATTTTTGTTTCTTCTTTTTCTAAGATGGCAGACCACTTCGACCCAGCTAGAGGTGATCACTGGCACATAGTTAAGGAGGATTACTACCCCGGGCAAGCTGATTCAGACGAAGAAGATCCGGAAGAATTCGAAGAGAATGGCCTGAGTCCAAAGAGATCACTCCACCTCCGGATTCATCTGATGATTCTCTGACGTGGAAGAACCAGTTATGAGTAGTCTCATTGTGTCTCTTCAGAGGCAAGTAGAGATCCAGAGGGAGAAAGCTGAGCTGCTGCAGACACAGTGTGCAAAGTGCAAGAAGAGTATTGCCATGCTCATTTATCATGTTTGGGAACTCGAGAAGAGGAAAAACATGTACGATGTACTGAAGGAAGAAGTGGCAGAACTATGGGAAGAGCTTCGAGAAGCCAAGAGGAACCGTAGGAACTAGACTGTTGTGTCTTCTTACTGTTTTCATTTGATGTCAGAAATGTTTTAAATTCGAATGTATAAAGTTTGAAATTCAATGAAATGAAAAGTTGATTTAAAATTCATGTTTTATATTTTGAATTTAATGGATCTTTTGCATCAGAATATGGCTGGAAGAAGAGCTAGAAGCGGTGAAGATCTGGATTTGGAAATAGAGTTAGCGAGGGTCTATCAGACACTCAATGTCGTTGCCATGAATCAGGATCAAGAGAGGGTGCCTGTGAATCCAGTGCCCGAAGCAATCAAACTCATGGAATCATTCAAGCAGATGAAACCACCTGTGTTTGAAGGGAAGTCAGACCCAGATGCGGCTGACAATTGGATCCGACAGGTTCAGACTATCTTCGAAGTCTTGGAGACTCCGGAGGGCAGCAAGGTGAAGTTGGTTGCGCTGCAGTTCGAGAAGGATGTGGCTGTGTGGTGGCAGTCGATGAAGCAGACGATGGGAGATATTGTTCTTGGCTGGGAGGAATTCTTAGAGGAATTTTCGCAGTCATTACTTTCCATCAGACGTCCAGGAGAAAAAGGCCATGGAGTTTCTGGCGCTATAGCAGGGCGGCATGTCGGTTAGGGAGTATGAGACAAGGTTCACTCAGCTCTCAAGGTATGCCCCTGAATTGGTGATGGACGAGGCGAAGAAGGCTCAGAAATTCGAGCATGGATTGAGGCCAAGTCTGAGATTGCGGATGATACCCCTCGATATCAGGAGGTTTGACAAGCTGGTCAAATGAGCTGCAGTCACTGAAGTGGACATGGAGCAGTTCCACGCTGTTTAGAAATAGAGGAACAACTGGAATGTGAGAAGAGGCCCGTAGTTGCTGGAAATGTCAGGGGACAACCGCCGGCCCAAAAGTTCAAACCTACGGGGGGCGAACGCTGTTCATGTGGCGAGCAGGCCTGGGAATACTTGGGTGAGACCTCCTGTGACTTGTTTCAACTGTGGAGAGACAGGCCACTACAAGTCTCTTTGCCCCAAGCTACAGGATGTCGTCCGTAGTGGACCAACTCAGCAGACCAAGAAGAAGCCGTACCAGCAGGGGCGAGTATTTGCCTTGACTGAAGCTGACGCTGATGAGGTGGATTACGTCATCACTGGTATGAGTGAGGGTGTTTAGGGAGTGTTTTTCTGTTGTCTCTTTTCCTGCTTATTTAGTAAATTGTTATGTAACAAGTGTGTGTTATGTAACAGGAGAACTTTATTTGAATGGAAAGAAAGCTGTTGTTTTGTTCAACACTGGATCCTCTCATACCTTTATATCACCTAAGTTTTCTAAAGTTTTGGGAGTCGAACCGAAAGTTTTTCCAGGCAAGGTTTTAGCAGTAGCTACTCCGTCAGGGGAGACTTTAACCACTGATCGGTACTATGCGGACTGCGAGATCGTGATTGGAGATAGAGTTTTTAGGATTGATCTGATCGGGCTGAATGTCTTGGGAGTCGATGTTATCATTGACATAGATTGGATGTCAGTGTACAGTGTGAATATTGAGTGCACGACCAAGGTAGTAACAGTGAAGGCTCCAGGTGGACCTGAAGTCACATTCCAAGGGAAGGAGAGATATTCAGATTTGGTGGCTGCTATCAGCCAGGAGAAAGGAATTCCTGTAGAGGTGCAGCAAATTCCAGTGGTTCGGAATTATCCGACTGTATTCTTGGAAGATTTTCCTGGGTTACCCCCATAGCATGATGTAAAGTTCAGCATCACTATTCAGCTAGGGAGTGAAGCCATTTCTAAGGCACCATATAGGATGGCACCTGTGGAGCAGGATGAGATCAAACGGCAGATTGAGGAACTATTGGAGAAAGCCTTTATTCAACCAAGTGCGTCACCTTGGGGAGCACCGGTGCTGTTGGTAAAGAAGAAGGATGGTTCGATGAGAATGTGCATCGATTACCGAGAGCTGAATAAGGTCACTGTTCAGAAAAAAAATCTAATTCTAAGAATTGATGAGTTGTTCGATCATCTACAAGGAGCAGTTGTTTTCTCCAAAATAGATCTTCGATCAGGATACCATCAAGTTCGAGTGAAGACTGAAGATGTGCATAAGACTGCATTCAGAACTCGACACGGGCATTACGAATTCTTAGTTATGCCGTTTGGAGTGATGAATGCACCTGCAATTTTTATGGATATGATGAACAGAGTTCTAAGGCCGTTTATTGATTATTTCGTCGCGGTGTTTATCGACGATATCCTTGTGTACTCTAAGTCAGAGGAGGAGCACACAGAGCATCTGGCAGCAGTTTTGAGGAAGCTTCAGGTGCATGGGTTGTATGTCAAGTTATCCAAGTGTGATTTCTAGAAATCTGAGGTGGCATTCCTAGGTCACATCCTTTTCTAAGTATTCACAGGATGTCCCATGATGCGTCATGAGTAGGGCGTGGATACTGCTCCAGAGTACCGTCCCGGTGGCGATGCTCGTGGGGTGTTTGGTGATTGCGGGTGGTGTCATGCCTATGGTAGGAGGTGAATTACTACAAGATGCCTGCATGATGAGTCATGTGTCAGTGCATTGGAATTCTCTCCAGGGCGCCTAGGTGTGAGCTCGTAACTCATAGAACATCTAGGATCCTTACCGTAGTTACAGTAGTAGATTAATTCATGGCGAGGAATTGAACCCTACAAGATGAAGAACGGTTAAGGGCTTGCCCTCGGACCTATGTAGTATGGGCTGCATAGACTCTGAACAAGTGCGCATTAGTGTCATATAACATAAATAATTACATTAAGGACTAAGTGCACATTCACAACATGACATCAATAGGATAGTCCCCGTAGCTTTGTTTGTGAACAAGTTGGCGGTTTGCTAAGTATTGAGAATCGTTATACTGTTTCGGCATAGAGAGGATGGCCGTGTATAATATTTCGTTGGTTGTAAGCAACTGACGCGGCCACAGTTTTCTGTGCAGGATAAAGAGATTGGCAAGATTGAAGTATGCATGATGCTTAAAGATTGATTCAAATATTGTAAATTTATTCATGTAATTATTGTAAAATTGCTTTCGTTGTATAAATATAAATGTAAATGTAACTCTGATGTAACAAAAGTTTTAATTCCGTGTAAAATTGTACGAAGAGAAGTGTAAAGATCCTATGGAACTTCGAATTTAGTATGTTTTGGAATTCGGGGTGTTACACTCTCTCTCCAATCGAATCTCCTCGGGTTTCTTCTTCCTCTCTCATCAAACCTCGAACAATCATAGTTAATAATGGAAGACTTAGGGATGTTACATCGGTATCTCACAGGATGTTCTTCGGTTTCATTGGTTGGAGAAGTAGGAGGATGCAGGGAAGCAGACAATTGAAGAGTTGTAGACCAAGTCGGCCACCGCCGGTGGCCTGATTGGCCTCCTCGGGTTCAACTCTGACAGCTTCAAGGTAGTATTCAAATGACTCTTGATTTTGGTTATTTTTGTTGATATTTGAATACTTTTTTGAACTTGGGGATTTGGGTTTGCATTTGGGTGCAGGGGTTAGGATTTTGATGGATGGAGACGATGAGTTTCTGAGATGGAAACGGTCATAAAGTTAGGTATTTGAAGTTTAATTAGAATTTAATTATCTATACTTTTGCTGATTATCTATACTTTTGTTGTACTATATTATTTGTGTGCATCATTAATTATCTACCTAATTATCTATACTTTTGTTATACTATATTAAGAACCTTATAATTCTCATTGAATTCTTGGTCAAATTAGTGTGCTTTGTTTTTGTAGTAATTGTGTTTTATGCATATGTAGGAAGAGACATAATCTGCTGTATGTGTGTGCAGGAGAAACCTTAAATCTAAACTCACCTGCCTTCTGAGAGCAGTTCCATGAGTCTCTGAAAGCTATTGGCTTACATAAACATGGTGTTGTAGATCTGTACGCAATGTTTGGAGCTGAGGGATCACCTCAACTTCTCTAATGATATGGTGTTCTCCTTTTTTGTTGTTGTTCTTTATTTCATAATTGTGATGTTTGTGTTGTACCTATTTTGATTTATGTTATCATATTATTTTCTTCTCTAAATTTTGTTCCAGAGTTTAATATCTTTGTTTGTTTTTTTTTTTGTTAAGAAATATACTTTGTGGTTTGTGCTTGATTGTAACTAGTTAAAATGTCTAGCATCTAATGTAGTAATAGGTCACTTTAGTTTGGATATTTGCTTATTGTCTTTAATAATGATGTAGAAGCACTGTAACATGAGTACTTATCTGGCACTGTTGTTATTGGATCATTGAGTACTTTCTTACTTGTCTACGTAATGTTAGATGGCTTATAACAAAAGTTGGATGGTTAATACTCTTTTTTTGTGTGGATGCTGTTAATTTATGATTGCTGCTGCATTTGTATACTACATTTCAACCTGCATGATATCCATAGACCTTATGACTGTACTATTTATGTTAGGATTATTTGATGTGGAGGAGGTTATGTTGGAAGAAGTGAAGAGGAAAAGGAGCAATGCTGACAATGGAAAAAAGACGTGGAAAGATAGCTCTCACTGAGCTCACTTTGCCATATGAAGATAGGATTAGGCTCTATAGATATCTTAAATTAACTTTAAGATTGTATGAGGTGACCTACTACTCGAACCAGATCTTGATGTATCTGGATCCCTTCAAGGGCACTGTTGTATCTCACTCAAGTTATGAAAGAACTGAAATGAGCTCAATCCTGCGAACAGGTAAATTGATAACATAGAGAGCTCATTGTATTTTAACTGCATGCAATATTTTGAAGTTTTTCTGTTTTTTCGATATTCTCCTAGAAATTTAGACGTGTCGAAGGCACGTGTCCACGGGTAAACCTATAAATTAACAATTTAGATTGTCATTCCAATTGTGCAATAGCCTTGATCCATCATGTATTCCACGGGTTCCACCTACTTATCAACTTTTGGATCTTACAGGGCATGGTTTGTCGATTCTTATCTGCTAAAGATTTACAAGCTATGGGACATATCCTTAACTTGAATATTATTACTACTTTTTGGTTGATAGTTAGAATATTATCATTAATTGTAGTAGTTCTTTATT
The DNA here is from genome assembly GCA_017893485.1 of Hemerocallis citrina. Taxonomy (NCBI): domain Eukaryota; kingdom Viridiplantae; phylum Streptophyta; class Magnoliopsida; order Asparagales; family Asphodelaceae; genus Hemerocallis; species Hemerocallis citrina. Next base: position 46,166,399 of record CM030359.1, read on the forward strand.
CAAGCAGGACTGATCATAGATCTATATTATAAATGAGATGCGAAAAAGAATCTGATTATAAAAGGTGACAATGCGAAAAAGAAAAATCGGAGCATATATCTAATATGAATGTTAGTAAAACATTAGGCTTGGTTGCATAGGACATCATATGCAATAGTGAGATAGAAACTTTTGCAGATGTTTGTTGGTAGTAGTGAAAGATGAATGAGTTAAGAAACTAGGATATTTTGCAGAAAAAATACTGGTAATTTATGAGCACAAGTAATATCACAAAGAAATGACTAGCTAAAACCTTACTTACTTGAATGCATATAATACACTTGTTGGGCTGATCAACCGGATTTGCTAGCATTTTATCTGCACAATTCTTGGATTTAGATTACTTTTTAAAGTGACTTGGTGCAGCTATTCTGCATTGCTTTATCTGGATTTATTTATTTTTCATTCTTTATGTGGATTTATTGAAGTAGTATTAGGAAGAGATTTATCCCCTGATCTATTGCTCATTAATTTCCCTTTGATCTTCATGATATAATCCTTTAGTTCCTTCTTTTTATGCATTTATATTCTATTTGAGACACAGGATTAAAGTTTACAAGTATTAATTACATTACCTTTTCAAGCATTAGGTCATTTGTAACTCTTTTGGTTGCATTGCTCCTGAAAAAGAAAAAGAATTAAGAAAATGCACCCAACATAAGAACTCTCTGATGGACACGTTTGGATCAGTTTGTCTATATACACAAATTACAAAACCAAGAAGCGCTTATAATTTTTAAACTACAAGAACAGTGAAAAAGTTCAATCATGTCGATGTGGTAATGAAAATCTACAAAAATAATTCAGATCCATCAAATAGTTCAGATCCACATCTTCGCCACCATATCATTTTCACCATTCAGGGAACAATTGGCTGTAAAATTGGTAAGGAATAAGTAATGATCTAAAAGACAGAATACGTGTATGACAGTAGAACCATCAAATATGACAATTTGAAAACAAAGCATCGATATACGCAATTATAAATAAAACTCTGTAAGCAAAGACTCTTTGATGAATGAAGGAGTAATATAAGATACATGAACTTGCAATAGAACAACATTCCAGATTTTGTATCACCAAACTATGCAAGCAAAATATTAGGTCCAGTTGTGCTCCCAGTTGAAGATACCCCAACGAAAAACCAGACACTGTCATTAAATATACGTATGTATGAATGTAGTCCAAACGAACCAAAATAAGAATTAACAAATACAAGAATATTCAGTTATATATACTATCTTGGAAGAGTCAATACTACTAGACAGACACAGAATACACTATTATTTGTCATGAGTATAATAACTGCTATGCAGAGATCAAAAGCAGAGTTCCATGATGATAAAACAATGATGATAATAGTATTGCCAGTAATAACAAAAATAATTAATCACCCTCCGATGAAATGCGCAAGCCTGCTCAGAATACTATTCCAAGACTTACCTTCATTACATAGGTCATCAGAAGAAGTCCATAACAAGCAAAAAATGTGGACGAGCTTAAAAGTAGATTCCTTACCAAATTATGAAGGTTTTCTTTGCTAACACGTTTAAACACATTACTTTTAATCTCAGCAAAATTGTTTGATATCAACATGGCCAGTAAAGCATTATTGTGGGCAATAATGCATGTAGATAAAGTATTCGCCTGAGCTAACAAAACAAAAGACTGCAAGAGTAAGGCCAGTTAAGGAAAATAATTTCATGTATTAAAGAACTTATACGCAAAAGAAAAATAATATTAACAGACTGTCTGAAAGGATATTGAAAGCCAACTAACAAAGCATGGGGAGAAACTTTATTAGAGATTGAAAGCCAACTAACAATATAAGCTTGGGGAGAAACATTATTAGAGATGCTTATCAATCTTCCCTTTCTTTTTGAGCTCAGTAGGGAGATAATATGTTTGTTGTACTAATGGAGTTTAAGTGTTTAACTAAAGCAAGCCAAGTAAATTATCATATATATAATAGACATAACAAGACAGCTTCCATATTTTTGCTTAGAAGCATGCAATTTGCCATTGGTCCTTTCAAAATCTTTGTTTAGAAGCATGCAATTTACTGGTAGGTGTAACATGCCACAATGGTGCCCTTTTGTGGTCCTAGAGATAGCTACAACACAAGTTATGATGCACTCTTTAGGTGTATAAGTTTTTACCGTATTTTTCTACTGCTACCAGAAGATTGTTTGAGCTCAACAAAAAATATTGTTTATCCTGAAGTTCTTTTATAGTTATTTCAAAAAATACAGGTAATGATTAAAAAGTAACAAATCTATCCAGTTATTCCAATAAACTTTTATATTATTGTTTAACTGTTGTATGATATTTGTATTTGAACTGTAATAGGACTGGAATGAAGGTCACAGGGAGCTCAAATTTATAAATGCAACTACATTGATCAAATGGGGTTGCAATAAGGTAAATTGATATTTAATGCAACTACATCCTATGTTTACCGCTAATTTAATACTTCTTATTGATGGCCAGATTGTCGTCTACACTCAGAATCGTTACGTACATATTGATACTTTCACTTTTGGTAGAGTGATGAATAACATGTTGGGTTCAAACCATTGAGTTTGAAGGCAGTCTTTTTTGTACATCATCCATTTTGAATGGTATTGATTTGAAAATAAATTTTCCTAAAAAACTCTTAGTGTTTGTTTTTTTAATTTCTGCATGGTAGTGTTAATGCCTTGAGATAGGATATTGTTGTGCATAGTGGCACCTAATAACTGCTTATTTTTTTTTGAAATTTTAGGTTTGAGGGGTCAAAGCTTCTACCAATGGCGAACATTGACCAGTTCTACCAAATTTTTTTGCTTCCTCTTTTGGTGGAGTGGTGGGAGAGATAAGTTTAGTAAATGCACTTTTGTATGATAAAATGTGATTTTCGCATTTGAAGAAGAATATACAAGTACAAGTGTATGTAGTATTTAATGACTTTGGACAGGAGTTCAACTACTTTTATTTTATCATGGTGGAATTATCATATCGTGAAGTATATCCATGTTTCTTATCGTACTTCCAGCTTTGATAATGCTTCTGTCCAGAATAGACATGAGAATGTACTTAGACATTTCATAATTTGCTAAATTCTATTTTCTGTAATTTTTTAAGACGAGGGGTGTTTTTTCCAAAAAAAATAATAATTGATAATAGGTTGTCACTTTTTTAAAGGGAATCTCCTTTGTACATCATCCATTGGATTCCTTGCCATTATTGAGCATCTACTTAGCATAAGAAATGTCGGAGTTATGTTACATGATGATGAAGCTATGGCAAGCTTTCGCGAGTAGCCTTAGGGAATGACCCAAAATAGCTATTGATAATGAAGCAAATAAGATACACCTTTATGTGGTATTTGAGATAGATGCACATGATGACCCTTTCCGAATTTTTTGAAATGGGAGGAACTTGGATTTTCAGTGTATGTAAGACTGTTCTTCTCTTTGTCTATAGTTCTCTGTGAACTCTAATCATGAAAATATTGTCAGTTGCAGCAATTAAAATTGTGAATTCATCGTTTGTTTCGTTTCCTTCAAGTAACCAGAGTTGTTTTTGAGGATTTCGTACATATCAAGCCTACAACCGGTATCATAGTTAATCAATAACATAAAGTTGGCACATAAAGCAGGACCTGAAATGTTAAACTTAAATTGCAAGTGAGTGCACATGTACAATCGTCACTTATAGATTGAGTACTGGTAATATTATTGATAGTCTTTACATGACAATCCATCACCTTCCTATGAACAAATGTAAACAATGCTGATGCAAAAGATTGATGCTACAAATGTAAAATATCTCATACACTGAAATATATCAGGAATTAGGGCCAACAAGCCTGTTTCAAAAAGAGTATATAAATCAAATCAAGATCGCATTTTCAACTAGGCGAGCCCCAAACAAAGCTATTATTAAAGAAAATAAATGGAAGAGTATTCGAGCAAATGACAAAAGCTTATGGTATTCATTTCACATATACATCACAACAAACTTTCTCATTTACATTCATACATAGTTAACTATATTTAAAAAAAAGGAGGAACTAACTCATGCAGTTTGAGGCGTTAACTGCATTAGAAAATGAATTGCTACTTATGTCATACTCCGAATTTATAAAAAAAAACATCACTTATGCTCAAGTCACACATAGCAAGGAATGTCCGATCCATTACTGTTGTAGATTCAGAATACTCTTTTTGAATCCCGAGCTGCTGACAAATGATCCTGCATTATATAAACCAATAAACATCAAGGTCACTCCATAATCCTACTTTAGAGTACATCAACGTCTACTGGCAAATATACATCCATGTAAATCATCCTCCACGAGTATGTGTATATATTTTACTATTTACAGGGCTTTTCATATGCCACATCGTTCACAAAGACGTGCCGCAGGCACGTGTCCACGGGCATACCTAGTACATAAACAAAAGAAAACATCCACATTTATCTAAAACTAGTAGTATGTTCACATATTGATATGTATAATGGAACTCGTGTGTGTGTGTGTGTGTGTGTGTGTGTGTATCTTTTAACTTAGCCATAATATATCAAATTTCAACTTAATTAAGCCATAATCTATTAATTTGAAAATTGAAACACTAGCTTGCAACAATGAAAGATATCATAATCTACTAATTTGAAACCTTAACTTGAGAATATATATATATATATATATATATATATATATATCTTTTAACATAGCCATAATATATCAAATTTTAACTTAATTAAGCCATAATCTATTAATTTGAAAATTGAAACACTAGCTTGAGACTCGCAACAATGAAAGATATCATAATCTATTAATTTGAAACCTTAGCTTGAGAATCGCAATGATAAAATAATGCAACAATTAATCATGCTGGAAAGTAAAATCCGGTAAGAATAGCTACCAAATAGCAACAGTAAATGACAAGAGCAACTCAACAACTCAACAAGAGTAAGCGAGCAACAACAAGAGCAACCCATTAGCAAGAGCAACTCAACAGCAACTCACCACACCCACAACACAACAAAAGCAAGATATTTGCATGGAATTAGGGTTTCGGAATTTGAGATTTAGATTTGGAATTTAGAATTAGGCTTCAGGAATTTAGCTTAGCTTAGGACTTTAGGAGTTAGGAGATGGAGAATGACGCTGGAAATGGGAGACGGAGTCGGAGCCTTGGTCGGAGCTTTGGGGATTTAGATTAGGGTTTATGAATTTGGGGATTTAGATTATGGATTTTTCAGAAAATGAATTGTGAGACAATGACAGTGAGATTTGGAGAGAAAGCAATGGGTTGGAGATGGGATGGATTTGGAGAATGGAGGGTAGGGTATTGAAGTGGAGGTCGGGTCTCGGGTGCGAGTGCGGGTCAGGCGGGGGTGCGTGTGTGGACTGGATTTGGAAATGAATTTGTTTCCCCAAATTCAATTAGCAACTAGCCCAAATTCAACAACGTGTTATTTTAATTAAAGCACAAGCCCAAATTCAATCAGCAACTAGCCTAAATTAGCAACTCAGCAGCAAGCCCAAATTTAGTCAAAGCACTAGCCCAAGCTCAAGTAATAAAAATAAATTCTAAAGGCCCAAATAATTAAATTTGGGGGCCCCTAATAATAGTTATACATAGTATAATTTTATTATAAGTGCAAAATACGTAACTACATGTATAAAGAAAAATTTTGAGAGCCCTTAAAATTGCAAAAAAATTGGGGGCCCGAGGCGGCTACCTCCCCGGCCTCCACTAGGGGGGCGGCTGTAACCCCCATTTCCGATAATTAGTATTTTCTGTGTATTTTCTATAATTTGAACTTTTGTAAATTTAGTTTGTGTTAAATTCGTTTTAGATCCGTATTAAAGTATTTTCTAAACAAGAATTTTAGTCATTTCGAATAATGTTGTGTTGTGATCTTATCTTCGACATTTTATTGATCGGCTATTTATATTTGAGCTTGAAACAAATATATTATTTTTATTGGATTATCTTAATAAAATTTCTAAACCCGAATATTATTTTATTGTATAATTTATTATTATTATGATTATGATTATAAATTGTTATTTCATGATTTTCTATTTAAAATTCATATATTGGATTATTTTATTTTTATATGCCCGATCTGATTTTCTTGGCGAGTTCCAATTTATTTTAAGCCCAATTCTTATTATTTCAATTGTGTTATTTATTTATTTAATTGGGTTGAAATTTTCGTTCATGAACTATTTTTCTCTTTTATTGGGTTATCTATATTGTGGATTTTATTTATTTGAATTGTGGGTAATTTTATTTGAACCATGATGATTTTGATCTATCTCTAATTGAACCCTAAACCATTAACCCAGTACCCTAATTGTACCCTATAAATGCAACGCTACTGTAACCCTAATTTCTGCACACAAATCGAAACCCTAGACCCTCTCTCTCTCTCTCCTCCCGTTTCTCTCTCCTCTTTCTCTCTCCCCGTTCAGAAATTCCCCAAACCCACAAAAACGCATCTTCCCCGGCCAGCTCCGGCCACCCCCATCTCCGGCGATCTCCCACTTCGTCCACCTCACCTCCGGCGACCCCCTAGAGCCATCCACCACCAGCGCCACCACCAGACACCACCCCCGTCCTCTTCCTCCATTATCGACACCTCAGATCGAACCCAACAGACCAAACCTCGATTCCCTTCCCCATCTGTTCGATCGTCAACAGCCCAGCACGCCGCCAGCGCGACCCAGCACCGGTCGACGCACCGCCTCGCCAGCGTCGACGCCGACGAACCCTGGCCGTCGTTCCCCCTCTCCCTTGCTGTCGTGCTGTTTCTTTGCTGGGTTGCTGCAGTCTCTCTGTGTGTTGGGTTCTTTGTGTGTACGTATATTGCACGTATTATTGGTGGGTTGTGCTAGTACGTGTGTTCGTTGCTTCGGGAGTCTCATCTCGCCATTCTTTATATAAAAATTAACCGTCTGACAGGCAAGTCACCGTCCACTTGAATTGCTATTCGTTTCAAATTCAAGTTTTATTGAAAATTCTTGCAAGTAGATCTTTTTGTTATCGTATTATCCTTTGTTGTCCTTTTCATTGGGTTTATTGTGGGTTTACACGAGCTAACCCCAATATTCTTGACATCGTGCCAATTTGACTCTAAAGTTTGGATCTTTAATGAATGCATATAGAATTGTTAATAGGGTTATTCATACAAGTCACAACACAAATAATTTATTGTAGAGACATTCGTTAGGTTGTATGTCGTTTGATGATTGATTGATGTTGGATTTGTATATATGTGAGTTCAAATTTTTATTCATCATGTTTGGACGCCTACCATGCTAGTTACACAAATTATTGACTATAGAATCGATACCCGACATGTTCAAATTAATTTTATTCCCAAGAAAAATACCCTAAAAACTGTACACGCTTGCTGACCTGAACTTGATCGCTGTTTTCGAAGCAGTAAATGACCTCAAAATAAAATATTTTCTGAATATGAAATGTAGCCCCGAATGTCTAGATGTCAATAACATCCAGAATTTTCGAATTTCGAGTTTTGTAGTAAGAGTTATACCCGTTTTACTGCAGCTGTATTTTTACATTCCAGAATTTTAGATCTCTCTTTTTAATGCATTAATTATTCCACTATCGTATCATTGCATGATTAAATGAATGTATGTTGCATTGCATGTTCTCAATGAGTTATTGTCACTATTCTAACCGTCCTATACATACTATCAACCTATTGTTTCCCGATCGATATTATGGTTCATTTTATGTCTTAGTTGCATATTGTATTGTTGCATTGATAAATAATTAACAAGCCGGGGTTTAAGGAATTGACTGGAGTAGTTGATGATATAGTGACTATACGCTGAAGTGTGGGCCTTGTTTCCCAAAATATTATGTGTTGGCAAAAGTTATTGTTATCGGTTTATTGTTGGACTACTGACACAGTATCCCCAATTGACCGTGTATTGTTTTTATTGAGCCAACCAGTGTGCAGCAATGCTGCAAATACCGTTATTGTGCCGTGTACATGATCTATAGAATCTTCCACTTAAGTCTAAAACAAAATTGATTATATGCATCGAACATGTGGTACGGCACACATGGGACACAGTAGTACGTGCATTAGTTAGGTGTTAAAATGATTATTAGACATAAGGATTGACAAATCACCGACATTGCATATTGTTCATCAGTGTTTTTATTGATATCGAATATTGGCTAAGTATTACCGTTATTGATCATTGATTACCATTACCGAATATTGCACCATTGTTTATAGCCAATTATATCGATTATCATGATTTTGTCCCATTTTATTGGTTCCTATTGATCCATTGTTTCATTGTTATACCGTTATCCTATTGTTCCCTGCTTTCTCTACTTGCTATCCATGACTTGCTCTAAGGACAATTATTTTCTCTTTTTAGATGAAGTATTTACAGGTGTTGATGGAGAATTACCAGATGGATTAGCAGAACAACATTGGTGAAGAAATTGATTGCATCGCCGCTTAATAAATAATTATTGCTTTGTTTGGAGACTCAATTATTGGATTATTGTTATTTTTATTGTTTTGGGCTTATGACCCGAATATTGCTATTTGTTTCCTGACGTTGGATTATTTTATTGTATTTGGACATTTTTATTGCTTAATTCCAAGTATTATTTGTTCATGAGATTATTATTATTGTCTGCACAATTTTTCTATACTATTTATATTGTTGAGTTGATCGATTAAACAGCTTATGGGTGACGTTAGTCATTCGCTGGGCTTTTGTCATGCACTCGTATTCCGTATTTTTGGGAAGCGGGGCGTGACAGCGGCCCTGCCCACAGTGTTTTGCTGTTTTAGGGCAAAACCTACTTTAGGTTGAATATAGTCTCATTTATAATTCATTTTCTAAGCAACTTCCCAACTTTCCTAACCAATTTAAAAGTTTTGAACAATAACTTAAGAGCTCCTGAAATTGGTTGTTTGGATCTCGCCATTACCCAGAAAGCTAGGGTTAGGAATGTGAGGAAAGAATTGGGGAAGAGGATTCTGTTAGTGATTTTTTACATGATTTCTTCTCCATCAACTTCCAGGCCTTATAAAGGTGGTTACAAACGAATCTCTTATTACACGTGCATCCTATGTAAAAATCCTTAGGCTAAAACACACCCACCCTTTTACATTTCCCGCCACAAACACTATGAAAAAGAGTGCGCTAAGCGCGTGCAACCCTGATACAAACTCTACAACACTGCTAATCTTCATACAAGAGCACCTTCAGCTATCGACTAAGCAGCTTATTCGCAGCAATCACTTGCCAGCTCCTTTACAACTCCATCCCCCTTAGTTTGACTTGTCTCAAGTTCAAAACTAGGGAATCGCTCCCGTAATTCATTTACATCCACCCATGTGGCATTCTCTGTAGTCGTCCCTCTCCATTTCACCAACAATTGAATACCCATCCTGTTGTGTTTTTTGAACACTCTTCTATCCAGAACCATGTCAGGATAAGGCTCAGAGGGACTCACCCACCATTGAGGAATATCAGTTGATACAATGGGCTCATGAACACCTTAACATTTCTTCAAGTGAGAAACATGAAACACCAGATGAATGGAGGTGGTGGCAGGCAGATCCAACTTGTAGGCAACCTTCCCAATCTTCTCAAGTACAGTATAAGGACCAAAAAATTTCAACTGTAACTTTTGTGGTAGAGAACCTTTAAGGGACGGTTGTTTATATGGTTGTAGCTTCAAGAATACATTCTCCCCAACTTCAAATGCCATGTCACTTCTATTGCGATCATAAAAGTGTTTCATCCTCTCTTGTGCCTTCTTGATGTTATCCTTCAGTAACTTGAGTATAGCATCTCTCAAACATAGGGCTGATGGAACTGAGATGATTTCCAGGACTACGGATTGGTGTGCGTATCGATCATAAAAGATTAACAGATTAAATACGTGATCTAACCCTATATAGCGGAATCTAGGGTTTACGAATTATACCTGCGATGAGAAGAAGACGATAGTTTCTAGCAACCTCAAGCTGTCAGCGACCCCAAGATCTTCTGCACGTATTCCTTCCTCGGGTTGGACATCGTGTGGGCGACGATCTCCCAACCTTTCTTCTCCTTGGCTGACCTCTCTTTCTCTCCTTACGTGAATCACGAATTTAGAGAAAAAATCTTATATTTCAGATGATCATCACGGCCAGAGAATAGAGGATATATATAAGGCTACGGCAGGGACCATGAGGAGAAATTAGGGTTAGGTCTCCTAACGAATCTGGGTATCCCGTGTTCAGCCCGAACACACAACCCAGGCCCATTAACAATAGCTCGGTCTACTAAGGAGCTATTGTTGCACTACCTTCCTAATCCCAAATTATATTTATGGGCTCCTTTTATTATATGCTCGTTGAGCTCCCCATGTTAAGATATCGAATGTCCGTCGATCAAATTAAGTTACTGACAACTATATTGATCAACATCTTTTATCCTTAAGTAGTACCACTCAACTTTATTTGTCATGTCGGATGTAATCCACCTGCAGGGTTTACATGACAATCCTTATGAGCTCCTTAAGGGGACATCATCAACCCGACGTATCGGGACATGGATTCCTTTTACAATCAACAGCCCATCATACATACAATGCTATTACCCAATTCATAGAGGTTGTTGATCCATAATGAATCTCACTCTTTTATGAGTCAAAGTAATGCACACTGCATATACATGTCTGTTATTATATCTGGATTAAGAGCATAAGCATCCATAATAACAGAGGTGTTTGTTCTCTTTTGTAGTCAGTACAAAGAGAACAACCTCAAGTGGTCCTGTTCAATACACACAAAGTGTACTAGTGTAAACCTATAGTCAAGATAGACTAATACCAGATTACACTACAACCTTTCCAATGGATTGTCCAAGTTCGTCTAGGTTGTGAACTATTTATATATTCCATATGGAACTGATAATATGATCTTCTGTGTGTCACCTCACACCATATTATCAACCTTATAGAATATCAGACACTTGCATTAATATTATAATAAGCACAATATGCAACATATGCCCATATGATTCTCATTCAAAAAAAAAATAAGGAAATAAAGTTAATACAAAAGTGATGCTTTCAGTATATAACCCTAACAAGGGCTTCTTCTACAGATTAAACCAAGGCAGTACCGGGGACATAAAGTGAAGGACAAGGAGGCTTTCTTTCGTATAATGCTTCAAATGGAGTTGTTCCCGTAGTGGTGTGCCAATTTGTGTTATACCAGAACTCTGCCCAACTTAACCACTTGACCCAATCCTTTGGTTGCTGACTGCACATGCAACACATGTACATTTCAAGGGTTTTATTGACTATCTCCGTATGGCCGTCACTTTGAGGGTGATAGGCAGTAGAGTACTTGAGATGACTACCCTGCAACTTGAAAAACTCCTTCCAAAAGGCACTAAGAAAGATAGTATCTCTGTCGCTCACTATGCTAGAGGGCATCCCATGCAGCATGTACACATTATCCACGAACAACTGAGCCACTGTTTGAGCTGTATAAGGGTGTCCTAACCCCATGAAGTGTGCATATTTAGTAAGTCTATCCACTACTACAAAGATGACTGTCTTTCCCATGCTTTTAGGTAAGGTCTCTATGAAGTCCAGGGAGATATCACTCCAAATCAAGTTGGGTATTGGTAAAGAGGACAACAAGCCAGCAAGATGGACAGTTTCTCCCTTGTTTCTTTGACAAATTAAACATTCCTTGATAAAAACCTTGATATCTCTGCTGATGCCGTGCCAACTAAAAGACCTTTTCACTCTATGGAGTGTCTTATGGTAACCTGAGTGTCCTCCTTCTCTGGTGGAATGATTATCCAAAAACACAACTCTTCTCAACTCAGTTGTAGGGCTCAAAAGTATCCTGCCTTGTCAATACCAAATGTCACCTTGCATTTTATACTAAGTAGCATCTAATTCACCACTTTGGATCTTTGCAGCTAAGGAATGAAAATAAAGCTCACTCCTTAACTTCTCTTGAATCTCAGTCAACCATTGTGATACCACCAAGGTAACTGCACACTGCATAGCTAGTGATACTGTCGCCAATGCTTAATAGCAGATAAAATTGCGAGAACTTATTTCTCATATGTAGATAGTGACAATGCTTTGCCCTTGAGTCCTTGACTCATGAAAGTCAATGGATGATTCTCTTGCATTAATACTGCCCCAACCCCTACTTATGAAGCATCAGTCTCCACCACAAAATCTTTGGAAAAATCTAGTAATGCAAGTACATGAGTAATGGTCATAGCTCTTTTAAGCTGATCAAATGCCTGAGTAGCTGCTTGAGTCCACGTAAAGCAATTCTTTTTCAAGAGTTGAGTGAGTGGTTGCGCAATGCTGCCATATCCCTTAACAAATTTTCGATAATACCTAGTCAATCCTAGAAAGCCTCTCAATTGCTTAACTATTTGGAGTTCTGTCCATCTCTCTATTGCTGATATCTTCTCTGGATCCACTGCTAACCCTTTAGAGCTGATAACATGGCCCAAATAACCCACACTTTCTCTTCCAAAGCTGCACTTGCTTTCCTTGGCAACCAAATGATGCCTTTTTAAGACTTCCAGAACTAATTTCAAATGTTGAGTATGAGCTTCCATGTCAGGGTTGTATATCAAAATGTCATAAAAAAAGACTAGAACAAATTTCCTTAAATACTCCTTGAATATTTCATTCATAAGACACTGAAAAGTTGCCAGAGCATTTATGAGCCCAAATGGCATCACTATGAACTCATAGTAGCCTTGATGAGTTCTAAAGGCAGTCTTGTGAACATCTTGCTCATTCACTCTTATTTTGTGATACTCCGATCTAAGATCCACTTTAGAAAAAATAGTCGCCCCATGAAGTTCATCCAATAGTTCATCTATTACTGGTATTGGAAATTTTGCTTTGATAGTTTGGGAATTTAATGCTCTATAATCCACACAACCTCCAACTCCCATCACTCTTCTTCACCAAAATAACAGGGGATGCATAAGAGCTACAACTATTTCTGATGAACCCTGATTCCAACATTTCTTTAATTTGCTTCTCAATCTCATTCTTATGATAATAGAGGTGTTTATAAGGTCGTACACACATTGGTTTAGCACCATCAACTAAAGGTATTTGGTGATCAATAATTTTGTGAGGAGGCATGCTTATTTGGGAAGAAAATACATCAAGGAATTGGTTTAGCACTAGCTGAATTTGCTTAGGAACTGTGTTGCTATTCTGCTGAGTCTCTTCTGGTATAACATTGGACTCTACACTACACATATCACTATTTCTATACTGTAGTTGGACTAGGAATGCTTGACTTGAGATTTCAACTGCCTTAGGTAATGCCTCTACCTCAATCAACTGTAACTGAGCTTCTTTCAACCCATGCAAAACCTTCTTAACACCCTAGATATGAAATTCCATAGTATAGGTGCTAAAATCCATGGTCACTCTATCCAATGACCTCAGCCAATGAACACCCAACACCATTTGTTAAGGTCCTAAAGGCAATATGAGCAGCTCAGCCTGTAGTGTAACCCCTTGAACTGAAAATTGAGCATCTGCTACCTTCCCTTCACTCACCATGACTTCTCCATTGGCTACCTTAACCTTGTATCTAGGCTCTGACAATACCTGCAACCCAGCTTTCACAGCAGTATAGAGGGTCAAGTTAATTGTGTAGATCCTGTGTCAATTAATATATTCACCCATCTTCCATTGATGAATCCCTCAACTCTCAGAGTATGAGGGTAACAAGAGGATCTTGTGAGAGCATGACAAGAAATTTTCATGGACTCCCCTCCATACACATTCTTGTAGCTACTCCTTCTTCCTCCACTGTACTGAACTCCTCTCCCTCTACTTCTTCAAACATCTCCAGAAAATAAAATTTCTGGGGCTTGCACCCACTGTTCATCACAATTGAAACAAAGTCCTTTGGACTTTTCTCTCCCTAAACTCTGGCAGTGTGAGTCTCTTTGGAACAAAGGAGGATGGAGTTTGTGCGGAATCGGTGTGCTTAGGATTGTGAGTGGAAATTGGGGTTGGAATGACCTTAGGAACAAATGGTATTTTGTTAAGTTTTCTCGTGCACTGCAACTTTTCTTCATACCCTCTAGCTAAACCCATCGCTTCATTCACTAACTTGGGCCTCTGTGCTTTGATATCCCAACGGATCTCATCCCTCAACCCACTAAGAAAAGTGCAAAGGAAGTGCCTCTCAGACCAATCTCCAACAAAGTTTGATAGACGATCAAACTCTTGTATGTACACCTCAATATCTCCCTTCTGGCTCATCTTAGTAAGAATTCCCTCATAGTCCTGGAACTCAGAAGGTCCAAACCTTGTTATGAGTTCTTCGACAAATTCCTGCCATGTAATGATATCCCTCTTATTCTGAATGTGCCTCCTATACCGCTGCGATGCCTTCCCTTTCAAATTAAGCGACGCAAACCTCAACTTCTGCGAATCTATCTCGTAGAATTCTAGGAACTGTTCAGCTCCACAAATCCATTCAGTGGGATCCCCTTCTTGAAACACAGGAAATTCCATCTTAAACGGAACCCTAGGGAAATTCAACTGCTCACTTCTTGGCTTATTAAGAGAATGATTCAAATTGGGAATTTCTACATCTCTGTTCAAATTTGGAGAAGATTGAGGAGGATTACCTAAAAGCGGATTAGAGTTGCGATTCGCTAACATCATTTCCTTTACTTGCTCTGTCAGCATTGCCACTACCAATTTTAGCTCTTGGACATCCAATTCGACCGACGTCATGCTTCCAACATCCCGAGAATCGGAATCGTCACTTGCCGGCTCTAATCCACCGTGTTAAGAGCTCCTAAAATTGGTTGTTTGGATTTCGCCATCACTCAGAAAGCTAGGGTTAGGAATGGGAGGAAATAATTGGGGACGAGGATTCTGTTAATGATTTTTTACTTGATTTCTTCTCCATCAATTTCCAGGCCTTATAAAGGCGGTTACAAACGAATCCCTTATTACACGTGCATTCTATGTAAAAAAACCTTGGGCTGAAACACACCCACCCTTTTACATTTCCTGCCACGAACACTATGAAAAAGAGTGCGCTAAGTGCGTGCAACCCTGATACAGACTCTACAGTAAAACAAACTCTACAGCACTGCTAATCTTCATACAAGAGCACCTTCAGCTATCGACTAAGCAGCTTATTCGCAACAATCACCTGTCAGCTCCTTTACAGACAAGTAGCAGTACTAAAATCGAAATAAATCATTTTACTTCAAAGAAAAATTACAAAACAATTCCCAGATAGATACTGATGGTTATTAATAGTCCAAATCCGCAAACATGCGAACCAGTGCTATGAAGGTCACTCACCTCTTCACATACTCTACAGTATATCTAGGCGCATTGTATTGTTATATATAAAAGTATTGAATCACAATGATGGGTTCAAATTCAAATTCACCAGCATCATGTTTGGTTCAAGCTCAATTCTATTAATAAAGTCTTAAGAATATTAACTGGTAAGTATATAGAATTAGCGAGAAAAGACTGGCAGTATAGTTCCAAGTTATGGTGGATCACAATATACACGAAATGGTTGACATTCATTACATTTTCACAGCTCCAAGCTCCTTTCAAATTGCAAATGCTTGGCATGTATAAAATTACATCTTTCTCATTTTTTAAACTACTAATAATCCAAATGCTTAGCTATGGTCTAGAAAACACCTTTCTCGCGGAGGCAGACTTGTTCTTGTTAACTCCGTTCTCTCTTCCATCCCTCTCTACATGATGTCTTCTTACTACCTCCCAACGTGGGTTATTAAAAAAATAGATCGTATCAGAAGGAATTTCTTCTGGTCTGGTTCGAATGCGTATAAGGTCGGCACTCACCTTTGCAACTGGAAGCTTATCTGCACTTCTAAGGCAGCTGGTGGTCTGGGGGTTCTTAATCTTAGACACCAGAATTTGGCTCTCTTAAGCAAATGGCTATGGAGATTTCTTAAAAAGGAGGAGCTACCTTGGGCACGCATGATCGCTTCCAATTGTTTTACCCAAGCCTATATGGCAGATTTTACCGCCGCTCTCCCTCGTAAATCCTCTGCATTCTGGAGAGGGGTTTGGAAAGTAGCCAACCCTTTTCAGTGTGGTTTAGTTCATCTTTGTGCTAATGGAACCAGGACTAGATTCTGGCTTGATTTTTGGTTTGGGAACATCAAACTCTCCCATGCGTTTCCTAATCTCTTCCGACTAGCATCCAACCCTGCTGCCAGGGTGGCTGATTACGTTATCATTATCAATAACCAAAAATTCGGGTCCATTCCATTCTCTATTGTTCTCCCTCTGACTCTTCAGACTGAACTGCAAGAGTTGTTTAATAGTATTAACCTTTACCACTGGTATCCATTTGAAGATTTGAAATGGAGATGGACCAGTGCTGGTAATTTCTCGGTAAAATCCTTTTATAATTTTCTGAATTTTGGGGGGACTGTCTCCCCGAGTGCCAAGGATTTATGGAGCAACTGTCCGCCACTCAAATCGAAAATCCTATCTTGGCTTGCACTGAATAATAAGCTTCTGACTGTAGATGTTCTTAATAAGATGAACCTAGCCGTTGGTCAGCTGTGTGTGTTTTGCTCAAGCCACCTTGAAGACACAGAGCACTTATTCCTTAAGTGTGCGTTTATTCAACCGCTTTGGTTGATTGCGGTCAGCACCTGGCAAGCGCAGGGTCCACCGGAAGTTTTCTCTTCATGCTGGAGGTTTCAATCCCCCAGGAAAGAGTTTCGTAATTCATGGGTTCTTTCTATTATGGCAATTATCTTGGTTATTTGGGCAGAGCGGAACAAGCGTATTTTCAAGCAGACAGCTGCTTCGATTGACAGCATTATCGATGATTTCTTATTTTATTCCAAATTTTGGTCTTCCACTTTACCTGTTGATAAAGTTGCAGCTCTGCATTTACATCGTCTAGACGATGCTTTTAATTTTCTTCGTGATAATACTTCCTTTTCTTAACCTTTTTTATTTCTCTCTTAATTTTTTTGTTCCATCTGCTTTTCAAATCTGAATTTTCGGGCGAGCCCGGAGGGTTCTCTTTGGGAGGGACAGCTATTGGGAGTTTATGAGGCGTTTCTTTAGCCTCCTTTTGTAGTCTGGCTTTCATCCCTATTTTTGCAGTACTCTGGGCTTCGCGGTATGCTCGATGGTGTTCTTTGGTTGCTTCTTTTAGCGTTGGGGGGCTCTCCTTGGGGGGCCCGATATCTGGAAGGTTTTGGTCTGGTTTTTAGCCAGCGATCTTTTGTTGCTCCAGATTGTACAGGACCCTATTTGGTTTAAGTTGTTATCTTTCTTATAGACCTGTTCTTGAGTTTGGCTGCTTTGATTGTGTTTTAACCACTGTTGTTGAGTGAGCTCTGTTTTTTGCCTGGCCTTAATTTTGGGGGTCAGTCTTGTTGTGGTGGTCGATCCTTTTGTTGAGGTGGTCGACTGGTTTGGTATTTTTTGCGGTAATTTTTTGGGGGACTGAGGTAGTTGAGCTTTGTTTGAGGAGGTGGTTTTCAAGCTTTCCCACCTTTTTTTTGGGCCCAGGTTGTTTGGGGCTGAGCTCTAAGGTGGAGCATTCTGGAGTGGTTCGGAGGTGGATGACCTCCGTTTCATCCGATGATGTATTCTCGTCGGATAGTTTGCATCGTGTTTACCAGATTACCCTTCTGGCGAGGACGTTTTGGTCCTGAGCCTTTTCTTTGGGTGTTAGTCTAGCTCCTGACCATTTTTTTCTTCTGCCTGTCTTTGTGCGCTGCTCTTGGGCTAAAATGGCTCCTGGAGGTCTCCGCTTCCTCAACTGTTGTTTGCTTAGCTTTTCGGAGTTTTCTCCCTTCTAGCGTTGTGTCGCTATAGCAGTAGTCTCCGCGGTGAACGACGGAGTTTTGCGGCGGGCTTGCTCTCTTTTCGCCTGTTCTGTCGCGAGAGGGCGTTGTTTTTCGGTTCCCTCCCTTCTTCGAAATTTTCGACAGTGAGTTTAGTTTCGACTCTCAACGCGCTAGTTTGTCCGGAGCTGGGGTTTGTTATCTTGTGTTTGCGGCTTGAGGTGGTTTTGCAGTTAGCTTGTGTGTCGTCCCTTGGATTTAGCACGAGCGGCTCTACACCCCTACCCCTTCTGCGAGGTCCGGCTCGCTGCCTGGATGTTCTCCCGCAGCTCGCAGTAATTTTGTTCTGCATCGTCCCCTAGGTGGCGTCCGGCTTTAGCTACGGCCGCCGAGCGCGATTTCATGTGTGATGGTGAGTGTTTGTCTTGTTCGCCACCCACCTCAGCGGAGGATGTGCGGCGTAGCTTCGCTAGGGAGCCAGATGGCTGTTTGTGTATAGTGCATCTTTTTTTTCTGTTTCGTTGTCCTTTTTTGTCTGGGCTCGGTTTTTTTTTTAGTTCAGCTTAGTTCTTTGTCTAGTTTCAGAGCCTTGTTTTACCGCTTGTAAAATGAGTTGTTGTATACTTCTTTGATTTCTGATATATATTATTGGCAGGCTGGTGCCGTAAGGCGCTATCCGTTTCATCAAAAAACAGCACACAACCAACAGTAGTTACTAGGAAAAATGACAAAAAGTTTTGAAGAAATAAAATATCCTGCAATCTCAGTTAAACACAAACCACAGGCAGGGATAACTTGCGCAAATTTTCTCGCAAAATTTTCTTATATAATGCTAGTAGTAGATGCCAATATCTGCAATAAAATGATTAAATAGAAGTTACAACCTGCTATTTTCTGCCTCAATTCAAAGGTGACCATATTTTTATTTAAACTTGTCCTGTTCAAGGAGATATATATTTCAGGAACAATGCAGTGGTCTCATATTTAGAAGGATTACACATGCGCACAAGTATACAAACACGGTATGCAACTGAAGGCAAAGGGAACTTCGACTAGTTACAAGAAAACGAACACCTCTACTGATGCTTCTGCCTTGAGACCATGTGCTCAGATTTCTGTAAAGAGGAGTACGGAACAGTTGTATTAAGTAAAAGAGCTAAAAAAAACTTATAAATCTAGGAAAATTATTATGATGAAGCTACTGGTCATCTATGACTAGGTAAAACTGAATTGAATTCTTGAGAGGGTTTAAACGTGTGAACTTTTATATTCAGGGCAATTCATCTACTAGAACTAGTTGTACAAAAACGCATGTTCGGACAGGATACAATCCATATAGGGGTGTTTAGTAAGATGAGAAAATTTATGACATCAAGTCAGGTAATTGGGTGGTTTTTAATTATTTTTCAAAAGATTTTGACAAAGGAATTTAAAGTAAATCTAAAAAAAAGCATGGGGAGTTCAAATTCAAACAATGGGCTTAACGTAAGCATTCCATCTGGGAAAAAATATATCAATTTGACCATTTAAGAAAATAGGATCATGAGAACAGGATTTGCCTCCAAATGGAACACCTCCCAGATTTTTTCTGACTACAAAGAACTTTGAACTCACTCTTTCTAGAAAACTTATAGTCTCTCATTGCAGCTACAAAATATATTTTTAGATGTGCTTTAAGGCTCCACATGTTTAACTATTGAACGTCGGAAGATATTCACTTAAGGATAATGTTCTGAGCTTACCAAACAACCATGCAGATCAGCAGATCAGTAGAAGTAATTATGCGAATTTATGTGCACACTGTACACTATTTTGGTTATATCTTGATTAAAATAAACATTTGACTTTCAAATAGGAAGAAAAAGAAAAGAAAATAGGCTGCAATGACAGTTAGTCACCCGAGGAGCAGGATGCACAAAGGCTAATCCAAGATAAATGACTGCACACATAGTATGGAGCAACAAGGAAAAATAGAACACAAATTTCCTTGGGTCACTAACAACATAGATAAAAGAGAGAAAAGAAAGAGTATCAAATGACTTTTTCTAATGCTAGTTTCCAAAAGCTATATTTCTGAAGTGAAGAAATTGCACTAATGAATCTTCACACGTCAAAAATATCACTAGCAGACTAAAGCACAGTCACACTACTACCTTGCTTATTTGCGCAAGTGAGAGAATTGCATGAACGAATTTCCACACCTTAATAAATATGAACAAATTTCCACACCTTAATAAATATCACAAAATTATACTTAACGATCAGCCAACCCAAGAAACTCTTTCGCCCTCAGATTTTGCATTCAAATCACTAACACAATAGACACTAAATGAGTGTTCTTTAGGTACACCAAACTAAGGCAACAGAAAGGATGACACTGAGACACATAATTCTATCTCCGCTTCTCAAAAATGTGTTCAACTAATTGTAATATAAAATGAAATTCCATGAAAAGCAAACTAAAGAGAATGACTAACCTGTTCAGTATAAGGCAGATATTTCCCATCAAATGTAACAACTACACGATCTTTCCCATCAACACCTTGAACCTTGTCAACAGAGCAGTAGAAATCTATTGCTGACATACTGAGAATAATAAAGAAGCAAACAGTTACTAAGATAGATCAATCTAAGTCAAATATTAACAGAACAAGCGTAAAACCTCATAAAGAACTTTCGATAATAGAGCATAAATTTCCAGTATTTTTATGACAATTTTCATTGGACCTCCTCCCTTTGAAACTCAGTAACATGTTTCCAGGTTTCATACAGAATAAATACACCAACTTCCAAGTCATGATGATACATTAACAATACTTGTGAGTTTCCATTTGGAACCCAAGTTCATGTTATAAACTGGAAACTGATAATTTAGTGCTTGCCAAAAATGGCTTAACTACTACCTTTGATCATCAATAATGAATTAAAGACTCTGAAATTTGGTTATATTTCTAACTTCAGTTAACTATAAGTTCACAATGAAAAGAGTAAGTAATATACACTACAAAATGTATCTGTGGAAAAGCACCGGCCCTCTGACAACCCAAAACATACCTAAATATATATATGTACTAAAGTTATAACATACTAATTCAGAGCATAAATATTTTATATTTCCACCAAGTTATGTAATGCTAGAAAAACAATAATTTTATACAAATATCTATGAGTTGATAAATTCATAACAGTTTTTGTCACAGGATTCCTCCATTATTTCATGCTTTTCAGGGACACTAATTATTATACAGGATGGTGTAAGAAAAACTTAAACATGTATTGACCCAAAAGATACAGCATACATAATACATAGAGCATCCGCCATCATGTGAGATACAAGAACTACTTACAAACGAAAATCTAGGACAGACTATTGTACATATTTTATTGTTTGGAATCTTTTAAAAGGCTCTTAATAATAAACATGAAGCAATGAGTCAAGAAGAAAATCAAATATTGTGAATTGACTTACATGCCGTCACCAAAATCTTCATTAATGATTTCCTTGATGCTCTCCCCAAAATGCATTACAGCCTCATTCAATCTGTGAAACTCAAATATATTATTACAAGGGCAATATTTTGAACTTTTAACTGTAAAAAGAGTATATCCAACACTGCTTGTAATTAATCTCTATCTATTATAAAAGCACCAATAGCTTTTTTTGAATTTGTCCAGAGCAAATCCCAGTCGTTCGTTTGTTTTTTTGATCTACTTGATCAACAGCTATTATTAATTTAGGGTTATTTATTTAGTTTTTAATATCTAAATCTAAAGTACAAAAGAAAATATATGCTAAAAGTCTAAACACCTCTTCTCCCAATTCCTTCTTCTCCGTGCCTCATTCCCAATCAAAGCAAAACCCCCAAAAAAACTCTCTTTTGTGAAACCATTTTCTTTCCTCACCATCCAAGTTGTCTCCTTCTCAATTGTTGCCTCTCAGAAGTCCGCCCGATCGATACCTCTCAAGAGTCCTCGCTCCACACAGACTCTCTTCAAGGTGATCAGAAAACCCTAGATTTTCTGAGTGCTACAGCAGGTACAATGAATCACGTTAACCTGTTCTTGCCTATGAGGCACAGATACGGGTACATGCAGTGTAATCGAAGGCGAAAGGCCCAAAGCAACTTCACTTCCCCGTAAAAAGCTTGAGGCACAACGCACAATTTGAAGCGCAAGCCTCACTAACCAAAGCGCACTATTACCTTTTGGGGTTTTTTAAATTTATAAATAAGATTATATATCATGATAACATGGATCGCCCATTAGGTGACCAATCGATAATGATCAATCTAAATGAGAGAATTTTCTCATATATATTATGAGGTCATTTGCCATATACTATAATATCATGTGTAGTAATTGTATCTTTTTCTTAATCATTGAAAGAATACTCCTACCAAAAATGATGAGCATAACTTAAACCCATGCCCTTTCATATTCTGAAGACTGAGGCTCGCGCCTCAGTGTGCCTTGCAAGGATGATGCTCAAATAGTCTAAGCGCATGCGCCTCATGCATGCCTTTGACTACACTGGGTACGTGTATCCGGTACGGTACGTATCCGGTACGCAGATATGCCGATTTCCCAACAACTAGGTGGTACGCAGATATGCCGATTTCCCAACAACTAGGATACGCATACGTTAGAATACGCTAAAATAAAATAATTTAAAATAATTAATATTATATATATACATATAAATAAAATTTGAATTCCTCATGTAGTAGACAACATACAATTGCTTTAATAAAAATATACATACCTGAATGAAATACCTTTTATCTGGTTGCTTCAAAATCATAAATATTTGTATAGCTATGTCCATCGTCATCCAATTCTTATGGATCCAATAATCAATACATCCATCCATGAAAGCACAACCAAATTTAGTTATAGATAGTAAACTAAAATATTCAATTTAAACAATGTAAGCTATTATGTTTTATATAGTTAAATAGTTAAACTATTTTTCATTGCAGATGCTAAACTTTGACTTAATCTCGTGTATTTGCTATGTATTGCATATTAGGCATAGCAGACATTATGGAGTCTACTGATTCGGAATTCGGAATTATTCAACTATTCGTGTTGGAGGGTCAATGCTAATTGCTAAATACAGAGATCTAACACTAAAGTGCAGTTCCTTGTTTTGAAGAGCTTCAACTCCGATTTTTACATATCAATCAACTTATCTATTATTACATTTACATGTATTTGTGTATAAAATAATATTGATTTCTTCTTATCATATCATCATTGTTGTTAATAATAGCAAATTGTGTGCACAACTACAATGGAAGGAGGGAGACCAACAGAAATATTCATCTTCACTCTAGCTTCCCAATTCTCTTCCCAAAATACCCTTTTCATTCTTTCTAAATTTGCTTAAAAAAAGATCTATCCTTTTTATCTAAACCCATCTCATTTTTACACAAACCCAACAAAACGAGTGATGGATACAAAGAAGAAGTAGAATACCTGTCACCTGTGAATCTGTGATGGACACTGGAGAGTGGCGAGGAAGGATTAGGGTTAGGGTTAAGGACTTAGGGTTTTGATGGAGAGGAAAGAGGAGCCGTCGAAGGATAATTAGCCAGGGTGGCGAATTGGTCAATCGGAGCTGGAATGGGTTGGGCCGGTCTTTTGGGTAGAAAAAAACGAAAAAAACCCATCGCGTATCCTGGGCGTATCCCTACCATATCCTGGACATATCACGTCGTATCCCAAGAGTATCTGATGTTTTTTTTATATTTTTTTTAAAATTAAAATGCTGGGATACGTACCGAATACGTATCCTGGACGTATCCGACGCGTATCCCACCGAGAGTATCCGTGCTTCATAGGTTCATGCACATAGATAACTAAGTTCACTTCTATTCATCATTTCATCAATCTTCTTGAGTTTTTTTTCATTTTTGGTTTTTTAAATTTTGGTAGTGCTTCTCTAAATAAGTCTATAGATTTAGATTGAGTAGGTTTGCGAAAGTCAGTAACTGATCGAGTTAAAAAGATTATCTTTCATCCTTCTCAATTTTTTATAAGAAATTAACAAAAACTGTTTGATGGGAATCCTATGAGAAGTTCATTATTGAGAGAAAAAAGTGTTGGTTTGTTATCAGATGAGTCTACCAACCACAACTGGCGGTATTCAATATGGTGTGATGATGGATGCAGAGCATGTAATTACATACAATGCTGATTTTGATGGAGATGAGATATGAACATGCATGTTCCTTAGTTCTTTGAAACTAGAGCAGAAATTTTGGAGTTGATGATGGTACTGATATGTATTATATCTCCTCAATCAAACTGGCCTATTATGGGGATTGTCCATGATACATTGTTCGAATGAAGATCAGAAAATGGCACTTCTATAGAAAAGGTTGTCTCGGTCTAACATGACTCGTTAGTATAATTTTTAAGACATGATATACATGACACTGTCATTCTTAATTTTTGCAAGATGTGTTTATTAATATTTTGAATTGGTGGGAGGACATTGACGGGAAAGTACCTGCCCCTTCCATTTCAAAGCCTAGACCTTTACAGACAAAGGCAAGTATTTATCATACCAAAACATTAAACCTTTTAAAAACTCGGCATTGCACTCAGAATCTAAGAGTGGATTTATCACCAGGCGATAACCAAGTTCGAATAGGGAAAATGGAGCTATTAACTGGCACTCTTTGCAAGAAAACACTTTTGAGCTTCCACTGGAAGTCTTATTCACTGTATTTGATATGTATGAAATATTCATTCTAATTTCTTTGTATGATTTGTTTCAAGTGCTTTCATAAGTATCAAAATATTCTCTGTTTCTTTCTTCTTAGTTTTTAGATATTGGAGATTGTGCTGACGGTTCAATAACACAAAATGAAATTGAAGAGTATATGTCAGAAACTGGGTCCACGGGGTCCACTGTAAGCATAGGATGTGAAGCAACTTTATCCTTTAGATACCCTTCCTATCTACCAATTGGATTTGTTGGCCCTATGTGCAACTACTTCAGTTCCCAATTATCCAATAAATTAATTCTATAGATTAGTTCTATAAATTTTATTAGATATTATGTTATATTTAGTCCCATATCGGAATATGTATTAGTTAGTATTTGGTTTCCTGCTACATATAGGAGATATTGTACTCAGTTATTATCAATCCAATAATTTTTTTCAATCTCTCTGTTAACCTTAACATGGTATCAGAACAGTAATTTCAAATTTCTTTCTCTCTCACTAATCCCTAACCCTAATTACACAAACCCTAGCTATCATCTCCATCATAAACAGTCGTCATCATCATCATCAACAACAGAGCAACAACAGCAAGCAACCCAACTCTCCTTCTTCCAAATTCAATAGCAAGAAACCCAACAACAGAGCAGCAGCAACAACAAAGCCTCTTCTCCCTCTTAAAAAACAGAGCAGCAACAACAACAAATCCTCTTCCTCCTACCCCTGCTGCCTCCCTCCATCAACTACTTCGAAACCCTAGCAACCTCTAAAACCCATCCACTCCAACTCCGAAACCCATTTGCTCCCGCAAACCCAATTTCTAATCTCTCCCGGAAACCCTAGCCACCTTACTCCGACGACCTCCTCACACCACATCACCAAACTCGAACTGCACTCCCACTATCTATCCTCCTAACCCAATCCCGAACTCCACTCAGCCGCCACCTACCTCTAGCCAAACCCTAGCCGCCACTCTCTTCATCCTTAACCCAAAACAACATCCAAACACAGTTTCTGTTTCAAAACCATATCCAAACCCACAATCTCTAAACTAGCCCTAGCTGTCCACGTCTCTGCGGGCACCACCCGACCCGTTCCCCAAAAAAAAAACCCAACCCAACCCAAAATCCGTTTTCTAGTTTAAAAAAATCCAAACCCTGAATATCCTCTTCCAAACCCCTACTGATGTGGGTAAATAATGTAGTGAGATCAGAGTCGTATGATCCCCTCAAAATCTGCTCATCTCTGATCATCAGACCAGAGGATCTAACGGGCCCTCTACTGGTCTAGGCCCGACAAAGAAATGGGTCAACCTGGCCCATTAAGGTTCGGTTTCTCCTTTTTCTCTACCTATAAATACCAGACCCCCTCCCCCTTTCTGCAAGTAATAAAAGATCCTCACCAAAACCCTAGCTTTCCTTTTCTTCAAGTGACTAACTAGATCGTCGGAGGGCCTGTCACCGAATCACCCCCGGTGTCTCAAGGCGTTTTGCAGGTACTCAGGGCGGCCAGCTACCAGCATCCCCCCTCTCCTGCTCTTCATCAAATCCTCACCTCAGATCCAGATATGTGGCTGAGATCTGTCTCAAATCTATTCATTCCACTATAAATAACAAAAACTCACATTTGTTACTCCCACCACTAAATCAACAACATCAGATTGGCGCCGTCTATGAGAACAGATTGACTGACTCGATCTCAGGCTCGGATTTCAGCCAGTAGTCGCCCCCTTCATGGCACCCAAAGCCAAGAGAGTGCCCACAGCAGGACGTCAAGCAGACCATCATCTTTCTCGTAGTCACGTAAACACGCAGGGGTCCCAAAGATAGAAAGCCGAAGGTCCGTCAGGACTTGGTCCGAGCGCTTCACGTTCGGTCGTCGTCGACCTTCGGTACGTCTTCAACCATCGGCCACCAGTGGAGGACCTCCGACGCCAGCTCAGGCGACCAGGGGGCGGGGCCGCTCCCTCTAGCCAGGCTCCGACCAACAACATTCACCCATCCTAGGGTCAAGAGCACATGTGCAGCCGCTCCCCAAGAAACGGGCCACCCCGAACAGTCAAGGCGAACAGGTCCCGATCACGAGGGCCGAGTTCCGAATTTTCAGAACGAGGTCCTCCAAGTCCAGCGAAGTGGCTCCCGCATCGAGCGTCAACACGACCACCCTCACTGGGAAGAAATCCAGTGCAGTGAGTCTCATAGCTCGACCCAGTCGATGAGACGGGGTGAGGCTGTCCTTCAGCACCTACAAGAAATGGAGAATCGCCTCTCCCGATCGGCGAGGGTGGGTCACAACCCACCCGAGGGGTATTATCCTAGTCGACCCTCGTTCTCCGCTAAAATTCTCGAGGCTGAGATTCTGAGGAATTTCAGGTCGCTTCAGTTCGAGACGTACAATGAAGAAGGCTGATCCTGTTGATCACATGGATGGGTTCAGAACCCTCATGATGTTTCATAGCGTCAAGGATCCTCTCCTCTGTCGCGTATTCCCAGGCACGCTACGTGGTCCAGCTCGGGAGTGGTTCTCAAAGCTCTAACTCAACTTTCTCATTCAACCAGCTCAAGGCGAGCTTCCTTGCTCACTTTGTGACCAGTCGCAAGGTAGAGAAGACGAGCACGTCCCTCCTAGACCTCAAGCAGAGGGAAAGAGAGTCCGTTCGAGACTTCATGCGAAGATTTATCGCCGAAGCTAGATCGGTCTTCTCTCTCGACACTGCCGTCGTGTTTATAGCCTTCCAGCACAATGTTCGCCATGGCCAGCTGAAGGCCTCCTTGGCGAAGAAACTACCCATCGATTTTCCCGACCTCCTCAATAGGGTCGAAAAATACAACCAATCCGAGGAGGCTCTGCACCCCGAAAGCCCAAAAGAAACCCTTGCCAAGGGGAAGAGAAAGTCACTGACACTGAGCATCCGAAGAAGACTCAGAAAGATGCATTCGGTCAGAAATGACCACCTCCTGTACCTAGCTTCGAGAGGTTCACGTCATTGACTCAGAGTGTGTCAGCCATCCCCATAAAAATTGAGGATAAGGGGATGGTCCACCATCCTCCCCGGGCGAACAACAACAAAAAGAGGGACTGGAGATTCCACTGCGTGTTCCATCGGGACCATGGGCACGAAACAGATACTTGCCACACCCTCAAAGAAGATATTGAGGCCCTCATCCAGAGAGGCTACCTAAGGGAGTTCACTCAAACTAACCTGAGGGACCAGAGGGCTTCGCCTCCTCCTCGAACGGACGACAGGCATCCAGAGAAAGAACTAGAGCCCGAAGAAGTCGGGGGCCCAACCATTCTTCACTGTGTCCACGGCGGACCGATGGGGGGGGAGTCGAGCGCCTCCCGCAAGGCCTTCATATGGGAGGTTTAACGCAATCCACAACTATCCACCCCCGAGGGATCAAGGAGTGGCGGTCTCATTCTCTAACGAGGATCTAGGAAGGCGTCCGACTCTCTCATTGCGACATCCAGTAGTCAGCCTTGGTATCATTAATCATGAGGTGTGCCACATCCTAGTTGACAATAGAAGCTCGATCAATATCCTGTTCCAAGCCGCATTCGAAAAGCTCAAACTCTCTCGCGAAAGGCTGAAGCCTGCTGGGTACACGCTCAACGGGTTTTCGGGCGTCCCTGTCCAAATTAAAGGAATCATCACTCTCGACGTAACAGCCAGAACGGTCCCTGACCATCCGAACGGAGGCAATGGACTTTATGTTGGTCGACGTCAAGGCCGCCTACAATTGCCATCCTCGGTAGACCCGACACCTATGCTCCCTCCAGGCATTGCCCCTCCGCCTATCACCTAAAGCTGAAATTTCATACCGACCGGAGGGTCGGTATCGTCCGAGGCAACCAGGAATCCGCCCGTGCATCCTATATGACTGCAGTAGGGGAGCGGGGTCTTCCCCCTCGACGCGATAGAACTCCCATCTGATAGGAGCCCGTTGCACTCGGACACGGTCGACGAATTGGGGGAAGTCCCCTTCTTCGGAGATGATAAATCTAAATGGTTCCGAATGAACCAGTCTCTCGCTCCAGATCTAAAGCTGGCCATCATTGACTGCATCCGCCAGAACTCCGACCTCTTTGCATGGACACCCTCGGACATGTCGGAGATTTCAAAGAACATCATCATGCACAAATTGAGTGTCCACCCGGGCTCGAGACCAGTCCAGCAGATGCGCCGCAAGTTTGCTCCGACCGCCAACAGGCGGTGAAGGAAGAAGTAGTCAAGCTCCTCTCGATTCGGTTTATACAAGAGGTTAACTACCCAGAGTGGTTGACAAATGTCATAATGGTGAAGAAACCGAACGAGAATTGGAGGATCTGCATAGACTTCACAGACCCCAACAAGGCATGTCCTAAATATTCGTTCCCCCTCCTGAGCATCGACACCATGATTGATGCGACCTCAAGTCACGAGCTGCTCAGCTTCATGGATACCTTTACAGGATACAACCAGATGAGAATGTTTCCTCCGGACATCGCCAAGATAGCCGTCGTTACCGACCAAGGCATGTACTGTTAGATGGTCATGCTCTTCGGCCTGAAGAACGTTGGGGCCACGTATCAAAGGCTCGTCAATCGGATCTTTAAAGAGCAGATAGGCCGGAACATAGAGGTTTATGTGGACGACATGCTCGTCAAAAGTCGCAGAGAACAAGATCATGTTAGTGATCTCGAGGAGGCTTTCGGGGTCCTACAGTCCCACAATATGAGACTCAATCCCTCCAAATGCGCCTTCAGCGTCTCCTTGGAAAAGTTTCTCGAATTCGTGGTCAGTCAGCGTGGCATTGAGGTGAACCCCGAAAAAATTCAGGTCATACCCCAATGGTCCCGCCAAAATATGTCGAGAAAGTCCAACGCCTCACGAGTCGACTGGCGGTCATCGACCATTTTCTCTCCAAGTCTGGAGAGAAGTCGCTCCCGTTCTTCAAAGCTCTCCGAGGGGGGGCAGGGGGCAGAAAGCTTCGAGTGGGGAGACCCTCAACAGTGGGCTTTCGACCAGCTGAAGTCCTATCTAGCTAACCCCCGCTCCTCAGCAAAGCAAACCCGGGCGAGTCCCTCTTTCTCTATCTGGCTACATCGAAATACGCGCTAAGCCTTGTATTGGTCAGGGAAGAGGATGGGGTCCAGAAGCACCTCTATTATATCAGCAAAGTCCTGCACGATGCTGAACTCTGATACTCTGGATGAAAAAGATCGCCTATGCACTGGTCACGACCGCTCGGAAACTCCAACCGTACTTTCAAGCACACTTCATCCAAGTCCTTACAGATCAGCCCCTCAAGCCGGTCCTCAACAAACCAGAGAATTCTGATCGCTTGGTCATATGGTCAATCGAGCTGAGCCAGCATGACATTAGCTACCAACCTCGAACAGCCATCAAAAGCCAAGTCCTCGCAGAATTCATTACAGAATATACCATTCCCGAGGCACCTAAAGCCCGATAGGACGAACCAGTGTGGGAGATCTATGTCGACGGATCATCCTGCGAAGGTGGAAGCGGGGCTGACATCATACTCAAGGGCCCCTGAGGACTTCGTCTTCCAGTACTCCTTGCGCCTCAACTTTCAGGTCTCCAATAACAAGGCGGAATACAAAGTCATGATCGTCGGACTCATGCTGGCCCACAAAGCATGGGCAAGACGAGTGAGGGCCTTCAGCAACTCGCAGCTCATGGTCAATCAAATTACCGGAAATTACGAAGCTCGAGATACCCGGATGATCCAATACTTGGCCCGTGTCAGGCAACTCTTAACAGTCTTCGAGGGCGCTACTGTTGAGCGCATCCCAAGATAGCAAAATATCCAGGCCGATGCATTGTCCAAACTCGCCTCATTATCCTTCGAGGGCCTGGATCACACTGTCCTCGTTGGGATCCTCCTCAAGCCTACCATAGGGGTCTTTTGCATCGACCCGGGCCTCCAAACGGGCACGTGGATGGATCCCTTTTGAAAGTTTTTGACAGATGGCGAATTCCCACTAGACCCGGCCGAAGCCAGGAAGACGAGAATCCGATTAGAAAGATTCACCCTGATCGATAATATACTCTTCAAGCGCTCGTACACTATGGTGGACGGGAGGCCATATCTTCAATGTCTGAGTCCCAATGAAGCCTAGTACACGCTTGAGGAGATGCACGAAGGAATTGGGAGATGTTATATGGATAGCAGGTCCCTCGCGAGAAAAGTACTCAACTACGGCTACTATTGGCCGACCATACTTCAAGACGCCCAAGATCTTGTGAAAAGGTGCGGCCCCTACCAGAGATTCTCTTCGATCAGACACTTGCCCCAAGCCAAACTCAAATCACTAGCCAGTCCAACCCTATTTGCTATGTGGGGGATGGATCTGGTCGGCCCCTTCCCGAAGGCCACAGGCCAAAGACGTTTCCCCATCATGGCCATCGACTACCTCATTAAGTGGGTCGAGGCAAAACCTTTAGCCATAATCACGTACATCAAGCCCATCAATTTTTCTGTAAAACATGTCATCTGTCGTTCGGGATCTCTCGTGTGCGACTCATTTTGCAGACAAAAGTTTCAAAAGTTCTGCGAAGACCTCAGGATCCGGCAGTGATTCTCATTAATAGCCTATCCTCAATCGAATGGTCAAGCTGAAAATGTATCAGAATGTATCAGAATGTATCAGAATCACATCGTTGACTCAGAATCTTTCACGTCCTCGTCGCTTGGCTTGGACTTCGAGCCATAACGAAAGACTTCTCAATCTCTCACGTAGACTTTGACCCCAGATAAGATATTTCTCAATCTCTCATGTCCTCGCCGCTCGGCTTGGACTTCCAGCCATAACGAGAGATTTCTCAATCTCTGACGTGGACTTAAACCCCAAACGAGAGATTACTCAATCTCTCACGTCCTCGACGCACAGCATGAACCTCGATCTAGCTACTGACTTTCACACAAGTCTATCATACTCGGCACTCGGTATGAACCTCGAGCTAGCTACTGGATTTCTCACAAACCTATCACGCTTGGCATTCGACATGAACCTCAAGCTAGCTACTGACTTTCTCACAAGCCTATCACGCTCAGCACTCGGCATGAACCTCGAGCTAGCTACTGGCTTTTTCATAACGAGAGATTTCTCAATCTCTCACGTGGATTTCGACTCCAGACGAGAGATTTCTCAATCTCGCACGTCCTCACCGCTCGGTTTGGACTTCGAGCCATAACGAGAAATTTCTCAATCTCTCACATGGACTTCGACCCCAAACAAGAGATTCCTCAATCTCTCACGTCCTCGCCGCTCTGCTTAGACTTCGAGCTATAACGAGAGATTTCTCAATCTCTCACGTGGACTTCGACCCAAACGAGAGATTCCTCAATCTCTCACGTCCTCGCTGTTCGGGGACTTCGACCCCAAACGAGAGATTCCTCAATCTCTCACGTCCTCGACGC
The DNA here is from genome assembly GCA_017893485.1 of Hemerocallis citrina. Taxonomy (NCBI): domain Eukaryota; kingdom Viridiplantae; phylum Streptophyta; class Magnoliopsida; order Asparagales; family Asphodelaceae; genus Hemerocallis; species Hemerocallis citrina. The sequence goes on from CM030359.1 coordinate 46,198,489, forward strand.
ACGGCATGAATCTCGAGTTAGCTGCTGGCTTTCTCACAAGCCTATCACGCTCAACACTCGACATGAATCTTGAGCTAGTTACTCAAGCCTATCACATTGGATGCTCGGCATGAATCTCGAGCTAGCTATTGACTTTTTCACAAGCCTATCACGCTCGACGCTCGGTATGGGTATCGAGCAAGCTACTAGCTTTCTCACAAGCCTATCATGCTCGATGCTCGGCATGGACTTCGAGTTGGCTACTGCCTTTCTTATAAGCCTATCACGCTCGGTGCTCGGCATAAAACTCAAGCTAGCTACTGGCTTTCTCACAAAGTCTATCACGCTTGACGCTCGGTATGAACCTCGAGCTAGCTACTAACTTTCTCACAAAGTCTTTCATGTTCTCGCCACTCGGCTTAGTCTTCGACCCATAATGAGAGATTTCACAGAAAAGAACCATTTTAATTTAACATTTTTATTAACTTAAGTATATTAATTGAGCATTTTTATTAATTTAGTTATTGAGCATGTATATAACAAATGCAGGAATATCTACAGAGTTAATGGTATATTAATTGTAACAGTAATTTGTCTATTTTTCATTGCAATAAATTTTATCCAATACTTGAGTTCTATAGGAAAGTGCGCAGTAGATTGCGAAAAGTTAACAATAAGTTTTTGGCAATTTCATTAACTAAAGTGAGAGTTCATGGTATAAAGGTTGCGAAAAAAAAATCATTATGCTCAAATTCTTAAGGGTTATGTTCAAAAATCATTATACTCTTTGGAATTATGGTAACTAACAACAGTGGCATCAACTTTTATTTTATATGAATGACACTTTTGTAAATAATTATGTGGTAAATAAATTTGAACTTTGAGAAAATTATGGTAACTTAAATAAATGAATGGTAAATAAATGAATGGTTTATTTAAACCTCGCTTAAAAATAAATAGTTGAGATTAGATGGTTGATTGTCTTTAAATTACACAACACAAACTCTCACAATATAGTATTACAATATAGTATTAGAGATATCGCCAAAAATAACTAAAATTTGATGATATGATAACTTATAGCACGTGCTCTGCACGTGAGACACAACATCAAAAAAAAAACATCAATAAAAACTAGTTACCGATAGACGGCAGGCTCTTGGACGAGATCAGGCCGAAAAGATCTAAACGCCGGCTGCATCATCTCGAACACGAGCTCATCCGTTAGCCCCGGAACGGAGGCTCTGAGCCGAGCCGCCGTGTCAGGCTTGAGCTGCGCCTGGCGGCGCATGAGCTGAGCCACGTAGACATTGGTGAGCCCCGTCTCGGCCGCGATTTGGCTATGGGATTTTCCCGATGCTTTCTTGGCCTCTGATAGACTGCGCAGTACCAAACTCTCTCTCTCTGTTGCCATTTTTGATTTTTCTCTCTTATCTGATCCGATAGGGAAGTATATATACGACAGAGAGAAAGGACCCAGTGAGCCTGGTGAGGATTAGAGTCCCTCTGGTTGCTGTTGAGAAAGAGCAGCCCATATGTGGATTTTGTTTGTGATAGGTCATGGGTCACACTGACGTATGGTGTGATATATAGATTTTTTTACCAAAATGGCCCTTTTTTTAAAAGTTTTTTCCAAACTGTCCTATTTTTTCTTTTTGTTCCCTAAACGACCCACTCGCTTTTTGAAAAAGCGAGTTTGGTTAAAAATAACTCGCTTTTTCAAAAAGCGAGTCTGGAACTTTTAATTTTCGAAATATTAGACTCGTTTTTTGAAAAAACGTGTTATTTTTAACCAAACTCGTTTTTTCAAAAGGGCTTGATTATTTTGGTAAATATTTTCGAAAGTGGATCAGCTTGGTAAATGCTATTAGAAAGTGGATTAGTTTGGTAAATAATTTTAGAAAGTGGGCTATTGTGGTAACAAGTTCTTTTTCGATATCACATTGTCACTTGATCTTCTTTAGACCACTATATTTGAAATCGTTTGTCAGGACTTTCTATATCACATTGTCACTTCATATTCTTTGGTCATGATTTTATAAATTTAGTAACTGTTTAGCAGGGCCGGTCCTGAGGTATTTTAGGCCCTGGGCGAAAAATAAAATTGGGGCCCTTTATTTACATGTTCGACATTTGATTATCAACTGCATTGGTCTACTTCTTCACCACCCTATTCTTAATACTGCTTCTTAGATACATTTCAACAACAAAAAAATTGCAATCTTTCAAACTAGACTCAAAATAAAATTTACTCGACTCAAATTCAATCATTAATTTATACAGATGAGCTCAAACTAAGTTATCACTTATAAGTATCTGACCTACTATTGTCATTTTTCTATTCTCAACTATATATGGATAATCAGGTTGGAGGATGATGCTGTTTTAGATATTTTATGAATATTTACCATTTAATTTATGTTAGCAATAATATATAAATATTAGCTTATAGTTTTGTACATTCTAATTTCTAAATTAATGGTTAACTTATATAACTATAATTGCGTCCAAGTTTGTATGTTTGATTTTTTAATCCGAAAAATGGCAAAATGCTTGTAATGCAACATTTCAAGAAGTGAACAAAGAGAATAATAGAATTAGATCATAACTGTAATATGAATAAAAGATTACAGTTTCTATATATGTTTGACTGTATATATGTTTGACTGTAATTAGATCATAACTGTAATATGAATTAGATCACTGCACCCATTCATTCATTCATGCTGTATATATGTTTGACTTGTTTCTATTAAACACTTTTACTGCAGACTTATAACCACAACAAAATAACAAAATAGAAGGAATATGCAAACCTAAATAGTTTGATTCCCTCAGCTGGATGAATGATCAAATTGCAAGTGATCAATTTAGAAATAACAAACTGAGATGGACTAATACATATATTTGTAAAAGATCTAAATTTCATAAAAGGATTAAGGTTAAAAAAAGACAAGGCACATAAGTGTATTATGCCTGTCACTTGAGGTGTGAAATAAAGTAACAAAGTGAGAGCGAGGATAAGAAGTGGACTGATACCTGCATCTGCTGCTCATCTGATGAGATTACAAATTCGTCAACACCAAGGAGACAGTGTGACTGAGTGCTTGGAAGTTGGAAGATAGATGTTTATATTTTTTTTTTGAAGATGAAGAGGCAGGAAGTAGAGAGAGAGAGACAAAGAGTTAAAGAGATCTCAGATGAGTCAGATCTGCTGCATGCTGCATGCTGCATTGGGCATAGGACAGACTGCATGTTGGCATGCTGCATGCCGCATTGGGTTGGAGTGTTGGACACTTGGACATCCCCATCAATTACAAAAATTTTGGGCCCCTCCCTAAACTTGGGCCCTGGGCGGTCGCCCAGCCAGACCTGGCCCAGGGCCGGCCCTGCTGTTTAGCAGTAGCAGGGGATATACATAACTTGACATTATTTCAGTATATACATAATTGGTGTGTTTTAAATTGTCGAGAATGAGCCCATAGAGACTCTCAATCCCCGGTATACACATAATTGGCTTTTGACCTATCAATCATATGCGCTGAGTTCTTGCGCCAAAAGCTCACCCTCGCTTTCTGAAAAAGCGAGGGTGGTTAAAATCTCATCTCTTTTTCATCAGCACACCTATCAACCAAAATAGTTTACCATTAGGTCACGATCTTAGAAATCAGATCCAATGGTTAACAGATATGAGCTTCGACAACAATCTTAACATTTATCCATCCAAATACTGAATTGGCATATGTTGATGCTCCTACCAATAAATCAATGGACAAATCATAAACAGAATGAACAATTCATAAACAACAATATAAACAAACGAAAGAAAAGTGATCAAGAGAGAAAATTTCTTCTTTGTTAGGAAAAAATAAACTCGGGCTTTCAAAACAAGTGCAAGAAATACAAAACAATATATTATGAGCAAACCTTAGTCTGCTGACAATATTTAGAACTAGAATACAATGTCTCATTAATTACCACGTCAGGCTTTTGTGGTCTACCATTATGTATAATAGCAACCATGAACGAAGTTACAACCATCCTTTTAATATAAGAATTTTTGGCGCAAGAACCCAGCACATATGATTGATAGGCCAAAGGCTAAGATTGATTGGGAGATCTATGGGCTCATTCTTGACAACTTAAAACACACCAATTATGTGTATACTGAAATAATGTCAAGTTATGCATATCCTCGACTACTGCTAAACTGTTGCTAAATTTATAAATATAAATAACTTTATGTATGAACATCTTCTGTCTCTCGGTGGATTTAATACTTTAAATATAAATAATATATATTAAATATATAAAGTTTATAATTAAAAAAAATTGTGAAAGTGAGAGACGGATGAACTTCATCCGTCCCTCCCTATCGCATGACCCTTTTACCCCTAAGGTGATAATCTGGTTATATGAAGGAAGGGGTAACTTGGTCATTTCCGCCATACAAAAAAAAATCATGGACCCTTTTAACCACCCTCGCTTTTTCAGAAAGCGAGTGTGAGACTTTTGGCGCAAGAACTCAGCGCATATGATTGATAGGTCAAAGGCCAATTATGTGTACCGGGGATTGAGAGTATCTATGGGCTCATTCTCGATAACTTAAAACACACCAATTATGTATATACTGAAATAAAGTCAAGTTATGTATATCCTCTGCTACTGCTAAACAGTTGCTAAATTTATAAAATCATGACCAAAGAAGATGAAGTGACAATGTGATATAGAAAGTCCTGACAAACGATTTCATATATAGTGGTCTAAAGAAGATAAAGTGACAATGTGATATAGAAAGAACTTGTTACCAAAATGACCCACTTCCTAAAATTATTTATCAAACTAATCCACTTTCTAAAAGTATTTACCAAGCTGACCCACTTTCGAAAATATTTACCAAAATAATCAAGCACGCTTTTTGAAAAGGCGAGTTTGGTTAAAAATAACTCGTTTTTTCAAAAAACGAGTCTAACATTTCGAAAATTAAAAGTTCCAGACTCGCTTTTTGAAAAAGCGAGTTATTTTTAACCAAACTCGCTTTTTCAAAAAGCGAGTGGGTCGTTTAGGGAACAAAAATAAAAAATAGGGCAGTTTGGGAAAAACTTTCAAAAAAAGGATCATTTTAGGAAAAAATTCTGATATATAGTGTGCTTGGTTGGTTGCAAGCAGCCCAGCCCTGAGTTCCCGGGGGTAGGTCTCGTTCAAGGTAAAAGGCCTAAATAATTATTTTTGATCCCTAATTTCAATATAATTTTTTTACGCGTAAAATAGGTATTTATATTTACAAGAGAAATGCAAATTTGAGGGTCCTTAAAAGTGCAAAAAAACTGAGGGTCTGAGGCAGCCGCCTCACCGGCTTCAAGGTGAGGGCCGGCCCTAGTTGCAAGCACCAAAGCAATGTAATTGCAGTTGGATTGCATGATGACAAAGTAAGGTATTTTTGTCTTCACTAGAGATTAGACTCACGAAGCGTATAATGCTCCTTAATAGGAGACAGAAGGGAATAACACATTCCTTACGAATGCCAAATGGATTGTGCCTTTTTAGCAAGACGAGCTGTGGAACAACCATCTTATAAATTGGTATCAGGGCCGCTCCTGAAGTATTTAAGCCCCAGGATTAACAATAAAATTGTGCTCTTTATAGACACGCATCTATTGATATAAATATATTAATAAAATATGATATAACGATCGTGGAACATAAAACCAATATCCCGAAAAATAAAGATTATATTGTTTTGCTTTATGACATCAAATACTTCATATTTTTCATTAAGCAAAGTGACGACAATTTTTACACCTAAAAAAGAAAAAATCAAAATAATCACATCTCATCTAAAACAATTTCTTCTTGCTTTTTTGTGAAGCAAAAATCATCAATTATATGTTCAACCTTAATATTTTTCTACATATTCTTTTCAATACATAAAATTGCTAATACAATTAACCTTTTTTGAGTCATAGTTGTTCGCAAATAAGATTTTAATAATTTTAATTTTAAAAAGCTTCCTTCCATAGATGCCACGGTCACATGTGCGGTCAATAAAATCATATAATAAACCAAAATATTTGGAAAAAAATATCCCTTTTTTTGTTGCAAACTCCATAATTTTAATTGAATTTCATGGTTTATCTGTTTTATATGCTTCACTTGATAGCATTTCCTGCAATATTTTATAATTCTGAAAGTAAATAATTCGCATCAATATCAGACATATCACCATGTTTCAAAGCAATTTCAATTTGCATACAACAATTCTTTATTTCATCATCATCCAATGAAACTAACTGTGATGCATCAAACAAAAAACCAAATATAGATTTAAAAGTTTGCATTTGTTCAAATCTACTCTTCAATTGAGAATTAGTCATATCAATTAAAACTAGAAAATAATCAGTTCTAAAATTTTCTTGAGGATATTGTTGTTCTTGTTGAATTTTAACTGCGGAATAAACTCAACAACGACGACGAGATATAAGAACTATAGAATCAAAACAAGAGAACAAAGAATAACCAAAAGCAACACACAAGAACACACGAGATTTTTATCGAGGTTCACCCAAACAATGGCTACTTTCCCGCGCAGAGGCACTCCTGCGATTTCCACTAGAAATATGAAGATTAGGTTTACAAATCTCTCAAGAACTCACCAAGGTGTAGGGTTTCTCTCTATCTCCCTCTCTCTCTTAATGACGGCTGTTAGATCTATCTTTTCTCTTGGCTTTCACATAACCCTAAAATTGTGCACAATACAATATATATAGGATTCCACAACTGTCAATCTCAGCCGCTCATCAATCAGCATCGGGACGGTCGACCGCACCATCTTGACGGTCGACCGGTCTTCTCCTTCAACTGCATGAGATTCAACAGAAAGCAGATCGGTCGACTGCGCGGTCGACCGGTCATTCTTTCAAGTTACAGAGTTGAGTCAGAGAGCGGGACGGTCGACCGGTCATCTTGCCAGGGCGGTCGGGGGGTGCGGTTGACCGCAACTCTACTGTAGCCACTTGCTACTCTTGACCTGTTGCTCCCACTTCGACTCTCCTTCCCATATATCTTCTTCAACTCATTATCATGTATTGGATCCACAAACCCCAACAATCTCCCACTTGGAGACATATACATGAAGTCTCTAACCTGTTCTTCATTTTTCCATTGGCCTAGTCTAGGCCTGTGCCTCTGCGAGTCTCCTCAACAATTAACCTGGAGACAATCCGATAGCGGTATAGCAAAACTGATATTTCTTGCTATCCACCACCTTAGTGAGCTTGTCCGGCAGATTCTTAGTACCAAGAATCTTAGTTAACTTCAACCATTTCTTCTCAACCGCCATTCTGATAAAATGATACCTCATTTGAATGTGCCGAGTTCTAGAGAGATATGCCGAGTTTTTTTGCCAAGAAAACTGCACTTTGACTGTCACCCCATAGTTCACCTATGGATTGCTTTCTGCCCAACTGTTTCATAAGCTCCGAAATCCACAACATGTCTTTCGTCGCTTCTGTAAGTGCCATATACTCTGACTCCATGTTGACTGTGCTACAACCTTTTGTAACTGCGAAGCCCAACTAACAACTATTCACCGACTGTAAATATATACCCTGTAGTACTTCTGCAACCATCATGATCGCCAAAAAAACCCGCATCTGCATAACCATGTATATGCAAAGAATCGCCCTCAAAACAAAGAGAGTGATATGAAGTACCTGCTAGATATCTAAGAATCCACCTTACTGCATCCCAATGCTGTTTACCTGGATTCTTCATGTAACGGTTAACAACTCCCACTGCTTGTGCAATGTCCGGTCTCGTAGACACCATCGCATACATCAAACTCCCAACGGCTGAGGCATAAGGAATAACAGCCATTTCCTCCATCTCCGCCTCCGTCTTAGGACACAAGTCTATTGATAACTTGAAGTGAGCAGCCAAGGGACAAGTGACTGGCCTCGCGCCATCCATATTGAATCTCTTCAACACCTTCTTCACATAGTCCGCTTAAGATAACCAAAGCTTCTTGCTACTCCTGTCTCTACTGATTTTCATGCCAAGAATTTGCTTTGCTTCACCCAAGTCCTTCATTGAAAACTCCGAAGCTAGCATCTTTTTCACTTTCTTGATCTTTTCCATACATGAACCTGCTAACAGCATGTCGTCCACATACAATGCCAAGATAACTGTATCATTGTCCTCATATCTACAAATATACACACAATAATCTGTTTCGCATCTATCGAAACATTTTCTACTCATGAAGCAATCAAACTTCAAGTACCATTACCGCGGTGCTTATTTGAGCCCATAAAGACTCTTCTTCAATCGACACACCATGTCTTCATTTCCTTTAGCTTCAAAACTTGTGGGTTGTTTCATATACAGCTCTTCTTCGACATCACCATGGAGAAATGTTGTCTTCACATCCAACTGCTCTAAGTGCAAATCTTCAACTGCCACAACACTGAGCAGAACCCTAATAGAAGCCATCTTCACAACCGGTGCAAAGATCTCACTATAGTCGACACATTCTCTTTGAGAGAATCCTTTCACAACAAGCCTGGCCTTGTCCCTCTTACTTCCATCTGCCTCATCTTTTACTCTGAAAACCCATTTGTTCATAAGAGCGCGCTTTCCTGCAGGTAACTTGGTCAACTCCCAAGTTTGGTTCTGTTCCAAGGAGTTCATCTCGTCCCTCATGGATAACTCCCACTGAATTTGAGCCTCATCCCTCAAAGCCTCCTCATGAGTCTCTGGCTTCCCGAATTCGTGTACAGAACATGCTCGTGAACAACACTAGCTGATGGATTAAATATCCTGGTTGGCCTCCTCTCTCGTGCCGATCTCCTCAACGTGGGTACCGGTTCACCGACTGGTTCAGGTTCCCTGAACTGTTCTGGCTGTACCTATTCATTTTAGATAACCTGCTCATTTTCAATAAGCTCACCATGAGCTTCCTGTGCTGCCTATGGTACCTGTACCTGCTGCTGCACTATAGGACCCCCATCACTAGGGCCGCCTTCAGAATCTGAATATGAGTCTGAGTCTGAACCCCAATCTTATTCTGAACAGGTTGTACTGTCTTGACCTGTGTGCCTGTCCTTGTATAGGACCTCTTCATTGAACACTACATTCCTGCCGCGAATGACTTTGTTATCCATAAAATTTCAAAGCCTGTAAGCATACTCATTGCCACCGTCGCCAATAAACGCACACCTCCTGGACTTAGAGTCCAACTTATTTCTTTCTTCCCTGTCAATTAGTGCATATACCATACAACCATAAACTAACAAATGCGAATAATTAACAGTTTTACCTGACCATAATTCTTCTGGAATTGCCCCATCAAGGGCACTAGACGGGCAACGGTTAATCAAGTACACTGCTGTATCAACTGTAGCGGCCCAAAGATGGACCGAAATTAGCTGACCATAGTTCTTCTGGAATGGCCCCATTAAGGGCACTAGACGGGCAATGGTTAATCAAGTACACTGCTGTATCAATTGTAGCAGCCCAAAGATGGACCGGAAGACCCGCATGAAGTCTCATGCATCTCACCCTTTCGAGTATCGTGCCGTTCATCCTTTCTGCTACATCATTCTCCTGACTGTCTTGATTCCTCTAATACCTTCCTTTGCCAAATAGTTAACAAACTCTTTGCTTGTGTACTCACCTCCATTGTCTGACTTTATTGCTTTCACCTTGCAACCCGTCTTATTCTCAACCCTGGACTTCCAAGCTCTGAATGCCTCAAATACTTCTGATTTCTCGCGAATTGCATAAACCCAAACCTTTCTAGTAGCATCATCGATGAATGTGACGAAGTATCTCTTACCACCAAAAGAGAGTTCCTGAGCTAGACCCCACACATCTGTATGTACCAACTCTAGCTTCGCAAGCTTCTTCTCACACCCACTCAACTGAAAGCTAACTATCTTCTGTTTGCCCATTACACAATTCTCACAAAAATTCATCTCAACCTTCTTCAGCCCCGGCAGAAGATCCCTATAACAAAGCTGCTTAACACCTTTTTCACCAAGGTGCCCTAACCTGACATGCCATAGAATTGAAGAGAAACTACCTACTGATGCTGTAGCAATGATATTACCTGAAACACCTCCACTGAGTAAGTACAACGTGTCACCACGCTTTCCTTTTGCCACCAACCTGGCACCTGTAGTAACCTTCCATTCTCCATACCCAAAAGTTGTTGTAAACCCTTCTTTGTCTAGTTTGCTAGTTGAGATCAAGTTTTTCTTCAAGCTCGGAATATGTCTTGTATCATACAAGACCAATTGCCCACCATTGCGAGCCTTCACTCTCACAGTGCCTCTACCCACAACTGGACATATCTGTCCATTACCAACTGAAATTGCACCAAAATCACATGTCCTGTAATCCTCAAAAACATCCCTCATGGGTGTACAATGATAAGACGCACTCGAGTCTATACACCAATCATCTTGCAAAATATTTAATCCAGCAGATAAATACAATTCATCTAGACGGGGTTCAATACTTACCACATTGGCTACCTGAGACCCTACTTGCGCTTTCTTATACTCTTCGCATTGGTCTCTCCTGTGTCCTGGCTTCTTACAGTACCAACACTCACCTTTGCGATTTCCTGTTCTTAACTTGGGCCTATGATTCCTGCTTTGTGACCTCCCTCTGTTGTTACTTCTACCACGGTTATCAACTGACAGCGCGGTATTGCTAGGATATGATACCGAAGTCTCTCCATATCTCTTCCTCCTTTTATCCTCATTCATAATGCTGCTTATAACATCCTTTAGGATAGTCGTATCAGTCATGGTGCTAGTAATAGTCTGCTCTACTGTGCCGTAACTATCGAGAAGACTGGATAGCAACAACAACGATTGTGCCCTCTCCTCAAACTTTAAACCCGACAATTCCATCTGATTGTAAACCGTACAGAAATTGTTGATGTGCTCAGCAACTGAACCCCTTTCCAACAGCTTCAAGTTAACAACTTCTTTAGATGTAAGACCTGGTTCGCTGTATTCGGCTTCTCAAACATGTCTGTCAATATCTTCATTGCCTCCTTTGCGGTTCTTGCCTTCTCAATATGAAATAGCGCATTCCTGCACAGCGACAACTGAATCTGCCCAAGCGCTTTCTGATCCAATCTATTCCAGCCTGCCAAAGCAACTGGATTGACCTCCGCCCCCTCTGGCTTCACACTAAACAACGGATCATAAAGATCCTTCTGTCGAAGATACGCAATCATTTGGATCTTCCACATTGTAAAATCAGTTCCATCGAACTCCTTGACTCTACTCTTGTTCCCCATCTCAATCAATACTACCAACCTGTAGCTCTGATACCACTTTGTTGAATTTTAACTGCAGAATAAACTCAACAACGACGACGAGATGCAAGAACTATAGAATCAAAACAAGAGAACAAAGAACAACCAAAAGCAACACACAAGAACACACAAGATTTTTATTGAGGTTCACCTAAACAATGGCTACTTCCCTGCGCAGAGGCACTCCTGTGATTTCCACTAGAAATATGAAGATTAGGTTTACAAATCTCTCAAGAACTCACCACCAAGGTGTAGGGTTTCTCTCTATCTCCCTCTCTCTCTTAATGATGCCTGTTAGATCTCTCTTTTCTCTTGACTTTCACATAACCCTAAAATCGTACACAATACAATATATATAGGATTCCACAACTTTCAATCTCAGCCGCTCATCAATCAGCATCAGGACGGTCGACCGTACCATCTTGATGGTCGACCGGTCTTCTCCTTCAACTGCACGAGATTCAACAGAGAGTGGGTCGGTTCGACTGGTCATTCCTTCAAGGTATAGAGTTGAGTCAAAGAGCGGGACGTCGACTGCGCGGTCGACCGGTCATCTTGCCTGGGCGGTCGGAAGGTGTGGTCGACCGCAACTCTGCTGTAGCCACTTTCTACTATTGACCTGTTGCTCCTACTTCGACTGTCCTTCCTATCTATCTTCTTTAACTCATTATCGTGTATTGGATCCACAAACCCCAACAGTTCTCTATCGGTATCAGGAATCTCATTAGAATGACTTGTAAAAAAAACCTACGTTTTACAGTAAATAAGAGCTCAATTTTCATTTCAAATGCAGTTTCTTTAGGTTCAATCATAGCAGAAGTAAATCCATTTTCTCTATATTTTTCAAAAAATGAAACCAATCCTTCAAATTTTTTAATTGCAATATCAAGAAGCATATCTTCAGTCTGCAATTTTTTATTCACTAAGTTTATCTTGTATAAAATTTCATGCCAAATAGCTATACTTTAAAAAAAAAAACAAAACTTAATAATTCACCTGATGCTAATTTCTCAACATCCTAACTCACTTTAGAATTATAAGAAATTTCTGCTAATTTAATTAAAGCTTGTTTCGAAATGTACTAAATAGATAAGAACACTTATGGAACCATTAATTAGCAAACATGAATTTAGAAAGTAAAAATAAAAAAATCTAAAGAGTAATGCTTTATTCATTACCAATTCTACTACCATTATCTTAACTACCTTAGGTGACACACTCCTATTGAAGAGTTCCCTCACCTACTCTTTGTTCCCCCACCTATTGGAGAGTGGCACCTAAGATAGTGAAAAGAAATGTAATGAAATTGGTAATGAGTGTAGCATTACTCAAATTTAAAACCATTAATTAGCAAATATGAATTAAACAGGTAACAAATAAATAACTATTAATTAGTAAACATGAATATAAAAAGTAAAAGAAATATTGCTCTCATTTAGATAGCTCTCATTGAGAATTAAACTTAAGACCTCCAACTTACTAAACGGTGCTCTAACCAACAGAGCTGGGAGATCTTTAGCATTCCTAATTCAAATATTAATTATTTGGAGTGTTACAAACTCATTATACTTATAAAATTTTGTGCCCCTCATCTGAATTGGCCCTGGGCGGTCACCCAGCCCGCCCTGGGTTATGGCCGGCCCTGATTGGTATATGAGCAACATTAAAGAAATGTAGTATAAAATAAATTTTTTAAAAAAGTAGGTATCGATAAAGGGCAGGGTCTTGGATGCACAACAAAATAGTAGGGAAACCAGGGCGTAACTACCCCAGCATTTGGGTAGTTGCGCCGGGGTAACCCAGGCATTTTGCAAATGCTACCGGGGTTTTTGGAAACCCCAACGTTTTAAAATGCCGGGATTTCATCTTATGAATACTCTCCGAATCCAACCCAAAATCTCACACTATTCCAAATTCCCTCTATGTCCCTCTCTCCTGCCGAAGCCCATCACTCTATCTCCAAACTTCACCCCCAAATCGTTTTCACTCCTCCCTCTCTATATTCCGCCGCACCCCCGACCGTCGTCATCCAGAGTCTCCGACGACGCCCGTCTTCTCCTCTCTCTTTCCTTCGCCGCCGCTTGTCGCTTCCCTCTCCTTCCTCTCTCTATCTCGCAGCACCCCAGCCCGTGGTCATCCGGAGTTTCCGGCAATGCCCGTCTTCCCCTCTCTCTTTACTTTGGCGCCGCCGCTTGTTGCTTCCCTCTCTCTCTCCTTCGTTCGCTTGCAAAAAGGTACCGTTTTTAACCTTAATTTCCTTTTTAATTGCTGTAGCAAGAAGATTATATGGCAGTTAAAAATCGAAGGAGTGGTCATGATGTTCGAATTGTTTGTAACTTCCCAGCTGATTTGTGTACTTTGTGTGGTGCGAGAGTGTTAGTAGATAATTAGGTTATGTTTGTGGATTGATTATACTTCATTAATTGATTTTGTGTTATAATTTATCAGTGTGCAAGCAGGAATTGGCTAGGTTGTATTAGGAGATTCTGTACTTTGTAAAGATGGTTGTGCTGGGAAAATAGTTGATGAAGATAATGTTAAAACTGAAGATGATTGTAATGATGAATACTACTGTAGTACTCTATCTGAGATTTCTGATGTACTGATGGTACCTGAGGAGAAGGTTCAATTAGTCAAGGTGATTTATCTGTTCCTGAAGTGTTTTTTGCAAAGGTTGTCATGACTTCTATAATTTTCTATAAATATGAAAACTTCAATGTCTTTATAAGCATCTCTCTTAAATATCATATCTGCTAACTTTATAGTTGATTGTGGCTCTCATCTTTCAATTTATTTTGATCTTAGTCGGTGCTGGAAAGATTCCTTCTTTTATGAGTAGAGTAGTTGTTATGGTTTCATTTATGGATATATAACGGGCTTGGTCTTTGTTTCCTTTGAGCTTGAAAGCTCATGATCTCTTACATTTTCTTAATATAAGTTTTCACTGATTGATTAAAGGTAATAAAGAAAATCAGTTTGGATCATACAGTTAGTTTAAAGATTGACATCTCATAATAAACTCTTGTTCCTTTGTTGCTTTGGATATGTTAAAAATGCATATGAAGTTCTGAATGTGTGTGAATGTGCATGCACAAAAATCCTAATTATTGTGGCTAGACTTGCGTTTCAGCTTGAAATTGTGAGGTCGAACATAACTTGTATGCAATGTATGCATTAAGAAATTCACTCATGGAATGATATTACTGACATGAGTGCCAAAGCTTGAGGAGAACAATTTCACAACATAAACTGCTAGTTTTAATTGAAGTTTTCTTTTTCTTTTTTTCTTCTTTGGCTTCAATATTTTTTTAAAAAATTAAGAGTCTTCGTTGGATAGAAAAGCTTTTGCAAACTAATGCTTTGTGGGTAGATGGATTAATTGTTGCATTTTGTTTCTATGATGGAAATCCTTCAATTTTTCTCTTTGCACACTTTAATCAGGATGACATCAGTTTAATGGAGTGTTCATAATGCCAAGTAAGTTACTTCAATTGTTTTATTTCAAATTAATAAACGGGGATACTGATCTATGTGTTAGCAGTTAATGTGCCTCACTTTTTGATTGCCTGATTAATTTGCTGAACAAGTTGTGCCCATTTTCAGGGAATTTTCAGTTACGAGTACGAATGGAAGTTATAGATAGGTTTTCCAGTGGCCCGTTGACTTTGTGTGGTATGTACATTTTGCATTAGCTAATTTTATGCAAAGCATACATGAAATTTCACCAATGGGAATTGAGCTCTATTGATCAGATATTCAGCAAACGAGACCACTCAACTGTACAAGAACTTTCATGGTGTGGTTTTGAATCATGAAGAGGAGGTTGGATCGGGGCAAAGAGGGGATATGATGACATTGGCTATGGTTGGGCAAGGGGCGAAGAGGGTGAGCAATGTTATGACTCAATCACCTTCTCAGCTTCTCATAGTCAAGATCATATAATTGCGGAGAGGAAGAGGAGGGAGAAGCTTAGTCAGAGATTCATTGCTATGTCAGCCATTGTGCATGGCCTCAAGAAGGTATGATTTTTTCTCGTTCTTTTTTAATCAATTTATTGGAAGTTAACATGTCAGGGTGGTCATATACGACTGTTTTCGTAGAATAGTGAAATATAGAAACTACATCGATATATACATTATCAGAAAGACCTTTGGAAATCTTGATACGGAAATGTACTTATTAGCTACATTTCCTGTGTTGGTTCTATGGATAAAAGTTCGATTTGTCACTTTTTTGTATAGCATGACATGAAGTTACAAACTTGAGACAAGTTGAAAATTAGAATCAGCTTTATAGGGATGAAACATGTAGTCACTGCATATCTTTAGCTGCATCTTTTACACATTTGCTCGAATTGATCAAAATGCTTATTTTGGACACTAATAGATGGACAAGGCTGCAGTTCTTGGAGATGCAATCAAATGTCTGAAACAACTCCAAGAGAAGGTGAAGACCCTTGAAGAGCATTCAGTGAAGAAGACAGTGGCATGGAAATTGAATCAAAGATTTCGGAGAAGTCCGCTCTGATCAAAATCCACTGCAGGAATAAGAAAGGAATGATAGTGGAGGCATTGAGATTGAGCGCCTCCACCACACTATACTCCATCTTAATTCAAAGATATAATCGTTGCAAATTGTTGTAGTGGGTTAGTTTCTATGCATATTTTCTGAAACCATATTCTTTTTGAATGTGTGCATCTGAATGCTGCAAAAAGCTACAATATATTTTTGTACTGGTTATATCATATAGAAATGTTTTTGAGTGATTACAATGTATATAGTAATTTTGACTGAAGTATTTAATTATTGGAATGAATTTGTATTATAAAGTACTTTTCTATTGGTTATTATGTTTGATTCATGAATTTGTGAAAGATTTTGAACTGAATTGTATGTGTTTTGGTTTGATAAAATAAACAATAACAACCCTTTAAAAAAATAAAAATAAAAATAAAATAAAATAAAATAAAATAAAAGCCTATCCCGGCGTTTTCAAACGTCGGAATAGGTTTTTTAATTAAAAAAAATAAAAAATTGAAAATTAGCCTATCTCGGCGTTTGTAAACGTCGGGATAGGCTAATAAGTAATCCTCGACGCTTGCAAACGCCGGGATAGACTTTTTCATCCCCGGTGGGAACAAGTACGGCACTTGCGGCTGCACTTTTTGAAGCGCCGGGGGGATCAACCCCGACATTTATAAACGCCATGATTGGTAAAAAACATCGGTGATATGGGTAAAAATAGAACTAAATCGGATCGTTCAAATCGGGCACGAATCTTAAAGCTCTCAGGAGCAAAACGGTAATTTCACCTATAAATGGTTCTAAAAATGGGAACTGGGTCTTTTTCAAGCCCAATAACCCAAAACGGGTCTGTCTCACTGGGTTAGGGTGACAGCCCATTATGAACAAACCCAGGACATTTAAAGAGTAATTCAAATTCATGATTATTTATAAGAGATGGCTTAAACCAAATCTTTTATCATGAAATGGTTTAAACTTTGTTTCTTATCCAAAAACACCGGGAAGTAGAGATAAATAATTATCTCGAAACTGTTTCCAAAGGCGACTATAAATACCCCTCTACGCCCACCATGAAAAAGGTAATCAGTATTTTCTCCACAAAAACTCTTTCATAATCTACTTGATTACTGACTTGAGCGTCGGAGAGTTCGTCCTCAGGAACAATCCCGGTGTTTCGAACTTTTTGCAGGTCAGCGACAAGGTTGAGAAATGGTCAACGCTGGCAAGAAGTCAGCAAGTTCGTTTTTATTGATTCTAGAAGAATTCACAAATCATATGTTTGCTCCCACACTAAAATTAGCAACAACTGATTGGCGCCGTCTATGGGAAAAAGAAAAAGCAACCCGACTATACTTCACCAGTGAAAGTATTTTTTAGCCATGCCTCCGAAGGGAAAAGGAAAGGCGGCGGCGTTCAGCTGAAGAACCACCCTCTTCCTCCACCTCCTCCACTTGAGGATATCCCCCTCAACAAGATCAACAAGTTCAGCAACCTCAACCAGAGCAGCCACCTCCCCAACAAGCTTGCCCTATTCCCAGAGTGGCTGCGTCGGGGGGCTCTCGTTAAAGTCATCAAGAACAGTATCCTCTTCATGACCATATCTCGATCCACAATCCTTCCACCGATTTGATGGCCTCACGAGGTCCTCAGGGGTCAAGAGACCTCCGTCAAATCATCGTCAACCGCCAACAAGGGATCGACCTCCGAACCCGCTTGAATGAAAGACGAGCCCATGATGAGGTCCCTCATCCAGAACTCTAGAGAAGTCAGAGGAGCCGTTCTCCCCGAAGGACGAGATCCATAAGTTTTGCCTCCCCAAGGGGGTGAAAGGGGTCTCCTCCCCGTCGACAGCGAAAGAGCCACACCACTGTGAGCCGATCACCACCCAGGGTTCGCTATGATGGAGGGACACCAGTCACCTAGGCAGAATTCCGAAACTTTAAAGATGAAATCCTGTGAGCTCTTAACATCGTCCCAAGTCACGACCGACAAGCGCACAACCCTCGCCATGCCACCATTCATGAAGGATAGTCCCGAGGATCGACTAAATCCGATCAGAGGAACGACTCGGTTCACTGTCGCCTTCGAGAGATGGAGAGGCACCCCAACAAGATCAATCTCGAAGAAGAACAACAGACCAATAAGTTCTGCCCAAGCAGACCCCCCTTTCCAAGGCCATCATGGAAGCTCCGGTCCCCGAAACCTTTAAGCCGCCTCGCTTTGAATCCTACAATGGGGAATCAGAGCTGGCCAATCATATCGAGAGTTTTAAAACTCTCATGATGATTCATCAAGCCTCGAACACGCTCCTCTGCAAGGCCTTCCCAGCAAAGTTGAGGGGACCAGCATGAGAGTGGTACTCTCGTCTATCCCTAGCCTCCATCTTCTTATTTGACCAGTTTGAGGAGCTCTTCCTCATCCACTTGGTTAGCAGTCGCCAAGCCGAGAAGATAAGTGCATCTTTACTAGCCCTCAGCCAAAGAAATGGTGAACGCCTAAGAAATTATGTTCGACGCTTTACCGCTGAAGCCCAGTCTATTGCCTCTCTCAACCAATCAGTAGCCTCTGCAGCATTCAGGCACAACGTCGATAACGCTGACCTCAAGGCGTCCCTTGCCAAGAAGCCTCCTCGGGACTTCTCGGAACTCCTACTTAGGAGTGAGAAATACATCCGAGCGGAAGAGGCTCTCAACCCCCTAAGTCGAGAGGAGTCATCTTCCGGGAACAAATGGAAGTATACAAGCGAAGAAGGGTCCCAGAAATTTTAGAAAGATGATAATGGCCAACCCCACCCAGCTCCTCGTTTTGAGAAGTTCACCCCCCTCAATGCTAGTATATCAGTAGTTCTTATGGAGGTGGATAAGGAAGGGCTACTCCACGCTCCCCCTAGAATGAATACTCCAACAAAGGGGAGGAACATAGAAAAGTGGTGTCTCTTTCATAGGGACAACGACCATGATACGGATGATTGTCGGGCTCTCAAGGAGGGGATCAAAGAACTCATACAGTGGGGACACCTAACAAGTTCGTCAGAAAGGATGGGGCCGATCCTCCACCCCGAGGAGCCAACAAGCGAACCGAAAGGCCCGCCGAGTTCCAAGACTCCGAACCTGGGGCCATCCACCACCTTATCCACGGAGGGTCTAATGGGGAGAATCAAACTCCTCCCGAAATACCTTCATCCGAGAGGTGAGTTCGGTCCAGAACTTTCCCCTGGCCAAGAACCTTGGGTCTTGGTTGCATTCTCAGAAAAAGACTTGAAAGGCGTCTGAATGCCCCACTGTGACGTGCTCGTAATTAGTCTCCACGTGGCCAACCACGAGGTGCACCGAATCCTGGTCGACAATGGAAGTTCCATCAATATCCTCTTCCTGGAAGCCTTCCAAGGCCTTAAATTTTCTCGAGATTGTCTCAAGCCTGCCGGATACACACTCCATGGGTTCTCTGGGGCTCCAGTCCTAATCGAAGGAATAATCACTCTTGTGATCGTAGGAAAAACCCCGACTACCTGGACAGAGGCAATGGACTTCATGGTCGTCGATGTGAAGGCCACTTACAATGCTATCCTGGGCCGACCAGGCTTAGCAGTACTTCATGCCGTACCCTCAGCATTTCACATGACAATGAAGTTTCCAACCTCTGCAGGAGTAGGAGAAGTCAAAGGAAAACAAGAGATAGCTCGGACGTGCTACAAACCCACAATGGGGGGCTCGGTCCTCCCACTTGAAACATTAGAGCTCCCCCAACAGAACAGTCAAGTCATTCTCGAACTAGTTAATGAACTCAAGGAGACCCCCCTCTTCAGGGAAGACAGACTTGGAATACTGAGCATCAAATGAAGTACGACGAGGGTGCCTGACACCCTCTAGTAAAAATAGTTTTTCAGTTTTCAATCAGGCCGCCACTAGGGACATGGCCAAAGCATGTAATAAAGGCTCGCACCATTGAAGCAGCCACTTAGTTTGTTTCAATAAAACTTAGCTTTTTTCTTTTGAAAATTATTGCATTGGCTTCATGTATATCTCTCTGAGTCACATCTACGACTCATTAAACGGTAAGTTTGGAGTCCAGCTTGTCCCACAGGGTTACTCCCACAACTTGTTAGGTTCAAAAGATAAGTTTGGAGTCTAACACTTGGTTCGACGTCGCTTTAGCCGCTTGTAAACAAGCAAGTGAAGAGCAGCTCACCATTCGGAATTTCTCCTATAACTCGTTGAAATCCCAAACAACAAGTTTGGAGTCCAACACTTGATTTGACGCCGCTTTAGCTGCTTGCAAACAAGCAAGTGCGGAGCAGCTCACCATTTGGAATTGCTTCTACAACTTGTTGAAATCTCCCAAACAACTAGTTTGGAGTCCAACACTTGGTTCGACACCGCTTTAGCCGCTTGTAAATAAGTAAGTGCGGGACAGCTCACTATTCGGAATTGCTCCTACAACTCGTTGAAACCCCCAAACAACAAGTTTGGAGTTCAACACTTGGTTTGATGCCGCTTTAGCCGCTTGCAAACAAGCAAGGGCAGAGCAGTTCACCATTCGAAATTGCTCCTACAACTCGGTGATACCCCAAACAACAAGTTTGGAGTCCAACACTTAGTTTGACGCCGCTTGAACAAGTAAGTGCGGAGCAGCTCACCATTCGAAATTGCTCCTACAACTCGTTGAAACCCCCAAACAACAAGGTTGGAGTGCAACTCTTGGTTCAACGCCACTTTAGCTGCTTGCAAACAAGCAAGTGCGGAGCAACTCACCATTCAGAATTGCTCCTACAACTCGTTGAAACCCCCAAAAAACAAGTTTGAAGTCCAACACTTAGTTCGATGCCTCTTTAGCTGCTTGTAAACAAGTAAGTGCAGAGCAACTTACCATTCGGAATTGCTCCTACAACTCCTTGAAACACCCCAAACAAAAATTTCGGAGTCCAACATTTGGTTCGACTCCGCTTTATCCACTTGCAAACAAGCAAGTAGGAAGTAACTCACCATTCAGAATTGCTCCTACAATTTGTTGAAATCCCAAAACAACAAGTTTGAAGTCGAACACTTGGTTCGACCCCATTTTAGCCACTTGCAAATAAGAAAGTGCGGAGCAGCTCACCATTCGGAACTGCTACAACTCGTTGAAACCCCCAAACAATAAGTTTGGAGTCCAACACCTGGTTCGACGCCACTTTAGCCACTTGCAAATAAGAAAGTGCGGAGCAGCTCACAATTCGGAATTGCTCCTACAACTCGTTGATAACTCCGAAACAACTAGTTCTAAGTTCACAATCATGGTTCGAAATTGCCCTCACAGCTTGCAAGTATGCTGTTTCGGGCCTCAAAACAACCATTCATACTACTCCCACTACTGGTTAAATTTTGCAACAAGCAAGTTCGAAGACCAGCTCTTTCCTAGGGCTATCTCCATAATTTTACTCGAACTAGGGCCTAGTTTGTCCTTGGTGTTGCTCCCTCGGCTAGACAACTGTCATCAGTGGGTTCTGCGCTTAGTTCCTCTTCCAAGCCACACCAGTAACCCCCTAACTACATGTGATGGTGCTGGAGCCCCGCTCTTTCGAAGAGCTTCTCCTGCAACCAGTTCAGCTTCAAGCATTGGATATGGTGTCAACCCCCTCATCGGGTGTAATGCCCCGATTTTCATTTATGAAAATAAATTATTTATTTATTTTGCACATAGTGTGCATGTGCAATTTACGTAATATGAAATCTTATAATTATTTTCCTTATGGATGATGAGTATATGCATAAGTATGTATATATGTTCTTTAAATTATTTTTCATAAAAGCCCTTTTCCTAAAATAAACACAAGCCCAAAAATCTAATTTATTCTATTTTGTAAAAACTAATATTTTAGCCCATCAATTTAAGCCCATGAATTGATTCTTTTAATAACAACTTGTAAGGTAACATCTTTTAAAAGATTATTTTTTTTGTATAATGTACAAGTTTTTTTTTTTATGGAGACTAGTGCATGCACGTGCATTGCACGTACACATGCATGAGCACACTTTCCTTGGCCGGTTTTTGAAGAGGTGGAGTTAGTGCATGGGTAGTTACCTAGAGTGTGGGTAGTTACTACAACTCCTACTCTCATCCTAACCCTTGATCCTATAACCATCCACTCAATCCTAGCCCTCTATCTCACCCAAAGATTTAGTATAAATACCCCTCTCACTCAATTGTCTTCCACACTAAGAACTTTATTGGAGAGAAAGTTATATTTTAAGAGAGTTGTGTGTGAGTATCTTGGAGGCCGGTCATCACTTCAGAGGATTCTCGGTGGCAAGGAGCAAGGAGGAGTCACATTATCACACTAGAAGGCTTTACGGGATTTCGATTATTTCTTCAACAAGGTGGGTGTTTCTCAGGACTTCTAATATAGAGATCATGCTAGGGCTAATATTGATTGTCATCATATTTGTGAAAAGTGGATTGATAGGGTGATCGTATATTAAAATGATTTGTGTTATACTTATTGTGGAAGATGTGAATGAATGAAAAAGAACGAAGACATTTAGAGAAATTGGAGATTACCTGTACAGTCGACCGATCATGTTGACAGTCGACTGGTACGACGAAATAAAATATATACAGTTCGAAATTCCATGAAACGATGTATTTAATGTGTGCTGTTATCTTGATTCTTCTAGCCTGCTGATTTAGAGTTAATATTTATTTCCGTAGACGAATGATGAGTAAAGACAAATGTACGGTTAGAAATTGCATTTGGATGGAAGAAATGCTAGTATTGTGAAACTTACATTTAATCGTAAACCATGTTGTGATGCTGGTAAATGGATAAGAATCGCATATTTATGTTGACATTGAACATACTGTAGTTGAATAAAATGCTGTGTGCTAATTGAAGAACAGAAGGAAGAAATATTCCTTAAATCGAAATTAGCTTTGATCAGTCGACCGAATATTGGTAGCAGTCGACTGTACTGAACATGAAAAGTTGTATAGTTGAACTATCCAGAACAGCCGACTGGTACGAATGACAGTCGACTTCCCCGTAAAGTATATTTAGATTTGAACGCTGCGAAACAGACGACTGGCCATGTGTAGCAGTTGACTCTTCCGAGCAGGATATTGAAGAACTTTATTTGGCTGAACAAGTCGACCAGATAAGCTCTAAGTCGACTGTCCAGATATCTTTTTGGCATATCAGAAATTCTATGATTTGTTTTATGATTAAGATTGCGAATCTTATGTTGAATGATTATTGGGTGTGACATTTTAGAAGAAGTAAATTCTATTTGTTTTTGCATGAATTTATACATGAAATGAAGTGAACCTTTTATTTGAAATTATGAAAGTGAAAGTTATGAACATGGAAAGAAGAAAAATCTATTGAGATTATGAAATGAACTCATGAGCTGGAAATGCTCAAACTTTTGATAATTGTGAATTGAAATTGAAACAAAGGAGTAGCTAAGTCTCCTACCAGCAATTGGAAAGAAATAAAATGATATGGAAATTTGAAAAGAAAGACCAAGGTTGGTCATGTTGAATGAATGATTAAGTCCGGTATAGTGGAGAGGCTAACTCTAGAGCTTTGATTTTTGTTCATGATTCAAATAAAATAAGGACCAGATACATAGTGTAGATGTGATGAAAGTAAGAGAAAAATACGAGTATGAGGGCCATCGGATTGGCGGTGTGAGAGTGATCCACAGGCTGCCTGCTTAATGCGTCAAGACATGGCGTGGGCACTACTCCAGAATTATCGTCCCGGTGGCGACGCTTGTGGGATGTTTGAGTGGCTATGGGTGGTGCCATTGTTCCATGGCGAGGCTGAATTGTTCATAGGTTGCCTGCTCGATGCGTCGTGTCAGTGCGTGGGATTCCCCTCCAGGCTGCCTGGACATGGGCTCGTAGATCATAGAACATCTAAGATACTTACCGTAGTTACAGTAGTAGATTAAGTCATGGCGAGAGATTGAACCCTATAAAATGAAGTGCGAATAAGGGCTTGCCCTCGGACCTATGTAGTATGGGATGCATAGAATCCGAACAAGTGCGCATTAGTGTCATATAATAATTGCATTAAGGATTAAGTGTAATCACAACACGACATCATTAAGACCTTCCCTTTAATTTGATATGTGAACAAGTTTGTGATTTGTTAAGAAATGAGAATCGTTATACTGTTTCTGGCATAGAGAGGATGGCCATGTATAATTTTCTTCGGTTGAATAAACTGACGTACCCACAGTTTTGTATGCAGGATAAGTGGCTTGATAAAAGTGAAAGGAGAACTGATGCTTACAAATTATTCATTGATGATGTACATTTATTTAAATGATGTAAATTGCTTCTGCTGTCATTACATGTAAATTACTGTGTTATATGCTTCCGCTGTAAAATGTAAAGTGTAAAATTTCATGTAACTTTGATGTGATATGGAAAGTTTCAATTCCTTGTAAAATTGTACCGAATGAGACGAAAAGATCCTGTGGAATCTCGAATTCAGTGGTATTTGGAATTCGGGGTGTTACATCGGGTCTTCTACAAATTTGCCGTGCTCAAACAGAGCTCAACTCTCCCCTAGATTTGCTCCTCAAGCCCACCTCCCAAATGGCTCTCTCCTCGAGCCCGGAGATGCTCTTCGTCCCATTCGCCTTCCGAGTGGCCTTCTTCCTAACGAGTTCAGAGCTCAACTCTTCCCTAGAGTTTCACCTCAAACTCGTCTCCTGAACGACTCTGTAACGCCCCGAATTCCAAATAGGACCGAATTCGAGATTCTACAGGATCTTTACACTTTACTTCGTACAATTTTACAAGGACATTTGAACTTTTTATCATACATCAGAGCTCTTTACAGCAGAAGATAAAAATGAAGTACAACAATGAAAATAATATACAACTTACAACATCTTTAATATTTAGATAAATCAACGGCAGCATATCAACTTTATATCTTCATAAAAATCTAACTCCTGCATAATAAACTGTGGGTACGTCAGTTACTTACAACTGACGAAATTGTTATACTCGGCCATCCTCTCTATGCCGTAAATATAACGATCTCAATACTTTAACAAACCACAAATTTGAATGCAAATAAAGTATCAAAATGTGACTACACTAAACATGTAAGTATATGCAATGCCTTAATGCCTAATGCAGATATTTTATACTAGGATGACACTAATGCATACTTGTTCGAATTCTATGCATCTCATACTACATAGGTCCGAAGGCAAGCACCTACGTACTCCACATTAAAGGGTTTGAGCCCTCGCCATGAAAGCTACCAAGTAATAAAAGCAAGGTTTAGACATTCCACGAGTACGAATCCCAGTCCCGGAGTACACCGCCCGACTATTATACAGACTCATCGTCGTGCGAACCTCCCGCAAGTGCCTCTCTAGCCCTGGTATACGTATATACACTGGAGTTCGGCAAACTATCCGCCCAACTGTGCATAGTCCCAGATTTAAAATAAAAGCTCGTCTCCATCGAAGCAACCTCAGTTCCGGAGTACACCGCCCGACTAGGTCTATAGTCCCAGAGTACACCACCCGACTATATAGAGTGCCCCACTTATGTTTGCCCAAGTTTTACTATATCTTCTCTTATGTGACTAGTTCTTAAGTTCAAGACATGAATAAATTATCATACCTAAAGTTAGTTTTACTCCCTACCGGACTTAATCACGAATACCGAGATAGCTCTGGCAAATCTCAAAAATATAACTCAAAATTTTAAATTCAACATTGCCGGTACCCGAGGCCTTACTAACCCAAAATCACAATCTTTCATGTACAAGAAACCATGGGTACTCATACCCTTCAATAATCATGTATTAACTTAATGTATTCATATCTTCAATTTATTCACAAAGTGATCAATATCTTATCTTGATACTATTCATGATTCATTTATTCATTCATAATCTTTTAGAAGCAATAATTCTTTTCATGAACATAAATTCATCCACTTTAAGTCTCTTTATCAACTTAAGCACATGTAACAAATTCATATCTCAACCCATATCAAGTATTTCATATACCAAATAAGTATAAAATTTTCTTCAAGAGAAAAATCCATTTACACAACAATATTTTACTCTTCTTTTAAAAGAAATAAATGTCACACTCTTAAAGGATTAAATTTTGTAGTTACCAATTTATTTTCTATCTCAAATCCACTTTTAATTTCTCAAACATACATGAAAAATTATGAAACTAATTTTAATAAACTCTAAATCTTTTTAGAGAAATATTAGAATTTTCCCCAAATTTTTATTGCATTTAAACTTCTCATTATGATTAAAACAAAACCAAAAATATTTGGAACCAACAGGTTTTGAACCCAACTCCCGCCGTCAGCTACAGTAAATGCCCAAAGGCCCAACCCGCTAGCCAATAAGTCCATATGGACTAGCTCGGCGTCATAAAACCGAAACGAAATTCCCAAATATCCATCTTCAGGTTCGGATTTTATTTAATGAAACAAAAATAAAAATGTGTACAACAAGTTTTGAACTCAAGATCTCTTACAAGCACAGCAATGACTTATGGTGCACCGACTAACCAACAAGTCCAAGTGCAATTTCTGATGTGAAGTTATACTAATAGGCTTTTGTTCAACCGTACTGTTATTCAATTATTTTCACAAACTCGATTGTTCATTTGATCTAATCTTTCTAATTGATTATAATTCTCTCATTCATACTGAGTTTTCTAAAAATAGTAAGTTACGAATTTTTAATTGATATCTTAGACCTTGTATCAAATTTTCAAAATATTTTTCTATCATTAATGATCATGAATTGCATTATTTCAATTTAATCAAAAGTAGCAATATGTTTCTTTTTAATCACTTTATAAGATTTTATTTGTACTCAAATAAACTTCACTACAATTCATTTCAACTACAAGAGAAGTTTCAACATACAAATTATATATTTTGACATGTACAAACATACTAGTATGATCCATGGCATAAATTCTTTTGTTTATTATTCTTCTTTCTAACTATCAAGATGGCAATTTGTTACTTAATCACAACAAAATTATTTTCATTCATGGCATACAACGTTAGCATGGATTATGTCTACATACATCACATCAAAATCAATCTATACTACTCATTTATAAATTTTAGCATGCATTCTCTACATTTAGAAATATAGAGATCATACACCTCTTACGAAGAATAAACAACCAAGATGAAGAGACAACTTCTAGCTCCAACAAGCACTTATAGTCCTTCTCCTCCTAGCAAGAGCTCTCCAATGCACAAGAACACTCTCTTTCTCTTTTTTTTTTCCTCTCTCTAAATTTGTTTATTTTAAGTGTGAAATGAGAAGAAAAACTAAGGTGTATTTATAGGACAAAGTGAGGGTCTAAATTGTAAATTTCTCCACCTAATAAATTACTCAACTCTTCATTTTCCTAACTCCCATCTCTTCATCTCCCATAACTTATGAATCATGGTATCTGATATAAGACCGAATTCATGGTATCGATAAATGAAAATAAATTCATTCTGGTGTGAAATGATACAGTCTGTATGAATTTAATTTGGGGCGTCACAATCTCTGCCCACTAACCATATATCATTATTATGGTTAATTTGATGCCTTTTAATAGTCTTTACATTTCTTTTATGCAAAAATAGATTTAACAACTAAACATCACCTCTTCCTCTCCCCCACAAACCATATTCTAACAGCAGGCCAAAAGTCTTTTGGAGTGCACACACGTGCACGTGTTGTGCACTAGTACACACACACCCACAATTTAATTATTTAAAACATAAATTATATATATATACATAACATGTACGTAAAATTAGTTTAATTAAAAATCTGTAATGTTTCATGAACAATTAAAATAAATACACACACTCTGAAATTTATTTTGAAAACAAATACGCTTAAACACGTGCACCGGAAAACACGTACTTCACACGTAAAAACATTAAAATACGAAATTCGTTTTTTATCAACAGAAAATTATTAAAATATAATCAAAAACAACATAAGAAAATATATTTATTAATTTATACATTCCGACGTAATCACTACGTACGTAAAAAATACGTGCATTACACGTATAAAAATTATTTTAATCAAAATAGGAAAAAAGGAATTTCCATTTTATAAAAATAGATTTGAATACCTAAAATAAATAATTTAAACACAGAGAAAATATTACACGTAGTGGTGGAAACACATAATCGATACGTGCATCAAAAACACGTAAAAAATAGGTAAAAATGCAGAGATTGAAATTTGATATTTTAGTTGATTTAGATAGGATAAAATATACGGAGAATGCATCAATAGTCAGAAATCACAATACGTATTGAAAAACGTTACAAATTTTACCAGTAACAGTAAAAAATACACTAACACACAAGGGCAAAATTATCATTTTCAATTTTGCGGGGTGTTACAGGATCTCTCTTAGAGCCTGGTGATGCTCTTCGCTCCGCTCACCTCCCGTGCGGCCTTCTTCCAAGAGAATTCGGAGCTCAACTCTCCCCTAGAGTTTCTCCTCAAACTCGTCTCCCGAACGGCTCTCTCCTAGTGCCTGGTGATGCTCTTCGCTCCGCTCGCCTCCCGTGCGGCCTTCTTTCAAGCGAATTCGGAGCTTAACTCTCCCTTAGAGTTTCTTCTCAAACTCGTCTACCGAACGACTCTCTCCTAGAGCCTGATGATGCTCTTCACTTCGCTCGCCTCCCGAGTGGCCTTCATCCAAGTGAATTCGGAGCACAACTCACCCCTAGAGTTGCTCCTCAAACTTGTCTCCCGAACGGCTCTCTCCTAGAGCCTGGTGATGCTCTTCGCTCCGCTCGCCTCCCGAGCGACCTTTTCTAAAAGAGTTTGGCCTAACTCGTCCAGAGACGCTCCCTAAAGCTCGCCTCCAAGAACAGACCTCCCCAACACCCAAACTCTTCTCAACTTCACGGAGGCAAAGACATTGTAGGCCTATTTCGGCCCTAAAGATGGATGATTCTTCTGCTAATTTTTGAAGAGAAATTGTAGATCATTGAGTCAGCTTCAAAACGAGGGGTCACACACTCCAATCGGACTTCTGTAGCACCGAAAAAGTTTGTTATACCGCAGTACCATGTAGATCTCTCAAAAGTGCGCCGCCAAGTCAAATAAAGTGTGATACTTTAACTTCTACAAGAAAGAAAGTTGGTCAAGTGGTTACGTCTCATCCCCCTTCTCAAAGAGCATAGGTTCAAAAGTGCACCGCACGTGTTACGCCGAGCTCCGAAAAAAGCATGTGTAGGACACGTGCTATGCCGAGCAAAGGTGCCCCCCGAACTGAAAAAAGCTGGAAAATTCTCTTCAAAATTCGTGCCAGACTGCGATCAACGTCTGAGATTCGATTAGAAGAAAAAAAGCACGTGCACCGCACGTGTTACGCCAAGCTTCGAAAAAGCACGTGTATAGCATGTACTACACCGAGAAAATGTGTCTCCAAGCTAGAAATGGCCCAAAATTTATCTCCTGATCTGTGCCAGATCGTGATCAATGACCAAGATTCGATCAAAAAACACGTGTACTGCACGTGCTACGTCGAGTAAACGTATCTCTGAGCTGGAAATGGCCAAAAATTTCTCCTCCCGATCTTGGTCAAAGGCTGAGATTCGATCAAAAGAAAAAGCAAGTGCACCGCACGAGCTATGTCGAGCTTCGAAAAAACACGTGCACCGCACGTGTTACGCCGAGCTCCGAAAAAACACGTGTACTGCACATGCATTTCCGAGCAGACGTGTTCCCGAACGAAAATGGCAAAAAAATTGCCTTCCGATCTGCACCTGATCTTGATCAACGGCCCATATTTCACCACATCATCAGCTTTGAAAAAGCACGTGTATTGCACGTGCAACGCCAAGATCTGGAAATGGAAAAAGTTCTCTCCTTCTAATCCGTGATCGATCTTGATTGACGGCTGAGATTTGCTCAAAATATATATATATATGATATGGCTAAAAATGGGGTTAAATTGGGACCGTCCAGATCGAGCACGAATCCTGAAGCATAGGGGTAAAAAAGTAATTTCACATACAGATGGATCCAAAACGGGTATTGGGCCTCCCTCTCACAGGACCAACCACCCGCGAACAGATCCGCTCCAACCGGGCATGGGTCCCGACCCGATACAAGCCCGATCCACCAAGAGAGGAGAATCAGGCCACTGATTTGATCAAATCAAATCAATAAACCTGATTGGCTCTCACCAGGGAATCAGGGGCCAACTTCCCAAAAACAGAATAAGAGGATTTTCCTCCTAACTGTTAGGCAGGAAATCAGGCCCCAAATCATTCCAAAGGCGACTATAAATACAGCCCCTCTACCACCAAGACGAGGTTAATCACTTTTTCACCACTTAAGCTCTTTCTTAATCTTTTATTGATTACTGACAAGAGCGTCGGAGGGTGCGTCGCCGGAATCAACCCCGGTGTCTCGCACTTCCCTGCAGGTTGCAGGCGGGAGCAAGAAGGCCGAGTCAGCTGTTCAGGTTTTCCTCGATCCACAAATTCTATCTGTTTACCCCCACACCGAAATCAGCGGTAACAGATTGGCGCCGTCTGTGGGAAGCACCACACGAACAGTCTCAGCCCATTCTCCGTCGTCCTCTGCAGCCATGCCGCCGAAGAAGAACAGATCCAGAGGGTCGAACCGTGGGGGCAACCCCGCCGACCCGGCAAATGAAGCTCCGGTCAATCCTATCCTTCAGTCCTGACCTCCCTCCGCTGACCCAGCAGGTCCCACCTCCTCCTCCTCCCAAGCAGCAGCCCAACAACGGTCCGTCCGGTCATAACGGTCGGAAGGAGAAGCAACCTCTCAATCCGGGCCATGTCTCGGTCCACAACGGGTCCTTGGACTCGATGGCTTCTCATCACCCTGACCTCCGCATCACACTTCTGAACCGTCAGAAAGACGACGACCTCCGTACCCATCTTGACGAGAGGCGGGCCCGAGAGGGAGCCTCCCGCCAACGTCAAGGTGAGCGGTCACCACGTCGTCGGGACGGCAGAAGGACACCGGAACGTAGAGGCCGAGCGGCGTCACCCGATCGCCGAAGGAGGAGGTCCCGTTCCCCCAGGGATCGGCGTCATCCGAGGGACCGGGAAGCGCCTGTCAGCCGAGCCGAATTCCTCCAGTTCCAGGAGACCGTTCTGCAGGCCCTCAATCTCCGACAGAACGCCCCGAATGCTCAGAGGGTTCCGACGCCCCCCAGGGATCCTAGTCCTCGGCACCGAACCCGGAGTCCTTCCCCGACTCCCAGCCGACAGCAGCGGCAACAGAGCCCTCGGCGGTCCCAGGAGTACCAGCGCCGCAGTCCACGCTCCCCTTCCTATGGAGAGGAGTCCGGGGGGTCGTACGACTACCAGCGGAGGGACGACGCCCTCATCCGCCGTATCCATGAGGTGGAAAGGCGCATCGGCCGCATGGACAGGGAGGAAGAGTCCTGAGCAGGAACCTTCCGTCCCAGCCGACCCCCCTTCTCGCGGTCGATCATGGAGGCCCACATACCGAGGAGTTTCAAACCACCGCAGTTTGAAACATACTCTGGGGAATCCGACCCGGTCGACCACGTCGAAAGCTTCAAGACCCTGATGCTGATCCACCAAGCTTCCGATGCGGTGCTCTGCAGGACCTTCCCTGCCACCCTCCGGGGGTCGGCTCGGGAATGGTATTCTAGGCTCGCCCCCTTGTCCATCTTCTCATTCGAACAGTTCGAGACACTGTTCATTACTCACTTCGTGAGTAGCCGACGAGCCGAGAAGACGAGCCTTTCCTTGCTGAACCTGCGGCAGGAGAAGCAAGAAAAGTTACGGGACTATGTGAAAAGGTTTACCGCGGAAGTCCGGTCAATTGCTTCCTTGGACCAGTCCGTGGCTACCGTGGCGTTCCAGTCGAACGTCCTTAACGCCAACCTCCGATCATCCCTGGCCAAGAAGCCCCCGCATGACTTCGCCGACCTCCTCCTGAGGTGCGAGAAGTACATCCGGGCGGAGGAGGCCGAAGCCCTTCCGAGCTTCGGGGGCACCGCCGCGGGGTCAAAGAGGAAGGCGACGGGAGAAGAAGGGTCCAAGAAAGCTCAGAAGGACATAGGCGGCCAGCGCCGCCCTCCCCCCAGGTTCGAGAAGTTCACTCCCCTCACCACTAATGTCTCTACTATCCTCATGGAGGTAGAGAAGGAGGGAATCATCCCTCCAGCCCCGAGGATGCACACTCAGGCGAAGAGGAGGAACAAAGATAAGTGGTGTCGTTACCACCGAGACCATGGGAACGACACGAACGACTGCCGAGCTCTGAGAGATGAGATCGAAGCACTCATTCGGAGGGGGCAGTTGGCCAAGTTGGTGAAAGCTAACGATCGAACAGATCGGAACTCACCTCCCCCTCGGGGGGCTAACAAGCGCTCCGTGCGGCGCGAGGAGACACCCGAGTTCGAAGAAGAACGGGTTTTGCACCTGATCCACGGAGGCCCAATGGGGGGCTCCTCTAATTCCTCCCGAAAGGCCTTCGTCCGGGAAGTCAACTCGGTCCACAGTGCCCCTCCGCCGAAGGGTCTCGGCGTCCCTGTGTCTTTCTCCGATGCCGACCTCGAAGGAGTCCGAACCCCCCATTGCGATGCCCTCGTCATCGACCTCCGCATGGCCAATTTCAAGGTGCAGAGGATTTTGGTGGACAATGGGAGTTCGGTCAACATCCTATTCCTCTCGGCCTTTCAAGGCCTGCAGCTGTCCCGGGACCGTCTTAAGCCGGCCGGTTATACTCTCCACGGGTTCATGGGGGTCCCGGTAACCGTCAAAGGGGTGATAACCCTAGACGTTACTGCGGGAAGCACCCCTACTACCCGGACCGAGCCGATGGACTTCATGGTCGTCGACGTCCCGGCAGCATACAATGTCATCCTAGGCCGTCCCGGCCTAGCCGCTCTGGAGGCTGTCCCCTCGGCATACCACTTGAAGATGAAATTCCCCACTCGCTCGGGAGTAGGGGAAGTCAGGGGAAGCCAGGAAACTGCTCGGAAGTGCTACATGACTTCCACCGGGGGACCAGTGCTCTCGCTCGAGACACTAGAGATCCCCGAGCCGAAGGCCCGTCCAACGTCCGAGCCGGCGGACGAGTTAGAAGAAGTACTCTTCTCCGACGAGGATCCGAGCCAAAAATTTCTCGTCAGCAAGTCCTTGCCGACCATGCTGTTCTCCGACTTGGTGAGGTGCATCCGGGATAACCGCGACCTATTTGCTTGGTCGGCCGCGGATATGCCCGGCATCTCTGAGGACTTGCTCGTCCACCGCCTAAGCGTCGAACCGGGGTGCAAACCGGTTCAGCAGAAGAGGCGAAAGTTTGCTCTCGAGCGACAGCAGGCAATCAAGGAGGAAGTGGATAAGCTGCTGAAGGCCAAGTTCATCCAGGAGGTAAATTATCCCGAGTGGCTGTCGAACGTCGTAATGGTCAAGAAGTCCAATGGCTCGTGGAGGATATGCATCGACTTCACCGATCTCAACAAGGCGTGTCCGAAGGATCCCTTCCCTCTCCCGAACATCGACACCCTTATCGATGCCACCTCGGGCCATGAGCTCCTCAGCTTCATGGATGCCTTCTCGGGGTACAATCAAATCCGGATGTTCCCTCCGGACATCCCGAAGACCTCCTTCGTCACCGACCAAGGCCTCTACTGCTACCGAGTAATGCCGTTCGGTTTGAAGAACGCAGGCGCCACCTACCAGCGCCTCGTCAACAAGGTTTTCCAGCATCAGATCGGTCGAAACATGGAGGTGTACGTTGATGACATGCTCGTCAAGAGCATCCGCGGCACTGACCACGTAGCCGACCTCCAGGAGGCCTTCGGCGTGTTGAGGAAGTACAACATGCGGCTAAACCCGAACAAGTGTGCGTTCGGAGTCTCCTCTGGCAAGTTCCTCGGTTTCATGGTGAGCCAGCGGGGAATTGAAGCTAACCCCGAGAAGATTAAAGCCATATTAGACATGGCCCCGCCTCGGAACGTCAAGGAGGTGCAGAAGCTCACCGGTCGGCTCGCAGCCATCGGTCGTTTCCTCTCCAAGTCAGGGGAAAAGTGCCTCCCCTTCTTCAAAGCACTCCGGGGGGCTAAAGGATTTGAATGGGGCCAAGCACAGCAAGAATCGTTCGACCAGCTGAAAGCCTATCTGGTGAACCCCCCTCTGCTCAGTAAGCCAGTCCCGGGCGAGCCTCTCTTCATCTACTTGGCCGCTTCCGAGCAGACCTTGAGCGCTGTCTTGGTAAGAGAAGAGGACCGGACCCAAAGGCCCATTTACTACGTGAGCAAGGTGCTTCGGGACGCCGAGCTCCGCTATCCGAGGATAGAGAAGATAGCCTACGCTCTGGTCGTGGCAGCAAGAAAGCTTCGGCCCCACTTCCAATCTCACTCGGTCGTCGTCCTCACCGATCAACCCCTCAAGCAAGTCCTCCACAAGCCCGAAACCTCGGGCCGGCTGACGAAGTGGTCCATAGAGCTGAGTCAGCATGACATCTCTTATCAGCCTCGGACGGCAATTAAGGCACAGGCTCTCGCTGACTTCATTGTAGAGTCCACCATCCCTGAGGTCGACCACGTCCCAAATGGGCCCCCCATTTGGACAGTCTTCGTGGACGGATCCTCTTGCAGTGAAGGAAGCGGCGCCGGCATTATCCTGAACGGACCTGACCACTTCATCCTGCAGTATGCGATCCGCATGAACTTCAAGGCCTCGAACAACGAGGCGGAGTATGAGGCTCTCATAGCTGGTCTCGGACTCGCACGAAGTGCTGGGGCGCAGCGCCTTCGGATTCACAGTGACTCCCAACTAGTCGTGAACCAGGTCTTGGGCGAATATGAGGCCAGGGACGAGCGAATGGCGAAGTACCTCGCCAAGGTCCGGGACCTCATGGGCCGCTTCGAAGAAGCCATCATCCAACGGGTCCCCCGGGAGGAGAACTCACAAGCTGACGCTCTCTCCAAGTTGGCCTCGTCTTCTCTACAAGGTCTCGAACAGACCGTACTGATTGAAGTCCTCTCTAAACCGAGCATCGAAGACGAGACACCTAGCTCGGTGGAGTCATTGCCGGTCATGCTGCAGGACAATTGGATGAAGCCACTGGTAGAATTCTTAAGGGATGGAGTTCTGCCCTCAGATCCCAAAGAAGCACGCCGAGTCAGAACTCGGGCCGAGCGCTATGTTTTGATCGAGGGCATCTTATACAAACGCTCCTTCTCTCAAATAGATGGCCGACCTTACCTAAGGTGCCTCTCTCCGGATCAGGCCGAATATGCCCTACAGGAGCTTCATGAAGGCATCGGAGGGGCGCACTCCGGATTTAGGTCTTTGGCCCGGAAAGCTTTGAACTATGGGTACTTCTGGCCGACCCTTCTTCAAGATGCCGAGCGACATGTTCGACAATGCAGCTCCTGCCAGAGACACTCCAACATCCGACGTCTCCCCCAGGCCAACCTCACCTCCCTATCGAGCCCTATCCCCTTCGCGATGTGGGGAATGGACTTACTAGGGCCTTTCCCTCCAGCTCCGGGTCAGCTCAGGTTCTTAGTCGTAGCCATCGACTACTTCTCGAAGTGGGTCGAGGCCGAGCCCCTCGCCACTATAACCGAGAACAAAGTGGTGCAGTTTTTCTGGAAGAGCATCATATGCAGATTCGGCGTCCCCCGCGTCCTCGTGACGGACAACGGGACTCAGTTCACTGGCACAGCATTCCGAGCCCTATGCGACGACCTCGTCATTCAACAGCGCTTCTCGTCCGTCTCACACCCCCAGTCGAACGGGCAGGCCGAGAATGCTAATAAGCAGATCCTCGCAGGAATCAAGAAGAGGTTGGACAAGTGCTCCAAGGGTTTGTGGGTCGACCAACTCCCTAATGTGTTGTGGAACTACCGCACCAGCAGGCGGACGCCCACCGGAGAGTCCCCTTTCAACCTTACTTATGGGGCCGAGGCCGTGATACCCCTCGAGGTCGGAATACCTTCCCCTCGGCTCATAGCCTATGACGAAGCGCAGAATGCCAGGGACCTCAGAGGAAACTTGGACCTGATAGATGAACTGAGGGAAAGGGCATCGATTCGGCAACAGAATTACAGAAGGAGGGTCGAGCTAGCGTACAACAAGAAGGTCCGACCCGCCAACCTTAAGCAAGGAGATTTGGTATTGAGAAAGCTAGCCATATCCCTCCCCAGTCAGAGGAGCAAGCTAGCTCCGAACTGGGAAGGGCCGTATCGGATCACAAAAGTTGTTCGGCCTGGAGCATACCGACTTGAAGACATGGATGGCAAAGAGCTTCCGAGGACCTGGAATGCCGACCACCTCCTGAAATACCAAGAGAGCGCTCCGGCGCCTCTCTAAGTAATCCGAGGTGTCGAACCATTCCTCTCCTCTAACTTGTAACCTGTCCCATGAATTGTACTATGTAAAACGGTTCGCCGTCAAATATCAATAAAGAAAAGTTCTATCATGTTTGTGAATTTGCATGTTTCTCTCCCCTCTTATTTAAACCAATGGTTCGGAGTCCAACACTCGGCTCGACTCTACCTCCTCGGCTCGTCTAAGGACGAACCAGGGGTAGATCGCCGTTCGGAATTGCTCCTACAGCCGTTGAACTATACCGATGGTTCGGAGTCCAATACTCGGCTCGACTTTACCTCCTCGGCTCGTCTCTGGACGAACCAGCGGTAGATCGCCGTTCGGAATTGCTCCCACAGCCGTCGAACTATACCGATGGTTCGGAGTCCAACACTCGGCTCGACTTTACCTCCTCGGCTCGTCTCCGGACGAACCAGGGGTAGATCGCCGTTCGGAATTGCTCCCACAGCCGTTGAACTATACCGATGGTTCGGAGTCCAACACTCGGCTCGACTTTACCTCCTCGGCTCGTCTCCGGACGAACTAGGGGTAGATCGCCGTTCGGAATTGCTCCCACAGCCGTTGAACTATGCCGATGGTTCGGAGTCCAACACTCGGCTCGACTTCACCTCCTCGGCTCGTCTCCGGACGAGCCAGGGGTAGATCGCCGTTCGGAATTGCTCCCACACCCGTCGAGCTCCAGCGATGGTCCCGGGGTCCAACACTTGGTTCCTAGTCCATCTAAAACACTCCGGTAGGTCGATGCCGGACCTTCGTTCGAACACAAAAGTCCGAACTCTCCTAACTACTAGCCGAAGACCGAAAACCCACAAATTCGGTCGGCTTCCGAGCAAGTGGCTTCCCGAGCGTGTAAACGGGGAAAACACACTTTCCCCTCAACTTTCGTACGTGATCTCGATCAGACGGCTCAGATCAAGCCACCTGCGCAAAACGACAAGATAACGTTTTCTTGGGAACTGAGCCGCCTCGAGATTCGTGCCTACGTTCGACGGCTCAGATCTCGCCACCTACTCTAAGCGACAAAATAACGCTTTCTTGGGTACAGAGCCGTGCCGTACCGTGTCAGATCCACTAAATGACAAAGAGCCGCGCCCCTGGAGACCCATTCGGCTAAACAGACGCTCTCGGTTCAAAGATCTCGGCACGATCGATACGGTTATAAGCAAAGACAAACATGCAAAGCAACGAAAGGGAATTTTATTAATTGTCGGCGCATAATACAAAACATTCCATTACAAAGTGGCGGCAAACAAAACACACAATGCCCGACCCACTACACTTGTCTCTCATATAAAAACATCCTCACTAAACTGTTCGTCCTCCTCGGCTGACAGCTCCTCCTTCTCCCCCCGGAGCCTCGCCATCACACCACGCAGATGCCCCATCTCTGAGAGCAGGTCATCCCGCTCGGCGACGATCTTCGACTGAATGTGCCGAATGCTTTTGACCCGAAGAGCATTGCTGAATGCGGTCTGCGAGTCTTCATCCTCCCCTGCGAGGCTCAGCTCGACGATCTTATTCTCCAAGCGTTGGATCTCGGCTTCCCGAGACTGAGGACCAACGAAAGGTGGTCCCACTCACTCTCGGCTCGGCGTAACTTCATATCGGCGCTCCTAGGGCTCAGAACCACTGTTCCAGAGGTGGCCTCGGATTCAGAGTCATCATTCGAACGCTCGGAGTCCGAGCCATGGATCGTCACAACGAGCTGAAAAGAAGAGAAAACGAATAACACAGTTTCAATACACTGCCGGAGTCTAACACTTGAAAATTTTTCAGAACTATTTGCATTCAGACATGATAGTGTTACAGACGGTCGGTCGACCCTACAGCTAAGTTGTTACAACGGTCAACAAAAATAGGGAAACGACAGAATCAGAGCCTCTTCGGAAGGGGAATGCTTCGGTTTAGGGAAACACGAGGACGGCGAGGTCTACCCTCCGAACCCGACCCTAAACCAACGAAGCGCGACCCCCCTTCGCTACTAGCTCTAACTGCGACGACAGCCGAAGCCCCGCTCGACGAGGCGGCCGCACTGCTCTGAGCGTCGGCTGGACTCCGCCTGGTCAACGGCGAGCGCATCGCAAGTTCGTGAAACGTAACCCCCCTCTCGCTTTCTTCGCGAGTGCACGAAGTGCTGCGAACGTTAGCCCTGACCGGTGCCGGCTTGAGCGACGCGATCTCTTCCTCCAGTTCGATAATCCTATCCCTCAAGACGTCGTCCTTCGCCAACTTCTTCGGTCGCGGGGCCGTCAACGAGCCCGAGGCATTGGCGTTATCAGTCGCGAGCCGTCGGTAATGGGTGACTTCAATCCCCCTATCTATTGTGATCCTTCTAAGCCTGTCAACTTCGGCCGATAGCCTCTTGCGCTCGGTCGACGCTTTCTCCAGTTCGGAAGCCAGCTTCTCCCACTCCGCCGAACGCTCTTTTTCCGCTAGCTCCAAGTATTGGACCTCGGCCAAAAGGTCGTCATTCTTCTGCTCGGCGGCAGTAAGCTCCCTACGGAGGTTCTCAACTTTGCCTTCGGGATAGGGGGCTGAAGAGCACTTCCGGTACTGGTACAGCTCGCGACCATACCTCCGCAGAGCCGCCTTCGTATCCTCCAGCCTGCCGAGCAGGAGATATCGCTTATACCGGCTCTGAGAGAGCTCGTCCTTCGTTTTCACCAGCTCCTGCCGAAGGTATTCAGCCTCCGTGATCGGACCGAATCTCACCTGAAATGCAGAGATAAATCCGAGGCCCAACACTTGGAGAAAGCTACGCCAAAACAAACACTAAGTCCGAGACTCAACACTTGGACAAATTTTGGCCAAACAAAACATTTTTTCATTCAAAGATTCGAAGAGTTTTACAACAGCGGTGGCCAGTCCGCAGTTAGGCTTACAAAAACAAAAAAAAAGAGAGAAAAGAAGACAACCGAGTCAGGGGTCGACCTTTTTGTCGTTCGGGTCCGTCGACCCCTCGGCCTTGTCCTTGCCCTCGCCTCCGCCACCTCCTTCGCTCCAGCTCTCCTCCTCAGAGTCGTCCTCCTTCTCCTCCTCGGTCGCGGCCTTCCACGGGTCCTCGACGGGTTCCGTCTCCCCCTCGGGGCCGATCAACCCCTCGGGGACAACCTCCTCCCCTTCCACGAGGTCATAGAAGTTGTAGGAGGACGTGTCGAAGCCCGGGTTCTTGGCGACCACATGTTGCAGGGCACGGCCGTAGGCATCCAGCATGTTCTGGATCATGTGCATCGCGGCCTCCTCCTGCACAGCTTTCTTCACCCTCTTCACCTTCCTGAGGTGTTTTGCCTTGATCTTCTCGGCCCTCTTCCGAGCGTCCTCCACCTCCGACCGAGCCTTGGCCAGCTCCTCCCTCAGGTCGGCAGCCTCCTTCACCGACGCCTCGAGCTTGGCCGCCGAATCCTTCAGCTCGGAGACCTCCTTCTCCGAGGTCTCGAGCTTGGCCGCCGTATCCTTTGACAGCTGAATAGCATCGGCCAGCTGCTTCTCCAGCCCCTCCACTTCGGTGGCCCTCTTCGTCGAAAGAAGCAACTCGGAATCGAGCCGCTTCGCGACCTTGACGTGTTCCGCCCTCTCCTTCTCCTTCTCCTGATCCTTCCTCGCCATCTCCTCGAGCAGGAAATTAAAGTGGCAGATGGTCTGAAAGAGAACAACAGAGTTACAATCCGAATCCAAGAAATTCCCGGGCGATCTAAGGAAGAAATTCAGATGAAGAAGAAAGCAGCCTACTTACCGACATGGTATCCCGGGCGATCTGCATCACGGCGTCCCCTGCCATCCCGGCCTTCAGGGTCGCTCGATCCTTCGGGGTCGGCAAGTGCCTTATCGCCTCCATGCAGATGTTCCCGTCGCCCAGGAAACCATCAGCGTTCATCACCTGCCAGTCGGGGACGAAGATCTGCTTGTGACGCTCGGTCAAGATCTTCTCTGCCTCGGCAGTGAGGGGCGGAACTTGCATGGACAGCGCATCCTTCACCCCGAACACGTCGCTCGACGAACCCGGAGCGTCCGTCCCCGGGGTCGGCACAGGTGCATCCGAGGTAGGGGGATCGGAGACAATAGCCTCCCCCAGCTCGGGGACCACGACCTTCGTCAGAGAGATGAGGACCTCAATCTCCCCCTCCTTGAGGACCGCGACCTTCGGTTGGTCGGCAGTCTTTGCGACCGAGGGCTTCTTCGAAGCCCGGCTGTCCTGAGGCGCTGCCGACGGCCTCTTCTTCTTCTCCTGCTCTGCCCGGCCCTTCGCCACCAGAGCCTTGTAATCAAGCTTCATTGTCTCTGCAAAAGCCGGATGGAAAAACTTAGAAAATTTTTCATGAACTTTAAACAAGGAGTATAAATACCAGAAGCATACGAGGGTCGATCGGACTGAGACCCCCACGGAACAGATGCTCCTCCGTAATATCCTTCCAGCTTAGCGCTGGCAGGGCGAGAAGCTTCCTCTGGACCTCAGCCTCCTCAGCATTCAGCGGGACGTCCTTCTTTGTACGCTTGGGCAGGCCGTCCTTCGCCCAAACTGTCGGTATCACCCACGGCGTCAGATTTCGGACGAGGAAGTATTTATCCTTCCAATGTTTGATCGAGTCCGGGTTCTCGATCAACTTAACTCCCGTCCGAGGAGAAAGGAAAAACCTCTGCTCATCACGCCTCGGCTGGCAAGGTCGGAAAAGACTCCGAAAGAGGAACATAGTCGGCTTGGCGTCGATCTCTTGACATCGGAGGAGAAACGCCACGACATGCCTCCAAGTGTTCGGCATCAGTTGGGCAGGACTCAGACCGTACCAGACCAAGACTTCGACCACGAACGGGTGTAGGGGAAAGCGGAGCCCGGCGATGAGGGAATCGACCGGGAAGACACATATGTCCGGCGAGGACTTTGTGATGGCTCGGAACCCCGGCCCAGGAAGAAGCAGCGCATACTCAAGCGGGATCCGGAAACCCTCTCGGATCATGCGGAGATCAGCCTCGGTGAGAGTCGAGATCCTGTGGTCGACCTCGGACAGCTCCCTAGGCTCGTTCTCCTCCACCAGTTTTGTCGTACCTTGAGTGACCCTCTCCAAGGCATCCTCGGCGTAGTCCCGAACGCCTCCCACACTCGATACGGCGATGAGCTGCCGACCGAACGCCCCCGCTCTCTTCGGTGTCTCCACTATTGTGATCACGGCTTCCCCTTTCGGGACTCCGCCGCGACTTCCTCGGGCACTTCGGCCACTTCACCCTCTTTATCCGGACGTACAACGTCTTGCTCGCTCGGCTCCATTACTCCCTTCCCTTTATCCCCTCGGCCAACGGCTTGCTCCGAGGCGGGGGTCTCAGCCGAAATCTTAACCATGTTTTTCTAAAAAGAGAAGGGAAAGAAACTGACCTTGAAGTGACAAATGCGGTCGGAAAGTTCGCCGGAACTGAGAACGCTACCGCGACAGCTAGCAACGTCACCAAGGGAGCTAAAAACTGCGAAGCAAGTAAAAACGGAAGAGAGAGAGTAAAAGTGAAAAGTGAAGACTTGGTCTTGGGGGGGTGAAGATTTATAGTAAAATTGGAACGTCCCTTGGACTTCCAATGAAACTTCGCGACTTTTGGGCTACTCTCGAAACGTCACGAAGGCCCATCACCACTACTCCTCTCACCAAGACAACTGGCTCGGCCCCGAGGGATCCAAATCCGAGCTACGAGCGATCCAAACACGCCGACAGCAGTGTCCGGTCGGAATCCGAGCAAGTGCCTTCCCGAGCTAGTAAACGGGGAAAACTCACTTTCCCCTCAACTTTCGCGCCCGATCTCGATCAGACGGCTCAGATCTCGCCGAGAGCACTAGACGACAAGATAGTGTTTTCTTGGGAGCTGCGCCCGTCTTGAGATGCGCGCCATCATCCAGCGGCTCCAGATGCGCCACGTCGCTCGGACGATTGGACCCTCGGACGCCTCACCTATGCCTAGAGGAACCTGGAAAAATTTTGATTCAGTTTTGAGGCGCCGCCTTCGGCGAACACCCCCAGGTCCCGTGCATCAGTCGGTATTCCGCCGACCACGAGCCCCGGTCGGGAACAGATAGGCACTCCCCCCATCTCTAAGTTCCCCGGGCTGACATCCATCAGAAGCCATCAGCCCGGAAGGAAGACAGAGATGAGAGGGGACCCATCAACACTCAGAAACCAGGAGAAACACACCGTTCTGAGCTTGTTGTTTACAACTGGAAGGCGCGGCTTGTCAGAGGACACCGACCGCAGCGCCTTCACAGTTGCAAACAACGGGCTCGGACGATCCAGAAGCCCGAGCTGCAACTCATGATAGAGAAGCGCGCCATCCCGAGCTAGCTGGTTGCAACTGGAAGGATCAGTTTGTCAGAGGACTCTGACAGCGGCGCCTTCACAGTTGCAACAAACGGACTCGGATGGCCCGGAGACCGGCATCGGACATGGATCGTCATTCTCCCACCAAGACCTCCGCCTACTTCAGCACTCACTTCGGAGCAACCAAAGAAGGCAGAAGATCTTGGTGAGAGAACGACCACCCGTCCTCCCGAGACAGCCCATCCCTCGGATCCGGACTATGGTCGTCACCACTCTTGCCTTATTCTCCCCCGCTCCTGACATCCACTTAGGGACCGTCCGGAACGGGAGAAGATAAAGGTAAGAGAGCAACCACCCGTCCTTCTGAGATAACTCATCCCCCGGTTTCGGACTACGGTCGTCACCACTACTACCTCGTTCCCCCTCGCTCCTGACATCCACTTGGGGGCCATCAGGAACAAAGGGAAAACCAGGCAGAAGAGCGACCACCTCTCCGAACTTCAAGAGAGAAGCTACCCAAGGCAGATGCCTCCGAGGTCTGGAACTCAATTTGGTTGTGACTAAAATGACAAAGGGAGTGGAGTACTTATAGCCTGCCTCCTAGAACCAGCCATTATGACCCTCGGAAATCGAAGCGCCACGTTTTAATGAAGGGAATTACTGATCCTCGGAAGTTGAAACACCACGCATTAATTAAAGGAATTATCCTTAATGACATCGGGAAGGCGAAACGCCACACAAGTCACGAAGCGCCATTTACACCATTGGGAACAGAGCCATCTCAGATTGCCAAAAACCACAGGCCCTCGGTCGGCGGCCGAGCAAGTGCCTTTCCGAGCACGTAAACGGGGAAAACTCACTTTCCTCTCAACTTTCGCGTCTGATCTCAATCAGACGGCCCAGATCTCGCCGAGAGCACTAAAAGACAAGATAGTGTTTTCTTGGGAACTGCGCCCGTCTCGAGATGCGTGCCGACATCCATCAACTCAGATAATGCCACGTCGCTCGGCCTGC
Source organism: Hemerocallis citrina (assembly GCA_017893485.1). Lineage (NCBI taxonomy): Eukaryota > Viridiplantae > Streptophyta > Magnoliopsida > Asparagales > Asphodelaceae > Hemerocallis > Hemerocallis citrina. The sequence continues at coordinate 46,242,010 of CM030359.1, forward strand.
CGAACACCAATGCCTTCGGTCGGCATCCGAGCAAGTGCCTTCCCGAGCTGGTAAATGGAGGAAAAAAGACACCGAGCTACGTGGACTGCCGGATCTCTCAGAAATCCGCGCTCCAAATGATGAACAGCCCAGATTGCGCCACGTGCGCTAAAAGACAAGATAGTATTTTTTTGGGAACTGCGCCCGTCTCGAGATGCGCGCCACCATCCGATGGCTCAGATTGCGCCACGTCGCTCGGAACGCCGAACCCCCTAGTCTCCGGTCGGCAGCCGAGCAAGTGCCTTTCCGAACTCGAAAATGGAGAAAAACGCTGCCGAGCTACAACAGCCGTCAGATTCTTCCGAAATTTGTGCTCGCCCATGATCAACGGCTCAGATCAAGCCACGCCATTAATCGGTATTTAAATCATTTTTTATTTATTTTAATCGTTTTATTTGTTTAAAATTTGCGAAAAAATTGCTAAAAATTCGGGAAAATTAGCTAAAAATTCTGGGAAATGATTGAAAATTCGGGGACACGCTTTCGGACCCCGGAGCGAACAATTATTACCCCGAATACACCGCTAAAGTCCCCGAACGATTAGCAAACACATCGCAGAATTAAACAAATACTTCGAAAATAGTAGATAAAAGACTATCAGATACCCGACTCAGCTCAAGAGCAGCTCACAGCATCAAAAATTACCTCATTACCCCCTTTCTAGATTCGAAATTCCACATTTGGACTCCGATACAACTCCACCAGCCACTGAGACAGCTGAACTACTCCTCAAAGTCTGATCACGCTCAGCCTTTAGGAGTGGGGGGCTCGTGATATGGCTAAAAATGGGGTTAAATCGGGACCGTCCAGATCGAGCACGAATCCTGAAGCATGGGGGTAAAAAAGTAATTTCACATACAGATGGATCCAAAACGGGTATTGGGCCTCCCTCTCACAAGACCAACCACCCGCGAACAGATCCGCTCCAACCGGGCATGGGTCCCGACCCGATACAAGCCCGATCCACCAAGAGAGGAGAATCAGGCCACTGATTTGATCAAATCAAATCAATAAACCTGATTGGCTCTCACCAGGGAATCAGGGGCCAACTTCCCAAAAACAGAATAAGAGGATTTTCCTCCTAACTGTTAGGCAGGAAATCAGGCCCCAAATCATTCCAAAGGCGACTATAAATACAGCCCCTCTACCACCAAGACGAGGTTAATCACTTTTTCACCACTTAAGCTCTTTCTTAATCTTTTATTGATTACTGACAAGAGCGTCGGAGGGTGCGTCGCCGGAATCAACCCCGGTGTCTCGCACTTCCCTGCAGGTTGCGGCGGGAGCAAGAAGGCCGAGTCAGCTGTTCAGGTTTTCCTCGGATCCACAAATTCTATCTGTTTACTCCCACACCGAAATCAGCGGTAACAATATATATATATATATATATATATATATATATATATATATATATATATATATATATATAAAGGTCAACGGTCAACGTTGACCGAGTCAACAGTCAAACGTTGATCGCCATGTGTCGACCATCTGAAGCATCCCTGAAGTTCAGTGGCGCACGCCGAGAAAAGCTGCCCCAGATCGTGAAATGAGAGAAAAATCTGCCTCCCGATCTGTGCTCGATCGTGATCAACGGTTATGATTAAATCAAGTCAACGGTCAACATTGACCAGTGGTTAATGCCACGTGTCAGCACGCTGAACCATCGTGATTGATCAGTGGTGCGTGCCGAACAAAGATGCCCCCAATCGTGAAATGAGAGAAAAATCTGCCTCCCGATTCGTGCTAGATCAGGATCAGTGTCCCAGATCTCGCCACGTCGCCTGATTCCCCTCTCTCCTCAGCGCATCAACGGGCCTGCTCAATCTTAATCGACGCCCTATATCGAGCCTCGTCGCATCCTAATCAGATCCTCTCATCATGGCCGCTCGATCTCATCAGTGGGTGAGCTCGTTGGTGATCAACGGCTTAGATTGAGCCATGTCGCCCCTTCTCTTCTCAGATGCATCAGCGCGCGAGCCTGATGGTGATCAACGGCTTAGATCAAGCCAAGTCGCCCCCTCTTTTCTCAGATGCATCAGCGTGCGAGCCTAATGGTGATCAGCGACCCAGATTGAGCCACGTCGCCTCCTAATTAGATCCTCTCATCATGGCTGCGTGATCAATAGTTGTGATTAAATCAAGGTAATTTCTTTTATTTAATTTCTTTATTTAATTATTAAATTGAATTAATTATTTAGAAATTCCAAATGATAATGAAAAATTGGAAAAAGGTTCATTAAAAAAATTCTAAAATAATTATTAAAATTCCGAAATTGAATAAAAAATTTAAAAAATGATTAAAATTGGAAAAATTCAAAAAATTCTGTAAAATTCAAAAAAAGTCCAAAAAATTCTTAAAATAGTTCTTAGTAGTTTACAAACTTAGGAAAGCATCGTTACACCCTAAGTGAGCTTTAAACATCCCCGAGAACGCCGATAAATTCTATGAGCCGTTAAAAACGTGCGAACTACTCTTCAAAGGCTGTGAAACTCAGTATTCAGGAGTGGGGGGCTTGTGATATGAGTAAAAATAGAACTAAATCGGGACCGTTCAAATCGGGCACGAGTCTTAAATTTCTCAGGGGTAAAACGGTAATTTCACCTATAAACGGGTCCGAAAATGGGAACTGGGTCTTTTCCAAGCCCAATAACCCAAAAACGGGTCTGCCTCACTGGGTAAATGTGACAGCCCATTATGAACAAACTCAGGACATTTAAAGAGTAATTCAAATTCATGATTATTTCTAAGAGACGGCTTAAACCAAATCTCTTATCATGAAACGATTTAAACTTTGTTTCTTATCCAAAAATACCGAGAAGTAGAGATAAATAATTATTGCGAAACTGTTTCCAAAGGCGATTATAAATACCCCTCTACTCCCACCATAAAAAAAGTAATCAGTATTTTCTCCACAAAAGCTCTTTCATAATCTTCTTGATTACTGACTTGAGCGTCAGAGGGTTCGTCGCCGGGGACAATCCCGGTGTTTCGAACTTTTTGCAGGTCAGCGCCAGGGTTGATAAACGGTCAACGCCGGCAAGAAGTCAGCAGCTTCGCTTTTATTGTTTCTACAAGAATTCACAATTCATCTATTTGCTCCCACACCAAAATTAGCAGTAACAGCCGGGGTTTTCCGTTCCGTTTGTAGTGATGAGATCAGGACAGGTAAGATCTAAACGGTGGCTGCATCATCTCAAAGACAAGCTCAGAGGTTAACCTTGGAATAGTGGCTCTGAGCCAAGCTACTGTATCGGGTTTGAGTCTGGCCTGGCGGCGCATGAGCTGTGCCAAGAAGACATTGGTGAGGCCCGTCTCCGCTGGGATTTGGCTGCAGGATTTTCCGGATGCTTTCTTGGCTTCTCTTATACTTTTCAGCACGATGTCTCCTTCTCTCTTGCCATCTTTTAGTTTTTTGATTTTTCTTCTATCTTTATGTGGTGTTGCAAAAGAAACAGAGCTTTTTGTTGTTATGGGTCATTGTTCCCGCTAGAATGTTTGGTTGTTTGTAAGTACAAATTATGTGCTTTTTGTTTGTATAGAATTGCATGATTATGCTGGGAAAGAAATATAAACTCATTCATTAGAGCAGACGATCTTTCTTAATAGGAGATGAAGGGTAATTTTAGAAAACAAATAAAATGCTTTAATGCCTTATTGCAGCTCCTATATTGATACTACATTGATTGATGAGCAAACATTAGGAGAAATCTCAAAAAGAGCCAACTAAAACTTGTATTCTATATCTGAGATTGTCCTTCAGTTACGCATAAGTTACCCTAACATTTTCAAACTACAGGCACTTATCAATGTCCTAAAAAATATCTATCTTAGAATATTCGTTCTGACCAAACAAAATTTTAGCCAATACAAGAAAAAGAAATAACATTATAGTATAGTGCAGACAGGATTAACCAAAGCTACCATCTCCTTTACAAGGCTCGTAAGCCACAAACGTGCACTCAAGTTCCTACGCTTAAAAAGACTAGTATAATGCACGTGCGATGCACGCATACATAAAGCATATTCACATGACTTGAAAACTTGAAACATAAAAAATAACAACCATATTTTGTGCAAGGACAATAATTTTAAACAAAATAAGTGCAGCATGCGAGAGTCTACAATCTTTGGCTAGAATCGCTTAAATTGAATCAGAAACATAAGCAAACGTATGCGACCGTAATTCGGCAAATGGTCAACATCAGAAAAAATAGTTGTATTAAATAACACAAATAGCATGAAATCACTGACAAACCCAAGCTTCACTTGTTTTAAATAAGAATCAACTGTCTAGCCATTTGCTTTGAGTAATGTCTTCCGCTTCAGATCAGCAGATTTTACCCTAGTTCCAAGAATCAGTTAGCATATTTTATCCATCAAAGCTATTCAATCTGAAAATCATAGCAAGAGAAGTAAGCTTCTGCTAATCTGAAACTCTATGTATTGTGCTGAAACTCACGCATCTCTTCCATGTACATTTTCCTCCCTCTCTTCAGTATTCAACAAAAAGTCCTTCTCTGCCCTCCAAAATAAACAAATAAGTACAAATTATCAATAAAATAAATTAAATTAATATCACCATTATCACAATAGAATATTGTTTCAATAGTATAATTCATTTTTTTGAAGTTTCATCTGATCTGCATCATCATAATCTTCCAGCCACTTAGATTAGCTTTAATGTTTCGTACATACTCGATCCACTTGCTACCGATGAGGTTAAAACCATCACCACGGAAACATACGAAATCAACCAGTAAACTGCATATAAGCACTTCAACTCAAACTATTTTATGGAATCTATGGACGGTTGTCTATAATTTAATAACCTTGTGGTATGTCACACACATAACTTTCTTATTCGTAGGTGATACATCTACAGCTGAGCTGGACAATAGCAACAGACTACATTTTTCATTTTTTTTTAGCAAGGATGGCTTACCTTAGCAGTAGCATCCTGTAAAGTTTCTAAGGTCTCTGCAATCTCCATTTGCTTCACCACTGTGGCCTGCAATACCTGTTCAAATTCAATTATAAACAATGAGCAATGCCGAACCAATGAATGATATAGGCAAGTATGCAAAGATAAATCCGGTATCTTATTAGAATGACATGAGCAATAATCTAAAGCTTCTGGGCATCAAAACTGCAGTCCATACATGTCAGTGTGAATTTAAAATAACTTGATTGCATCATTGAAATGTTGGAGTATTTAGAAGATGAAATGTTGGATGTGTAGATTTATATTGAATGTGGTATTATTTCCTTGAACATCAAAGCTTTTCAGTTGTGTGTGAATTGAGATTTGGACTACCATGTATCAAACTTAAAAATGGTGATTGATTACCTATGTGCTTGGAACGATTGAATATACATACATGAAAAATGAATGCAAAAAATAAATCTAGTAAACCTTTGCATCATTGATCTCTAATACAACACTACACCATCTTCCAGATCTCATAAATACATGCAACATCAAATCTCTGTCACTAACTCATCATACTTATTCAATAACGCAATCACCAGTACCAAATAGAAACTCTTTCACTTAGCTTACAGCTTCTTAGCAACCTCTATCAACTCTAATAAACCTACAATCCTTAACCTATTATTTTTTCCAGAATCCTTACACTAATTTTTTTTCTTTAAGCCATTACTATTTTAAAATTGAAACTCTACTAAATAATGTAGAAATACTTACAGCGACATCCAGCATACAAACTTTATGTATGCTCCAACTTGGAACCATCCAATCCAACATTCTGCAAAACATAAATGTCAAATACAAAAATAGTCATTAAATTAAATAAAATGCTCATAAGAAAAGATATAGTATCTCAATAGACAGTCGTATTATTTTACCATTTAATTTGAAGTTCCATGACATTTCATCAATACATCCTTGTAGACAACATTTTTTGTATATATGCCTTCCCAATTTGCTATATCTCCATTCTTGATTAAAAGTTTTGTAGAAGATCTCGAAACTCCCCTAGAAAGAGCAACATATAATTGTCCATGACTGAATACATGATCCGGAAGATACACACCAATATATGGAATTGTTTGTCCTTGCGACTTGTTGATTGTCAGAGCGAAACTAAGTCGAACTGGGAATTGCTTCCTTATGAGTGTGAAGGGCATTCTTACATTTTCTGAAGGCTTAAGCGGGATTCAATGAATAAATACTCTTGTACCATATAATGACCAGTCACTACTTCTGCATCGATTAAATTTGGTATGAAGTTTTACAAATTAATCTCGTCCCATTGCAAAGACCAATTTTTGGATCAATATTTCTCAAAAGCATGATTGGAGCACCTATTTTAAGTGTCAACTTATGTGGTGGAAGTCCTCCAGGCGCAATAGAATTTATATATTCTTGCTGATATAAATTATGTGTATCATTCTCAATTGTGTCAAACGAAAAATATGTTTGTTCATCTCCAGGAAATATACGTATTATATCATCGTTAATTTGGTCAACAGATTGATTAGTTAGAGTAAGTAGAGCTCTATCAGTAATATACTTCTTGTCATGTGCATTAGAGCTCAACGAAGGGAAAATTATGTCGATCAAATTGTTTAATGAGTTTTCACGTTCCCATGGAATAACCATATATGCTGGCACTCTAATCATTTCACTCTCAACATATGGTTCATTTCCATCGCCAATGCGTAGGAGATAGTTGGAAAAATCAGAATCTTCCTTGGCTCGCATATTTTCTGTCAACCGAACAACAATTACATCATTCCAAATTACAGAGTTAACTATACATGAGTCAATAGTTTGTGCTTTTGTACCATACTGCACAACTGGAAGAATTTGTCGAAAATCCCCACCTAAAATCATAACTTTTCCTCCAAATGGCAATTCATTACCAATTATATCTTTCATTGTCTTGTTTAAAGCCTCAAAAGCATGACGATGGGTCATTGTTGCTTCATCCCAAATGATAGCACTTGAGAAACGTAAAAGCTTGGCTTCATCAGATTGGATAGAGATCATACATGATGAAGTGGAACATAAATTTATTGGAATTTTGAATCTTGAGTGTGCTGTACGACCTCCAGGCATCATTACAGAAGCTATTCCAGAGGATGCCGTTGCTAATACTATATGACCTCTATGCCGCAAAAAAGATAAAATACAGCGATAAAGAAATGTCTTTTCAGTACCACCAGGACCATCAACAAAAAAGACTTTACTCTCTCCATTAATAGCTGCTTCTGTGATAAGATTGAATGCATACTTCTGTTTCACATTAAGTTTTTCAACTAAGGATAAATCTTCATCAGAAGGTAATGACTTCTCATCTTCTATCAATTGCGGGATATCGGTCTTTTCATTAACATTGATTGCAGGTAAGTCATAATCATCAATGCTCTTGCCATACTGGTTTAAGAGACCGTTGATCTCTTTTAGCAATCGGACTTCACATAATCCACTCAGGTTGCTTGCAGATGAATAATCCTCGGACATATACAATTTGAACTGGTCCCAGAGTTGCCTTACTCCAACTGGCTCGCAATATATCAATAGTGTCGTAAAAAGTCTTCTCAGAGCCGATGGCATATGAGTATTTGATGCTTCTAAAAGACAACTGCTGATGCTATTATCGCTCTCCAACAAACCCAACACCTCCGCCACTTGCTTAAATGTTGGATATCGAATCTCATTTATTGTAAGCAGGTGGTCATACGACAAAGGACCTCTAACATGATTTAGCAACATCCTTAAATAGAAGCGATCACCTTCCCGAGGAGAAATGGCATATATCCTGCCGATTTGACGAATATTATTTTGTCTTTTGCTCCATTTTTGTTCTTTGTTCTTCCACCTAAACACGTAGATGTTATCAATAATTAAAAAGCAATTAAATGTTATCATTTATTCCTTTCATAACTAAAAGCATGAACATTATCAATAAGGATATATTCCAAGAAGACTAAGGGAATTATCCAAAATATTTCGATAGTTCATACCTATAATGCTCTGGAAACTCCCTATACAAATATTGTCTTGCTTCAGGGTCTTCATTATTTTTTGTAAAGAACTCTGTCAACATTGTTTTTTGCATTCGATCATCCGCAAGTACATTCTCTATTGACTGATGAGCATAATATAAAACTTGTTGCCTATTCGGCAAGTGAATTTGCAATGGGAGAACTTATGGATACATTCGAGTCATAGGAAAATCACAGATTTTCCAGGCAGCTTCTTGCGGGCATATCCAACGGGCATCAACATATTGTGATATTTCATCTGTAGCATCACCTAGTCGAATTTGAAAAGACACACGATCGGGTCCTTTGTAAACATACTTATAGATATATTTAATAGAAATTATACTCGAACAAATTTCAACATTAATATGACAATTATATTTTTTCAAAAGGAAGGGGTTGTAAGGAACCACCCATCTATTATCAATCAACTGATTAGAGTTCTCCCTTCGAGAGATAAATCGACCAGTATCTCGTCGGCGATATACAGGATATGAGTTCTCTCCTTGCAAATTTATAGGTGCAAACTGTTTGGGATAATCTTTTTTGCATTTTCCATCTTTCATGCAAGTTGATTTAGGATTCAAATGCCCGCAAGGTCCATGAATCATATGTCTCAACACAGCTTCATATAGTTCAGGTTCCGCTTCCCGATCTGGAATTTCTGCTCTAACTATTCCATTGTAATCATCTGCAGAAATAATTTTATCTCTAGCAACAAGAATGATTAAAATGTGAGCATGAGGCAATCCGCGCTTCTAAAATTCAATGACATGTACATGTGCAATGACTCTCCCAAGTACTGCTCTCTCAAATATATCTTTCTTGAACTCTTCAAGTTTAGAATGAAAGATTCTTGTTGTTAAATCTGGTCTGTCCTGTAGAAGCTGTCCAGATAGTAATTCACTGGTAATTTCAATCCATGTCGAATTGCACGTCATAGTAATAAATAAATCAGGTTTGCCATATTTTTGCACCAAAGCCATTGCATTTTGATATCTCTGGTACATATCTCGTGGACTTCCGACATAAGATGCATGTAGCAAAGTTCTACAACCCACATTTCCTAGAAAATAACAAATAGTAGAAAATCTAAGGCATTTACGTAGAAAATATTTTTTCATAGCATACGAATTATATACAAAGGATATATAATTTACCTGCAGTTGTTTCACCTGCATCTTGTGCATTCTGTAACCCTAGCACGTATTTCATGCTGATGATCGCGAACCCAACGCAATCTCTGTGTGGCAATTTTAACATAGTTGTCTACTAAAAACTGTTGTAGTAATCACCCACCACGAAGGAAAACAGATGTGTCATTTTCACGAATCTAGAGACAAATATATATATTACACAATTATTGATAGATAGATAGGTTGATTAATGATTAGGAACAAATATAAAATAAAATAATTAGCTATAGTCGGTACCTGAAGTCGAAATGCATAATACTCCCTACATGACACTTTTTGTCCGTTATTATGAATGTAGATATCCCAACCATGACTCCCGTAAGGTAATAAAAGAGGATATTGAAGTGGATCATAATACCCAGCAGTATCTGGAACATTGTGAAGTTGGTTGGAATAAGTTTCGACAACAATTTCTCTTTCATGGCAATCATAAGGATTATCCCCGGGAACCCACACTGCAGCAACTTGTGAAGAAGTAGGCAAATGATATTGTCCTTCATGGTTTGGTATTTTCTTAAGTATTAATTTGCAATTGTCGAGATCAGAGCGTCGCGAAAGACACCGCAAATTATGGATATATGGATTATGTACATGAAGAATTTGCTGAAGCTTTTCCACAACTGGTCTACTCACCAAATTACTTTCCATTAATCTATTATCAAGTTCATGCTCGGTATCATATATATACAATTGCATATATCGAGGCCGAGAATTATTATGTGGAATAAGACTACCAATCTTATGGTATATGACACCCTGAGCACGAAAAGTGTAAACACCCATTCTATTATTTGAAAATCTATAATCAAGGTTTACTCCGATGGAAGTAAATGCAAAGATATGATTGTAAGTACGTATATGTTGTCTAAAAGTTCTACCTTCTTCGGACTGTTCAAGATAAATGCTCATCAATTCTGGAGGAACTGTTATTCTCGGCAATTGCACTTTGCCTTGTTGACAACACAAATCAGCTGATTCATGAAAAAATAATTTTCCCGCACAGTGTGGGCACCTTCTTGTAGGTGGTAGATGAAATTGTTGATAGCGAAATGAGTCAACATGGTTTCTTGCCGAATTATAATGCCTCATAACAGTTCGAACTCTTCTTGGCACTTGATTAATTCCAGTTGTTCCTATATAATTTTTAGAAATATGACAACAATTGAGAAGAAGGTAAAAAACAGTATTGATGTGATAATATGTTTATTATTTTGACGATTAAGAAATCAAATAGTGGAGGCATAAAGTTTGGTGTTAAATCATACCTTCATGCATAACAGAATTATTTAAATTGTTCTCTGTATTAATAAATTGTAATGCAGCACTATCCAAATCATTATCGTCAACCCTACGTACTACTTCATGAGAAAAAGAAAGTTATAAGTAAAGAAATATATGAATTAATACCTTAAGTGAAATATCAAATATGTTTTGATAATTGTTACCTTCGTTTAATGTAGAGTTGCGATTAGCACTTCGATCCCTTTGATTTATCGATCTTTCATCAACCAATTGTTGTGCATTCATACTGGAGCGCCGATTTCTTTTACACTGTCTATCCCTCTCTCTTTGTTCAGCTAAATGATCTTCAGACATTGATAATCGTTGATTTCTCATATATTCTCGTTTTCTTCGTCTAAACTCTTCCAACTGTATTGCAGTCATGTTGGCTCTTCTGTTTACTTCATATTGTCTATGTCTCTCTCTACGTTCATCAACTTGTTGAGTCTCTGATAGTTGAGGTGTTGCTGTTCGTTCACTATCCATTTGTCTTGATAGAAACAATGTTCACGACTATATTTTCGTATTCCCTTACTTCTTTCTACAACTAAATGTTCAAACAATTTTACCCATCATGTGCATAATTAATGAAGATCAGGTAAGATGTAAAACTGTTAAAGATAAACCAGAAAAGATGAAATACTGAAGATGAAGTTAAAATTTAACAAAAATTACCTGCGCTGATAGTTATCAACACCTGATTGCAGCCATTGGGAAGGCACTCGTTCCTTTGTAGACCACGAACCACGTTCCTTCTTTTGACTATGATCCACCTGCACTAAAACTAACCCTTCGTTAGAAATCGTAAACCTTCTTTTGTCCATGAAATACTACTAATGAAATCAGTAACAAATCCAAAAACTAAAAATACAGTTAAAATTTTAATTGTGATCGAATTATAAGAATATGTACGAAGTCAATAACAAACCAAAAAATTTAAAATTCATTAAAACACAAAACACGCTCCTTCGTTAATAAAATTAAAATTCATTAAGAAACTTCAAGAAATTGAGGATGAGAGATAATATTTGCTAAGTTAGTAACAAACCAAGAATTTAAAAATACATTCAAATTAAAATTACTTATTTACGAAATTAGTAACAAACAAAGCAATTTAAAATACTTATTCACGAGGCAGGGCGGCGCGGGGGGTTTTAAAATGAATCATCATTAATCTCTGTTTTTGAATCACTCAAGTCTTGATGCATCGAGGTTAGAAAAGAAAGCTGAAAAAGAAATTGTTGGTAAACTCATAACATAATGTATGTTTATGACATACATTATGTTAAACTCATAATTGTTGGTAAACTCATAACATAATGAATGTGTGCGTGGTATACAAAATGTCAGTGTATGTTTATGACATACAGTTAAAAAAAGGCTGAATAAGTGAATAAGCGGGGGAATTTGAAGTAGATGAAACACTATACTCCAATATTAAGTCATGTTCTATATATACTAAAAATGTACTTCACCTCAATTTAAGATTGCTCTCTTTTTTCAATACCTCAAGTTTTAAAAGGAACCTTAGTCCTGTACCTAAGGGCGAGTCAGGACGTCACGATCGGTGGTAGCGCGGCGCGGCGTTTGGCGTAGGGGAGATTGGCGAGACAGGGCGGGGCGCGGCGCAGGGGGGGAGCGGCGCGGGGCGCGGCGCAGGTCGCAATCGATTAGAGCGCGGTGCGGCGTTTGGCGCAAGGGGAGTGGCGAGACAGGGCAGGGCGCGGCGCAGGGGGAGTGGCGCGGCGTTTGGCACAGGGGGAGTGGCGAGGCAGGATGGGGCGCGTCGTGGTAGCGCGATGATGCGTGGTGTTTAGAGAGAGGGAGGGAGATGAAGCGATGCCTGGGTGTTGAGAGAGAGGGAGAAAGAGAGGGGGAGGGAGACGAAGAGGCAGAGATGAGAAAGAGAAAGGGAAGGAGAATTAATTTGAACGGGTACTTTATGTGAACGTGCTTTGCACGGGTTGGGTTACGGACTAAGGCCTTCTCCCATTATAGTAGTAGAGATAGAGATGATGGAAACATGATTAGAACACTGATTACTGAAGAGACGGACTACTAAACCTTAATTGCACTTGCTAATATAAAACTGTCAAATTACAATGGTTTTCAAGTTTTAAAAGGATTTTTTCTACATAGGTCCTCAACAATAGAAATTCCAAAGTATTCCACAAATCGATATTTTCATATTAGTCCCTCGGTCAACTCCAAGCCTCATCAAAAGTGATCAATATGAGAGAAAAATACAATATTACAAAAATTCTGATCCATTGAACAAGATATGAAGAAAGTCTTACGTAGAATAATCTAAAATAGAATAAGATCGCAAGAATAAAATGCTATTTTGAGGCATGAAACTCTTTTACTTAATATTTTTTTCTTGAAATTAGGTTCAACATATTAAAAAATCCATGTAGTTGCAAATGAGGTTTTGACGGACCATATTTAATATGGAATTTCAATATATGTTGGGGAACTGTGTGGAAAAAAACTCTTTTAAAAATGACTTTGCCAAGTATGAATATAGGCTTTAGAACATCAGTGGTCGTGAAGACTCAAAATTTTCATAGTTGGATTTTAGAAATATGAATTTTGAGTTGTGCTTGTAGTTGTTGAAATCCAAAATTTGGTCGAACGGTGGATGATCTTTTTTTCTTCAATCTCAGTCTTTGATAAAAAATAAAATAAAAATTTTGTCCAACACATTTGTAAAATATAAAAAAAAATGCACGCATAAGAACACATAACAACTCCTATAGGCCCATTCCATCTCATCCTTTGATCAAAAACATCAAACCAATCTCAAATTAACCTTATATGCATAAACAATCATATAGACATTATTCCATAGAAAAATAAAAAAAATTGGGGGAAAATTTAAGGATGCAAGAACTTCTTGCGTCCGTTCTCTTTTTGGTTTTTTTTTTAATTTTTTTTTCATCGGACGCAAAATGTTATTGCGTCCGAGAACAGCCATTGATTTTTTTTTAATTTGGTCAGACGCAATATGATGTTGCGTCCGAAACATTTCTTTTAAAAATTCGATCGGATGCAAGATTATCTTGCGCCCAACATGTTTTTTTTAATTATTGTAATTATTTTAATTGATCATATGCAAGATCATCTTGCGTCCGAGAATTTTATTTTAGAATGGACGCAAGATGATCTTTCGATTCCTGTATTTGGAAAATTTCTATATCGTTTGATGTGAATTTTTGCAAGTGTACAAAATCGCAACAAGTAGTATAGATAAGTGAAAAAAGTGTCGAACCCATAAGGACAAATTATTTTATCGAGTACCGAAATTACTAGATTAACTACTATTTGGGAAACCGAAATTTTAATAAATAAAACAACTAAATTAAATTAATCTAAAGAACTAACTAAATTGATTAAAAAGGAGCGGAATCTGAAATTTTGTTGTTTATTAAATGCAAAACTAATTCTAGGTCTTTTGATTTCACCTAATTAATTCCACACAATTTATAATTCCATTTGAATAAAAAAAATTATTTTTTCCAAGTTGTAGACCAAAATCTCCAAATTATTCAATATTCTTTCTCAAGCAATATCAAAAATACTCTCAACTAATTATTTGTCATAGTTCATGCACAAATTACTAGTTGAAAATTCATTAAAATCTATGGACTTCTTAACGGTCACATTAACAGCAGTTCGCTCTTATAATGGTGTTTAATTTTATAAATTCAAAATCACAAATTACCAATTCGGTCTCTCCATGATTTAATAGATCATACAAAAGTTGGTCAGCTAATTGTAAGTATTAAGAACAAGAATTAAACACATAACCATGAAAAAATAGAAAAATAATATGGAATTAAAAATTGTGTTCTCAAAACTAGGCTATATCGAAACCCTGGAAAAATAAAATTTAGTTCATAATAAAATTGCAACTAACAAATACTGTCTTAGATTGCATAATAAAATAAAAGAAAGAAAAGAGATACAAAAAGAACTGTTTTTGTAAAAGAAATTGCAAACTGAACGCCTCGAAGTCTGCGCCCAAACAGTGCTTCTCTCACCTTCTTTCTTCTCGTTTGTCTCGTTCTCAAAGTCCATGTCGCATCAGAACCAGAGACGCCACGTCACCTGCCTTTGGCCTCTGTCTCTCTCCTCGTCTCGAAATGTGCATGCAAGAACCCAACGAGCCACGTCAGCCTCTCTTTCTTGCTGCTTCCCTTTCTTAATTTTTTTCTTTTTCATTGATCTGGCGCCGCCACCTCCTAGACTTCCTTTTCCCTTCTCTCTCTTATATAGGTTAGGTGTAGGTGTAGGTTAATTATTAGGATTTAATTAATTAATTAATTAATTAATATAAGATTAAGATTAATCTTTTTAATTAATAACTAGCTAACCCAAATTCATAACCAACTTTCATCCATACTCTTCTCTTTCTTGAAGCATGTGCTGCACACACAAAAAAATAAAATAAGAATTTAGGATAAAAAGTAAAATAGAAATTAATTAGTTTAAATTAATTAACTAATTATTACATTAGCTCAATTAAACCCTTTTAAATTTGTTTATTTCATTTTCACCCTCTATTGACAATTAAAATTTCTATTTTGCTTTTCATATTGCCAAATTGTAAATTCAAGTTTCAACAAATCAATAAAAATTAATAAATCGTTCTGCTTGTTTTGTTTGTCAATTTTTACTGAAAATCTTCACCTTTTGCATCAAAAATCTTATTCCTTCAAAAATAGTTAATTAACTGAAATCTATGGAAGTAAGATAAATTATTAACAGGATAGATGAATACAAGCAATTTTTATGGGTAAATGAGTACAAATATTTATATAAAAGTTAGACACATCAAATACCCCCAAACTTAAGATTTTTCTTGTCCTCGAGCAAAAAATAAAACCATGAATAAAGGAATAATAATCAATAATAGGCTCAACTCATCACACTAAAAGATCTTATCATGCAAGTAACAAAATTTCAATTTAGAATATAAACAATAGCAAATAAAGTAATACCAAACATACCCACTTTCTCCGGTGCAATTATTCATTCATAATTCCCAACTCAATCATATTTTTCATGCAATTAATGTAATTATATTATGTAAAACTCCATCTGTGATTACCCCTTCTCACTACTATAAACCGAATAACAAACTAGAGGGGTTTTTTTTGTTTTTGTTTTTGTTTTTTTTTGTCTCTTCTCTAAGTTGTCACTTGCCTTTTGACGATGCAAACATTTGTGATGAATTCACCCGGTTACTCAACAAGTCACAAACTTAGAGTGTTTTGCATACTCATATTTTAAGTTGCCGTTTGACGTAACAGTAAACATTGGTGATGAATACCTCTAGTTACTAAGCAACTCAAAATATTGGAGTAGGTAGACTTTATTTATTCAATTATTTGATCATTATCACTCTATTTACTTAAACTCTGTTTAGGACTAGATCAAAGGGGATAATCATAAGAAAAAGCATCACATTTTTCTTTTGTGTATAATCACATGACTCTTACAATTTTGTAAGGAATTTTGAAATTCAATAATCCTAAAGTAAATAAGTATGCTTAATCTTGCTTTATAAGATACTGTCTATCCTAAAAAAATTTCAATGCTTTAGCACAATAAAGAACTCAAAAGTGTAATGGTAAGCCTAATTGAAATCCCTTTTTGTTTTGTTTTTCTTTCAAATATATATAAATAAATAAAAAATAAATTTGTAACCCTTCCCCCAAACTTGAATATCACATTTTCCTTAATGGGAAAGGAAAAATAAAAACAAAAAGAATGCAAAAAGTACAGAATTTCTCCCCTGATTCATCTTAAAATTTTGCACGCGCGACGTTCAGTGTTTCAGCGATATCTGGAGCTGTAGGTGTCCAAATGGCCTGATTCTTTTTGTTATGGATATCTAAGACAATTGGCTACAATATCTCTTTGAAACACTTTTCCAGATTCTGACTCCATCCTGCTAAAAAACAGCCATAATGTAGGTGTAGAAAATAGCTCTGCCCCAGCGACTTTCAAACTCATGCAATCCTACAAAAATAAAATTAAAAAATTAAAATTAAAGTAAACTAAAGAAAAAGAAAATATAAATGCAGTGAAGGAAAACATGGGTAGCCTCCCATGAAGCGCTAAGTTTTAAGTCTTCAGCCAGACTTGATAGCTGTGATGGTTATGTGATACCAAGATCCAACAACATACAAGCCTCTTTTTTAATAATTCCCTTCATGCGTGGATTATGTTTTCTCTGTGCATCCTTCAAGCTTGATGGTAGCGGCTCGAATTTCCATCGTTTCTTTCTTGAAGATAGTGTCTTTGTTATCCCCACCTCCTTGAATGCCAACTGAGAAGAAAAATTAATAGATGGTTTTTTTTAAAATCTCATCGGATGCAAAATGTTATTGCGTCGGAGAACAGCCATTGATTTTTTTTTTAAAATTTGGTCGGACGCAATATGATGTTGCATCCGAAACATTTTTTTAAAAAATCCGATCGGATGCAAGATCATCTTCTGCCCGACATGTTTTTTTATTATTGTAATTTTTTTAGAACGAATGCAAGATGAACTTTCGATTCCTATATTTTGAAAATTCCTATATCGTCTCTCAAATATAGAAGGGTAATGTTCCTATTTTTCCAAAATTTGGAAATATAGGGAGCGATTACAGCAGCTCGTTCCTTATATTTTCAAATTTTGGAAATATAGGGAATGACTACAGATGCTCTTAGGATGCTCACTTTGTAGTCAGGCCTATCCTTCCCATCCCTGCATTAATTTTTCCATGCACTTTAAATCAGCAAAGCTGAACAGACATGTCTCGTGCTCTTTTCAAATAATTTGACTTGACATTGCTAAATCCCCACTTTACACGTGTCACTCAACCCCCATAATTTGTCCCCTCTCTCCTTCCCAATTCAACATTAATAAATTCCTCACATTTCCCAAATCATCTAAAAAACTCTGACCTTTGACTTGTTAATGATCTTAGCCCCATTAGTCTCATCAATTGCTTGCTGAAAATCATTGCTAAAGTCCTGGAAAATTGACTCCAGAAGGTCATAGAAGATATGTTCAACGAGTAATAGAGTGGTTTCATTGTAGGGAGAGATATTTTGGATGGTATATCTATGGTCCAAGAACTTATCCAAGATTGCAAGAGAAGAAAAATTGGTGGATTTTATCTTAAAGCTGGATTTCAAGAAAGATTACGACTCGGTTGAGTGAGACTGCTTCTTGGATGTTCTCAACAAGAGAGGGTTAGCTGGGTGAGGTGGATCCGTACTTGGCTAGAATCGATAAAGGTAAAAATTATGGTAAATGGAGCTGAAGGAAAAGAGATAGCGTATCGTCGTGGGTTACGACAAGGCGGTCCTATGGCCATTGTTATTCACACTTGTGGTGGATGGACTGAACAGGATGCTGGCCCAGCTTCGAGATGGAGGGTTGCTAAGTGGACTTGGTTAGCGGAGAAATGTAGCGACAATTGCTAATTTGCATTATGCTGATGATACATTGCTGTTTCGCGAATGTGACACCACTCATGCGGCAATGCTAAAATGGGGGCTATATTGTTTCGAGGTGTGGCCGGATCTTAAAGTCAATTTCCATAAATAAGGCTATATTTGTAACACCCCTGTACTTAAGAGTATATATATATAGTATTACTAGGTTTGCCCGTTGACACATGCCTAGCACGTCTTCGGAACGGTGCGTCTGGTTTGATTATATAAAATAGTTTTGGAGGTCCAAAAAATTAATTGAAGTAGCAAACATATTATATGAGAAAGCAGTATATCTACCTTTAAGCTCAACCATCGCCTTCTTGATCATTAGCTTGAACATACCTGGAATGCATATAGTTTGTTAGAAACACTGCATATAATTTTTTTTAACTTCAGCATCACTTTTAGATGCTTGTAATAGTTTTGTAAGGACATTATCATATAGGTTTTATAGAACTTACTCTAATCTCATAACTATTATGAGCATGTCTAAATACAATGATAACGCAAGTGCATGTGTGAAGGTATCTACAATACCAAATAATCTAAATATTTGTTTGTGTGAGACTCAGTTTGCAATTGAAATACCTCTTATTATTATTTCAATGAAAATGAAATACACGAATATCTCCACTTTGTCTCCCCATTGCATCTTTATAAAAAAAAATCAAAATGGATAAATAACAAATTTACTTTAGCTGTCTTTCTTAAGTGGAGAGTTTGCACCCTTCACTGGTAAACTCCAGTCATCCCAATCCTATATATTCAAACATACACTAAAAGTTCTTATATGTTATGTTATCCATGGTTTCTAATAACCAGTGAAGGGAACACTTCACGATAGTATTTTTTCTTGTAGTAAAGAAATTAATGTTGCATATTTGCCAAGTTATTTTAGGTTGCTAGTCAGCTTACCTATCCTGCTATGGTTTGGAAGCCCAAATTGAGGCCACCAAATAATCCATCTCTCACCTACGTACACCTTAAATCAAAACCAATAAAAAAACTCATCAAATAAATCACCAAATTAAAAATTTTAAAACCCAAAAATAAAACAATCATATCTCTCTAAACTTAAATCTCATGCACACACAAAATTCGAGTCAGCAAAAAACTGGGTAATCCCCTGCACACAAAAAAATTAAAAATTAGAATGAGAATTCGGATAATAAGATGAAATTAGAGTCGTTGCATCGCATATAGAGTCTCTCAATTCGGTGGAGGAGAGTCGCTGATACAGAGTCGCTTGATATTCGTACTCGATTTGGTGGAGGGGAGTCACCGATATAAAATCAGCAGCGGATCAGATATCAGCGATGACATCTTTATTGGGGTTCGACATTGGATTTAGATTTGGATTTGCTTTGAGATTTTCAAATTTTCAAAATTTCAAAAATTTAAAAATTTAAAAATTTAACAATTAAAAATTTCAAAAATTTTTATCTCTTTTAAAATTTTTTTAAATTTTGAAAATTTTAAAATTTTCTAAAATTTCAAAAAAAATTTAAATTTTAAAAATTTTTCAAAAATTAAAATTTTATAAAATATTCAAAAATTTAAAATTTAAAAAATTTCAAAAATTTTTGAAAATTTAAAAATTTAAAAATTTCAAAATTTCAAACAATTTTAAAAATTTTAAAATTTTAAAAAATTTTATTTTTTTAAATTTTTTTTAAATTTTAAATCTTTTATAACAAAAAATTGTAAATTTTTTTAGAATTTTTTCTAAGTTTTTGATTTTTTTTTATTTTTTGAATTATTTTTGAAGTTTTAATACTTTTTGAATTTTTCAGGTTTTCAATTTTAAAAATTTTAAATTTTAAATTTTAATTTTTTTTTTGAATATAAGATATATATATATATATATATATATATATATATATATATATATATAGGGAGAAATAATTAAATAAATAAAGAAGATGTTTGGGGGGGGGGGGGGAGGTGTTGTTGGAAATCTAGTACCTAAATTAATAGATAAACTAGACACAAATTATAAAAAAACCTCGCAAGTGCACGAATCGAATCGTAGTAATAGCAAGGGTCGATCCCACAGAGATTGTAGACTTCAACTAACTAATCAATAGAAAATAATAAAAATCATAATGAGTTGTTTTAAAAGTCTAAAAGGAATAAAAAGATTAAAACTAAGAAGGAATTGTTGAATCACAAATATCTCTTGAATAGTTGGGTTGTTGATCTCCACCAATAGTTAGTAATGCTAATTTGCCTTCTGAATTTACTTCCAATTACTCATGTTGTTCACTTCAAGGGCATGGTATCTACTCCTTAAAGTATTGTTTCCCTAAGCCAAGAATTAGGCATGGTATCTACTCTAATTCGTTTCTTTCCATAAGTATCTAGCAGGGTATCTACTAAGTTATACTTAGAGAAAACATCAGAACAGTGGAAACGAACAAACACTTAAAGTTCTAGAAATTGGTATCAGATCTAGATCCTCTAAGTTGATTGAACCAAGAACCCCTAAAGATTCCTTTGTTACAAATTATGAGCACGAGATTCGGTCGTCTCAATATGCTTCATATAACAGATTTAGATAAATGATAGCATAAACTTGATATTCTCACGTGCTGTATGTCAGTCGACTGGCTCTCACCTCAGTCGACTGCTCTCAGACTTCAAGATCCAAGTTTGATGATCATTAATCTATGTCAATTCAACCAGATTCAATCAATAAGTAATTAGAAGATCTCAGAAGAATATAGCACTACATAACTACGGTTTCGATCTACCCAACTATGAAATTAGTTCCACATAATAATAACTTTATTGCTTAACAAGTTTGAATACATGATCAACATAAAAAAAATAAAGAGAGAAGAAGAAATAAACTAATGGATTCCGGCAATATGGTCGACTGGCTGTCACACAGTCGACTGCCTGCTGGTTGCTGGATCTTCTTTCTCCTTCTTCGATGTTGATGGAGTGATGCTTGGGTTGATGACTTGATGGTTGGGAACTCTCTGATTAAGTTGTGTCCACGAGATAGATCTGATGATCCGATGGAGTCGTTCTCTTCTGATATTTATAGAGTACGGCTGAGAATTAGGGTTTCCACTTTTTCAGGAAGGTCCTTCTTTATTTGATTTGATGATTAATATCTTTCTCTTTTCTCCTTTCCTTCCTTATCTGTTTACCACGTCCACTTGGAAACCCCCAGTCTCTAGATTTGATTTGCATAAATCTGGATTCAAATAGATGTGAAATTAGATGCAGGTGAATCTTCGAATATCTGATTTGTGTACTCCGCCGCCTATCAGTCGACTGTCCTTGGGAGTAAGTCGACTGTGTCGAGACTTCAGTATTTTCATGATTCATCCGCCCAGTCGACTGATGTTTTGGGAACAGTCGACTTGGTCGAGCAGCTGTGTAAAACTTGATTTCCTCTGTCCAGTCGCCTGTTATCATGACCAGTCGACTGCCTCTTCAGTTTCCTGTGTATCATCCTGAATTTGCTTCGTTTTGCTGTTTATAGGCTGTTTCCTGCAGAGAAAAAGAAAAGAAGCATAAATACCACATATAGAGCTTTTAAATGTCTAATTATATTAAGATTATTGCTCTTAAAAAGTGAATAATAATGTGTTCATCAAATACCCCCACACTTAGCTTTTGCTTGTCCTCAAGCAAAAAGTGAATTTATGAACAAGGGAGTAATAATCAGAATAAGCTCAACCATCAAGATTTCTTATTATGTGGACATCAAAATGAAAAATATAAAACTACAAACAATTTCAGATAAAGTAAAATTAAACATACCCACTTTCTTTAGTGCAATTGTCTATTCATAAATCCCAAACTTAATCATATTTGTCATGCGATTAATGTAGTTATAGTATGCATCTACTCAGTCTGTGATTATCCCTTTTTTCTACTACAAATCCAGTAGTAAACTAGAGTTTTTTTTATTTTTTTTTATTTTTTATTTTTTTTATTTTTTTATAGTCTCTTCTTTACAGTTGTCACTTGTCTTTTGACGCGAATGCGAAACATTTGTGATGTATCCACCCGGTTACTCAACAAGTCACAAACATTAAAGTGCTTTGCATACTCATATTTCAAGTTGCCGTTTGACGTAAAGGTAAACATTGGTGATGAATACCCCTAGTTACTAAGCCCTCAAAACATTGGAGTAGACTGACTTTATTCAAATATATATACATATATTGTATCATTCTATTTACTTAAACTCGATTTAGGACTAGATCTGAAGGGAATAATTATCAGAAAAAGCATCACATTTGTTTATTATGTATAATCGCATGACGCACACAATTTTTGTAGGGAATTATGAAACTCAACAATCCTAAAGTAACTAAGTATCCTTACTCTTACTTTATAAGAAATTGTTTATCCTAAAGAAATTGTTTATCCTAAAAAAAATGCAAAAGATTCCAAATATAACTAACTAATACCCCCACACTTAGATGGAACATTGTCCTCAATGTTCGCACAAAACATAAGATATAGGCATGTGTTACCATCTAGTAAGGAGAGACTGAAAAATAAAAATGAATAATAATGAATAAAATAAAGGGAAAGTGTAAATACTCCCCTGAAAGTTGGGTTGCCTCCCAATAAGCGCTGTGTTTCATGTCTTCAGCTAGACATGATGAGTTCATGCAATGTATTGAATGGTTTGAAGATCTACATCTTCCTCTTGCGGTTCTAGACTCATCTCTATGTATGGCTTCGCCCTGTGTCCGTTCACCTTGAATGTTTGATTTCGTTCTTCGCTGTGAACTTCCAATGCACCATGTGGAAAGACTTTTGTGACAATATATGGTCCATACCATCTTGACTTGAGCTTGCCTGGAAAGAGTCTTAATCTTGAGTTGTAGATCAATACCTTTTGTCCTTCATAAAACTCCTTCCTTGCTAATTGTTTATCATGGTATAACTTAGTCCTTTCCTTGTATAGTTTGGCGTTTTCATATGCATCGTGTCTCAATTCTTCAAGCTCATTTAGTTGCACTCTCCTTTTGTCACCTGCCTGTTTCATATCAAAATTGAACTTTTTGATAGCCCAATAAGCTTTGTGTTCCAACTCTACCGGCAGATGACAAGCTTTTCCAAAGACCAAACGGTATGGTGACATGCCAATGGGTGTCTTGAAAGCGGTTCTATAGGCCCATAATGCATCGTGCAAGCGTAGTGACCAATCCCTTCTGCTTGGATTGACTGTTTTTTCCAAGATGCTCTTGATCTCTCTATTGCTAAGCTCCACCTGTCCACTGGTTTGAGGGTGATATGGAGTACCCACTCTATGTGTAATCCCATATTTCTTCATTAAAGAAGCAAATAGGTAGTTATTGAAGTGGCTCCCTCCATCACTTATTATTGCTCGTGGTGTACCAAACCTAGTGAAAATGTTCTCCTGCAAAAACTTGACAACAACTTTGTGATCATTAGTTCGTGAGGGGACAGCCTCGACCCATTTAGACACATAATCCACACCAACAAGTATATATACATAACCAAATGAGTTAGGAAATGGACCCATGAAGTCGATTCCCCAGACATCGAAAAGCTCGATTACTTGTATGTTGTGTAGTGGCATTTGATTTCTAGAAGAGATGTTGCCTGTCCTTTGGCATTTGTCGCAAGTCCTGCAAAAAGAAAAAGCATCTTTGAATACTTTAGGCCAATAAAAACCAGATTGCAATACCTTAAGTGCTGTTCTCTTTGGCCCAAAATGTCCTCCACAAGCATATTGGTGGCAATGTTGTAGAATACTCCTTTGTTCCTCGTCTGCCACACATCTTCTTATAATTTGATCAGAGCAAAATTTGAATAAATAAGGATCATCCCAATAATAGTGTTTGCTCAGATCCACCAATCTTTTCCTTTCCTGATGTGTCATACCTGGAGGAAAAACATGAGCGGTTAGAAAATTGACAATATCAGCAAACCAGGGTAGTTGTTCAGAGAGATAAGTCGACTGGTTGAGGGACCAGTCGACTGCCCCGAGGGTGTGAATATTTATTGCAAATAATTGTTCATCTGGAAAATTTTCATTCAGCGGGGGCACATTTCTCTCGTCCTCGTGTAGTAATCTGGACATGTGATCTGCCACAACATTGTCGCATCCTTTCTTGTCTCTAATCTCAAGATCAAATTCTTGAAGCAGCAGCACCCATCTGATCAACCTAGGCTTAGCTTCCTTTTTAGCCAACAAATATCTCAAGGCAGCATGGTCAGTGAAAACAATAACTTTAGAACTAATTAAATATGATCTAAACTTCTCTACAGCAAAAATAACAGCTAACATTTCTTTTTCAGTTGTAGAATAATTTAGCTGTGCATCGTTTAGAGTTCGAGAAGCATAGTAAATAACATGTGGTTTCTTATTGATTCTTTGACCTAAAACAGCCCCTAAGGCGTAATCACTTGCATCACACATGAGCTCAAAAGGATGGCTCCAATCTGGTGCCATGACTATAGGTGCAGAAATGAGAAGATTCTTTAATGTATTAAAAGCATTTGTACATTCTTCTGTCCATACAAACTCAACATCCTTAGCCAACAAGTCACAAAGGGGTTTGGAGATTTTTGAAAAGTCTTTTATAAATCGTCTATAAAACCCTGCATGTCCTAGAAAACTCCTAATACCCTTAACTGTAGTGGGAGGGGGTAGTTTTGATATGATGTCAATTTTTGCCTTGTCTACCTCTATTCCCCTTTTGGACACCACATGTCCCAACACAATACCTTGTTGTACCATAAAATGGCACTTCTCCCAATTCAGCACTAAATTGCATTCTTCACATCTTTTAAGCACCAGCTGCAAATGGTTAAGGCATTCATCAAAACTAGATCCAAAAACACTAAAATCATTCATAAATACCTCGATGAACCTCTCCACCATGTCTGAAAATATGCTCATCATGCATCTTTGAAATGTAGCTGGAGCATTGCACAATCCAAACGGCATCCTCCTGTAAGCAAAAGTACCAAATGGGCATGTAAAAGTGGTCTTTTCTTGATCTTCTGGAGCAATAGCAATTTGATTATAGCCACTATAACCATCTAAAAAACAATAATGACTATATCCTGCTAATCTTTCTAACATTTGATCAATAAAAGGAAGAGGGAAGTGATCTTTCCTGGTTTCATTGTTCAGTTTCCTATAATCAATGCATACCCTCCAACCTGTGGTTACTCTTGTTGGGATAAGTTCATTCTCTTCATTTGTTACCACTGTAACTCCACTTTTCTTAGGAACTACATGTATAGGACTTACCCATTTGCTATCCGAGATAGGATAGATGATGCCAACATCTAGTAGCTTCAAAATTTCTGCTCTTACCACTTCCTTCATGTTGGGGTTGAGCCTTCTCTGTGCCTCTCTGCTAGGCTTTGCATCGTTTTCAAGCAATATTCTATGCATGCATTTGGATGGACTTATTCCCTTGATGTCTGCAATGGTCCATCCTATTGCATTTTTGTGTTCTTGCAATACCTTCAGCAGCTTTTCTTCTTCCTGTGCAGTTAAGTTGGCAGCAATTATTACTGGTAGCGTCTTGTTCTCACCTAAAAAGGCATGTTTCAAATGATCGGGCAGCTGTTTGAGTTCTATGTCTGGATGCTTCTGTACAGTCGACTGGTCCATGTCAGCAGTCGACTTGTTTTGGTTGTCTGGGTTTGGTCGACTGGTTAGAGCACCAGTCGACTTACTCTGGTCATCAGTCGCCTGATCTGTAGAAGAACACTTTTTATCAGACACCAATTTTTTAAATAAAGGTGCAGGCTTACCTGAATATGACTGTGGAGTTTCAAGGTGATGTACTGTCTCTGCAATCTCCCAGTCATCGTATTCCTGTTCAACATGAGATAAAGTTAGAGATTGAGTGATTGTGGCTTGTAGTGGTTCAACGCTATGTACCTGAAATGTTTGATCAACAATCTCCTGCACCACATCAATATTATAGCATTCATGATCATCTTGTGGTAATTTTAGTGTATCAAACATTTTAAATTCCACTTTTTCTCCGTTTATCTTCATACTTATAATGCCCTTTTTAACACAAATTTTTATATCAGCTGTACTCATAAAGGGCCTACCTAATATGATCGGTAGAGATGATGACATTGAAGATTCCTCCATATCTAACACAACAAAATCAGCAGGCAAAATAAAATCATTTACCTGAACTAGGACATCTTCTAAAATACCTCTAGGTCTCTTGATGCTGCGATCAGCCAATTGCAAAGTGATGGATGTTGGCTTGAGTTCCCCCAATCCAAGCTTTTCGTAAACAGAATAAGGAAGAAGGTTGATGCTTGCCCCCAAGTCTAACAGTGCTTTTTCAAAGAAGTGCTCACCAACTTTGCAAGGAATGGTGAAACTACCTGGATCTTTCAGTTTAGGTGGTAGTTTTCTTAGTAATACAGCGCTCACTTCTTCTGTCAAAGCCACATCCTCCTTAACCTGAAATGTTCTTTTGTGAGTACAACAGTCCTTCAAAAATTTGGCATAAGAAGGAATTTGTTTAATAGCATCGAGTAGGGGAATATTAATTTCTACCTTTTTGAGAGTTTCAAAGACGTCAAATAAATGTTGTTCTTTCTTTTTATTGACTAACCTTTGAGGGAATGGTGGTGGAACTGTCCCTACTTTTTGACTTACCTTATTTGAACCCAGAGCTTTTGATGGTTGTTTTTCTGATTTGTCTGTGCAGTCGACTGTCTTGTAAGAACAGTCGACTGGTTTACTGACTGGCTTGTCTGTGTGTGTTCCAACCATGTTGTCAATTATCTTACCATTTCTTAGGGTTGTGACTGCTTGGAGCTGTTCTTGACCTCCTGGGTTTGGTATGGTTTGTGAAGGGAGTTCACCTGCCTTTCTTTCGCTTAGCTCCTTTGCAATCTGACCAATTTGGGTTTCCAACTTCTGAATTGCTTGTCCTTGTTGGTTGCTTGTTTGATGTTGTTGTTGGAGCAATTGAAGAACAGTGGTTTCAAAATCCAACTTCTTCTGTTCTGGAGCTGGTCTTTCAAACCCACTTCCCGTCTGAGGGTTCCTTGTATGTCCTTGTGTGAATTGATTCCCTTGATTATTTTGATTATTGCTCCATGAGAAGTTTGGATGATTCCTCCATCCTGGGTTATATGTGTTCGAGTATGGATTGTTCTTTGGTGGAAATACTCCTCGACCCACATAGTTTGCATGCTCCTGATCTGTGAAAGTAGACATGGGACATGTATCAGTTGTGTGATCTAAATGAGAACAAATTGCACACATTTCATTTGTTTGATTTTTAACTCCACCCATTGTCGACATTGCATTAACAAGCATATCAATTTTTTTATTCATGTTTGCCATTTCTAATTGAATGTTATTATTAGAGATCTCGTAAACTCCCTGTTTTTTCGTAGGTCCCCTTCTTGTTGAGAATTGTTGGGAGTTCTCGCTGAGTTCTTCAAAAAGTTCAATGGCTTCTTCTCCACTTTTCCTCATCAAAATTCCGTTGCAAGCTGCATCCACAATTGCCTTATTAGTATCATTTAAACCTTCATAAAAAGCTTGTACCTGATCATCCTTAGGCAGATTGTGAGTAGGACACTTGAGAAGCTTGCTCTTGAAATCCTTCCATGCTTCGAAGAATAGATCTCCATCTTTTTGTTGGAAGAGTTGAATCTCCCTTTTTAGCTGTTTGGTTTTCTGGACTGGAAAGAACTCTTTCAAAAATTTCGTTGCCAATTGCTCCCATGAATTAATAAATCCTGGTTCCAAAGAATTATACCACAACTTAGCATTAAGTTTTAAAGAAAAAGGAAACAAGATTAACCTGATTTGTTCAGCGGTAAGCCCTTGGACGCTTTGTGTCCTGCAAAGATCGAAAAAGTCTTGCAGATGAAGATGAGGCTCTTCATCTGGTCTGCCACTAAAGTGGGGAACCATACTAAGTAAATGAGGAGATAGGTGCATGTTCCCTGTGGCATTAGGTTGAAAAGAGATGCAGGAAGGTTGCTCAATATTCTTAGGAGTGAATTTGTCCTGCATTGGTACGCGATTGGGTGTTTCTTCTGCCATTGCTGTATGTGTACTAGGTCTCTGATCAGTCGACTGGTTCGTGTGGGCAGTCGACTGGTGTGCTGCAAATAACTTACCTAGTCTGTGCAAAGTGCGTTCTGTTTCCGCGTCAATTGGTAGTAGTTCTGGTCGAAGTGATCGTCTACCGTGCATTCACCGAAGTCCTGTAACCTAAAAGAAAAATTATTAATAAAAGAAAAGAAAAACTAATAAAATTCTACTGACTTGTAAGTTAAAATACTAAACAATCCCCGGCAACGGCGCCAAAAACTTGTTGTTGGAAATCTAGTACCTAAATTAATAGATAAACTAGACACAAATTATAAAAAAACCTCGCAAGTGCACGAATCGAATCGTAGTAATAGCAAGGGTCGATCCCACAGAGATTGTAGACTTCAACTAACTAATCAATAGAAAATAATAAAAATCATAATGAGTTATTTTAAAAGTCTAAAAGGAATAAAAAGATTAAAACTAAGAAGGAATTGTTGAATCACAAATATCTCTTGAATAGTTGGGTTGTTGATCTCCACCAATAGTTAGTAATGCTAATTTGCCTTCTGAATTTACTTCCAATTACTCATGTTGTTCACTTCAAGGGCATGGTATCTACTCCTTAAAGTATTGTTTCCCTAAGCCAAGAATTAGGCATGGTATCTACTCTAATTCGTTTCTTTCGATAAGTATCTAGCAGGGTATCTACTAAGTTATACTTAGAGAAAACATCAGAACAGTGGAAACGAACAAACACTTAAAGTTCTAGAAATTGGTATCAGATCTAGATCCTCTAAGTTGATTGAACCAAGAACCCCTAAAGATTCCTTTGTTACAAATTATGAGCACGAGATTCGGTCGTCTCAATATGCTTCATATAACAGATTTAGATAAATGATAGCATAAACTTGATATTCTCACGTGCTGTATGTCAGTCGACTGGCTCTCACCTCAGTCGACTGCTCTCAGACTTCAAGATCCAAGTTTGATGATCATTAATCTATGTCAATTCAACCAGATTCAATCAATAAGTAATTAGAAGATCTCAGAAGAATATAGCACTACATAACTACGGTTTCGATCTACCCAACTATGAAATTAGTTCCACATAATAATAACTTTATTGCTTAACAAGTTTGAATACATGATCAACATAAAAAGAATAAAGAGAGAAGAAGAAATAAACTAATGGATTCCGGCAATATGGTCGACTGGCTGTCACACAGTCGACTGCCTTCTGGTTGCTGGATCTTCTTTCTCCTTCTTCGATGTTGATGGAGTGATGCTTGGGTTGATGACTTGATGGTTGGGAACTCTCTGATTAAGTTGTGTCCACGAGATAGATCTGATGATCCGATGGAGTCGTTCTCTTCTGATATTTATAGAGTACGGCTGAGAATTAGGGTTTCCACTTTTTCAGGAAGGTCCTTCTTTATTTGATTTGATGATTAATATCTTTCTCTTTTCTCCTTTCCTTCCTTATCTGTTTACCACGTCCACTTGGAAACCCCCAGTCTCTAGATTTGATTTGCATAAATCTGGATTCAAATAGATGTGAAATTAGATGCAGGTGAATCTTCGAATATCTGATTTGTGTACTCCGCCGCCTATCAGTCGACTGTCCTTGGGAGTAAGTCGACTGTGTCGAGACTTCAGTATTTTCATGATTCATCCGCCCAGTCGACTGATGTTTTGGGAACAGTCGACTTGGTCGAGCAGCTGTGTAAAACTTGATTTCCTCTGTCCAGTCGCCTGTTATCATGACCAGTCGACTGCCTCTTCAGTTTCCTGTGTATCATCCTGAATTTGCTTCGTTTTGCTGTTTATAGGCTGTTTCCTGCAGAGAAAGAGAAAAGAAGCATAAATACCACATATAGAGCTTTTAAATGTCTAATTATATTAAGATTATTGCTCTTAAAAAGTGAATAATAATGTGTTCATCAGGAGGGGGGATTTGAATTTGAGTTTTGGGGGAAAAATGTGTTTTGTGAGGTTAGATTTGGGCCTTTGATTTTGGGGGGATTGAAGGAGAGCCACTTGATAGCTTTCTTTGTGTTTTATTATATAGATATTGAAAAAAAGATTTTATATATATATATATATATATATATATATATATATATATATATATATATATATATATATATATATATATATATATATAATAATAATAATAATAATAATAATAATAATAATAATAATAATAATAATAATAATAATTAGGTGGGCCTATAGGGGAGTCTATTGGCTATGTTGTATGGGATTTGGACACTTATTGAGAAGTGGGGGTTATGTGTGCTATGTGTGCACTGCCCCCCCCCCCCCCCCCCCCCCCCCCCCCCCCCCGCGGGGGGGGGGGGGGGGGGGGGGGTTGTACTGCATGTGAAGCACCGAAGGCAGTGTGCTTGGCTGTTGTGTCTTGTGTGTTTGGTATTATGTGTGTGTGATGTGGGTTCTTTGTCCCACATCGGTGGGGTGAAAGTAGTGTATGAGTTTATATAGTATATAAATTTGTCGGTGATCAAGGGGTACCTATAAGCTATAGCACCTTTAGAGAGGAAAAGCTTGTGGTGGGCCGTTGTTATGATCTATTTTTCATGTCCATGCATGTGTAGTCGCGTGTACAGCTGAACAGAGCTCAGGGCGTTACATGTGGTATCAGAGCCGACTTTCGATACCGATCATGGGTAAGAGTGGGTTAGAGGTACGCCCGAGATGCAGCTAGGATAGTACATGTTTCAGGTAGGAACTGTACTTCTAGCAGAATCATGGTACTCTACTCCACGTCGGTTAGAAAGGTAATCATGTGCTAGGTTACATGTCTTGAGCTCAGTAAGGATGTTGAGTTCTTAAGGGTGTGTGTGTGTAACACCTTGTACATAAGAGTATATATATAGTATTATATTAGAAAAAGATATAATAATAATAATAATAATAATAATAATAATAATAATAATAATAATATATATATATATATATATATATATATATATATATATATATATATATATACATATATATATATATATATATATATATATATACATATATATATATATATATATATAGGCTATGTTGTATGGGATTGGGCCACTTAATGAGATGTGGGGGGCTATGTGTGCTGTGTTTGAAGTGGGGCCCCAGGTGGGGGAGGGGGGGGGGTGTGCTGCACGTGAAGCACCGAAGGTAGTGTGTTTGGCTATTGTAAGTTGTGTGTTTGGTGTTGTGTGTGAGTGATGTGGTGTAACACCCCGTACTTAAGCGGGTATATATATAATATTATATATAGGAATATATATATATATATATATATATATATTGATATGGCTAAAAATGGGGTTAAATCGGAACCGTCCAGATAGATCACGAATCTTGAGGCACGGGGGTAAAACGGTAATTTCACACGCAGATAGGTCCGAAGCGGGTACTGGGTCTCCTTCTCACAGATCCACTAACCCGCAAACGGATCCACCTCAGCTGGGTACGGGTTTCGACCCGCTACCAACCCGATCCGACAAGATACAATCAAGGTCCCTGATTAGATCTAAATCAACGGCCATGATTCACATCTATCTTACCACTGGGAGTCAGGGATTAAATTCCTTAACTGATTAGAGGGAATATACCTTATCAGATTACATGCCTTATCTGATTACGTGGAATATTCCTTATCTAATCACGGGGATTACATTCCTAAAACCAGTCTCTAAGACGCCTATAAATACCCCTCACCCATCTCCATTAAGAGGTAATCAATCTTTCTCTAGTTAAACGCTCTTTCATAATCATTTCTGGTTACTGACTTGAGCGTCGAAGGGTGCGTCGCCGGGATCAACCCCGGTGTCTCGCACTTCTTTGCAGGTGCACGGCGGGAGCGACGATCAGAGTTCAACGGAACAGGTATACAGGTCCTCCTATTCAGTTTCCCCAAGAACTCACAAATTCATCTGTTTGCCCCCACACCGAATTTAGCGGCAACAGATTGGCGCCGTCTGTGGGAAACTAACGAATAGAGACCTCTCCTCTTCCCGGTGAACAGGTTTTCTCCAGCCATGCCGCCTCGCAAAGTCAGATCTAGGGGCTCCAACCGAGCGCCCAACCCTGACCAGCAAGAAGTCCTTCCTGATCCCGCTCAGCAACAAGGGCAGCTCCCTCCTACCGTGGAAGAGCCGCTCCAGCGGAACCCTCCACATCCTGATCCGAAGGGGCCTAACCCCCAGAAACAGCCTCTTCACCAAGAGAACATACCCAACCACACTGCCTCCAGTGCCTCCATGGCCTCCCATCATCCCCGAGCCTCTGGTCGCCGCAATACCCCTCCCAAACACCCGGAAGATGACGACCTTCGTCGCCATCTGGATGAGAAGCGGGCTCGGGGGGAAGCCTCCCGCCAGCGAGAGCAATCCCCCCGACACCGAGAGCGCAGGAGGTCCCCCGTCCGAAGAGGGAGGAAGGACTCTCCCGATCACTACCGAAGGAGGCACTCTCCAGCGGGTCGGCAGCAGCACAGGAACAATGAGGCACCCATCACCCGTGCCGAGTTCCAACAACTCCAAGCAATGGTACAACAGGCCCTCAACCTCCGTCAGAACCCTAATGGGCAAAGGGCCCCATCCCCTCCTCCGGTCCGGAGCCCTCGCCGACGATCCCCTTCTCCTCGACCCGCTCCTACCAATTCCAGACGCACCCCGAGTCCTCGACGTTCTCGAAGCTACCATCGCCGCAGCCCTCGCTCCCCCTCATACGAAGACGAGTCCCGTGGTTCGGCAGATCACCGTCGGAGAGATGACACCATGAACCGCCGCCTGAACGAGGTGGAAAAACTCTTGGGACAGATAAACCGAGAAGAAGAACTCAGGGGAAGGACCCTCCGTCCTAGCCGACCCCCGTTCTCCCGGACCATAGTAGATACTCCTGTTCCCTTCGGTTTCAAACCTCCCCAGTTCGAGAACTACACTGGGGAGACCGATCCAGTTGACCACATCGAAGGCTTTAAGACTTTGATGCTCCTCCATCAAGCGTCCGATGCCCTCCTCTGCAAAACATTCCCTGCAACTCTGAAAGGCCCAGCTCGAGAATGGTACTCTCGTCTTGCCCCGGCGTCAATATTCTCCTTCGAACAGTTCGAGACCCTGTTCATCACCCATTTCGTCAGCAGCCGAAGGGCCGAGAAGACCAGAATTTCCCTATTGCACCTCCGTCAGCAGAAGGGGGAGAAATTGAGGGACTACGTGAAGAGGTTCACGGCCGAGGCCAGAACCATCGCATCCCTCGACCAATCCGTCGCTACCGCGGCGTTCCAACCTCCGCTCCTCCCTCGCCAAGAAACCGCCACATGACTTTTCTGACCTCCTCCTCCGCACTGAAAAGTACATCCGAGCTGAAGAGGCCGAGGAACCGCCCAACTGGGAAGCAACCGCCTCCGGGTCTAAGAGGAAGGGAACGGAAGAAGAGGGACCCAAAAAGTTTCAGAAGGATAATGCTGGCCAGAGCCGGCCTCCCCCTAGATTTGAAAAGTTTACTCCCCTCACCACAAACATCTCCGCCATTTTCATGGAAGTCGAAAAAGAAGGGGTCCTACCTCCAGCTCCAAAGATGAACACCCCAGCCAAAAGGAGGGATAGAGACAAATGGTGCCGTTATCACCGGGACCATGGGCATGACACCAACGACTGTCGGGCTCTGAGAAACGAGATCGAAGCCCTTATCCAGAGGGGGCAGCTGGCGAAGTTTGTAAGAAAGGATGGAGCCGAACTCCCTCCCCAGCCTCGGGGGGCTAACAAACGTCCAGAACGGGAAGAGACGCCAGAGTTCGAGGAAGAGCGAGTCCTCCACCTTATCCATGGGGGTCCAATGGGGGGCTCCTCGAACTCTTCTCGGAAAGCTTTTATTAGAGAAGTGAATTCTGTCCGAGCCACCCCTCCCCCCAAAGGACTCGGAGTGCCCGTCACCTTCTCTGACGAAGATCTCGAGGGCGTCCGCACCCCTCATTGTGACGCACTCGTCATCAACCTTCACATGGCCAATTTCAAAGTCGAAAGAATCCTAGTAGATAACGGCTCCTCCGTAAACATCCTATTCCTCGATGCTTTTAAGGGGCTGAAGCTCTCCCGAGACAGACTGAAGCCCGCCGGGTATACGCTCCATGGGTTCACGGGAGTGCCGGTGACAATCGAAGGGGTGATTACCCTCGATGTCACAGCAGGCAAAACTCCTACTACCCGCACGGAGTCAATGGATTTCATGGTCGTAGATGTCCCAGCGGCCTACAACGTCATTTGGGGTCGGCCCGGCCTAGCCGCCCTTGAGGCCGTCCCTTCTGCCTATCATCTCAAAATGAAATTCCCCACTCGGGCTGGAGTGGGAGAAGTTAAGGGCAATCAGGAACAGGCCCGCAAGTGTTACATGACTTCCACACTCGGACCCGTCCTCTCCTTAGAAACACTCGAGATCCCACAGGATGCTGCTCGGCCGACTCCCGAGCCGGTAGATGAGCTGGAGGAAATACTCTTCTCGGAGCAGGAGCCGACCCGTAAGTTTTATGTCAGCAAGGCCCTTCCGTCCGCCCTACATTCAAATATTGTGAAATGCATCCGAGCCAACCAAGACCTCTTCGCATGGTCAGCGGCGGACATGCCCGGTATCTCCGAAGAACTCTTGGTCCACCGCCTCAGCGTTGATCCGGGGTCCAAACCGGTCCAGCAGAAGAGGCGCAAGTTCGCCCCCGAGCGCCAGCTCGCCATCAAAGAGGAGGTAGACAAATTGCTGAAAGCCCGATTCATACAGGAGGTGAATTATCCGGAGTGGTTGTCAAACGTAGTCATGGTGAAGAAATCCAATGGAACATGGAGAATCTGTATTGATTTCACTGACCTCAACAAGGCCTGCCCTAAAGATTCCTTCCCTCTGCCGAGCATTGACACTCTGATTGACGCAACCTCGGGACATGAGCTCCTCAGCTTCATGGATGCTTTCTCGGGTTACAATCAGATAAGGATGTTCCCCCCGGATATCCCGAAGACGTCTTTTGTAACAGACCAAGGACTCTATTGTTACCGAGTCATGCCGTTCGGCCTGAAGAACGCAGGGGCAACGTATCAACGTCTCGTCAACAAGGTATTCCAGGCCCAGATTGGTCGGAACATGGAAGTCTACGTGGACGACATGCTTGTGAAAAGCATCCGAGGCGTTGATCATGAGGCCGACCTCCAAGAAGCGTTCGATGTTTTGAGAAAGCACAATATGAGACTCAACCCGAACAAGTGTGCGTTCGGCGTCTCATCAGGCAAGTTCCTCGGCTTTATGGTTAGCCAACGAGGAATAGAGGCAAATCCGGAGAAGATCAGGGCCATACTGGACATGGCCCCGCCTAGAAACGTTAAAGAAGTTCAGAAACTGACAGGTCGTTTAGCCGCCATTGGGCGCTTTTTGTCGAAGTCCGGGGAGAAATGCCTCCCGTTCTTCAAAGCCCTGAGGGGGACTAAGGGGTTCGAGTGGGGGCAGCCACAACAAGATTCCTTCGACCAGCTTAAAGCTTACCTCGTCAATCCGCCCCTTCTCAGCAAACCCATACCGGGCGAACCCCTCTACCTCTACTTGGCAGCCTCGGAACAGACACTAAGTGCGGTCTTAGTCAGGGAAGAAGAAAGAACTCAGAAGCCCATTTACTACGTCAGCAAAGTGCTCCGGGACGCCGAGCTCCGGTACCCGAAAATTGAGAAAATAGCCTACGCCCTGATAATGGCTGCAAGAAAGCTTCGGCCATACTTCCAGTCTCATTCGGTGGTCGTTCTTACCGACCAGCCGTTGAAACAGATCCTTCACAAGCCAGAGACCTCCGGCCGCCTCATGAAGTGGTCGATCGAGCTGAGCCAACACGATATTACTTATCAGCCTCGAACCGCCATCAAGGCACAGGCGCTGGCCGAATTCATAGTGGAAACGACTATCCCCGACCCCGAGCGGACAACGAAGGGCCCGCCTATCTGGTCGGTATATGTCGATGGATCCTCTTGCAATGAGGGGAGCGGGGCTGGAGTCATCCTTGCGGGCCCAGACGACTTTGTCCTTCAATATTCCCTCCGGATAAACTTTAAAGCCTCGAATAACGAAGCCGAATACGAGGCACTCATAGCCGGCCTCGGGATGGCCCGAAACGCAGGGGCGCGACGCCTGCAGATCTTCAGCGACTCTCAGCTGGTCGTCAACCAGGTCCTCGGCGAATATGAAGCCCGCGATGACAGGATGGTAAAGTACCTGGCTAAAGTGAAGAGCCTCATGGCGCACTTCGAGGAGGCCCACATCCGAAGAATCCCCAGGGAGGAAAATGCCCAGGCCGACG
The DNA here is from genome assembly GCA_017893485.1 of Hemerocallis citrina. Taxonomy (NCBI): domain Eukaryota; kingdom Viridiplantae; phylum Streptophyta; class Magnoliopsida; order Asparagales; family Asphodelaceae; genus Hemerocallis; species Hemerocallis citrina. The sequence goes on from CM030359.1 coordinate 46,278,426, forward strand.
CCCTGTCCAAATTAGCTTCCTCATCCCTGCAAGGCCTTGAGCAAACTGTTCTGATAGAAGTCCTCCTCAAGCCAAGCATAGAGGACGAGGCTTTCAACTCCGTCGAAACACTGCCACTTCCCCTCGAAGATAATTGGATGAAGCCCCTCATCGAGTTTTTAAGAGACGGACTCCTCCCAAGGGATCCGAAGGAAGCCCGAAAGATAAGGACCCGAGCCGAGCGTCACATACTGGTCGAAGGCATTCTGTATAAGCGCTCCTTCACCCAGGTAGATGGTCGGCCCTACCTAAGATGCCTCTCACCCGGACAAGCTGATTACGCCCTACAAGAGCTCCATGAGGGCATCGGCGGAGCCCACTCCGGCTCCAGAGCCTTGGCACGAAAAGTGTTAAACTACGGGTATTACTGGCCCACTCTCCTACGGGATGCCGAACGACACGTTCGGCAATGCACCTCCTGCCAGAAGTATTCCGACATCCGACGCCTTCCACAAGCACCACTCTCCTCCCTATCGAGTCCGATCCCCTTTGCAATGTGGGGGATGGATTTACTTGGACCATTTCCACCGGCCCCCGGGCAATTGAAGTTCCTAGTCGTGGCAGTCGACTATTTCTCGAAATGGGTAGAGGCCGAGCCCTTGGCTACGATTACCGAACATAGAGTCGTTCAATTCTTCTGGAAAAATGTAATCTGCCGGTTCGGTGTTCCCCGAGTCATAGTTACAGATAACGGTACGCAGTTCGCTGGAGCTGCCTTCCGAGCCTTATGTGAAGACCTAGCCATACAGCACCGCTTCTCCTCAGTCTCTCATCCCCAGTCAAATGGCCAAGCCGAGAATGCCAACCGACAGATCCTCTCCGGCATCAAGAAGAGACTCGACAAGTGCTCCAAGGGATTGTGGGTCGATCAGCTGCCCAATGTGTTGTGGAATTACCGAACCACGAAGCGGACCCCGACAGGCGAGAGTCCGTTCAATCTCACCTATGGGTCCGAGGCCCTCATCCCACTAGAAGTTGGAATACCCTCTCCTCGCCTGATAGCCTTCGAAGAAGAACAGAATGCCAGGGAGCTCAGAACGAGCCTAGATTTGATAGACGAAATTCGGGAAAGAGCAGCCATACGGCAGCAAGGTTACCGAAGAAGAATCGAACTCGCCTACAACAAACGGGTCCGCCCAACCGACCTGAAAGAGGGGGATCTGGTCCTCCGAAAGCTGGCCATTTCGTTCCCCGGACAGAAGAGCAAACTGGCCCCAAATTGGGAGGGACCGTACAAAGTATCCAAAGTGATCCGCCCCGGTGCGTACAAGCTAGAAGACCTTGAGGGTAGAGAAATTCCCAGAACTTGGAACGCCGACCATCTTTTGAAATACCAAGAGAAGGCAACCCCGCCTATCTAAGTAACTCGAGATGTCGGGCCACCACTCCTGCTACTAGTAATTTTTCCTTTGTTCTTTTTTCATTGTAATAACGGCTAGCAACTTTAGAAGCAGCCGACCATTAGATATTAATAAATAAATAAAGTTTTTTTACATTATCGCGTACTTCCGCCTCTAATTCCCTTATCACACGATGGTTCGGAGTCCAGCACTCGGCTCGACTCTTCCTACTCGGCCCGTCTTCAGACGGGCCGGTGGCAGATCGCCGTTCGAAATTGCTCCTGCAGCCGTTGAATGGATCGGAGTCCAACACTTGGCTCGATTTTACTTCGCAAGTCCGCTCCTAAGCGGACTAGAAGTAGCTCGCCATTCGAAACTGCTCCTGCATCCCTTAAATTACCCACACAATGGTTCGGAGTCCAGCGCTCGGCTCGACTCTTCCTACTCGGCCCGTCTTCAGACGGGCCGGTGGCAGATCGCCGTTCGAAATTGCTCCTGCAGCCGTTGAATGGATCGGAGTCCAACACTTGGCTCGATTTTGCTTCGCAAGTCCGCTCCTAAGCGGACTAGAAGTAGCTCGCCATTCGAAACTGCTCCTGCATCCCTTAAACTACCCACACAATGGTTCGGAGTCCAGCACTCGGCTCGACTCTCCCTCCTCGGCACGTCTATAGACGAGCCGGGGGAAGATTGCCGTTCGAAATTGCTCCTGCAGCCGTTGAATGGATCGGAGTCCAACACTTGGCTCGATTCTGCTTCGCAAGTTCGCTCCTAAGCGGACTAGAAGTAGCTCGCCATTCGAAACTGCTCCTGCATCCCTAAAACCAGTATAACGCTCGGATCTCTCCGACGCCTCTGCTCAATCTCGTCGACTCACCCTCAATCGGGTCGGAATTAGGCACAAATCACAGCCCTCGCCTGCCGAACCGAGGTACCGGGTTACCGACCCTCGTATATGGCAAAATATCGTTCCGAGGCGAAGCCACCATCAGATCGCCTCAGAAAGTGCGCCAGGACCTGATGGGCGGAGCTCGTTCAGCCACGTGTCCACAAAACGACAAGATAGTGTTTTCTTGGAAACTGGACCCGCCTCAAGATCCGTGCAAACATCAGACGTCCCTGATTAGGCCACGTGGGCGGGGTCGGGAAGCAACAACGCCTTAAGCAGCCAAACCAACCCTATGGTTCACAAACGCAGCGGAAAAGGAAAATTCGAGGATGAGGAGTTCGGCGAAGCGAACACCAACCTCATGGTTCGTCTTAAACCTACTCTAGCTGACAACCATAGCACAAATAAGAAGACAGCCAAAGACAATTCGCATAAAACAACTCCAATGCCATTAACAAGTTGGATAAAAGTTACAAAGCGGATTACAACAGCAAAAACTTGCAAGTAAGATTACAACTCGAACTTGCAAGCAAGATTACAACGCAGTAACACGATCAGCCCGTTACTTCCGGGGAAGAGGAATACTCCGTTTTAGAGACACTTTGGGTCGACGCTTCTTCACCTCCGAGCTCGAATCCAAGCCGACGAACCGGGATGCCTCCTCATCACTAGCCCTGACGGTCGCTCCTACCGAAGCACCACTTGAAGACACCGCCACACCGCTTTGGGCATCGGCGGCCGACCTGCCTACGATAGGAGTCCGGCTCGCCGCCTGATAGAACGTGATCCCTCGCTCGATTTCTTCACGGGTGCACGAGGTGCTCCGGACGTTTGGCCTCACCGGCTGAGGCTTGAGCCGAGCAACTTCTTCCTCCAGTTCGACGATGCGGTCTTTCAAAGTGTCATCCTTTACTATCACCTTGAACCGAGGAAGTTTCGCCGAACCGGGGTATTCGGTGCTGTCGGAGATAACGCGACGCAAGTGAGTCACTTCGATACTCTTGTCTACAGTCACCCTCTGCAACTCTTCCACCTTCCTCGCTAAGCCATCCCGTTCGGCCAAAACTCGAGCAAGCTCTTCTTCCCTAGCAGATAGCTCGGCCTCGACTATCCGTAGGTCGTGTAGTTCAACTAAAGCCTCGCCGTGCCTGATCTCCAAGTTATGAAGCATTCTCCTCGTCAGGTCAACCTCACCCTCGAGGCGATCCTCCCGAGGTTGCTTAAACAACTCCGCTCGGTGCTGTTCGGCCGAGGTGTTACAGGTCGGCTCAGCAATCTGAAATAAGAAAGAGATAGCATTGGAATACCACACCACCGAGCCAAACACTTAGACAAATTCCGGAGTCAAAATACTTTTCATTCATTAAAAGGCGGTGGCCAGTCCGCAAAAAGGCATTACAATGATCGGGAGAAGAAACACCAAAAGACTACAAAAACTTAGTGAGGGGATCAAGGGTCCACCTTCGTCGCCGCGTCGGCCACGGGCGCATCGGCGGGGGGCCCATTGACCTGCCCGTCCGCCGCAGTCTCTCCATCCCGTCCTCCCTCGCCTTCGCCTTCGGCCTCGTCATCCTCGCCTTCCTCCTCTTCGTCATCCGAGGTCGGCGTTGGAAACAATTGGTAGCCGACCCGCTCGAAGCCGGGTATGCGTTCCTGCACGTGGTCGAGGGCCAGCTGATAAGACTTCTCCATGTTTTCGGCCATGTGCCTCTTCGCCTCCTCCTCGACCTCCTTCTCCACCTCGGCTCGGATCTTCGTCGCCAGAGCCTCCTTCTCTGCTCTCTCCTCGGCCAAGGACTTCAGCGCCGCTGCTAAGTCCTCGGCCGCCTTGGCGGCCTTGGCAGACTCCGCATCGAGCCGCTCCTTGGCCTTCTCCAAATCCGACCCGAGATCCGCGACCCGTACTTCCAAGGCCTCATCCCTCCTCTGCTCGGCCTCAAGCTCTTTGACCGCCCTGACCTTCGCCAGCCTGTCCTTGTCGCTGGCAGACTTCAGATCCTTCTCCTGCGCGGCGAACGTCTCGAGGAGGTGGCCGAAGTGGCAAGTGGCCTACAAAGACAACAACCAGTAAAACACATGCCGAGCTGCAGACTTAGAGAAATTGGCACTACACTTACCGAAACGAGTGACCGCGCGATTTCGAAGGTATCGTCACCGACCGTCCCCGCCTTCAGCGCAGCAACGTCCTTCGGGGTCGCCAAATGTTTGACAACCTGCACTGACATCTGCGAATTGCCAAGGAACCCATCATGGTTCTTCACTCGCCAATTCGGCACGAACAGCTGCTTGTGCTGCTCTGTCAAGATCTCTTCGGCGGCCTGGGTTAGGGGCGGTGCCTCGATCGACAACGCCGCGTTCACATCAAAGGCTCCCTCGATCACGCCAGGAACCGAAGAAGACGGGGGCACCTCGGCGACGACCAACTCCGAGGGCGCCTCCATGGTCGGAGGAGGCGGAGGGATGGATGAAGCGACGGTAGGTGCCGGGGCTGACGAAACAGTCGCGGCCGCCCTCTTCCTCTTCTTCCCCCCGGCCAGCTTAGATCTGTCCGCCATCATGGCGTTGAAGTCGATCTTCATGCCTTCTGCAACGGATCAAAAAAAAAAAAAAAGGGAGAGAGAGAGGGAGGACAAGTTAGCGGGCCGAACCAAAAATTTAAAAAATAATAATAATCAAAAACGAGATGTCAGGAGCATACTCGGGTCGATGGGGCTTAGGCCGGACCCGAACAACACCTCCTCCGACAAATCCCTCCAACTCAGTATCGGAAGGGCCATTATCTTCCTCGCCACCTCTTCCTCGGCATCAGATAGAACAGGGTCGGCGCGTGCGAAATTCGGCACCTCCACCTTCCAACGGGTCGGAATGGGCCTAATCGCCTCGCCCCTTACTATAAAAAACTTCTCCTTCCAACCCTTAATCGAGTCAGGATTCTCGACAATCTTAACTCCCCTCCTCGGCCCCAAGAAGTATCGGTACTCCGTCTTGTGCTGACGATTTACTCGATACAATCCTCGGAAGACCGTAAGATCCGGCTTCACCTCGGCTCGATAGCACTGGAGCATAAAGGCGTTCACGTGGCGCCATGTGTTCGGCGTGAACTGGGTCGGCGCGAGGCAATACCAGCCGAGGATCTCGAGGATGAATGGGTGCAGAGGGAAACGCAACCCGGCATGAAAAGAATCAACGTCGAACATACACATGTCCGAAGACGGCAACCTAGAGTTCGCTCTCATCCCCGGACCTGGAACAATCAGTTTGTACTCCGGAGGAATAGCGAACGCCCTTCTAACCCGGAGCAGGTCCTCCTCGGATACCAAAGTGATGAGCTCATCCGCTTCGGTGGCGAGTTCGGGATTAGGTTCTTCGACGATTTTGGACTTCCCATAGATCGCCTTCTCCAGCAAGTCGCCCTCGTACTGCCTAACCCCTGAGTGACCGGACAAAACGGAAGGGTACCGTCCTATCTCGGGTGCCTGCTTCGGATTCTCCACAATCATCTCCACAATGGGGGACTGGCTCTCTACCCTCCTCTTCTTCCTCCCTTTCTCCGTCTCGGCTACGGACGGTTCGGCGGCTTGCTTACCCTTCCTCCTAATCTCCGACCTCCTCCTCTCCTCGGCACTCTCGTCGCCCGAAGACGAGGCCCCACTCCCCGAATCTACTCGAGACATCTCAAGGAAAATTATTCAGACTAAGTAAACTGACCTTTTGAAGTGACGTCTACGGTCGGAATGCTCTGCCGGAAATCGCCTGGCCCACGCGACAGCTAACGGAAACGCCTCAGAGAGAAAATCGCCGCTAGCAGAGAACTTAGAGATCGAAAGTAAAGATCTTGAGTAAAAAAGTGAGAAATGAGCTTTGAGAGTAAGGGTGAGAGTCTTTAACCCCTAGCAAGTTGGGCCTCCTTGGGAAACGCAAAAAGCCCAATAGGGAGCGGAAGCGACAGGCGGAAAAGATACGAAGCTCACTCAAAGCAAGAAACTCTTCAAAATGCCAAGTCAACACCCCGGCTACACAACTCCGTGTCTCGGCCAGACAACTTCAAATGCGCCGAGCCGAATTCACCGTCGGATCTCCTTAAAACTCACGACGAAATCTGATGGACGGTTCAGATTGTGCCACGCCCACAAAACGACAAGATAGCGTTTTCTCGTGATCTGAACCCCATCCTCGAGATGCGCGTCAAGATGGACCGCCCAGATCCAGCCACGCGTCCCTCCTCGCCGACTGCCATCGGTTCGCCCGGCCGAGCTACCGAACAGCTCAGCCGAGCCACCGAGCCACTAAGAGCCGAGGAGGCGACCCCTCAGGAAAGGAGCTCCAAAACACACAACTCTGTGCCTCGACCAGTCAACTTCAAATGCGCCGAGCCGAGATACCGGGGTACCGACCCTCGTATATGGCAAAAAATCGCTCCGAGGCGAATTCACCGTCGGATCTCCTTAAAACTCACGACGAAATCTGATGGACGGTTCAGATTGTGCCACGCCCACAAAACGACAAGATAGCATTTTCTCGTGATCTGAACCCCATCCTCGAGATGCGCGTCAAGATGGACCGCCCAGATCCAGCCACGCGTCCCTCCTCGCCGACTGCCATCGGTTCGCCCGGCCGAGCTACCGAACAGCTCAGCCGAGCCACCGAGCCACTAAGAGCCGAGGAGGCGACCCCTCAGGAAAGGACCTCCAAAACACACAACTCCGTGTCTCGGCCAGACAACTTCGAAGTGCCGAGCCGAAGTACCGGGGTACCGACCCTCGTATATGGCAAAAAACCGCCCCGGGGCACATCAGCCGTTGGATCTTGTCAAAAAACGCGCTCGTCGTGATGGACGGTCCAGATTTGGCCACGTCCACTAAACGACAAGATAACGTTTTTTGGGGATCCACGCTGAGATGGACGGCCCAGATTATGCCACGTACTTCGGAACCGCCGAGCCGAGGCACCGATCCAACAAGTCGAAGCATTGACCAACCGAACCGAGGTGCCGAGACGCCGAGCCAGGAGTACCGGGGTACCGACCCTCGTATACGGCAAAAATCCACTCCGAGGCATGTCAGCCGTTGGATCTTGCCAAAAAGCGCGCTCGTCATGATGGACGGCTCAGATGATGCCACGTACTTCGGAACCGCCGAGCCGAAGCACCGAGCCATACGAACCGAGGTGCCGAGGCGCCGAGCCGAGGTACCGGGGTACCGACCCTCGTATATGGCAAAAAAATCGTTCCGACCCATATCAGCCGTTGGATCTCGTCAAAAAGCGCGCTCGTCATGATGGACGGTCCAGATTTGGCCACGTCCACTAAACGACAAGATAGCGCTTTACGGGGATCCGCGCTGAGATAGACGGCCCAGATGATGCCACGTACTTCGGAATCGTCGAGCCGAAGCACCGAGCCATTCGAACCGAAGTGCCGAGACGACGAGCCGGAGTGCCGGAGTACCGAACCTCACATACGGCGAAAGAGCGAGCCGAAGAACAGGAGCCACTCGATCTCTCCGAAAATCGCGTTGCGCTCTGATCAAAGGCTCTGATGACGCCACCTCATAAATGGGTATATAAAATCAATTTTAATTTATTTTAATCGTTTTATTTATTTAAAAATTGCGAAAAAATCACCAAAAATTCGGGAAAATTCACTGGAAAATCTAGAAAATAATTATAAATTCAGGGTAATATTTTCGAACCCCTGAACGAACAATTATTGCCTAGAATGTATCGTGAGGGCCCCCGGACGACTGGTTAACACATCGCAAAATTAAATAAATAATCCGAAAAAAGGTAGATAAAGACCGTTGGGCACTCAAAGATGCTTAAAAACAAATTGCAACTTCCAAAAACACACTACTACCCCCTTTAAGATTCGAAACCCTCCATTTGGACTCCGATACAGCTCCACCAGCCATTAGAACAGTTAAACTACTCCTCAAAGGCTGATCGAACTCAGTCTTTAGGAGTGGGGGGCTCGTGATATGGCTAAAAATGGGGTTAAATCGGAACCGTCCAGATAGATCACGAATCTTGAGGCACGGGGGTAAAACGGTAATTTCACACGCAGATAGGTCCGAAGCGGGTACTGGGTCTCCTTCTCACAGATCCACTAACCCGCAAACGGATCCACCTCAGCTGGGTACGGGTTTCGACCCGCTACCAACCCGATCCGACAAGATACAATCAAGGTCCCTGATTAGATCTAAATCAACGGCCATGATTCACATCTATCTTACCACTGGGAGTCAGGGATTAAATTCCTTAACTGATTAGAGGGAATATACCTTATCAGATTACATGCCTTATCTGATTACGTGGAATATTCCTTATCTAATCACGGGGATTACATTCCTAAAACCAGTCTCTAAGACGCCTATAAATACCCCTCACCCATCTCCATTAAGAGGTAATCAATCTTTCTCTAGTTAAACGCTCTTTCATAATCATTTCTGGTTACTGACTTGAGCGTCGGAGGGTGCGTCGCCGGGATCAACCCCGGTGTCTCGCACTTCTTTGCAGGTGCACGGCGGGAGCGACGATCAGAGTTCAACGGAACAGGTATACAGGTCCTCCTATTCAGTTTCCCCAAGAACTCACAAATTCATCTGTTTGCCTCCACACCGAATTTAGCGGCAACATATATATATAGATATATATATATATATATATATATATATATATAATAAAGAAAGAGATGAGATGTGTATGTGGTTGATATATATATATATATATATATATATATATATATATATATATAATAAAGAAAGAGATGAGATGTGTATGTGGCTGATTGTGGCCTATAGAAGATCCTATGGGTATGATCAAAGTATTGATGATGAGATTGGCCTATAGGATTGCCTATGGAGCTTATGCATTAATTGATGGAAAATGGGTATGCATGCATGCATGGGTTGACGTGGCAGGTTTGGGAAATAAATCCCATATCGGAAAAATGTGGTGGACAAGTGTGAGTTATATAGGATTTCAAATGAGAAAGGTTTACCTACAGGGTTCCACCTTCTGATGGTGCCTGCGATGGGCGTGGCTAGAGTTTTGTGTCCGTTCTTTCGCGTGCGTGCACATGTAGCTGCGTGCGTAATTGAGCCGGGCTCGGCACATTACAAATGGTATCAGAGGCGACTTTCGACACCGAGTGTGTGCAAGATGTACGCCTGAGAGGGAGCGAGGTTAGGACAGGTTGCCCGGGTAGGGGACTGTACAACTAGCAGAATCAGGGTAATCCTCTCCACATCGGCTAGAAAGGGATCCTGGATCATGTTCCAAGTCTCGGGCTCAGCGAGGATGCTGAGTTCTTAAGGAGGGGTGTGTGTAACACCCCGTACTTAAGCGGGTATATATATATAATATATATATATATAATAAAGAAAGAGATGAGATGTGTATGTGGTTGATTGGGGGCTTATAGAAGATCTATGGGTATGATCAAAGGATTGATGATGAGATTGGCCTATAGGATTGCCTATGGAGCTTATGCATTAATTGATGGAAAATGGGTATACATGCATGCATGGGTTGACATGGAAGGTTTGGGAAATAAATCCCATATCGGAAAAATGTGGTGGACAAGTGTGAGTTATATAGGATTTCAAATGAGACAGGTTTACCTACAGGGTTCCACCTTTTGATGGTGCCTGTGGTGGGCGTGGCTAGAGTTTTGTGTCTGTTCTTTCGCGTGCGCGCACGTGTAGCCACGTGCGTAATTGAGCCCGGCTCGGGGCATTACAAATGTGGGCTCGGTGGCTATCGATGGCTACTGTGGGCATTACATGTGGGTTCTTTGTCCCACATCGGTGTGGTGAAAGTAGTGTATGAGGTTATATAGATTCTTCGATGATCAAGGGGTACCTAAAAGCTATAGAACCTTTTGTGAGGCGAATCCTGTGGTGGGCCGTTGTTAGGATCTGTTTTTCGCGTGTGCGCACGTGTAGTCACATGCGCAGCTGAGCAGAGTCGGAGCGTTACAATATTAGTTATTTTGGGACCCATCCAAAGTCAGAATCTACACGTGGCAATCATCCTTAACTTCCCTATACAAGATCTTCCACTTATATATCCGGGTCTTACAATCCGACATGGGCAGTTATGGAAGGCCGACTAGAGGGACTACATCGAGCGCATTCAAACCAGACTGGATGGTTGGAATGGAAAAGTGCTCTTTTTGGGGGAAGAATCATCATGCTTGTTGCAGCTATTTTTTGTGTGAGGGCAGACATATGTTGTGAATTCTTTTATGAAAATAATAAAACATCTGACATTAGTTTTTGCTGATGTTGATAGGTGCAAACAGATATTGATTCTAAAATTTGACTCGTGTGAACAATAGGATCTGATATGAATGGTTGTGATCGGTCCGATTGACATGCAAAACTGTCTGAAACATTGGGGTTGGCTAGACATGCAAAACAATATGAAATACCGGGTTGGCCCTGGCGACAGACCCTCTGACGCCCAAGTTAGAAAACTCAGAAGATATGAAAAGTTTTTAGAGCAGAATTTGCAATTACCTTAGTTTCTTAAGAGGCCATAGGGTATTTATAGTCGCTTAGATCGACTTATCTATACTTCTCGGTGTTTTGATATGGTTGGTTATTCTTTTTTTTTTCATGAGGATATAGAGTCGGTTACTCTTCTCTTGATAAAGAGATAGAGTTAGTTGGCTTTGTTCTTCATGAAGAGATAGAAGTAGTTTTAGAGATAGAGTTAGGACTCTTCTCTTATTCAAGAGTATGGTTTTTAAGTTGTCTTTTATGGATGGAGAGATAGAAGTGGTTACTCTCTTAGAGATATGGTGTTTATGATGACACTTCATATAATTATGAATTCCTTCATGTTGGGCCACTATGGCAACCCAGTATGACAAACCCTTTTTAGGTTATTGGGCTTAAAAGATGCCCAGCCCATTTTTACAGGACTGTATCTGGTGAAATTTACTATTTTACCCCCAAGTGCTTTAGGATTCGTGCCCGATTTACATGGTCACAATTTGGTTCAATTTTTACCTAATCACACGCCCCCCTACTACTGAAGACTGAGTTTCACAGCATTCAAGGAGTAGTTCACCCGTTTAGATTGCTTTACAGAACAAATGAGAGTTTTCAGGGATGTTTGAATCTTGCTCTGGGTGTAATGGAGTTGTTCTGACTTTGTAAAGCACCGAGAATTATTTTTAGATTCTCCGACTTTCTTTTTCCAATTTTTAATTATTTTTTTCAGATTTTTTAATTGGTTTTCCAATTTTTTATAGTTAAATTTCGAATTTTAAACTAATTATTCTAAATTTATAATTACTTTTCATTATATTTTAATATTTTTCTAAATTAATCATTATTTTTTAGAATTTTTAATTAATTAATTCAAAATTTTAATTATTTTCAAAATTTTTAATTATTTAATCAGAATTAATAATTGAATAAAGAAAATAAATAACATTTAAATCATACCTAGTGATGTGACATGATCTGGATCTTCGATCAGATCGATTTAGTGCATTGAGGAGATTAGACTACTAAGATTTGTTGACAAGCTGGAGCTACCCGGTGTAAGTGTTAACGGTACTATGGCTACCCGGTGCTGCACACCGACCTAGATATTGAGAAGATCTGGTCTGCTGATAAAGAAGAGCACACTTTTTGGAGAGATCTGAGGGTCAAGAAGAGGAGAAGCCCTGGTGCTACCCAGTGTAAGAGTTACCCGAGGTTGTAACGGGTTAGGGGCTTGGGAGGCTAACGTGGCTCTGCCACACGGTGCCACGTCAGCCTCTTTACGAGTCAATGTTGACTGGCCATCTCAACTTTTTCTGCGCGTGCGGCCTACACGTGTTTCTCTCCCTCTACTCCACCATTCTCCCACTTTTTTTTTGGGGGTGTTGGGCTTTTCCCGACTATCTGGATCCAAATGGCCAGGAGCCCAACTGGAGAGAGAGGGAGGAGGGGCTGCCTTAACCTCCTCCCCCCCCCCCCCCCCCCACCCAATAAAAACTCCCTAACCCTGTAGCGCCCCGAATTTCTAATATAATATCTCAGAAATACGGGACACAATTCCCAGAATCTACCTCAATATAATAGTAAACATAGCCAAACACAGAAAAAATTTCAACTTTTATTACATCAACTCTTTACAAAGCACAACGGAAAATTAAACACCTTGAATTACAATTCTTTCTTTTACAACACATTCTTTTACAATTTGCATAAGCCACATTATCATTCTACCACATGCATCCAAATCCCAAGCTATAGGTACCTACCTGTAAAACATGAGGCTAGAGATAACCCTAACCCCCAAAACTACGGGGTCAGCCATAACGGTGTGAGTGACATCAAAAGAAATGCAACATAAATAAAATATAAAGAATAAAGTCATAATCAACACATACCAATAGTAGTTGTAGCGCCCCGAATTTTCAATATGATATCTTAGAAATACGTGGCACAATTCTCAGCATCAACTTCAAATGTAATATTAAACACAGCCAAATACTAATAAATTTTTTCAACTTTCATTACATTAATCTTTACATAGCACAGCGGAATACACTACACCTTGAATTACAATTTTTCTTTCCTTACAACAATTTCTTTTACAACAATACATAACCCATTACACCACTCTAACTCATGCATCCAAAATCAAAGCTACAAGTAATCACCTGTAAAACATGAGGCTAGAGATAACCCTAACCCCCAAAACCAAAGGGGTCAGCCATAATGGTGTGAGTGACATAAAAACAAACAACATAAGTAAAGCATGGAATCATAAATGACATGAAATAAACAAGAATACATAAGATATGATATAGCAAGGAAACATGAAACATCAAGTGAAACTAGACTAAGTGTCAAGTGTAGAAAACAGGAAAACACATGCATGAAACCAAGTCAAGAAAACACAATTCTATATGCTGACTCTCTAATGCGTACTTGTTGGAGTCTATGCATCACACTCTACATAGGTCCGGTGCAAGCCCGTAACGTCTCCACATTGTAGGGTTTAATCCTCCCGCTATTCAACTAATCTTACTACGATGACTATTACGAGATAAAGATAAACTGTGAGTATTAGCCCATGCCCCGATAATTCCGGAGGTCAAACTCTATCGACAGATAATTCCGGAGACTATTTCACTCACACCTGGGAATCTTCGAGAATACCCCACACCGCAAGCAATGGCACATCATCACACGGATACCACATGTGCGTCGCTTCGAACCCGATAATTCCGGAGATCAATTCCACACCACAGGTAATTCCGGAGACTATTTCACTCACACCTGGATAATTTGGGGATTATCTCACACCGCAAGCCATACTGAGGTCCATAACCCATGTTCTCGTTCATCATATCACCACTAGTGTCAGTCCTTACCATTTAGGTTATTTGATTACTTTACGAATCTCCTAGAGTTGGTTTACCCTACCGGACTTAACTCAACAACTGATCAACTAAAATTGCCTCAACAGGCCCAAACATAAATATCTCAACTGCCGGTATACTAGGGTCACATACACCCTCTAGAGACTCACACCCAATATCCAAACTAATCTTCCAATATAAATTGCTCGGTTAAACCACTTGAAACATATGTTCAGTAGCAGATAAGGTAGAGAATAGTAGGTTATAGACTAAAAAATTTAGAGAATAAATCATTTAAAAGAACATTAAAATATGTATAGATATATCAGTATCAGTCGACTACAAAAGCTATCGGTCGACTGTCCAGAGAGAAAATCCAATAGCTTTGAGGAAATAATTCTAAGTATTATAAGTCGACTCAAAAGGTCATAGGTCGACTGTCCAGAGTGATAAATCGAATAATCTTTAAGAAAATAATTCTAAGTATAGCAGTCGACTGTAAAAGGTCATCAGTCGACTGTCCAGAGCGAAAAATCCAATATCTTTAAGAAAATAATTCTAAGTATAGTAGTCGACTGTAAAAGGTCATAGGTCGACTGTTCCGTGTGATATTTTAAAAACTTCAAGAAAAATACAGCAGCCATGTAGCGACGATCGACTGTATAAATTAACCAGGTCGATTGTCGACCTACAGACTGCAGTTTTTAGTTGTGCAAATTTCAACCGATATGTAGTTTCACTTTATGAAAACGATTTATACAAAAAAAAACATATTTCTTATTTGATCAAATACAACTGGTAGGATATATAATAGTCCATAAAAACTAAGTCAAAACTACTTGAATTTATAAAAATAGCGATTTGTTAATTTCTTTCAATCAAACATGAATTGTGCATATAATCAAAATAAAGTTTCTTAAAAATTAATTGTTCATTGAAATAGCTTCGTATTCAGATCCAAACCATTTTAATACCAAAATCTCAAAAAGATTCCCAATTTAGTTGTATTCCTCAAACTCAATCCAATTTATCTCAAATCCAATTCTCAAGAAATGATCTCCTAATTCATCAATCCTTCTCAACATTTCCTCAATCACAATCACCATTATTAACTCATGAACCTGAAAAAATCTAACATTACTATAATCAAGATGTGTTCCTCCAAACTCAATGATAATAACAACTCACATCATCCACATGCAAATCTATCCATAGATAATTAGGGTTCATAAAAGATCAATTTTTAAGTCATCAATCCATCCAATCCATCCAATCCATCATGTACATATTCATACTCAAACCCTAACATGCTTTCTAGTAGATGAAATTCCATATACAACATTACAAGAATAAAACAAAACAGATTATATCACTCACATACAACATGCACAAAACAAAACAAAACAAAACAAGTCACTCACCTAAATGAAGAAATCCAATCGAATTAATGAAGAATAAGAAAAGCCCTTCTTTTGCGAAATCGAAGATCTCCTCTTCAAAACTCCAAGAAATTAAGAGTAAAAATATATTTTATTTTTTCAGAGGAGAGGGACGGCAGTAGTAGGCATAATATAGGCCAAAATCTGGAGTTTCTAGGGTTTTACAAGTTTATGGAAACATCCCTTAACAAATTATTACTTTACATATATAAACCTTTCTTTATAAAGTAGTTAAAATAAGTTAAATAAATTAAAATCAAATCAAATCCTTTTACTACTGAGTTGTCCAGTAATCCAGCATAGTCCAGAAATAAAGAAAATTCGGATTTGTACATCAGGGTGGCAATTTTGCACAAAAGTCCATCTTTTTGTAATATTTGCAAATACGTCATAAAATATTCGTAAAAATCCAGAAAAATCAGAAATAATATCTATTAATAAATATTAGATTTTACAATTAAAATAACTGACTTTTACTTTCTAGGAAAATATTTGCAAAAGATCTAACATAAATTCCATATTTGTTTAAATCTTTACCAAATCAAATCTAAATAGAATTTAAATATATTTTATTTTTAATGATGACCATGGCAAGCCCAAAAATCAGTAAAAACAAATTTTCATGATTTATTTGAGATCAAAACGGCTTTTTACATAAAAGCCCCTCTCTTTTGAGGTGTTTATAAAAATAGTTTCTTTATTCAGAAAAATCCCAAAATTTAGGATATACTCTATTATACATAGGAGAATTTGATAAAAATTTAAAATTGGACATTTGCACAAAAAATATTTGCACGTGTAAAATCGACAAATTTGTAAAATAGTCAAATTAATTTAAATAAATCTGAAAATTAAAATTTCATTAATAAATAAGGAAAATCAATCATTAACCATAAAATTTTAATAATTCAAAATTCATAACTTTGCACATGTGTTACACGTGCAAATATTGCAATTTCAATAAAATAGTCAAAATAGTCAACTTTACAAATTTAATATTATTTAATAATGCAAAATAAATTATTTTATTTTGCGGGGTATTACATCACTCCCCCTTTAGAAAGGTTCTGTCCTCAGAACTTCTCTAAGAAAAAGAAAACAAAATACAAAACTTATAAGATAGTTTCGAAAATTTACTCTATCATTATTTTTCTAATTGGATTTAATTACTAAGCAAAAAATAAAATAACATATACTTATAGCTTAAAGAGAAAAGGGTGAAAACTGACATGGCAAAAGGATCGGAAATCCAATAGAATACACAATAAATCCAAAATTGCGAAAAATAGTAAGACTATTCTCATAGAATAAGAAGTCAAAAGTGAAGAGATAAAACTCAGATATAAAAGGTTGATAATCATACAAACAATGAAGGAACGCATACTTAAAAAAATAAAAATAAAAAATTTGGAAAATAATCAGTCAATATACATAGAAATACGAACAAATTTTTGTTAAGTAAAGAAATATTAATAACAAAGAATGTACAAGACCAAGAATAATAAGTATACTAGTGAATGTGGATATTATAATAAATACTCCAAAAATACATTAAAAGGTAACGAGCAAAATAGACCAAAATATATATATGCAAGAAAACTTAAAAGAAGTTCATTGAATATTGCAAAAGTAAGCGTCAAATCATTAATTAGGACGTGGAAAAAAAAAGTAAGTGAGAAATCTAAAATGTCAAAGAATTGGAAAAGGGTAGCAATAAATAGTAATTACAAAAGAACGAAAGCTTAGACCACATATAGTTGATGTATTCAATCTTAACACAAACATAAAAATTTTGTAAACACAAAATAGATTAAAATCAACTATACTAGTTCAAATTACATGGAAATGTAAAGCGTAAATTGGTATAAACAAAAGGTCATGAAGAAAATATTTCTTTACCATTAGTTTCATTATATAAGTAAAAATCTTGAAATATCAATTAGCAAATAAGTAAAAGAAATAGTCAAAAGTAAGAATTGATCAATCAGAAAAACTTGTTAAACACATAATGCTTGAATAAAAATGGACATAATAAAGTAAAAATCCCAAAAGGACAATATTAAGAAAGAATAAAATAAAGATGTACAAAATAATTTAGGTAGTATGCAGATTGAGAGAATCTAATGAAATTTAAGTGAAAATTAAAATATTGTCATGAATAGAGGAAATGCGAAGGAGAGCAGAAATAGTACCAAGAAATCAGAACGACCAAAGTCCAAAAACAAAACAAGTGAGCAAGATGAGACACGAGAGTATATCAAACAGATTTAAAGAAATATAGATTAACAATGGTTAAAAAAAATTGAGTAAAACAAACCTGTAATGGGTTAAGTTTGAAAATCTCATCAAATGGTATGAACCGGTATAAAAGAATAAGACATTGATAAGTAATATACACATAAAACACTAGTTGGGTTATTATAGTAGAAATTCTTTAATGTGGGTTTGCCTCATTGATGTCCAACTGTAGACTTGCCTTCTCGGCATCAAGTTGCAAGTTTGCTTCCATGACATCAGGTTGCAAGTGGCCATCTAGATATTCGGTTGCATATTTTGCCTCCCCGATATCCAGTTGCAATTTGCCTCCATTGACGTCTAGTTGCATGTTTGCCATCTCGACATCAAGTTACAACAAAACGATGAACAAGATGATGCAATCCTCTACACGTACTTAGATATTGATTGCTCAATTTAAGTACGAAGATATTTTTTGAAATTCGTGATTTAAAAATAGTAGCAAAAGTAAGAAATGGAGTTGAAAGTCATCTGATGGAATATTAAAATAGAAGTATAGGTTATAAATATCAAACACAATAGTACAAAATAATAGTAGTGAAAGAAATTTATAAAAGTAAGAAGAACAGAATGAAATACATGCATAAGCACAAATACAAATGTGAATGAGAAAATACATATGCAGTGTAGCAAATTTACACAATAATTATATCATAAAATATACAGTAATGTAGGAATTAAACAAATGTAAAATGATATGCATAGCATGTATGTTGAAATACATTATATAGTAATTTGTAGGAAGTATATGTAGAAATCAAGAATGTAATGATAATAAATTTTAAGTAAAATATAAATAGTGGGGTGCACATAGTACATTCAAAAAGTATGAAGCAACAAAATTAATAGGTAGCTTTTAAATAGTGAAAAGAAATTATAACAAAAGCAGTCATCTATAAGTAATAATAAAGGTACTGAATATAAGGTGCAAAAACATAATTAATAATAAAGATTTAAATGTGCATAAATATATCATATTTATATGAGTAAAATATTGCAATCAAGTTTAAATGCTCCAAAATAAACAAGACAATACAAAATAACGGAAAATAGAGTATCGAAAAATCCAAGTATATATAATAAATGAAAGTAAATATGCAACACCAAATTTCATAATATAGTAAACATAATAATGAAAGGAAATAGGAGTTACAATAATAACTTATCTTGTAGTAATTCAAAATTTAGTGTGGTAGGTAAAAGTAATAGCAAAATATGCGAGTAATGAAAAAGCACATGAAAGTAAGATAAATAAAACATCAAGAAAGAAATGGGTAAGTGTCGCAAAATAAAAATGAGTTTGCGAAATGCTAAATGATGCACTATTGAATTACAGCAAAAGTTGCAAAAATAATAATTTGGACAACAGACAAAAAGTAAGAACAAATAGTAAAGTCATAGAAACAGTTTTAAAAGAAAAACAAGACGATTAGTAAAAGTTTAATGTTTGCACTAATGAATAGAAATAATATAAACTCAGTTGGAGATATAGAAACTAAAAATAAATTCAATTGCTGACAATAAAAGAAACCGAATAAAAGTAAAATAAATTAATTACACAAAAGTTAGTTTGTAAGCAAATGAATATAAAATAGTAAAAGTGATAGGATACAAGAGTGATCACAAAATTGAGGTACACAAAATATACAAGAGAGCAAATAATTAAAAGAATCTAGCAGAAGATAATTAAATTTTATAACTAGAAATAAATAAATAAATGAAAATTAACTTTGGCGAAAATCATATAATCCAGAAATTATATACAGTGGGTAAGATAGGAAAACATATAGTAGATCATTAATTAGTAAGATAGAAAATATACAAGTTGAAAGGGTAATACCTTACATAATAAAATATCAAATACACAAAGCGAACAAAAGAGGTCAAAAATAGCTAGTGAGAAAAATACATGCTTTATGCAAAATAACCAAATCACTTGCGATAAAGAAATTTCATTCAAGTCTAAGCATACAAACAGTCTAAATCTCATTACAGGGCCTTCATGACCGAACAATCAAGTCACACACATCAGATGTCCACCAAGGTACTCACACTTCTAATGTCTACCTAGGTTGTACTTAATGTCCACTTGTGTACTCACACTTCTAATGTCCACATAGGTTCTCACACATCAAATGTCCTTTTATGTTTTTTCCCCGTACTATGTTTAAAATTACTAATTGAAGCATGCTCTGATACCAATCTCTGTAGCGCCCCGAATTTTCAATATGATATCTTAGAAATACGTGGCACAATTCCCAGCATCAACTTCAAATGTAATATTAAACACAGCTAAATACCAATAAAAATTTTCAACTTTCATTACATTAATCTTTACATAGCACAGCAAAATACAATACACCTTGAATTACAATTTTTCTTTCCTTACAACAATTTCTTTTACAACAATACATAACCCATTACACCACTCTAACTCATGCATCCAAAATCCAAGCTACAACTAATCACCTGTAAAACATGAGGCTAGAGATAATCCTAACCCCCAAAACTAAAGGGGTCAGCCATAACGGTGTGAGTGACATAAAAAAAAACAACATAAGTAAAGCATAGAATCATAAATGACATGAAATAAACAAGAATACATAAGATATGACATAGCAAGGAAACACGAAACATCAAGTGAAACTAGACTAAGTGTCAAGTGTAGAAAACAGGAAAACACATGCATGAAACCAAGTCAAGAAAACACAATTCTTTATGCTGACTCTCTAATGCGTACTTGTCGGCGTCTATGCATCCCACTCTACATAGGTCAGGTGCAAGCCCTTAACGTCTCCACATTGTAGGGTTTAATCCCCCCGCTATGCAACTAATCCTACTACGATGACTACTATGAGATAAAGATAAACTGTGAGTATTAGCCCATGCCCCGATAATTCGGAGGTCAAACTCTATCGACAGATAATTCCGGAGACTATTTCACTCACACCTGGGAATCTTCGAGAATACCCCACACCACAAGCAATGGCACCTCAGCACACGAATACCACATGTGTGTCGCATCGACCCCAATAATTCCGGAGATCAATCCCACACCACAGGTAATTCCGGAGACTATTTCACTCACACCTGGATAATTCAGGAGATTATCTCACACCGCAAGCCATACTGAGGTCCATAACCCATGTTCTCGTTCATCATATCACCACTAGTGCCTGTCCTTATCATTTAGGTTATTTGATTACTTTACGAATCTCCTAGAGTTGGTGTATCCTACCGGACTTAATTCAACAACTGATCAACTAAAATTGCCTCAACAGGCCCAAACATAAATATCTCAACTGCCGGTATACTAGGGTCACACACACCCTCTAGAGACTCACACCCAATATCCAAACTAATCTTCCAATATAAATTGCTCAGTTAAACCACTAGAAACGTATGTTCAGTAGCAGATAAGGTAGAGAATAGTAGGTTATAGATTAAAACATTTAGAGAATAAATCATTTAAAAGAACATTAAAATATGTTTAGACATATCAGTATCAGTTGACTAGAAAAGCCATCGGTCGACTGTCCAGAGAGAAAATCCACTAGCTTTGAGGAAATAATTCTAAGTATTATTAGTCGACTTAAAAGGTCATAGGTCGTCTGTCCAGAGCGATAAATCCAATAATCTTTAAGAATATAATTCTAAGTATAGAAGTCGACTGTAAAAGGTCATCAGTCGACAGTCCAGAGCGAAAAATTCAATATCTTTAAGAAAATAATTCTAAGTATAGTAGTCGACTGTAAAATGTCATAGGTCGACTGTTCCGTATGATATTTTAAAAACTTCAAGAAAAATACAGCAGCCAGGTAGCGACGACCGACTATATAAATTAACCGGTCGACTGTCGACCTGCAGATTGCAGTTTTTAGTTGTGCATATTTCAACCGATACGTAGTTTTACTTTATAAAAACGATTCCTACAAAAAAAACATATTTCTTATTTGATCAAATACAACTGGTAGGATATATAATAGTCCATAAAAACTAAGTCAAAACTACTTGAATTTATAAAAATAGAGATTTGTTAATTTCTTTCAGTCAAACATGAATTGTGCATATAATCAAAATAGAGTTTCTTAAAAATTAGTTGTTCATTGAAATAGCTTCGTATTCAGATCCAAACCATATCAATACCAAAATCTCAAAAAGATACCCAATTTAGTTGTATTCCTCAAACTCAATCCAATTTATCTCAAATCCAATTCTCAAGACATGATCTCCTAATTCATTAGTCCTTCTCAACATTTCCTCAATCACAATCACCATTATTAACTCATGAACCTGAATAAATCTAACATTACTATAATCAAGATGTGTTCGTCCAAACTCAATGATAATAACAACTCACATCATCCACATGCAAATCTATCCATAGATAATTAGGGTTCATAAAAGATCAATTTTTAAGTCATCAATCCATCCAATCCATCCAATCCATCCAATCCATCATGTACATATTCATACTCAAACCCTAACATGCTTTCTAGTAGATGAAATTCCATATACAACATTACAAGAATAAAACAAAACAGATTATATCACTCACATACAACATGCACAAAACAAAACAAAACAAAACAAAACAAGTCACTCACCTAAATGAATATCCAATCAAATTAATGAAGAATAAGAAAAGCACTTCTTTTGCGAAATCGAAGATCTCCTCTTCAAAACTCCAAGAAATTAATAATAAAAATTTATTTTATTTTTGCAGAGGAGAGGGATGGCTGTAGTGGGCATAATGTAGGCCAAAATCTGAAGTTTCTAGGGTTTTACAAGTTTATGGAAACATCCGTGAACAAATTATTACTTTACATATATAAACCTTTCTTTATAAAGTAGTTAAAATAAGTTAAATAAATTAAAATCAAATCAAATCCTTTTACTACTGAGTTTTCCAGCAATCCAGCACAGCCCAGAAATAAAGAAAATTCCGATTTGTACATCAGGGTGGCAATTTTGCACAAAAGTCCATCTTTTTGTAATATTTGCAAATACGTCATAAAATATTCTTAAAAATCCAGAAAAATCAGAAATAATATATATTAATAAATATTATATTTTCCAATTAAAATAACTGACTTTTACTTTCTAGGAAAATATTTGCAAAAGATCTAACATAAATTCCATATTTGCAAAAACACCATATTTGTTTAAATCTTTACCAAATCAAATCTAAATAGAATTTAAATATATTTTATTTTCAATGATGACCATGGAAAGCCCAAAAATCAGTAAAAAAAAGTTTTCATTATTTATTTGAGATCAAAACGGCTTTTTACATAAAAGCCCCTCTTTTTCGAGGTATTTATAAAAATAGTTTCCTTATTCAGAAAAATCCCAAAATTTAGGATGGAATCAATTATAAGCAGGAGAATTTAATAAAAATTTAAAATTGGACATTTGCACAAAAAATATTCGCACGTGTTTTGCACATGTAAAATCAACAAATTTGTAAAATAGTCAAATTAATTTAAATAAATCTAAAAATTAAAATATCATAAATAAATAAGGAAAATCAATCATTAACCATAATATTTTAAGAATTCAAAATTCATAACTTTGCACATGTGTTGCACGTGCAAAAATTGCAATTTTAATAAAATAGTCAAAATAGTCAACTTTACAAATTTAATATTATTTAATAATGCAAAATAAATTATTTTGTTTTGCGGGGTATTACAGTAGTAACGAATGGAATATGAAATAACAATAAATAAAGCATGAAAATATCAAGTGAAACTAGACTAAGTGTCAAGTGTAGGAAAACAGGAAACGAACATGCATAAAACGAAGTTAGGAAAACACAAATGTAGTATGATGACTCTCTAATGTATACTTGTCGGATTCTATGCATTCCATGCAACATAGGTCCGGTGCGAGCCCTTATCGTTATCCACTTATAGGGTTTACTACCTCGATATGTAACTAATCCTAGGTGATGAAAACAAGATCCAGATTACTCCGCGAATAGGCCTGACAACCCTCGACGCGCAAGCATCATGTAAGCATAGCTCTAACCCCTCGGAGAATCACCTCCCTACCGTGTATCCCACAAATAGGCCTGCCGACCCTCGACGTGTAGATACATAATTACATCTTGTGAATAGGCTCACCAACCCTCGACACGCGAATGCACCATATGTTCTGTGAATAGGCCTTGCCGACCCTCGACACGCAAACATACCAACTGTCCTCTCAGGACAAAATAACACACACTCCTGGAACGCATTCGATGGACTAGACCCCTAGAGCATATACTTACGTTTTCCAAATTCCATCTCATCTCCACTAGTGTCTGTCCTTAGGTTGATTATTGTTAAAACACAAATTTCCCCCTCTCTGGAGTTAGTGTATCCTGCCGGACTTAATTCCAACAGAACAACCCCAAGACCCAACTAGTCAAATCCGCACAATCTCATCTGCTAGTCTACAGGAATCCCACTCAACTTCTAGAGACTCATAATTCGAACATCAACACAAAATCCTTCAATAAAACTCCTAATTCCATCATCAAACATTTAATTTAAGAAAACCCCTTTAACCAAACAAATCCAAATTTACCCAAATACTTCACAAATTTCCAGAACTGAAATAAGGTATCAAATCCACAAAAAACTGAGTTTCGTATTTTGAAGTCATTGAAAAATCACAAAACTTCCACATCTTGAAATCCATATATATTTTGCCTCTTAAAATAAAAATTAAATTCTGTAACAATCAAAGTATAACTCTCTATAAAATACAGTAATCTGTAGTGAAAACATCATCTAAAACTGTAGATTAATAATCCATAAGTTTGAAGAAATAATCATTCAAGAAATCAGCAAGAAAACTCAACAAATCATCAAAATTAGCAGGTGACGGTGGACTGTCGAAAACATTTCAAAAGAACGACGGTCGACTGCACAAGACTAGAAAATCCAATTTTTCAAATGATGGCCGACCGCACATCTTAGTTCAAAATGGGATCAGTCGACTTTTAGCTGCTACTCGACTACTTTCAAAATTGTGCACTTTTCGACTGATACAAGGTTATACTCTTTTAAAACATGAATTGTAAATTTTAAAACCCTGAGATAATCAAATACAACTTGTCTAACATACCGAAGTTTATAAAACAAATCAAATCTCATCGAATTCACAAAACATCAAATTTCCATCAAACTTTCTTCAAAACAGAACACTTTGAATATATATGTATATATGTGAATATATATATATATATCAGTAAAATCATCAAGAATCATGGTGTAAAGCAGTACTATGTTCAATTCAAATCTCATCAGTATCAAAACAACTCAAGATCCAATTGAAAAACTTCATAAAAGCACAAAATCCCAATTTCAGCTGTATACCATCAGACCCGAAATTCAAAACCCATTTCCCCCTTCAAAACTTGATCTTTTCGATTCAAAAACCCCTCTTGAACTTGTTATATACATACCCCAACTGATTACATTAGTTTGCCTTGATTACTAGCATCAACAACACATCTCCATCAAGTTATTCTTCATCCAAACATCAAACAGTGTACACATGTATAATCAACAGTAAAGTATTCATCTTTAATCAAATTTGTACATCCCCATCATATAATCTCAATATATATACAATCAAACAACAAGAATAATAAAGAAACAACATGCCCATGATTTCTATTAGGTTCTTTAACATTCTAAATCATCTATATAGAGATTCTATTCATAACATTCATAAAAAACTCCTCTTTTAATTATCCATCTATCAATATATTCATTATATCATCATACTATCCTCTAGCATGCATTCTACTAAACAAATCACCACATACAATATGCATAGAACAATATAAAAACAAACATATGTTACTTACCTTATTGAAGAATCAATCAAAATAATAAAGAGAATAAGAAAAGTCCTTCCTTTCGCAAGAAATCCAAGATCCTCGCTTCGAAACTCCAAGAAATCAATAATATAGAAAACCCTTTTTTGTGTGCAGTAAAGAGACGGCTGCTACCTCTCTTTTAATAGGCCGAAATTCAGGGTATTAGGGTTTTAAGAAGATTTTGCAAAATATCCCTTTAGAATACATCTTTACATATATAAATATTTATACTAGGAAATTAGATTAACCAATCAATTGGGATTTAAAATAAAAAATAATTACCCAGATCTGGCCGGTACTGTTTTCAAACCCAGGAAAACAAATTTTGTAATTTTTGCCTCTAAGTGCAATTTTGCAAAAAGACCCTTCTTTAACAAATTTACGAAATAAACCAAATCTATTAGAATAAAAAGTAAACTCTTTAACTTTGAGTTGGCTAGCCATCATGCTCAGCCCAGAAAAATGAAATTCTGGAGTTTTTACTCCAAGTGATAATTTTGCACAAAAGCCCATCTTTTTGTAATATTTGTAAATATGCCAAATAAATATTAAAAAAATCTAGAAATTTTATAAATAATACCTAATAATAAATATTTTGTTTTCCCAAAATAATTTCTGATTTTGAACTTCCTAAGAAAATATTTGCACGTGTAAAAAGATAATTTTCAGAAAAATATTTATTAAATCACCAAAAATCACTTTAATTCATTTACTAATCTCAAAAACATTATTTAAAAATCTAGGGTTTTAAAAACCCCTCACCCTCACTCCCATTCTCTTCCCCAACTTCTCTCTCATCTAGACTTTCTTTCTCCCAAATTCTTCAGCGATTTTTTTGTTTCTCCAACAAACTTTTCGACCGTGTGGGTCAACTTAGGCAATTTTATATTAATTTATAAGACGTCTAGGGTTCTGTCGGGTGACTCCTCCTTCTTTTTTCGATTGATCAGGATGTAGCGTCTATCTCCCAACCCACTAGAAGAGAGAAGGGGGTAGCAGAGAAGTCTCCGGTGAAGATGGAGATGATTATTGAGGTGGATAGAAGAGTGGGTGAGTTTGGGAGATACTTTGGTCCTCTTATGGTCTCACCCGTTTAGTACCCAGATGATTTGGGGGATCTGGTTGAGCATGGTCTTCGACACGAAGAGCCTGAGTACTATGAGGTAACCGAAGTCGACTCTGTATCGAATATCCTGTCTGAGGCGTATCTTCATCAAATAAGAGTTGCTTTCGAGATCCCCTCCCAGTATGAGCTTTTTACCCAATCCAGGAGTTAGGTCATGCTCGACGCTTCTTAACGGGAGCTTTCTACCCAATCTAGGAGTTAGGGCGTGCTTGATGCTTCTTAACGGGTGCTATTTCTTTCTCTTTGATGCTTTCTATGCCGGTCTTCGTTTCCCTATACACCCCTTCATCAAGAAGGTCTTGAGGTGGTATATACGATTGGCCCGACTTAGTTTGTGCCGAACATGTGGAGGCAGGTAAACGCCTTCATTTTATAGTGTCGGAGAGTCGGCACCGAGCCGAGTTTGGCAGTGTTGAGGGCGCTCTTTAGAGTCCATTAGAAGAGCAAGTTGGAGTTCCATTTTTACCTTACTCATACAATTGATGTATCGAATTTGATCATGTTCTGGAAGGAGAATTTTTTCATAGTGCATAGTCCGGAGCTGTGGGGGGTCCCAACTAAATGGCATACTGTTGTGCTGAAGAGGGTAAGAGTGTATCCAATGTTTGATGATGTTGAGAAGAAGATGTATGAAGACCTCCTCAGGCGGGAGCCACTGAGGTGGAGGTATGTCACAGAGGAGGTTCTCTTTTAGGGAGGTCTAAGCCCGATAGACCATAGTACGACTTTAGCTTCTTATTTGCTTAAGTGTTTTAGTATCTTGTTTCCCTGCACTTATTCCTCATTTTAATGTCTCCATTGTTTTCTTTGGCAGACACTAAGGGTATGGACTTCGCGGCGATCATGGCAAAATGCACCAGACTCAGCTCCAAAGTGTCTGAGGGTAAGAAGAGCAAGAAGATGGTGACCAGGTCCGGGAGTGTGAAGGCAGCTAAGAGCTCTTCGACCACCACACCTGCAAGGGATATGGGCTCACCGCATGCATCTTCTAGGAGTCCCACCTTGGATTTCGTGCTTGAGAGGGAGCACCCGCCCTTGACCGCTTTAGCTGATGTGGCCTTCTTCGATAGGCTCAGAGACCGCCCCGGATTGGACCATCAAGCTGCACAACGACTTTCTCTGGGACAAGGATAGCTGTATGAAGGCAATTCAGCACCTCCCGACCTCGAAGGACAGGGCTAGGATGGCCGCGGAGGGGCCTTGCTCGTCTACCTTAGAGTTGGCTCGGGCTAACATGTCACTAAATATAGTAGTTTTGCTTTTTGTTTATTTTTGAAGCTTTTGTATGGTTCTTCTAAGCTCTGAAGTTCATCTTCTTTGACGAGGCTAACTTAGAGAAGGAGAAGGCTGTGAAGGCCAGGGAGGCAACAGAGCTTTAAGGATAGGTCATGACGAGCGGTTCGTTCAGCTCGAGATGAAACTGAAGAGGAAGGAGGAGGGGTGGTAAAGGCAAAGGAGGATGTGATCGCTCGTGTTAGATTAGAGGTAAAGGACCATATATTTGCAAACATGAAGAAGTCCTACTGCAAAGCTATTGAGGACGTCATCGAGCTTGTCCCCCACTTCGATGGGAAGCGGTACCACTTGGGCTTGCAACCAGGAGAGGAGCCAGTACTGGGAAATGAGGAGGAGGAAGATGAGGGGATGGAGCAGGGAGAGGTCGCCGTTGTGGGTGTAGAGAGACGTGTAGGTGGTGCAGGAGCGAAGGGGGAGGAGGTCGTAGGGACTTTTTCTCCTCCAGCTCCGTTTGCTGAGGTGGATCCCTGACCCCTCTTCTTGTTTTTTGTTTGTTTGTTTTTTTTTTGTTTTTTTGTTTTTTTGTTTTTGAATTAGTTAGTTTTTTTGAATTATTTAGTTTTTGTATGTGTCTAATAGAGGACTGGCCACCGTTTGATGTATCTTCCTCTTTTTGAATCGAATGAAAATTTCTTTTAGTGTTCAACACTTGTGTTCTTCTTTATTGACTACTGCTTTTGATGTGTTGGATTAGGACTCTTGACTCTTCTCATCTTTTATAGCTTTGATTGCTACCGTTGTAGTGACCCTTGATCTTTCCCACTAGCAGATGGTTGTGTATATTGGGGGTGATCCCTACGACGGCGAGATTACCCGTCTTCGTACCAAGCTGCATGTGGCAGAGTTGGTGCTTACTCTCTTACGGGAGAAGCTATTCAAGACAGAAGTGGAGCTTTTTCACTTGAGGAGATTACTAACCAAGAGGAATATTGAAGCTGGTTGCCTTAGAGACTATCCGCGGGACGTTTGTGTGATGGTGAGACTCCTCTTAGCTAAGAGAACCGTTGGGGGGGGGGGGTGGAGATTTAATCCCCACGTCACTTTTACTTGCGGCTACCACTGAGAGGGATGAGTTGAAGAAAGTAGTGCTTGAGAGAGCTTAGAGGAGACTTATCCAGACTGTTCGGCACGCATTTTTATGGTCTTTTGAAAAGTTAGGGTGAAGGATGCCCATCTCAAGGAGAGGCTTGTCGTGCAGGAAGTTGAGGTCCATCAGCTGAAGTGACTTCTTGAAGGGGCTAGGACTAGGAGCACTTCTTGCTCTCGTGATGAGATAAATTAAAGAAGGTGATTTCATGAACCGACTTTACGTCTGCAGGGGGTCTCAAAGAATCTGGGCGACACACAAAGTAGGGTGGTCGGTTCGTCAAGTGTTGCTTCGATTGAGAGGGCGGTGCATGTTGGTGGACACACAACTCAGACTCAATCTGCGGGTTTAGTATTTCCTTCGGATTGTTTGAGAGATCGATGTGGTTCTTTGGTTGCCAAGGTGCCTGCAGGATACGTGTAGCTCCCCGAATTTCATACACAAGAAATTTGTCACTCATCCAGAATCTTTAGCTTCAATTTAGCACAAATATAGTACAAATTACACGGAAAATTTAAAATAGTTCATTACAATATACAGTGGAATTTTTACCCAATAAATATAACTTGTTAAAACAATCGAGCTTCAGTGTAACAACCGTAAAATATTTTCCTTTAAATATTTTACCACACGTGCTTTACACGTGATTTTTCTTCTATGCATGTGCTAATTGTGTTATTTTAATTACAAAATTTGTGCACAATTTTTTTTCACTACGCTAATTATACTAAATTTAATGTTAAGAAAAATAATATAAGCATTTATGAAAAACAAGAATTTATAATGAAATAAATAAAAAAATAAAAATAAAATGAGAAGTGTACAAAACACGTGCACACGTGCAATGCACACCATTTTCACAAACCGGCTGCACTTGTGAGGTTTGACCGGACTTTGAGATGAATGATGGAGAGTGGGTGTGTGAGTGGGTCTGTAAGTGGGTTAGTGGGTAGTTAGTTGCTAAAACTACTCCATAATTTCCTATATAAATACTCCCTACTTTATCCTCAAATGAACCCAAAAGAAAATTAAAAAAAAAAGAGTCAACAGAGTTGTGCTGATTTTTGCTTTCGGTAAATCAAGGGAAAGCTTGCGGTTTTTGAGTAGGTGCTTTTTGGAGCAATTTGCTAAGGGCTTCAACTACTAGGATGTCTCTTTTGAGGTGAGTGTTTTCATAATATTCTAATTTGTTAGAAATTGTGTTTGTTTAAACTAAAAATGTGTAGATGAAGATGAATTGATATGTGCATGTGAAAAGTTTCTCTAGGAATTTTATTTGTGCAGAATGTAATTAATGTGTGTATGTATAGGAGTTTTATGGAAATTTTATCTAGTGGGAATTTCTTATAATAAATCCTTCAGATCGATTTCCTTGTATGCAATTTGGTAATGTAGATACTCCTCACACTCTAATTGTATAAGGACTAATTATTCATCTAATTTAAGTTATAAGATTACGAGTAATTCAAACAATTTAGATTCCGGAACTGTATAGTCAGGTGGTCGATTCTGGGACTGGAATTCGTACTCGTGGAATGTCTACCATGCTTTTGTTACCATAGTAGGATTTTCATGACGAGGGATTGAATCCTATAATGAGGATTATGTTAAGGGCTTACCCTCGTACCTATGTAGTATGAGATGCATAGAATCCGAACAAGTATGCATTAGTGGCATCGTGTATGATTGTGTGTATTAGGCATTAAGTCATATCATACACTGAGATAATTCGGATGGTCACTTTTCTATTTCTGTATTCAACTTTGTGGTTGTAAGATGGTGAAATCGCTGTATTATAGCATTGCGTCAGTTGTATTCAAGACGTGCCTATAGTTTCTTAGTTGCAGGTTTGGATTTGGCTTGGACTTGAAGTCACTGTGATGGGTTGTCATAAGATTGAAGAGCTTCCATTATTGCATGTTGTATTGTACTTACTTATTTCTGCTGTGCTATCGTAAAGAATGTTGTTGTAAATGAAAAATTTTAAATTCCTTGTATTTTGTACGAAGTTGAAGTAAAAGACTGTTTGTGCTACGAACTGCCTATATTTGGAATTCGGCGCGTTACAGAGTGGTATCAGAGGCCACTTCAATAAGTAGTACAAAATTATAAGGAAAGCATTTAGGGTGGACATTAGAGGTGTGTGTATCATTTTGTACAGGTCTAAATGTTATAGTTGTATCAACTTACATTTATGTCGCTGTACATATGTATTGATGTTGTTTTTCCCCTTTTGCTATAGGATGGTGGATAACCGAAATCCAGTGGAGGAGGTGGAAGAAGAAGTACTCTTTGAAGACCCCCGATGAAGAAGGAGACCCGGAACAAGAACCTGAAGAAGAAGAAGACCCAGAAGAAGAGGAGGAACTGCCAGAGTCTCATGAAATCACTCCACCCCCACATGAACCCCAAAGTGAATCCATGGACGAAGAGCCAGTTGAAACAAGATGGACCATATCATCGCTTCTCTCCAGAAGTAGTTGATTATCCATAAGTGGAGAGTAACCGACTTGGTGGCGCACCATACGAAGGATAAGCGAAGCATAGCCGCTTTGATTCAGAGAGTATGGGAACGCGAGAAGTGTCGTCACAGGAATGCTTGGCATTTTACCCATCTGGATAACAAAACCCGGTTGGGGGAAACAAGAATGTCGTCAACGATATGAAAGGATGCAGAAGGAAATAGACGATCTACGGGAAGAGCTCAGAGAAGCCAAGAGGAACCGTAGAGTCTAAACAACTTGTTTAAACTTATGTAGGAAGATTTGAGATTTCCTTGTGTTCTTTATGTCAGGATATATGGACCAATTTTATTTCTGAATATATGAAGTTTAATTTGGAAATGAATAAATTGTGTTGGATGACAATGTGGAAAGTCTATATTATTGTTGCTTTTGATGATTGATGAAGTTTTATAAACTAGAAATGGCCGGAAGAAGGACTAGAAATGGTGAGGGATCAAGCGGAGAAGGAAACCGACTTGATTTGGAGACAGAGTTGGCCCGGATATACCAGACCCTTAACACGTTCGTTGCAGCAAGTGTAAACCGGAATGCAAGGGCAGGGCAGGCAGTTTAAGTCCCAGAATCTATAAAACTGGTGCAGTCCTTCAAGAGGATGAAACCGCCCGTTTTCGAAGGCAAGGCAGATCCCGATGCAGCCAATGATTGGATCCGGCAGATTGAAATGGTGTTTGATGTGTTGGAGACCCCAGAGGCTAGTAAGGTGAAGCTAGCGACTATTCAGTTGGAGAAGGACACCGGAGTCTAGTGGTAATATATGAAGAGGGCATTAGGCAATGAGCCTATTACTTGGAGGACATCTTGGAGGAATTCCGGGGGCATTACTTCCCAATGGATGTGCAAAAGAAGAAGGTGATCGAATTTTTGGGCTTGCAACAGGGTAACATGACTGCCCAGGAGTATGATACATAGTTTACTCAACTCTCTAGGTATGCACCTGAGTTGGTGATTGATGAAGCCAAGAAGGCGATGAAGTTTGACCAGGGTCTGAGGCCATGACTGAGGTCTCGTATGATACCCCTCGGTGTCAGAAAATTTGACAAGCTTGTGCGGAGGGCGGCAGCCACAGAATCAGACATGGAACATTATCAGATGGAGAAAGACAAGAGAAGTAACTGCAGTACTGGCGAGAGGCCGCGACATCACACAACTCACGGGACAGCCCCCAACACAGAAGTTCAAGCCTACTGAGGCAAATGCTGTTACTGTAGCTGGAAGGCCCACCACTTGCTACAAGTGTGGAGAGTCGGGCCACATTGCAACGAGATGTACTAAATAGCAGAAGATCAGGTCTTGCTACAACTGTGGCAAAGAATGGCATATTCGGCCGTTTTATCTGCAACTGAATCCAGGAAGTGTTAGCATGGACCCATCAGGGAAGAATGAGAAACCATACTGGAAGGGGCGAGTGTTCACTCTGACAGAAGAGGATGCTAAAAACTCAAATGATGTCACTACCGGTATGAGAGCCTCTGAATAAAAATTATGTTGTTATTTCCAGTCTTGTAGTAGAAGAAATGTTATATACTGAAGGATGTAATTCATTATGTAACTGAAAAACTTCTAGTAAATGGAATGAATGTTGCAATCTTGTTTGATATTGGTTCATCGCAAACTTTTGTTTCTCCTAAATTTTCTCAAGAGTTGGGGGTAGAACCAAAAATTTTCCCCAGCAAGGTTTTGGCAGAAGCTACTCTTTCAGGAGAAACGATGAAGCTGACTGTGAGATCGAGATTGGAGGGAGGATTCTGGGGATTGATCTTATAGAGTTGGATGTGTTGGGAGTCAATGTCATCACTGGTATAGGTTGGATGTCGATCTATAATGCTAGCATCGAGTGCAAGAGCAAGAAAGTTATGGTGAAGGCACCAGGAGTACCAGCAGTAACTTTTCAAGGGAAGAATAAATGCAAGAATTGGTGGTAGCTTTAACCAAGATGAAAGTCTCTGAGGAAGCCAAGAAGATTCCCGTGGTCCGGAACTTTCTGACGGTATTCTTGGAGGATCTACCTCTACCTGGATTACCACCTCATCAAGACGTGGAATTCAGTATTGTTATTCAGCCAGGAAGTGCACCTACATCCAAGGCACCATATAGGATGACACCAGTAGAACAGGATGAAGTGAAGAAGCAAATTGAAGAGCTATTGCACAAGGGTTTCATTAGACCAAGCACGCACCTTGGGGAGCGCCAGTCTTGTTGGTGAAGAAGAAGGACGGATCAATGAGGATGTGCATCGATTATAGGGAGCTGAACAAGGTGACTATCCAGAATAAATATCCTGTTCTGCGGATTGATGATTTATTTGATCGACTTCAAGGAGCAGCAGTTTTCTCCAAGATTGATCTTCGGTCAGGTTATCACCAAGTCCGTGTTAAGGAAGAGGATGTGCATAAGACAGCATTCTGAACTTGGCATGAGCATTGCGAATTCTTAGTTATTCTATTTGAAGTGACGAATGCACCAGCCATATTCATGGATATGATGAACAGGGTCCTGCGACCATTCATTGACTCTTTCATCATGGTGTTTATTGACGATATCCTGGTATATTCCAAGTCAGAGGAAGAGCATGCTGGGCACTTAACAGAAGTGTTGAAGAAATTGTAGGAACATAAATTATATGCCATGTTATCCAAGTGTGACTTCTGGAAGTCTGAAGTCGCGTTCCTGGGTCATATCCTTTCTAAGGAGGGAGTGGCCACTGATCCGCAGAAGGTAGAAGCAGTGAAAGATTGGCCAAGACCCACATCGGTGAAGAAGATCAGGAGTTTCTTGGGTTTGACTGGCTATTATCGCCGATTCATTCAGGGTTATGCTCAAATAGCCGTGCCACTCACAGGACTTACGAGGAAGAATGTAAGCTTCAAGTGGAAAGAGCAATGCAAAGCAAGCTTCCAAGAGTTGAAGGAGAGGTTGACTACCACACCAATATTGGCTTTCCCGCGAGCTGGAATAGACCGCGATGTCTACAGTGATGCTTCACATCGCGGTTTGGGCTGCGTACTAATGCTAGAGGGTAAGGTAATAGCTTATGGATCCAGGCAATTGAGACCACATGATAAAAATTAACCAACCCATGATTTGGAATTGGCAGCAATCATTTTCGCCTTGAAGCAGTGGAGGCATTATGTGTATGGGGAGAAAGTCAACATATACACAGATCACAAGAGTCTGAAGTACATCTATCAGCAAAGAGATCTGAATTTACGGCAAAGAAGGTGGTTGGAAGTGTTAGAAGATATTCGCCCAGAGATAAAGTATCACTCGAGAAAGGCAAATGTGATAGCAGGTGCACTCAGTCGGAAAAGCAGTTTATCTTGTTTGATTACAACTCAGAAGAAACTTGCGGAGGAATTCGATCGAGCTGAAATCAAAGTTGTTTTGCAAGGACTGGGAGCATCACTAGCGCAGTTGAGACTTTAGCCCACGTTGAGAGAGCAGATTGTCGACGACCAGAAATCTGATCCAGAAATTTAGAAGATGAAGGAGCAAGTCAGCACAGGAAAATTATCAGGATTTCAAGTAAAGGATGAAGTGCTTTGGTTCAGAGAAAGGTTGTGTGTACCTAATCAGTCAGAATTGAAGGAGAGCATTCTACAGGAGGCAACACTACTCTATTATCGGTACATCCAGGGAGTACCAAGATGTAAAAGGATATTAAACATCATTTCTGGTGGTCGGTAATGAAGAGGGATGTAGCAGATTTCGTAGAAAGATGTGCGACTTGTCAATAGATCAAGGCAGAGAATCAAAGACCCGGAGGTTTACTACAACCATTACCCATTCAAGAGTGGAAGTGGGAGAACATCAGCATGGATTTCATCACAGGGCTACCTAGAAGTCCCAAGGGAAATGATGCGATTTGGGTAATAGTAGGTCGAATAACCAAGTCTGCTTATTTTTTGGCGATGAAAATCACCTGGTCGATGGAGAAGTTGGCAGAATTGTACATCAGGGAGATTGTAAGACTGCATGACATTCCTGTATCAATTGTTTCAGATCGAGATGCACGGTTCACGTCACACTTTTGGGAGAGCCTTTAGATAGCTTTGGGAACCAGGACTGATTTCAGTACTACTTTCCATCCTCAAACAGATGGGCAGACTGAAAGGGTAAATCGTGTATTGGAAGACATGTTGAGATGGTGCGTGATGGATATCACGGAAGCTGGGACATGCACTTAGCTCTAGTAGAGTTCACCTACAATAACAACTTTCAGACTGGCATTTTCATGGTGCCGTATGAGGCTTTATACGGGAGGAAGTGCAGAATGCCGGTATATTAGTATGAAGTGGGCGAAAGGCAGATGTACGGGCCGAAAATAGTGCAGCAAACTTCGGATAAAATAGAATTAATCCGGAAGAGACTTGTTGAGGCACAAAGCAGGCAGAAGAACTATGCAGATAATCGGATAAGGAACTTGGAGTTCGAAGAAGGTGACTATCTTTTTGAAGGTATCCCCGACGAAGGGTGTGATCCAATTTAGGAAAGGGAAAAAGCTAGCTCCAAGATACATAGGACCGTATAAGATACTGAAGAGGATTAGGAAGACAACTTATCGGTTGGAATTACTGGAAGAGCTAGCCCTAAGTGCACAATGTATTTCATGTGTCCATGTTGCGATGCTACATTCCAGATCCGAGTCATCGATTACCGAAAGTAACAGAAGGTCTACAATTAAACCTGAGCTACAAGGAGCGTCTAGTGGTGATCATGAATAGACGTGAAAAAGTTTTGAGGAACAAAATTATACCCATGGTCAAGGTAATGTGGAGGAATCAACTAGTCGAGGAAGCAACATGGAAATCAGAAAAGAAGATGAAGAGTGACTATCCTGAACATTTTGCTTAAATTCTATATTTTTTTTTGCATGTTTCCTTTCCCTCCTATCTCTTACTCTTTAAGCGTAGTTTTGAGGACATAACTATTCTAAGAGGGAGTGTTGTAACAGCTGTAAAATATTTTCCTTTAAATATTTTTCCACACGTGCTTTTTCTTCTCTGCACGTGCTAATTGTGTTATTTTAATTACAAAATATTTGCACAAATTTTTTTTTCACTAGGCTAATAATTCTAAATTTAATGTTAAGAAAAATATAAGCATTTATAAAAAACAAGAATTTAAAATGAAATAAAATAATAAAATAAAAATAAAATGAGAAGTGTACAAAACACGTGCACACGTGCACACGTGCACACATGCACACATGCACACGTGCAATGCACACCATTTTCACAAACCGACTGCACTTTTGAGATTTGACTGGACTTTGAGATGAATGAGGGAGAGTGGGTGTGTGAGTGGGTATGTAAGTGGCTTAGTGGGTAGTTAGTTGCTAAAACTACTCCCTAATTTTCTATATAAATTCCCCATACTCTATTAAGTGGCTTAGTGGGTAGTTAGTTGCTAAAACTACTCCCTAATTTTCTATATAAATTCCCCATACTCTATCCTCAAATGAACCCAAGGCAAATCAAAAAAAAAAAAAAAAGTCAAGAGAGTTGTGCTAGCTTTTGCTTTCGGGAAATCAAGGGAAGGCTTGCGGTTTTGGAGTAGGAGCTTTTTGGAGCAATTTGCTAAGGGCTTCAACTACTAGGAGGTCTCTTTAGAGGTGGGTATTTTCATAATCTTCTAATTTGTTAGAAATTGTGTTTGTTTAAACTAGAAATGTGTAGATGAAGATGAATTGATATGTGCATGTGAAATAGTTTCCCTAAAAATTTTATTTGTGCATAATGAAATTAATGTGTGTGTGTGTAGGAGTTTATAGAAATTTTATGTAGTGGGAATTTCTTATAATAAATCCATGAGATCGATTTCTTTGTATGCAATTTGGTAATGTAGATACTCCTCACACTCTAATTGTGTAAGGAATAATTATTTATCTAATTTAAGTTATAAGACTATGAATAATTCATACAATTTTGATAACAATTCTTATGTTCTTCAAGATTAAATTATGATATATTTTTATTTCTTATAGGTACACCAATCTTAGAAATATTTCATTCTGGATCTGTAAAGTAATACGTAGCAATTGAGTTATCAAAATATTTGGGTTTTTGTACTTATTGTAGTTCGAGTATGTAAGCTTGTGGTGATCTTTTTTCTCACCAATTGTGAGTTTGCTCACTGGTTCTGAGTTGCGGTTTGAGTTGCTGCTTGGTCTGGGTTCGATGCCGGGCAGGGATGTTTAATTTTAAAAACCTTTTTTTTTCTCCTATTAGCTAAATTTGCATGAATTTGATTAAGAATGAATCTAAATCATACTAGAATATTAATGGAGTATTCTGATAATTTTGTACAAAATTTAGAATTTAATTTGAGGCTAAAATCACATTACATATTAAATAGTATATGAAGATGATTGTTTTGAATTCTTTAAGAATACTTATTTTTTTTTGAATGAGTTAACATTGGAAGAATTGAGATAATCAAATATAAATTTGGGAAACTCACTTGGGTGGAAATTATAGTGTACTATTCAGTGTACTATCCAATGCCTCGCCTAGGGGCTAGGCGTTTAAGAAAATCGGTTAATGGTTTTAGGCAGTTAAAAGCGGGTCTAGGCGGCTCGTAATCGGTGTAAGCGGGTCTAGGCAGGCTAGACCCGCTTAGGACTTAATTATTAAAAAAAAAGGGACCCGACTTATTCCAATCCGACCCGCTCTAATACACTCAAACCCCTAAAACTTCTCTTTCTCCTCCAAATCCCCCGTAAACAAATCCCAAATCAATTCTATTCTCTAAATCCCTAATTCCTCTTCTCTAAAACCCCCAAATCACCTCCTCCGCCTCCCTCCTCGCAGTCGGAGGCTTGTAGTTCGCAGCTCGCAACGTGCTTCAATTTTGACCTCCTCCGCCTCACTCCTTCGCCTCTCTCCTCACAGTCGTCAACACAACCTCCTCCGCCTCCCTCCTCATAGTCGCAGCTCTCACTCACTCTAACACTCAGTCGTCAAAACCTCCTCCTCCACCTCCATCATTGCAGTCGCAGTTCGCTTCAACTTCAACCGACATCAACACAACCTCTCTCTCCTCTCTTTAGCTTCAAAGTCAAGTCGTCAACACAACCACACAATGCCTCCTGCCTTGATTCATCTCCGAAGTCAACACTACGTCCTCTTCTTTCTCAAACTTCTCCTGACGCAACCCTCCCCCATCCCCCGACTCAAGCCTCCCGCTTTCCCACACTGTTTGCTCCTTGGAATGGAACAGCCTAACAGGTAATCTCCACTACTGATTTTCGTCATAGATTAATACTAGTCTAATAGATGAGTATGAGACGACAAAAAAAGAAAAAGACTAATAATAATACACCGATTCAATTTTGTAAAGCTCATCCTGCAATTGTAAGGAGAAATATCAAGAGTAAGAATTGGTAACAACAAAACAAAACAAAATGATAAAATATATAAATAAAATATATACATAAATAAATAAATATATAATATATAAATAAAACCGCATAGCGCCTAGCAGCTTAAGCTCCGCTTACAAAGCCTAGGCGCTAGGCACCCATCGGCCGCTCGACTACCGCCTAGCGACTTTTAGAACATTGGTACTATTTCTAATTAATGAGTAAACTTAGTAATATTTTATTTTGTGATGAAAGATTAAAATGTGAAAATTTATTTTAGAATGTGTGTACCATATGAAAAATGAATTTCATCCTAGAATTTGTGAAAAAAATGATTTATATGAAAAATTAAGAAGTAAACAAAGACTGTATTAGACTGCATTGTGGAAAATAAACGTACAATATTTGTTAGGGTTTTTATCAAGTCGAATTGATTTTGAGATGTGTTATCTTGAAATGGACAATTTAAAGAGAATGAATGAAAGAATGAAATAATTTGTAATGAATGAGAAATTTTTATGAAGAGGTTCAAATTAACCTAGAGGATCTCTATGTTGAGATGGATGGGTTTTAGGAGCTGAGCGAGGCCCGTGATGTCCGACAATTTTGATAAATGAAATTTTGTGAAATGGTCAATATGGACCTGAAATTTTGATGAGTAAGTTTAAGTCTGACAGGGTAAGCTAGTTGTAGGCCATGATAACTAAAATTTAATTAAGGACGTGCACTAAAAAAGAAGATGTGATAAAACCTGGGCAAACGTAAGTGGGGCATTTCTATATAGTCGGACGGTGGATTCCGGAATTGTGGTTGCTTGCGGAGCGAGACGAGCCTTAATTAAATCTGGAATTATGATTGATCGGGCGGTGGATTCCGGGATCATGAATAGTCGGACGGATAGGAGGCAGATCGCTAACATATTCCGGAGCTAGATCGGCAGATGTTCGCACAGTGAGGATTCTGTATAGTCGGGCGGTGGATTCCGGGACAGGATTCCGTACTTGTGGAATGTCTAAACCTTGATTTTGTTACCGTAGTAGGATTTTCATGATGAGGGATTGAACCTTATAATAAGGAGTACGTTAAGGGCTTGCCCTCGGACCTATGTAGTATGGTATGTATAGAATCCGAACAAGTGTGCATTAGTGGCATCATAAGTATGATTGTCTGCATTAGGCATTAAGGCATATCACAGTGACATAATTAGGATAGTCACATTTCTATTTCTGTATTCAATTTTGTGGTTGTAAGATGGTGAAGTCGCTGTATTATAGCATTGTGTTAGTTGTATGCAGCTGACGTGTCCACAGTTTCCTAGTTGCAGGATCGGATTTGACGTGGACTTGAAGTCACTATGATGGGTTGTCATAAGATTGAAGAGCTTCCATTATCACATGTTGTATTGTACTTATTTATTTCTACTGTGCTATTGTAAAGAACGATGTTGTAAAGTTTTAAATTACGTGTATTTTGTATTCTGTTTGTGCTACGAACTGCCTATGTTTGGAATTCGGGGCGTTACATTCAACCTTCTATTAGAGTCCGCAACGAAACTCAAATCCACACCATTTACTGAAACAAGTCTTGCAAAATCTTTCAAACCGTGGGCACGTCAGTTACAACTGACACAATGCTAATAAAAATAGCGATATTCTAATTCTCAACAACCAAAAACTTTGATGCCAAATAAAAGTAGTAAATGTGGAAAGTAAATCTATTCTAAGTGTAATAGTGTATGTCATGAACCTGAAATGTAATGCACAAAACAAATACACACAATGCTCATTTCTAATTCACACTTGTTCAGATTCCATGCAGCACATACAACATAGGTCCGAGGGCAAGCCCTTAGTTCTCCACATTATAAGTTTGAATCCCTCGCTATGCAATCCTAACTCAATGATCCGTACTCCAACGCATAATCACTTGCAAATTGCACCCCTAGGATCTTGGACTTCTCTACCCTACCCCTAGCCCATACATGTAGATTTACCGGGTGCATCGTCAGTTGTGAAGATTCCTATGAGTCGTAGCTCTTTGTCGGAAATTTCATCGACCTCACTGGCCTACCCCTAACCCACACATGTAGATTTACAGGGCATATCCTAGGTCTTGAACTCCAGGAAGTCGATCTCCCATAACTACGAACCATGCCTACCCCGAGCTCACCACCCGTGGATTTACAAGGCCTATCCTGCCCGTCTCGAACATTCTTAGGAACCACTACTCTTTACTGGACATGTTCATCATTGTTTCAGTCATACTCCGTTCTAGTGCATGTCCTTATATTAAAATATAAACAATTACCACCTAGAGCTAGCGTCACCCTATGAATCACAACCTGGCTAAACCTCACATCTACGAATCACAACCTACCGGTAATCTGGGTTTTGCTCGACCTCAAAATCTATACACTAGGACATCACGCCGCATTCTAGTCTAGGGTTTTCTACAACAAATCCTAACCTTCAAAGTGATCCCAAATATTAGGAGTTTTCAACTGCTAATCATCTCTAGGTCGAAACACAATTTAGCTCGATTCCATTCACATTTTTAATCTATCTTTTATCCATTACACAATCTTGCCTCACAAGAATCTTGATCTCATATCCAAATAATCACATCTCCAAATCTCAATTTATTTCTCCAAATAATAAGAAATTTTATCATCAAATTTTTATTCAACAACACCTCATGTTTATCAGTTATTAAAAATTAAGCGAGTTAATCTACAACTAGATCTAATTCAATTTAATAACTAATCACTTGTCATTCAATGGTCCAATACCCGAAATTAAACCTCTCCCGAAATATGAGCCAAAGATTCCAACCATAGACTCAAACCTTATTCCAAATAATCCCACAAATCTAACTTAATCAAACCCCAAATATGAAATTATTCATTCCATAATCCGAATTATCAATTCTTAATCTGAAATCATGATATGAGATTATTCATATCCAAAATTTGAAATAAATTAAATCCATAAATCCAAAATTATTCATTCCATAATCTGAAATTATTCAATCCATAATCTAAAGTAAATCAACTCTTAATTTGAAATCAACCAACTCTAAATATGGAATCAATCAACCTTTACATCTGGGATTAATTAAATCTACATCTGGAATTATTTATATCCAAATATGAAATTAACCAATCTAAATATGGACTTTAATTGAATTCTAAAACTGAAATTAATTAGAACCCTAATTTGAATTTAATTGAAACTCTAAATCTGATTAAAACCTCTAAACCCGAAATCAAAAAACAATCAAACTCAACTTAATCCTAATCTAATCATAACCCATAAACTCTAATCCAATAATTAACCCAAGATCTAACTAAATCAAATGTAATCCTAATTAATCACAACAAGTGCTAATAATCAAAACCAAATCTTGACTTAACCAAATCCCAAATCCTAACTGATATGGGTAAAAATAGAACCAAGTCAGGACCGTTCTGTAATGCCTGGAATTCCAAACACATGTAATTCGTAGCACAAACATGATCTTTTACTTCAAATTCGTACAAAAATACCAGGAATTTAAAACTTTTCCATTTACAACATTGTTCTTTACAATAACACAACGAAAATTAATAAGTATAATACAATGTGTAATAATGGAAGCTCTTCAATCTTATGGCAGCTCATCACAGTAACCTCAAGTCCATTCCAAGTCCAATCCTACAACTAGAAAATTATGGGCACGTCAGTTGCATACAACTGATGCAATGCAATAATACAGCGATTCTTCTACTTTAGCAAACACAAACTTGAATGCAGGAAACATAGAAAAGTAACTATCCTAATTATGTCAGTGTATGATATGACCTAATGCCTAATGCATACATTCACATTACGATGACATTAATGTATACTTGTTCGGATTCTATGCATCTCATACTATATAGGTCCGAAGGCAAGCCCTTATCGTACTCCTCATTATAGGGTTCAATTCCTCGTTATGAAATCCTACTACGGTGACAAAAGCAAGGTTCACACATCCCACGAATATGGATTTCAGTTCCGGAGTACATTGCTCGATTATACAGAATCCACTTCATACAGACATTTCGCAAGTGTCGCTCTAGCCCGGAATATATTGGAGATACGTATCCTATCTGCCTGACTATTCATGACCCTGGAGTACGCCGCTCGATCATTCATAATCCCGAATTTGATTAAGGCTTGTCTCGCTCCGCATAGCTATCACAGTCCCGGAGTACACCGCCCGACTATCTAAAAACGCCCCACTTATGTTTGCCCAGGTCTCATCACATCTTTCTTTCTAGTTCCTGTCCTTAGTTCAATTTGTAGTTATCCAGGTCTAGAACTATCTTACCCTGTCACACAACCCGCAAGCCTCTATACCAACCCCGAAAGCCAAAACAACAACAAGTTCCTCTCTCTTGAGTCTCTCTTTGTCACGCCCTGCTTCCCGATATACGAAAAAAAAGGTACGTAACTGAGGCCCAACGAATAATATAAGTATGTCAACTCCTATCATCCATAAGCTGTACAATACCAGTAAACTCAACAATGCAAAAATAATCACATAAACAAGAATATAATACAATAACCAATATCTGAGATATAAGAACTTACCAAATAGCCCGAGAATATGCAATACAATAATAGCTCGACGAGTTCTTTCAGTAACTCATCGTCTGTACCAGTCTAACTCAACATTATGAATAACAATCACAACCATGCATGAGAATATAATCACACAAGTGAAGAAGAAATTCAAATGGATGAAATAATTCAAAACATAATATCCAACATCTGGGAGATAAACAAACTCCGGGTCATAAAAGCCCAAAAACAAAGTACAATGATAATAACAATGTTCAAGGAAAAATAGCATAAATAGATAAAACACACAGTCTATTCTTTTGGGCTCCATTCTCTAGAATCGTTGCTCACCAAGTCCTTCAGGTACTATTCCTTGTTTACCTGCAAACTCATGATCTAAAAATAGAAAAAATAATGTCCGTTAGAGCAAGTCACGGACAGCAAGTAGTGCACAACAGAGAACAATAAAAGCATGGTATATTAAGAATAAAGGACTAGATCAAAGTCAAGGAACAAAAACAACGGTTGGCGATAATGTCAAAGGTCTATATTTAAATATGCAATAATCAATAATTTCAATTCATGATCAATATCGCTGATAATATACGGGATCAAACATGCAATGTCAATCTAGGGTTGTTATTCATTTTATTAACCTATCTAATGCATGTAATACTGTGTCTCATACCACAGATTTGGTGCATGCAAACAGTGATCGTTTTAGACTGTGGTGGTGAACTCCACAGATCATATACTCGGCACAGTAAATAGTAATTAACAGTCGGTAAACAGTAATTAACAGTCGGTAAAAATTAATTAATCAAGCAGTATGGGCCCTACCGAGTACAGTCTCCGTTTGTTCACTACCAAGT
Source organism: Hemerocallis citrina (assembly GCA_017893485.1). NCBI lineage: Eukaryota > Viridiplantae > Streptophyta > Magnoliopsida > Asparagales > Asphodelaceae > Hemerocallis > Hemerocallis citrina. The sequence continues at coordinate 46,322,524 of CM030359.1, forward strand.
CAACCCTTAATACCCCAGCTTGTTATTATTTTATTACATCTTAATGTGAGCATGCAAGAAGATGTCAAAGTTGTGTAATGCAAGGTGTGACTAAATCTACTCATTACATGCAAGGCAAAAAGTGTTTACACCAAATCAATACAACCACTCATTATGGACGACATGACGTTGCTATACAAAAAAAGAGATTCCCGTTGCTACAGGAAAGAAAAGCTCGATCCATTAGAAGTTCTAGAAACTAGACTTTCTGCCGTTCCAACGCATATACACACGCCATATTGAAAACACAGAAACTAGGTGTAAAATCTTATTCTTTACCGATTATAGGTTCGGGCAGCATATTAGAGTCAAAATACTCGTGTATGAAAATAGACTGTAAAATCATTTAAAAATAACCTAAAATTCATATTTCAATTCCTAACAATGTTTAATAGCAAAAAAAATAATCTCAGATTTTATTTCTCAAAATAAACCTACTATTTTAATTAATTAAACAGGGTAATGCATTTTTTTAACTGCATTCTGGAATTCAGATGTCACTGTACGAAACTAAAGATATCTTGCAATCTATGGGTCGGATTGCAGAACCGTAAGATGATTTGGATTCAAGACACACAGGGATATAATTCTTGTTTAAAGAGTTTTAATTGATATTATCTGTAGATAGGTCAAAAATTGGGTTCTTTACTGAACTTGTGTTCTAACAGTAACCTAGAGTTAAGTTTTCACATTTATAAAGGGTCTAGAAAATTATCAAATAATCTTACAATAACAATAGGGTGATTCCCGTCATGTCTAGTAACAAAATATAAAATTTCAAATTCTAATTATGTTGTTAGCATGTTATTTCAATAGGAAATCAAGTTGCTGTATTTCTGGACAGAAATCTGGAAATTGAAAACATAGCAGTACTAAAAATATGATATCTTTCAGTTTGTAACTCGGAATCTAGTTCTGTAAAAAGTTCTGAAAAATAGATTCAAAAAGCTATAGATGATGTTTACAAAGTCTTATCAAATTATGATAAAAACTAGGTCGAAACTCAAATCAACACAGAGCAAACAGCAGGCCAGTAAATAGATAGATATGAATCATCAATAATTTGATCATGTAACATGCAATTACATGACAATTAAATAACAAAAGCTCTATTTAATTATTAGCATGCAATTTCAATGTTAACGAGGCATTTCCATAATCGTGGCAATTAATTCATGAAAATAATATTCAATCGGGAACATTCCAATCTTCAATCAATTCTATAGTATAGATCTAATTGTTTTCATGTATTAAGTGCATATGTAATGTACAATAAAGCATGGGTTTGAGTCAAAGATATCGGCACGAAAAGAGAATTATCACTTGGTTTTGCCGATGAATCCGTGATTATCTCTTGAACAATTATTAAGCAAATATATAAGATACGTGGAATGCTTACTACTTGCGGGAGATCAAAAGAATTCTTGAACACGAATAATAAATTGGTTCAAAAGGACTTGCCTTATGGATGATTAATCCGAAAATAATAGAATAACGGAATGAGAATCCCGACCGCAACGACGCAAGTGCAAATGACATGCATGGAGACACGTGCAAAGCACAGAATAGCACACAGCAAATACCAGATTCCAACAGTAAACAGAAATAACAGCAGCTCACAACACTAAACAGCGCATCCCAACTGCAACAAGCTAAGAACAGCAACGGCAGCAGTGGAGGCGGTCGGCTTTGACGACGACTGGCGGCGGTGCACAGGGTGGTGGTTGCTGGCATGGAGGTGTACTGCGGTGGAGGAGGTCGACGGTGGTCGAGGTGGGTTTCGGCATCAAACAGGGGAGAAGGAGATCGACGACATTGGCATTGGGTGGCGGTGGCTGACGAGGTTGAGGGGGTACTGGGTGACTACGGGGGGTGCTCGATGGGGATGGACGTCGAAGGTGGTGCTTGGTGCTGGCTGAGGAGCAGGCAGTCGAAGGGGGCTATGGTGCAAGGGCGGTGGATAACGGTGGTTGCGATGGGGATGAAGGCGGTGGATAACGGTGGAGGTAGCAGTCGGAGGTGGTTGCGATCCGAGATGGGGAGAGGATGAAGGATGAAGACGAGGGCAGTTGGGTGGTAAAGTGACGGGGGACGGGAGCGAGACGGCGGTGCGGGATGGGTTCAAAAAAACAGAGGAAGAAGGAGGATGATTAGGCGGCGGCTATAGAAAGAGGGATTAGATTAATGATAATTAGGGTTAGGGGGTTAATGAGTATTTATAGAGTTAATTAAGATGTGTGTATATTGGGTAGTGGGTATGGGTTATAGGGTTTGGCTTTAAAATCAATTGGAAAATAAGTAGAAATATATTAGATAAATTGGAGTATTCAAGATACAAAGTTTAAATAGGTTGTACAAAAATTTCAGGGTTCAAAAAAATAAAATTAATTGAAAGAATACAATTGGATTAAGATTTAACTTTTCACAAATAATTAGAATAATCATATATTAATAATATACTTGGTTTGGTCTTTAAAATAATAAATAATAATAATAGATGGATTAAAATCTATGGGCTTTCAAAAAATAAATAAAAAATCAAAGAAATAATAATAATAATAATAATAATAATAATAATAATAATAATAATAATAATAATAATAATAATAATAATAATAATAAGGTCATATACAAAATATGATTATATCACAATATAAAAATTATTTGAAAATAACTACAAATACAATTAATGATTAAAAATGGACTTTAATAGGAGAAAAATAAATTTAAGACAAAATGAATGCAAGATAATGGAAAATTCATAAAGATTCCAAACACATAAAATACACGGAAAAATATGTATATGTGAAAACGGGGGTTACACTATTTTGTTTGATTTATTTTTGTGTTCATTTGGGGTTAGGATAGGGGGGTATTTATATGAGAATTTGGGAGTAGTTTTAGCAACTAACTACCCACTAACCCATTCACACACCCACACACCCACTCACTCACACCACTCACAAACCTACTCACTCTCATTCTCTCCTATATGCAGTCATTTTTGAAAGAGTGCACATTGTACGTTTACACGTGTTTTGTACACTTTTCATTTTATTTTCACTTTTATTATTTTATTCCATTTCAAATTCTTATTTTTAATAAATAATCATATTAAATTTTGCATAGTTAGCCTAGTGAATTTTTTAGTACACAACTGTGTAATAAAATAGCACATTTTGCACGTGCACAAAAGATACACGTGTAAAGCACGTGCTAATAAATATTCATATATAAGATAAATTCGAGAAAATGAAAATTGTCTATAACAATCGAAATACAAAATATGTAAAATACGTTTCATTAATTCTATATATGTATACAACAATAAAATCAACGTGTGCATAAAAACACGTGCACCACACGTGTAAAAATATATTTGAGTGAAGATAGGAGAAAGAAATGAATTTCAATTGATGAAACAAATTCGGTCAAGTTATAAAATATATAATTGAACAAGTAGAAAATTTTATAATATTATATGTAACGGTAGAATATACGTACTCGACACGTGTATTGAAAGCACATGCAATGCACGTAAAAACACAAAGATTAAAATAAATATTTATATTGTCTCATAATAGGATAAAAATTATTTTGAGACGACGAAAAATGTATAAATAATTGAAATGCAGAAATACGTAGGGCATTTATATTAAAATTCGTTACGGATATTACTCGTAACAGTACAAAATATATGTGCATAACACCCATGAGAAAAATTGTCATAACTCAATTTTGCGGGGTGTTACATATTCAAATCGGGCACAAACCTTAAATCTCTCAGAGAAAAAATGGTATTTTCATTAGATGGGTTCATAAACGGGAATTGGGCATCTTTCACGCCCAATAACTCAAAATGGATCTGTCGAACTGGGTTTTCATAACAGCCCAACACACATAAGTCCATGATTATTTAAATATGATTTAAACTCATAATTATCCATAATAGGCAGTTAAAAAAACATATCTTTTATCATGAGAAGATTTTTAACTCAATCTCCACAACCACCCATATCTCTTCACGAAGAAGAGATAACCAATTCGATCCAAAAAAATCAAGAAATAAAGATAAATCATTATCTTGAAACTGACCGCCAACGCGACTATAAATACCTCATGACCTCCACAGAATTTAGGTCATCATTATTTTTCCACTAAAAACCTCTCATATTCTTCTTAAGTTCTGACTTGAGCATCGGAGGATTTGTCGCCCGGGTTAACCTTGGAGCTTCAAACTTTTTCAGGTTAATCAGAGCGTTCGTCACCATCTAGATCAGATCCAATGGTGCAAATAAGTCAGATTCAAGAGTCAACATTAGTTGGAAACAGTCAACATCGGTGAAAGTAAAAAAAAGTTAGCTTTTTACTATTTCTAAAATAATTCAAAACATCTGTTTGCTCCCAAACAGAAATTAGCAGCAACTGATTGACACCGTCTGTGAGAAACAGAAAAAGTGATCCGACCAAAATTCGCAGGTAAAAACAGTTTTTAGCCACGCCTCCAAAGGGGAAAGGGAAGGCGGCGACCTAAATCCGACGATCCAATCCTCTTCCTCTACCTCCTCCTTATGAGGATGTCCTTCCTACCCTCCACCTGGATAAATCTCTTTAGCTAGAACAACCTCAACTGCCTACTCAAGCCCCCTCCAAGGAGGTTCAACCGGGGGGACTCTCGAAGAAGTCAGCACCTTGCGCAACACATTGGAGAGAACAGAGGGTCGGTCTACACCTCCATACCCTCCACGGTGCCCCCTGATTTACCTCAACCGCAACAAGACCTTCACAATATTATAAACTCCCAACTACAGGAGTCTGAACGTTGGGGGCGCTCGAGCAAATTGTGAGCAAGGGATGGGCTCCGCCATCCCTCACATCAAGAAGGCACGAGGGGCCCCTCTCCTCGGAGACGGGGACACAGAAGAATCCTTTCTCCCAGAGGGTGAGGAAGCCATCATTCTCTAAGGGGACCAAGAAGAACCCCCTTCTTGAGGGGAGAAGGAATCCAAATCCAACAAGTCGACCAACCCCCAGGGAGAGGGAGAGAGGAAGAAGTACCTATTACCAGGGCAGAGTTTCGAAATTTCAAAGATGAAATCTTTCGAGCCATCATCACCGTTCCTAGCAAAACCGGACAAACCGGCCTTCACCGCTCCACTCCTCCACAATGTGAGGAGTCCCACGGGTCCACTAGATCCAAAGAGCAAGACAAATCGTTCTCCAACGCTCCAAAAGATGGAAAATCATCTAGCATTAGTAAAGCAAAAAGAAGGAAGACATGAAGGAACATACCACCCCATCAGACCCCCCCTTCTCCAGAAAAATCATCAAGGTTCATGTTCCAGTTAACTTCAAGATCCTAGCCTTTGAGTCATACAACGGAAAGTCTGACCCGATAGACCACATTGAGAGTTTTAAAACCCTTATGATGATTCACCAAGCATCTGATTCCCTCATCTGCAAGACTTTTGCCTGAAGGGATCAGCACAGGAGTGGTTCTCTCGTCTCTCTCTAGGGTCCACCATCTCCTTCGAACAACTTGAGGAGCTCTTCCTAACACACTTCATCACCAGCCACAATACAGAGATAATTACCTCCTGACTTGACCTGAAGCAAAGAGATGAGGAGTCCATCAAGAGTTATGTTCTGCGCTTCACATCCGAGTCCCGTTCAATCCCTTCACTCGATTCAGGTGTAGCCATGACTTGATGTTGATTTTTGGTTTTGATGACTACAGCACAATGCAAGGTTGTGCTACCACCTATATATATTGCAGGATGTATCAACGACAAATACCATGGTGCAATACACAAAGGCAAAGTTGATCCAATGAAGCTTTCAAAAGAATCAATCAAACTATTGTCACGCCCCGCTTCCCCAAAAGGAATACGGAATACGGATACTTAACAAAAGCCTAGCGAATGATTATTATCATCCTTAAACTATTTCAGAATTTTTGCAACACATCACAAAATTTATCAGAGTCGGAAGCAAAAGGTGGAACCAACATGCAATATTGAAACAAAACACCAACAAAAATTTACTTGAAACCAAATACAATATTCTCAAATAAATCAAGTCTGGAGAAAAACAATATTCTGGGTTACATCGCCCAAATACAAATAATATCCAAATAAACCAAATACAACTTATTCATTGTTCAAGCACAACTAATAATAATAATAATGCAGAAATTTCCAACTTAATACATCCTTTCGCCATTACCATCAAACAGCTGACTAACCTGATCTGCAATTAGTAATTTGCAGAAAAAGGGGAAAAGAAGAAAATAAGTACCCGTCAATTGCAAGTTGCGGGTCACAAATAATGTAGGATACAAGCACATGGGGAAAAACTTGCTTATCTAATTATTAGCAGGAACAGACCTAGCATGGTATGGCAGAATCACTAGCATGGTATGCTAACATATGTCAAGTACTAAGTGTCAGATAATAAGAAAATAGATATACAGATAGTGTTAAGTAATGTGCCACATGGTAGTGTCAGACAGATATCAGATAATCAGATAATCAGATAACAGATAACAGATAACAGATATTCAGATAACAGATTCAGATTCAGATTTCTTGTAAGTCTTGTGTGATTACTATCTAGGTAGTACTTCATGCAGCCCACCTACATGGTTGCTACAACACAACAGTTTTGCTTTAGATTTCGCAGGGGATCATATAGGGCCATGTACTCAGGGTCAGACAGATAACAGACGATCATGTAAAATGATCTCATAAAAGATAACAGACGATCATGTAAAATGATCTCAACAGACGATCATGTAAAATGATCTCAACAGATGGGAAGTACGGGCCCGCTTCTAAGTACACATTTCTATGCTTTCCCACTACTAGATCTTTCTCATAAACCCCAGCTTGGTCACTTTTAGTATGGTTCTCAAACAGACATGAATGTGTGTGAAATAATGTCAAACTAACATGATACAATCAGTATTAGGTTCAGGGAAACAAATCAGCGTGCTTAGATAATATAGAGTCACATAAACGAGCAAAATAGTCTATGTTCATAATCAGGACAGCAAGACCAATCAGTACTGAAACAGAGATTTCCATCTCTACAAAAATGCAAACCTAGATCCGTCGAAGGATCTGGAAACTAGACATCCACACGAATCCAATGCATATAAATAAGTCACATACTAGCTCACAACAACACAGCTCAAAACTGATTTGAATACAGAATTTAGGTTCAGCCAGAAATCAGGAAAACAACTTCAAGAACAAGAAAACAGCCTGAAAACACTTTAAATAAATCCACGAAAAATCTGGGGTATTCCCCTATAAGCCTAGAGTCAAAATAACAAGTTTCATAATATTCCAGTAAGTATAGGTCAGTCATCAAAAATACCAACGCATCAAGAAAACAGAGTTTAACGAATCTGGAAATCTCAACACTGCTGTACGAAAACTAGGACATCTTGCAATCAGTGAATCGAAATCCAATTCCACCAAAGGGACATGAAAATAGATAGATTTTATTAACTTTCATATTTTACAAAGAATTTGCATATAGTATACGAAAGTATAGTGAAAATAGAGTTCTTTACTAAACAGTAAGCAAAATACAGCATGAGAAGATTTTAGAAAAGAGCATAAAACACCACACAAAACTTGTCTTTAAAATTCATCAAAAATCTGGGTAGTCCCTAATATCATAAAGAAACACTGACCAAAATGTTTGATCAAGATATTATATATAGAATAGTTCTTGAAAATAGTTTGTTAACAAAATTAACCCAAAACAGAATCTAGAATTTATCGACACGTCTGTACCAAAACATTCATAACTCAGTCATATGAAATCCAAATCAAGCAAAACCAGTGGGGTTTGACAATAGACAAAATTATCTAAAATTCATCTTTTATTTTGGAATCAAGATTCAGACTGTAGCATGGACGAAACAGCAATCAAAACAGAACACCCAGTAAATACAGATTTCACACTTCTAATCTAGAATATCATAACTTCAAGAATATTGATCCAAACACAACCAAACTTGAAATATAACCTACCAAACATCTAAACATCATGTTTTAGGGTTACTAACATGTCTACTCCTATTATTTCACATGGGTATTCATCCAACATCAATTCACACAAATATTCACATACATGACTAAAAAACAAGATATAGGCAAACCTAGGTTATCTCCTATCAAAGTTGGTTTCATAAGTCATCTATGGCCAAATTATCACAATAGAGACAAAACCCATCAAGGAAAACACAATATTTGGTTATCTCTAGACCCAACGACACTAGATGTGAACTTTTTGACTTGTATCAACCTAATGAATTGTAGTACAAGTTACTTGCCTTAGTATGGAGATGAACACGATACAAATAGTTCTAGAAGAGAAACCCACGAACGAAATCCTCTCCAAGCGCGAATCCAAGTAACAACAAACGAAAACTCCCACACGAACAATCTCCTTGATGCAACGAACGAAGTAGAAAATACCCACTTCAAGAATCCACAAGAAGAGATGATTGAAGGGATGTTGATGGTAATTGTGGTGCTTGGTGGTTGCCGGCCAACAAGGAAGGGGAAGGCTCGGGTTTGTGTGGTTGTGTAGTAGTGGCCGGAGGTAGGGGGATGTGGTGGTCGGATGTAGGAGTAGTGGTGGCCGGGATTGGGGAGTATTGGTGTCGGGTTTGAGGGGAGGAAGCAGCCAGGATTAGGAGGAGGAGAGAATAGGGATTAGGTTTAGGGTTTAAGGTGTTATGGGTTATATATATGGGGCTAAATGTGGGCTAATGGGTTGTGGGTATTAGTATGTAGTAATAGGTATACAAATGGGTAATGGGTATTGGGTCAATTTCAAATAGGAATACAATTTAGTGTGAATTCTATGGCTCCTAAAAATCTCATTAGGATTCAAAAATCACAGGGTTGGAAAATCACCACCAAAATTCCATCACATCACCAGGGAAAATAAAATAAAGATAACGAGGCCAAGAAAATGAGAAAAAGAACAAAATAATGGAAACGAACAAAAACGACGAACAAACAACACAAGGAACTCAAAATGAAATAAAAAGAATATATATTGAAAACAAATCCAATATACGGTTCAGAAAAATACAAGAGAGATAAAAATACACAAAATAAAAAATACACTCCAAAATACATAAAATGAAAAACAGGGGTTACAACTACAAAGATCTAAGTTCAAGTTACATTTGATCAAGCAGGCTTCAAGACATAAAGACAATGGCTCAAGCTCAAGTCAAAGGCTCAAGTTCAAGACAAGACTCAAGTCCTTCAAATGTTTTGTATTAAGTGTCTTGTAACAATTGTATTTTTTTTCTTTGAGTCTTAGAATGTTATAATAGCCTTGTCACACACACACTCACACATATCTTTTAATAATTGAGTGTTTTACAAATGTTAAAAAGTCGAAACAAGCTTGAATAAGATCAGCTGTTGAGTACTAGTCGACCACTTTTCGGAACCAGTTGACTGTCTTAGTACGAAACTATCTGAACTCATACAAGTTCTGACCAGTCGACTTATTATGGCAACCCAATCGACTGTTCAAGCCGTTTCGACAGTTTTCTATTTTTAAAACTTGTTTTTCAAATTGAAAACATTTATTTCCATTGGTTGACAGTTGGTGCAACTGTTTCTCAACGTCCAGTGAGTCTAACTCTATAAATAGAGTGTAAAAATCACTTGGTAAAGGTTCCAAGCATTTTCCTTAAGTTTCAAGCAATTGTTTTTGAAAAGAAGAAGCATTCTAAAAAGCATTCATATTCTCCAAGTCTTGGTTATCTGAAAATCAGTCTAGTATAACATCGAATTCGTTTTAGACTGATTTTAGAAGTTGACCTATTAGCCACCATACAAAAATCACAAATTACAAACAAGGCTATAGGTTTTTGTAACTCTTTTGTTGTTGTTTTTCACTCTCGGGTTGTGAGAGTAGGTCTCTAGGTTGTAGAGTCGGGTTTTCACTCTAGGTTGTAGAGTGGGTGTGCTCTCTCTAGTGGTGAGAGAAGTCTATAGGTTTGACAAGGTTGTTGTCAAACGCCGTAGGGTATTCTTGTATTTTTTCAAGAATAGTCAAAAATTTCAAATGGGTTGCTTGGGGACTGGATGTAGGTCGGGAGAACCGAACCAGGATACATCGCTGTGTACTCTGTGGTTGACTTTCTTTGTGGTTGTATTTTCTTCACTTGCATTTTAATTTTTCTGTGTTTTATTCAAAAACTTGTTTGGCAAGTCGACTGAGTCTCCTCTATAAGTGGACTGATCAGACTTGTATAAAATACTCTTTGAACACTTGTCAGGTAAGTCGACTGAGTTTCCTCTATAAGTCGACTGATCAGACTTGTATAAAATACTCTTCTTATCTGACGACCCAGTCGACTGTATTCTCTTTTTAAGTCGACTGGACAGAACGAAAAGTTTAATTTCTTAATTATTTTTTAAACAACACTATTCACCCCCCTCTAGTGTTATTTGCCTTGCCTACAAGATCCAACACTTGGTATCAGAGCCTGATTGAGTGCAATGGCAACTACTTCTAATGCAAGCCAATACCATGAAGGCCAATCCACACAAAGGCCACCCCTATTCAATGGAACCAACTACAACTATTGGAAGTGTATAATGAAGATCTACCTTCAGTCCATCAACTATGAGATATGGAACATGAAGGAGACCGAGTACACCGCTCCTACAATTCCTTATGCACAATGGAACGATGACATGAAGAGCGAAACAATGAACAATGCAAAGGCGATGAACGCTCTATTTTGTGCTCTTACCAAGGAGGAGTTGAATCGTGTGTCCAATGCAACAATGGTGTATCAAATTTAGCACACACTCGAGGTAACTCATGAAGGTACTAATAAAGTTAAAGAATCTAAGATATCTGTTCGTGTTCACAGGTTCAAGATGTTCCGCATGAAGGAGAAAGAGAATGTGTCAGATATGATCACAAGGTTCATGGATATTACAAATTCTCTTGTGGCTCTTGGAAAGACGTACACTCAAGTCAAAATGGTGAGGAAAGTTCTTCGTGCCTTAACCCCCGAATGGGAGAAGAAGATCACCGCCATAGAAGAGGACAACGATTTAACACAACTCTCTCTTGAGAATCTTGTGGGAAATCTTATGGCATATGAAGTTTAACTTGAAGAACAAGAAGGATCTAGATACTCAACAATCAAAGAAAAAGACACTCGCATTCAAGGCCATGTCGGACTCCGAAGATGAAGAAGAAGATGAGGAAGAGATAGCCATATTCATGAGAAAGTTCAAAAAGTTTCTAAGGAAAGGTAAATTTAATTCCAAATCTAAAGATACTAATGAACTTCCAACTTGTTTCAAGTGTAACAAGACAGGTCATATGAAGAAGGATTGCCTACTAGAGAATGCGAAATCTAAAGGAAAGGCTTCCAACTTCAAGAAGGACAAGTACACAAAGAACAAGTACATGAAAAACAAGAAGGCATATCAAGCAACTTAGGACGTTAACGACTCTTCATCGATCGGAAAAAGAAAATTAAGAGACAAACGAAGTTGCTAGTGTATGCTTTATGGCTACACAAAATGAAGTAAGTGATAAATTTTATTCAAATGACTTATTAGATGCTTTTAATGAGATTTTTCAAGAACTTAAGAAAGAAAAAATTAGAGTTAAAAACTTAGAGAAAGTTAATCAAACACTTTCTCAAGAGAATCTTGACTTAAATTTTGAAGTCAAGTCTTTTAATTCTAGACTTTCTAATTTGGATATAGATCTTGTATCTCTTAAAAAAATTTATGAAGAGATATATAAGAATGTATCTAAATTTAACAATGGAAAGGAGAATTTAAATGAAATTCTCCAAAATCAAGTTCAAACTAATAAGAGATTTGGACTTGGTTTTCAAAAGTCTCTTGAAAAATATCATGTCTCTAATAACACTAGTAGTAATAAGGCTGAATATATTTGTAGTGTTAAGAATAAATTATATGAGTTTTTTGAAAAACCAAAAACTGTTGTTTTCAATGAAAAGAGTAATTCTGTAGTTCAAACCAGTCGACTGAACCCCAATTTCAATCGTCTGTCCAGAGGTTCAGAGTCTTATTCAAAGAGACGAAAATCTCAGATAAGTCAACCTATTTCACCTCCCATTCAATTGGATTTCAGTAACAGTTGACTGAAAGGTTCGATAAAGTCAACTGGACAGAGCAAAAATATATGGGTTCCAGTCAACCCGAGTCAAAAAGATAGAATTACTTATATAAATTCATATGTTCTTACTGTATATAATTCTGTAGATTATATTCCTGCATTTGGTGGTAAACCAAACTCATTTCGGGTTTAGTTTCCCAAAAACTAATCCCTTTCAGACCCAATGAAAAGGGTACCATATTCAAAATAATTTTTTTATAGGTACCTAAAAGAGAACGTTGGATACTTGACAGCGGATGCTCCAAGCACATGACTGGTCATGCCAATCTCCTATCTTCCATACAAGAGATTGATGGAGGAACAGTCACATTCGATGACAACAACAAAGGGAAGGTTATTGGAATAGGCATGGTCGGTAAGAACACTACCCCTAATATACAAGAAGTTTTTCTTGTTAGTGGTCTTAAGCATAATCTGTTAAGTATAAGCTAATTGTGTGATAAGGAATATAAAATTATTTTTGAAAAAGATGCGTGTTTAATTTATGATTCTACCATGCAAAATGTAATCTTTTAAGGCTTTAGAAAAAATAATATTTATGAGTTATGTTTAAAATCAAATGATTTTTCGAATGATTTTTTCTTAGTAGCTTCTAACAATAATTCTTGGCTTTGGCATAAGAGATTTGGCCATGTGAATATGAAAAATATTGCTAAATTGTCTAAGTACAACCTAGTTAAAGGACTGCCAAGACTATCCTATAAAAGGATAAGTTAAGTGATGCATGTCAACTAGGTAAACAAGTCAAATCTACTTTTAAGACAAAAGAAATGATTTCTACTAGTAGGTCTCTCGAATTAATCCATATAGATTTATTTGGTCCTACTAGAGTTGCTTCTTGAAATAAAAGTAGGTATGTATTTATTTTAGTAGATGATTTTTCAAGATTCACATGAGTTTTCTTTTTAAAACATAAGAATGATGCCTTAGAAGTATTTGAAAATTTTTGTAAACGGGTTCAAAATAAAAAATCTCTAACCATAGTCACTATTAGAAGTGATCATGGTGGAGAATTTGAGAATAAAACATTTTCAGAATATTGCAGCAAGAATGGTATAACACATTCATTTGTATTTCCTAGAGCTTCACCACAAAATGGAGTGGTCGAAAGAAAGAATAGGACTTTGCAAGAATGTGCACGTACCATGCTTGTTGAAATCAATTTGCCTAAGTATTTTTAGGCTGAAGCTGTTGCTACAACATGTTATGTTTTAAATAGAATTTTGATTAGGCCTAAGCTTAAGAAAACATGTTATGAACTATTTTTTCATAGGATTCCTAAAGTATCTTACTTTAAAGTGTTTGGTTGTAAATGTTTCATTTTAAACACTAAAGATAATTTAGATAAGTTTGATCCTAGATCTAATGAAGGTATATTCATTGGATACTCAAATAGGAGTAAGGCATATAGGATCTTCCATAAGTCAACTTTGACTATTGAAGAATCGATGCATGTTTCATTTGATGAATCTCTGACTTCATCTACTGTTATTGAAGATGATGAAACTGATTCATCACCTTTAAATAACGTAATTAAATCACTAGAGCAAACTACCCTAGCGGATAAGTCGACCGATAAGGAAATCAAGTCAACTGATGTGAATCAGTCGGCTAATGAACTAATCAAGTCGACTGATCCTGTTGTGATGACTCAAACTTTACCAAAATCATCTGTTGAAGTTAGAGATATCCTCATGACTTAATAATTGGTGACATCTCACGTGGTATTCAAACAAGATCTCATGTTAGTATGATTTCTCATATGGCTTTCTTGTCGAATTTTGAACCGAAAAATATGCAAGAAGCTTGTGAGAATGAATTTTGGATGAATGCCATGCAAGATGAATTAAACCAATTTATAAGAAATGATGTATGGGATTTAGTTCCACGAACTACTGACCAATTGGTACCAAATGGGTATTCAAAAACAAGTTAGATGAATCAGGACAAGTCGTTAGGAACAAGGCTAGATTAGTTGCTCAAGGATATAATTAAGAAGAAGGCATAGATTTGATGAAACACATGCTCCTGTTACTAGACTAGAGTCAATTAGGATCTTATTATCTTTTGCATATTTTATGAACTTTATACTTTTCCAAATGGATGTTAAAAGTGCTTTTCTAAATGGTTTTATTAAGAAAGATGTTTATGTTAAGCAACCACCCGGTTTCGAAAATGAACAATTCCCAAACCACGTTTTTAAATGGAAATTTTTTTTATATGGTCTTAAACAAGCACCTCATGCTTGGTATGATCGACTGAAGACTTTTCTTAGGGTTGGCATTCAGGTCGAACGGGCCGGGCCGGGCCGGACCTGCCCGGGTTCGATGTTGACTTGGGCGGGTTTGGCCGGGTTGGTTGCTTAAACAGGCCGGGCCGGGTCGGGTCGAAAAGTAGAAATGGCGACCCGCCCAACCCGTGAACCCTTTCGGGTCCAACCAGGGTCGGTTTGGGTCGGGTCGCGGGCTGGCCCATTTAGATAGTTTTTTTTAACCTTAAATAATAATAATAAAAATAATAAACAGTAAAATCGTAATAATAATAATAAGATTTTAAGAGTGAAATTGCCAAAAAAAATTTGAAATATTATTCATATAATTTCAAGTTATACAAGTTTTACAATTTCTAATAAGAAATAAAGAATTCACAAATTTGTTTTATAAACAGATTTCTTATATATAATTTCAATTTACTTCAATATTTATAATTTGAAATAACAAGCAAATATCTAATACAATTTTTTTTAACTATTTACAATTGTCTTCAAGTTGGTGGCCTTCAATTTGTTGTTGTTGACTTGTTGTTGTTCAGTTGTTGGTATTGCCGTATTGAATTCTTCATTTTGGTTGCTATTGTTGTTGTTGTTGTTGTTCTTCCGACGAGTTTCTCCTACTTGTGGACGTAGATAATGCTTTCCCTTGTGTCCTATCTTCAGCCTTCAGCCAGTCTTCTGTGCAAACGAGCATCTCTAACGAGTCGGGCTTCAAGCGATTCCTGTAATCAGTTAGAAACCTGCCACTTGAAGAAAATACACTTTCAGAAGCAACTGTAGAGACAGGAGGAGTTAGTAAATCTTTAGCCATATATTTAAGAATACTATAAGTGTGTTCATGGTCTTTTCACCATTGTAAAGTATCTAGTGAAGAAGAAGAAGACTCAGAATCTTGTTGGTTATACCAATTTAATTCATTTGGTTGATTAGTCCTAGGTTTTTTGGATTGAATTTGTGCCAGTAAATTAAATGTTCTATCATCAAATTTACTCTTACCCCTACCTTTGGAACTACCAGAAGAAGAACTAACTACAGAAGTTGTACTACTAGAAGCAAAAGATCTATCATAATAATCATACAAGTTATTTAATGTAGATTCAAATTTAACTAAGAAAGAAGCACAATCAATTTCTATTTCTATTTCTACATTTTCCCCAAGCAATGCAAAAAACATTTCGATCAAATTCTTCGTACCTTCTAATTTGATACGAGGATCCATAACGGTAGCAACACAAATCAACATAGGAGGAGGATAAAAATACTTCAAAAAAATTTTTGTATGCAGGTTTTACAATATCACCAACAAAAGTATCATTTAACATTCTGTTAAATGTTTTCATCATAGTAACTATTGAAATAAAAATGCTACTAAAAGTAGATTCATATGATTTTGAAAATTTTAAAGTTGTGGTTTTAAAAGGTTCTAAAAATTTCAACAAAGATTTGGCATAAAATCAATCGGTTGGAGTCATTTCAAAATTTGGCATATTTTTTGCGATACAAAAATTATTTACAACTGCTTTATATTCGGTAACAACATGTAGTAAATCAAAAGTAGAGTTCCATCGGTGTTTAACATCCTTTGGAAATCTTCTAAAAGGTACATTTGAAATTCTATACCAATTTTTCCATTCTTGAAATACGCTGGGACTTAATGCAATAAAATGTACACAATTTCTAATTTTAAGTATATATGGATCGACTATTTTTAATGCATTTTGAACACATAAATTTAAAATATGACATGCACATCTAATATTAAAAATATTATCAGATGGAGGGTTTAATGCAGATTTTAAAGTAGTAATTGCTGCATTGTTGTTAGATGCATTATAAAAATTAATACACATAATTTTATCGCGAATATGAAAAACATCACAAATTTCTAAAATACGGTTCGCTATTTCAGCGCCACTATGGGGATAAGGCAACGCGGCAAGTGATATGATTATTTTTTGAAGAATCCAATCATTGTCGATCCAATGATGAGTTATTCCCATCATTAGAATATTGTTGACACCCATCCAACAATCCGAAGTTAAACTAACTCTACAAGTTAAACTCCATAAAATTGCAATCAAAGCGTCCTTCATTTCATTGTACACTTTAAAACAATCCGATTCGCAAGTAATGAGGGTTTAAGGCCGTTTGATTAAAATTTTCCAAGTCCCTACATCGGGATAGGAAAATGGTAATTCTTCCTTTATTACTAATCGGGCAATTTCCTGACGAACAGGATCGGGATCACAAGGGTGGCTATCAACTAGACCGGTCCTAGGGTTGATTTTTTGTTGGCCGGGTAGGTCAACAAGAAGGTCTTTATGGTTATATTGGATGTGTCTACTAATTGTACCGGTGCCATTACCCCTCTTGAATTTGTATGCCTTAGAACATATTTTACAAACTTTCAAACCTATACCCGGATTTTCTTCGTCCGGGATAAATTCGTAAAATTTATGCTAATCACTACTTTTCCCTATACTTTTCCTACCACTACGGGGTTGTGTTGTTTCGGTTGGTTGTTGTTGTTGTTCTTCTTCTTCTAATTGTTTGTCTCCTACAACCTCATCGCGTGTACCCCATTGTTGGGTAGGAGGATCATGGTACTCTTCGGCGGGCTCACTAATTGGGACAATTGGTGGCCTACGAGAAATGCCAGTGGAATCTTGCCCACTTTGGCTACGACCGCTACCGCGTGATCTAGACATAATGTAGTAATTTATGTAAAAAAAAACTACACAATATTGGAGCGATGAGTTATAAAAAAAATCTAGAAAACAAGAGGGTTGAGATAGAGAAGATCAAAAAACGACAAAAATTATAACTACAACAAAAATTAAATAAGAAGAGAGGTATGAAATTTTGATACCGTTCACCGTGGATACGCGTATATAAAAAAATTCGTGAAAATAAGAATAGAAGTAGAAGTAGAAATAAGAGATTTCGGAATTGAAGAGTTGAGGAGAACTTGGAGAGTTGAAGACTTGAGCACTTGGAGTTGGACGAGAGTTGAAGACGTTATTGAATTTTGATTTCGATACGATCGGAATTTTATCGTGTATATGCCTTCAAGAATTGCTTGTTCAATACTTCAATTGTTCACAAATTGCTTAGAATGAGTTATAATAGTAGAGAGAGAAAGAGAGATTTTTGTGAATTTTTTGATGGGGTGTTGGGGGGGGGTATTTATAGGCTAAAAAAAAAAACAAAAAAAAACCCAAAAAACCAAAAAAACCGTAATTAGAGTAGTTGAGGGCTCTCTGGACAACAGCGCCCAACGGCACGTTTCGACCCGTTGGACCCACGGGTCAACGGTCGACCCATGGCGGGTCGAACGTTTGACCTGTTCGGGTCTAACGATTCGCAACCCGCGGGTCGACCCGCGGGTTGGCGGGCGGGGTGGGTTTTTTAAATGGGTTCGCGGGCCGGGTTGCGCGGATTGGATACATTATTTTCGAGACCCGAGTCGACCCTTTACTGTTCACAAGTTCGACCCGAACCCGTGACACCGTTTCGCGGGCCAGGTTATACGTGCGGGTCGCGGGCGGTTGACTCGGCCGACTTGCCATCCCTAACTTTTTTATTAGAAACTGGTTTTGAAATAGGTAAAGTAGATACTACTTTGTTTAATAGAAAAATAAAGACCGATAATCTAATCATACAAATATATGTAGACAACATAATCTTTGGATCTACTAATAGTAGTTTATGTCAAGAGTTTGCTAATATCATGAAAAATGAGTTTGAGATGAGTTACATGGGTGAACTCAATTATTTTCTTGGACTACAAATTAAGCAGTCACCAAATAGAATATTTATTAATCAAGGAAAATATGCAAAGGAATTACTCAAACGGTTTGGCATGGATAGCACAAGTAGTAAGACCACACCTATGGCAACTTCTGTAAATAATTGCTTTATTATACTTAGATTTAATTTTATGGATAAAGATCTTTCCTTCTTCATAGTTAATTCTAAAAGTCCTACAGAATCCAATTTCAACTCCTACAGA
Organism: Hemerocallis citrina; assembly: GCA_017893485.1. Lineage (NCBI taxonomy): Eukaryota > Viridiplantae > Streptophyta > Magnoliopsida > Asparagales > Asphodelaceae > Hemerocallis > Hemerocallis citrina. The sequence goes on from CM030359.1 coordinate 46,341,066, forward strand.
ATCTACGGATCTAATTTGCCAGATAACTGATGACTTCATCATCAGCGAGACTACTCCACATCTGGTAACATTTATAGATCTAGTGTATATCCTTGGTTTTTTTTTTTCTCTCTCTAACTCTAGTCATTTCAATCCTCACTCTCTTAAACCACTACTATGTTCAATAAACTCCTAATGTTCCATGAAATTGGTCTGAGAATAGAGCTGGGAAAAAAAAACATGTACAAGATATGTATTCAAACAGTACATAATTGTACTCCTTAGATGATTGATATAATACATTACAGACAAAGGAATAATTTGTCAGCCATCTAAATCAGTTAGCTTTTAGAAAAGGAAATAAAAGAAAAGAAAAAATACATATAAAATTAGTTTGTTTTTTGTAATATCCCTTGAAAATTATTAAATTCAACAGTTCAAAAAATTATCAAATATAGGCCTACAAGTACCAAGATAGAAGGATTTGCACCTGTATGAGGGTGCAAGTAAGTTAAGTAACTGACTTGTCTAGTTAGATTATAAGTTGGTGAACTAGTTCATATGCATTATCATTTTTATAATAATTGTGTGATGTGTGAAGCTCAAAATCTAGGTTTCAGAAATCTTGAAGTTCAATGCTCAATGTACTAAATAAATGTGCATCTAAATAAATAATTAAGCATCTGTGTGTCCTATTCGGGAAACAGTATAATTTGGTTGTATGTACCTGATGCCTATTAGTATTAAGTACCATAATTAACTTGTTTCCTTTCATTATATTTCCTTAGGATTCTTGATATCCTGTCCTATTAATATGACATAAGACTGGATTCTTGAAGGGTGACTATTTTCTACTTACCAAGTGGCAGCTTACCATCTTCAACCATCTGACCAAATAATTTGTTATATCTGATCAATTTTCCAAAACCTTTGCTACATTTTGTCAAGCATACAATACATTACGTAGTCTCAAGTTTCTACCCTTAAACTGGATATTTATCCTCCACATTCCCTGCAACTTAGCTGAAACCCAGAAAAAGTGTGTAGTATTGTATTATTGCCATTGCTTAGGGAGAATGGAAAGATGGGCCATTGACTGTTGCCCTCAATTGTCCAAATAGTTCAGTTAAAAACTAGTATAATCGGGTCATGCTTTTAGTTATCTCCAATTCGCTCACACATGTCTAGAACCCACCTATATGACTTGCCTATCCTTAGTCCATAGATGTGGTTTAACTTTTATTTTCTCTTCTATTCAGTCTTATGTTCTCCCTTCACTAACCAAGCTCCTCTCACTATGTATCTGACTAGTCAATGACCTTTCCATCATTCCATCATGTTGTTCAAAACCGTAGGCTCTAATAGACTTATTCTTGTTGCCAGGATTATTATGTTGTTTTTCTCTTACCATCTTCTTTTTTTTAATTGTATTTTCTCTTACCATCTTCATTCGGTTGAATAATTTGTTTAGGCTCGTATTTTCTCTTACCAAGTATCACAGGACAGAAATCTAAGGAAATTTTTAAAAACATACCTTAATCGCATCGATGGCCGTCACCTTGGTCATCGTTGGTACTTTTGACCAACTCTCGTAGCTTAGGGGAAGGATATGAGGATTTCGTGCTATGACACCGCAAAACTTCGCAAGCTTACTCCCGCAATCTCTATATGATTGATTGTGTTCGTTGCATTCCACCAATACTTTTTTATTGTTTGGGAGCTTCCATATTTCCTTTATCTTCGTCGGCCCCCTCGTCCTCCTCAAAGTAGTGGGAGTGCTACCTTCACCCCCCTCGACTGTAGTAGCACCCCCATTCGCGACACCTTCAAGATAGTCCGTCGGGTGCTCAGTAGAAAGTCCTCGGCTAGGCTGCTCTACGGCCTCGTCTTGGTTGACAACTATTGTTGGCAACTTTCTCTTTGTTCTAGCCATATGTCACCTGTTTAAAAAAAAATCAGACTAATTATAATTTAATCAACAAATCAAACATATGAACAAATAATGACATTAAAACAAAAAGTTAATTAAAACATCCACAAATCATCACAATATGCCAACAATTTTAGGCTTTTACGTCAAATAACATTAATTATAATCATAAAAACAATATGTTCCACTAATTATCTGCACTGAAATTCATGAAAACAATCGAAAAACAAATGAACTAGCACAATTTACAAAAATGACTATAAGATACTATATTACAACATCATCAAATAGATCTCCCTCTTCTCCATCCGTACGGAGCCAAGTAGGGCAACTATTAACATAAAAAACATTTACATCAAATGTAGGGAATTCAGAAGCAGTGAAATTGTTCTCAATATCATCATCTTTGTCATCTGAATCATCCCCCAGCTGAAATACATCTCTTGGTTGCTTAGGCAGCGCCACATAAGTTTTTTCCACTACTGGGTCCTGAATATAAAAAACTTGTTGCACTTGAGATGGGAACACAAATGGTTCATGACTAATGTGTGTCCTAGTGTGAATCAGATGTGAGAAATCTACAACTATAAAGCCCAACTTATCATGGTAGTTGTTACTTAACATAGCCCAATCACCACGAAATAATACTACTCGAAAGTGCCCGTAATAATCCAAATCTATGATATCTGTTAGCACCCCATAATAGTCAACATCCCCGTCTATAGGATTCCGGTCTTTATTAGAGGCATAGCTTCTTGTTTTTGAAGTCACTTCAATACCGCTATTTTGAGACTTCAAGTTGCGTTCACGCTCCTTAGTTCGAAATCTGAAACCGTTGTATATATATCCATTGTATCTTTTAACCATTTTATGGGGACCTTTGGCAAGAATCTTTACTTCACTTGACACATCATCATTACCCAACGAGGAAACCTACAATTATATAGTAAATTGTATTAGCATAAGACTTTAAATTATTTTTTGTAGTACTTTAAATCAAACCTTGGTTGGTCACTTACGTGGGTTTCAAACCACTTGTGGAATTGCTCATTCATTAATTTATGTTGCTCACGTGGCCTCAAGTTTTTGGATCTACGTCTTCTTTTTATTTTCCTGATAAATTCGCTGGAACAAAATAAGAACGAATGTAAATTAAAATTTAGGTTAACTATTCTTTAATTGACATAAATAAATTCACACTACTAACAAATCCAACTTATGCTCGATAAGGCTCACAAGATGCATGGTGATCCAACACATATCGATGTGCTTGTTCCCATGTTAAGTCATCTAACTCAATCGCATCGATTTTACCGAAAGTAGTGCCCGCAGTCTGAAAGAGATATTTAGCGCCATTGAGGTTGGAAATGTCTGAATTTCTCCTTGGTCTAGTCAGACATGTCTCCACACCCTGAAGATACCTTGAACAAAAATTGGAGCACTCCTCCGAAAGATAACCTTCTACTATAGAGCCTTCCGGATAAGCTTTATTTCTAACGTAACCCTTAAGTCGGTAAAGATACCTAAACAAGAATATTTGGATTAAAAAACTTTTCGGTAAAGGTACAAAAAAAGTACATAATTAATGAACTTAATGAGGGATGAAGTACTACCTCTCAGTGGGATACATCCACCAATAATGTACTGGTCCACCAAGTCTTACTTCATCGGCTAGGTGGATTATCAAGTGAACCATTATAGTGAAGAATGATGGGGGGAATATCCTCTCCATTTGACAAAGTGTCAATGCAGCACGCTGCTCTAATTTTTCAATATCTTTAACACGTAGCAATCTCGAGCAAAATTCTTTATATATACTACATAAATCTTTCAGGACGGAAGTGACTTGCTCACACATTGAAGACCTCAGAGCAACGGGAAGGAGATCCTGCATCAAGATATGGTAGTCATGTGACTTTAGACCCTACAACTTTTTATCCTTATAATTGACATATCTAGATATATTAGATGAATAACCATCAGGGACCTTAAGATCCTGTAATACTTTGCAAAACATCTCCAGCTCGCTTTTTGACATTGAGTAAATTGCAGGAGGAAGTCGTACTCTGCCATTGGGTAATTCTTCAGGGTGCAACTCATGCCTTATGCCCATTTCTACTAAATCAAGGCGAGACTTAAGATTGTCTTTTGTCTTCCGATTATCTGATGAACTCAAGAATATTCACATTTAGGAGCAATAATCTTAGTGAAATTAGACATTTAAATGCTCTGTATGTGGTATTTTACTCTTCTTTTCTCTTTTCCATAGGAAACAACCAAAAGCAGCAAAACGAAGCAGATTCCAGACTGAGAGGATGATATACAGGGAACTGCAGTGCAACAGTCGACTTGCGCTCCATCAGTCGACCGAACAGAGAGAATGTTGGAGCTCGGCACAGTCGATTGCCCCAACATCAGTCGACTTGACTGAGGAATCATAAAGCCACAAATGTCTCAGCACCAGTCGACTTATGCCCCAACAACAGTCGACTGGTATTCGGCGGAGTGAAAAGATAAGATGCATCCGTATCTAAATCCAAATCTATCCAAACCCAGGCTATATGCGAATAACAATTTCTCCAACAAATCAAAGCTAGATACAGGGGATTGGCAAGAGCACGTGGTTAGCAGATAAGGAAGAAAAGAAGAAAAGAGAAAGAAATAAATCGTGGATCAAATAAGGAAGGAAAGAGGAGGACTTTCCTGAAAAAATGGTAAACCCTAATTCTCGTGCCGTGTTCTATAAATATCAATCAAGAGGCATTATTTTGGCTCTCCTCTCCTCCGCGCCAACCACAAGCCAAATCACAGAGTTCCAGAATCATCACACATCAACCAAGAGCATTATTCTATCAGCATTGAAGAAGGAGAGAGGAAATCAAGTACTCCGAAGGGAACAAGGCAGTCGACTGAGGTGACAGCCAGTCAACCTATCTGCCGAACTTCACCAGTTTATTTCTCTTCTTTTTAGTTCTTTTATGTTAATCATGTATTAAAACTTGCTGATCAATAAAAGTTTAATTATGTGGAACTAATTTCATAGTTGGGTAGATTGAAACCGTAGTTATATAATGCTTCTATCCTTCTGGGTGCTATTCTGTTACTTATTGATTAAATTTGAGAGTATTGGTATAGATTTATAATAATCAAACTTGTTCAGAATTCTAAGGGCAGTCGACTGAGGTGACAGCAAGTCGACTGACATATAGAATCTGAGTTATCAGGTTTGCGTGTTATAAATCTGAATCTGTTATATGAGCATATTGAGACGACCCGTATCTCGTGCTCATAACTTGTAACACAGGAGTCCTTAGGGGTTCTTGGTTTAATCAACTTGAGGGATCTAGATCTGATACCAATTTCTAGAACTTTGAGTGTTTGTTCGTTTCCATTGTTCTTATGTTTTCTTTAAGTGCAACTTAGTAGATACCATGCTAAATACTTAAGGAAAGAAACGAATTAGAGTAGATACCATGCCTAATTCTTGGCTAGGGAAACAATACTTTAAGGAGTAGATACCATGCCCTTAAAGGAACAAACATGAGTAACTAGAATAGTGAAGAAGGTAACTTAGCATTACTGACTACAGGTGGAAATCAAAACCCAACTACTTGATAAATATTTGTGATTCAGAACTCCTTGATATAGTTTTTAATCTTTTTATTTTTTTAGAAACAACACTTTAAGATCCTTATTTCTATTTTATTGGTTAGTAAGTTAATTTCTACAATCTCTGTGGGATCGACCCTTGCTCGTCACTACGCTTCTCCAAACGATTCGTACACTTGCGAGGTTTTAATTTGTGTCTAGTTTAGATCATCTAGATAGCACAACAAGTTTTTGGCACCGTTGCCGGGGATTGTTAGCATTTTAACTTACAAATCAGTAAATCTTTTCTTTTATTTTCTTTTCTTTTATTAATAAATATTTTCTTCTAGGTTACAGGATTTTGGTGGATGCACGGAAGGAGATCACTTCGTCCAGAGCTACTACCTATTGACACGGAAACAGAATGCACTTTGCACAGACTAGGTCGGCTGTCTGTGACCAACCAGTCGACTGCTACACAGAACCAGTCGACTGCACAGAGACTCAATTCACGAGCAATAATGGCTGAGGAAGTACCAAATCGAGTACCAATGCAGGACAAATTCACGCCTAAGAATATTGAGAAACCTTCCTGCATTGCTTATCAACCTACTGTCACAGGGAATATGCATCTCTCTCCCCAATTACTTAGCATGGTTCCCCACTTTAGTGGCAAACCAGACGAAGAGCCTCACCTCCATCTGCAAGACTTCTTTGATTTTTGCAGAACACAAAGTGTCCAAGGGCTTACCCCTGAACAAATCAGGTTAATCTTGTTTCCATTTTCTTTAAAACTTAATGCTAAATTGTGGTATAATTCTTTGGAACCGGGATCAATTAATTCATGGGAGCAATTGGCAACAAAATTCTTGAAAGAATTCTTTCCAGCCCAGAAGACCAAACAACTGAAAAGGGAGATTCAACTCTTCCAACAAAAAGATGGAGATTTATTCTTCGAAGCATGGAAGGATTTTAAGAACAAGCTCCTCAAGTGTCCTACACACAACATGCCTAAAGATGATCAGGTACAAGCATTTTATGAGGGTTTAAATGATACTAACAAGGCAATTGTGGATTCAGCTTGTAATGGGATCTTGATGAGGAAAAGTGGTGAGGAGGTCATCGAATTATTTGAAGAACTTAGCGAGAACTCACAACAATTCTCAACAAGGGGAAGAGGCATTTCTAAAAAACAGGGAGTTTATGAAATTTCTGGTAGTAATAACATACAATTAGAAATGGCAAACATGAACAAAAAAATTGATATGCTTGTTAATGCAATGACAACAATGGGCAGTGTAAAAAATCAAACAAAAGAAATTTGTGCAATTTGTTCTCATTTTGATCATACAACTGACACATGTCCCATGTCTTCTTTCACAGATCAGGAGCATGCAAACTATGTGGGACAAGGAGTGTTTCCACCAAAGAACAACCCATTATCGAACACATACAACCCAGGGTGGAGGAACCATCCAAATTTCTCATGGAGCAACAATCAAGGCACTCAATCGTCGCAAGGACATACACGGAACTTCCAAATAGGAAGTGGGTTTGATAGCCCAGTTCAAGAACAGAAGAAGTTGGATTTTGAATCCACCGTTCTTCAATTGCTCCAACAATAACATCAAACAAGCAACCAACAAGGGCAAGCAATTCAGAAATTGGAAACTCAAATCGAGCAAATCGCGAAGGAGTTGAGTGAAAGAAAGGCAGGAGAACTCCCATCACAAACCATACCAAACCCTAGAGGCCAAGAACAGCTCAAATCAGTAACAATTCTAAGAAGTGGTAAGACAATTGAAAACAAGGTTGGAACACACACAGAAGAAGCAGAAACACAACCATCAAAAGTTTTGGGTTCCAACAAGGTAAGTGAAAAAGAAAGAACAGTTTTGCCACCATTCCCTCAAAGGTTAGTCAAGCAAAAGAAAGAACAACATTTATTTGACATCTTTGAAACTCTCAGAAAGGTAGAAATTAATATCCCCCTACTTGATGCTATTAAACAAATTCCTTCTTATGCCAAATTTTTGAAAGAATGTTGTACTCACAAAAGAACATTTCAGGTTAGGGAGGAGGTGGCTTTGACAGAGGAAGTGAGTGCTGTTTTGTTAAGAAAATTACCCCCTAAATTGAAGGACCCAGGTAGTTTTACCATTTCTTGCAGGGTTGGTGAGCACTTCTTTGAAAAGGCACTGCTAGACTTGGAGGCAAGCATCAATCTTCTTCCTTACTCTGTTTATGAAAAGCTAGGATTGGGAGAACTCAAACCAACATCCATCACTTTGCAGTTGGCTGATCGCAGCATCAAAAGACCTAGAGGTATTTTGGAAGATGTCCTAGTTCAGGTAAATGACTTCATATTGCCTGCAGATTTTGTTGTGTTAGACATGGAGGACTCTTCAATGCCATCTTCTTTACCCATCATCCTAGGTAGGCCCTTTATGAGTACAGCTGATATAAAAATTTGTGTTAAAAAGGGTACTATAAGTATGAAAATAAATGGAGAAAAGGTTGAATTTAAAATGTTTGATACACTAAAATTACCACATGATGACCATGAATGCTATAATGTTGATGTGGTACAGGAGATTGTTGATCAAACATTTCAGGTACATAGCATTGAACCACTACAAGCTGCAATTACACAGTCTCTAACATTGTCTAATGTTGAACATGAACACGATGACTGGAGGATAGCAGAAACAGTACATCACCTTGAAACTCCAAAGTCATATTCAGGTAAACTCGCACCTGCATTTGAAAATATTGTGACTGATGACACTTGTGTTTCCTCGGACCAGTCGACTGGTGGACAGGATGAGTCGACTGCCCCGACTGCTACCAGGACACCAGATGTGGAGCTGAAGCCGCTGCCTGAACATCTGAAGCACGCATATTTGGGTGAAAACCAGACGCTACCAGTGATAGTTGCTGCAAACTTGAGTGCACAGGAAGAAGAAAAGTTGCTGAGGGTACTGCGAGAACACAAAGGTACAATAGGATGGACCATTTACCAAGCAGGAAAGCACAGAGAAGGCTTAACCCACACATGAAGAAAGTGGTAAGAACAGAGGTCTTGAAGCTATTAGATGTTGGCATCATCTACCCTATCTCAGATAGCAAGTGGGTGAGCCCTATACATGTGGTGCCTAAGAAAAGTGGTGTCACAGTGGTGAAGAATGAAGAGAATGAGCTTATCCCTACTAGAGTGACAACAGGATGGAGGGTATGCATTGAATACAGGAAACTGAATAACGAAACCAGGAAAGATCACTTCCCTCTTCCTTTTATTGATCAAATGTTAGAAAAATTAGCAGGATATAGTCATTATTGTTTTTTAGATGGTTATAGTGGCTATAATCAAATTGCTATTGCTCCAGAAGATCAAGAAAAAACCACTTTTACATGTCCTTTTGGTACTTTTGCATACAGGAGGATGCCCTTTGGATTGTGCAATGCACCAGCTACATTTCAGAAATGCATGATGAGTATATTTTCAGACATGGTGGAAAAGTTCATCGAGGTATTTATGGATGATTTTAGTGTGTTTGGATCTTGTTTTGATGAATGCCTTAACCATTTGCAGCTTGTGCTTAAGAGATGTGAAGAATGCAATTTAGTGCTGAATTGGGAAAAGTGCTATTTTATGGTACAACAAGGTATTGTGTTGGGACATGTGGTGTCAAAAAGAGGCATAGAGGTGGACAAGGCAAAAATTGACATCATATCAAAGCTACCCCCTCCCACTACAGTCAAGGGTGTTAGGAGTTTTCTTGGACATGCAGGGTTCTATAGAAAATTTATAAAAGATTTCTCAAAAATCTCCAAACCCCTTTGTGATTTGTTGGCTAAGGATGTTGAGTTTGCATGGACAGAAGAGTGCACAAATGCTTTTATTACATTGAAAAATCTTCTCATTTCTGCACCTATTGTCATGGCACCAGATTGGAGCCAGCCTTTCGAGCTTATGTGTGATGCAAGTGATTATGCTTTAGGAGCTGTTTTAGGTCAGAGAATCAATAAGGTACCCCATGTTATTTACTATGCTTCTCGAACTTTAAACGATGCACAGCTAAATTATTCCACTACTGAAAAAGAAATGTTAGCTGTTATTTTTGTTGTAGAGAAGTTTAGATCATATTTGATTGGTTCTAAAGTTATTATTTTCACTGACCATGCTGCTTTGAGATATTTGTTTGCTAAAAAGGATGCTAAGCCTAGGTTGATCAGATGGGTGCTGTTGCTTCAAGAATTCGACCTTGAAATTAGAGACAAAAAAGGAAGTGACAATGTTGTGGCAGATCACATGTCCAGATTACTGCATGAGGAAGAAAGAATTGTGCCCCCACTCAATGAAAATTTCCCAGATGAACATTTATTGGAAATAAACATACAACGGGGGCAGTCGACTGGTAACAGAACCAGTCGACTGGTATCTCACTGCTCATATTTTCCATGGTTTGCAGATATTGTAAATTATCTCACTGCTCATGTTTTCCCTCCAGGTATGACAAGTCAAGAAAGAAAAAGATTGGTGGCTATGTGCAAACACTATTATTGGGATGATCCTTATTTGTTTAAATTCTGCCCTGATCAAATTATAAGAAGATGTGTGGCTGAAGAGGAACAAATGAGTATTCTACAACATTGCCACCAATATGCATGTGGTGGACATTTTGGACCAAAAAGAACAGCACTCAAGGTATTACAATCTGGATTTTATTGGCCTAATGTATTCAAAGATGCTTTTTCTTTTTGCAGGACTTGTGACAAATGCCAAAGGACGGGCAACATCTCTTCTAGAAATCAAATGCCATTGCAAAACATTCAAGTAATCGAGCTTTTTGATGTTTGGGGAATCGACTTCATGGGTCCCTTTTCTAACTCATTTGGTTATTTATATATTCTTGTGGGTGTGGATTATGTGTCTAAATGGGTCGAGGCTGTCCCCTAAAAAACTAATGATCACAAAGTTGTTGTCAAGTTTTTGCAGGAGAACATTTTCACTAGGTTTGGTACACCACGAGCAATAATTAGTGATGGAGGGAGCCACTTCAATAACTTACCATTTGCTTCTTTAATGAAGAAATATGGTATTACACATAGAGTGGGTACTCCATATCATCCTCAAACTAGTGGGCAGGTGGAGATTAGCAACCGAGAAATCAAGAGCATTTTGGAAAAGACAGTAAATACAAGGAGAAAGGATTGGTCGCTGCGCTTGAACGATGCATTATGGGCCTACAGAACAGCATTCAAAACACCCATCGGCATGTCACCATACCGTTTGGTTTTTGGAAAAGCCTGTCATCTACCAGTGGAGTTGAAACACAAAGCCTATTGGGCCATTAAAAGGTTCAATTTTGATATGAAACAAGCAGGCGACAAAAGGAGATTACAACTGAATGAGCTTGAAGAGTTGAGGCACGACGCATATGAAAATGCAAAACTGTACAAGGAAAGGACCAAGTTGTACCATGATAAACAGCTAGCAAGGAAGGAGTTTTATGAAGGACAGAAGGTATTGATATACAACTCAAGATTAAGACTTTTTCTAGGCAAGCTTGTGTCACGATGGTATGGCCCATACATTGTTACAAAAGTCTTTCCACATGGTGCATTGGAGGTTCACAGCAAAGAGAAAAATCAAACATTCAAGGTGAATGGGCATAGGGCGAAGCCGTACATTGAGATGAGTCTAGAGCCGCACGAGGAAGATGTGAATCTTCAAACCATTCAATACATTGCATGAACTCATCATGTCTAGCTGAAGACAGAAAACACAGCGCTTATTGGGAGGCAACCCAATTTTTCAGGGGAGTATTCACACTCTTTTCATTTATTCATTTCTTTAGATATTTCTTTATTTCTTTATTTTATTTTCTTTTCTTCAAACTAGTTGGTAACACATGCCTATATTTTAAGTTTTGCGCGAACATTGAGGACAATGTTCCATCTAAGTTTGGGGGTATTAGTTAGTTATATTTGAAGTCTGTTGATTTTTTAGGATAAACAATTTCTTATAAAGTAAGAGTAAGGATACTTATTTACTCTAGGATTGTTGAGTTTCATAATGCCTTACAAAATTATATGAGTCATGCGATTATACATAAAAAACAATTGTGATGCTTTTTCTAGTGATTATTCCTTTTGATCTAGTCCTAAACTGAGTTTAAGTAAATAGAGTAATAACGAAAAAAAATAATAATAAATAAAATATGAATAAAGTCAATCTACTCCAATGTTTTGAGTGCTTAGTAACTAGGGGTATTCATCACCAATGTTTACCTTTACGTCAAACGGCAACTTGAAATATGAGTATGCAAAGCACTAAAAGTTTGTGACTTGTTGAGTAACCGGGTGGATTCATCACAAATGTTTTGCATTCGCGTAAAAAGGCAAGTGACGACTTAAAGAAGAGGCTAAAAAAAAAAAAAAAACTCTAGTTTGCTACTCGGTTTGTAGTAGAGGAAAGGGATAATCACAGATTGGGTAGTTACATACTATAACTATAATTAATTGCATGACAAGTGTGGTTGAGTTTGGAGTTATGAATAGACAATTGCACTAGAGAAAGTGGGTATGCTTGTTTTTATTTTATTTGCAAATTGTTTATAATTTTGATTGCAAAATTTTGATGCTTGCGCAATGAGACATTTTCTTGGAGTGATGGGTTGAGACTATTACTTTTCCCTTGTTCATAATTTCACTTTTTGCTTGAGGACAAGCAAAAGCTAAGTTTGGGGGTATTTGATGAACTCAAGAATATTCACATTTAGGAGCAATAATCTTAGTGAAATTAGACATTTAAATGCTCTGTATGTGGTATTTTACTCTTCTTTTCTCTTTTCCATAGGAAACAACCAAAAGCAGTAAAACAAAGCAGATTCCAGACTGAGAGGATGATATACAGGGAACTGCAGTGCAACAGTCGACTTGCGCTCCATCAGTCGACCGGACAGAGAGAATGCTGGAGCTCGGCACAGTCGACTGCCCCAACATCAGTCGACTTGACTGAGGAATCATGAAGCCACAAATGTCTCAGCACCAGTCGACTTATGCCCCAACAACAGTCGACTGGTATTCGGCGGAGTGAAAAGATAAAATGCATCCGTATCTAAATCCAAATCTATCCAAACCCAGGCTATATGCGAATAACAATTTCTCCAACAAATCAAAGCTAGATACAGGGGATTGGCAAGAGCACGTGGTTAGCAGATAAGGATGAAAAGAAGAAAAGAGAAAGAAATAAATCGCGGATCAAATAAGGAAGGAAAGAGGAGGACTTTCCTGAAAAAATGGCAAACCCTAATTCTCGTGCCGTGTTCTATAAATATCAATCAAGAGGCATTATTTTGGCTCTCCTCTCCTCCGTGCCGACCACAAGCCGAATCACAGAGTTCCAGAATCATCACACATCAACCAAGAGCATTATTCTATCAGCATCGAAGAAGGAGAGAGGAAATCAAGTACTCCGAAGGGAACAAGGCAGTCGACTGAGGTGATAGCCAGTCGACCTATCTGCCGGACTTCACCAGTTTATTTCTCCTCTTTTTAGTTCTTTTATGTTAATCATGTATTCGAACTTGCTGATCAATAAAAGTTTAATTATGTGGAACTAATTTCATAGTTGGGTAGATTGAAACCGTAGTTATGTAATGCTTCTATTCTTCTGGGTGCTATTCTGTTACTTATTGATTAAATCTGAGAGTATTGGTATAGATTTATAATAATCAAACTTTTTCAAAATTCTAAGGGCAGTCGACTGAGGTGACAGCAAGTCGACTGACATATAGAATCTGAGTTATCAGGTTTGCGTGTTATAAATCTGAATCTGTTATATGAGCATATTGAGACGACCCGTATCTCGTTCTCATAACTTGTAACACAGGAGTCCTTAGGGGTTCTTGGTTTAATCAACTTGAGGGATCTAGATCTGATACCAATTTCTAGAACTTTGAGTGTTTGTTCGTTTCCATTGTTCTTATGTTTTCTTTAAGTGCAACATAGTAGATACCATGCTAAATACTTAAGGAAAGAAACGAATTAGAGTAGATACCATGCCTAATTCTTGACTAGGGAAACAATACTTTAAGGAGTAGATACCATGCCCTTAAAGGAACAAACATGAGTAACTAGAATAGTGAAGAAGGTAACTTAGCATTACTGACTATAGGTGGAAATCAAAACCCACCTACTTGATAAATATTTGTGATTCAGAACTCCTTGATATAGTTTTTAAACTTTTTATTTCTTTAGAAACAACACTTTAAGATCCTTATTTCTATTTTATTAGTTAGTAAGTTAATTTCTACAATCTCTGTGGGATCGACCCTTGCTCGTCACTACGCTTCTCCAAACGATTCGTACACTTGCGAGATTTTAATTTGTGTCTAGTTTAGATCATCTAGATAGCACAACATTATCCCCCATAACTGTTCCTAGATAATTTTCACCAATGTTTTTTCCAAGATGAATCAAATCAATGTTATGGCGCAATAAGTTGAACTCCCAGTACGGCAACTGAAAAAAATACTCTTCTTCTTCCATGATCCTAAACTGATAGGACTATCACATTCATCTGCATCATCTTCATCATTGTTCTATTGCTCATCTCTAGCTCTTTTCTTGGCATTTTTAATGACTTCGGGTTCCTTTGACAAAGTGAACTGCTGGCCTTCTAGCCGTCTTAACACATCTGACCCAGAATTAGCTATAGGAGCATGTCTCCACTCATCAGTACCATCAAATGTCGTTGTTTCAGCCCTGAAAAAATGTGTGGTAGGCAACCATCTCCTATGCCCCATGTAGCAGAACTTTCTGCCTTTATATAGCCACTTTGAAATAGTTTGCTCAGCACAACAAGGACAAGCATAACGTCCTTTCGTGCTATAACCAGATAAATTTCCATATGTAGGAAAATCATTGATTGTCCAAGTCAAGGCAACCCGGAGACGAAAAGTTTCTTTAGATGTTGCATCATACGTTGGAACACCCTCCCACAATAGTTGTAGTTCATCAATTAATAGCTGCAGATACACATCTATGTCATTTCTAGGAGATTTTGGTCCAGGAATTATCATGGACAAAATGAAGGATGACTGCTTCATACACAACCAAGGGGGTAGATTATATGGAATTAACACAACGGGCCATATGCTGTAAGTGCTGCTCATTTGCCTAAATGGGTTAAAACCATCACTGGCCAATCCAAGTTTCACATTCTGAGGATCTGAAGCAAAATCAGGATATCTTTCATCAAAATTTTTCCATAATTCGGAATCAGCTGGGTGCCGGAGAATTCCATCATTCTTACGACCTTCTGCATGCCACCTCATATCAGAAGATGTCTTAGATGACATGAACAACCTTTGTAGCCTAGGAATTAGAGGAAAATAACGTAGTATTTTTGCCGGCTTCTTTTTCCTATTTGTTGTAATTGGCTCATCAGTTTGCTCCTCCTCCGTCGGCGTTTTCACCCATTTTGATGTACCACATACTTCACAATCTTCAAGAGTCTCCTTATCCCCCCGGAATAGCATACAATCATATGGACATGATGGTATTTTCTCATACCCTAAATCAAAATGCTTGAGAAATTTCTTTGTGGCTTGGGCTGAATTGGGGATACAGATTTGAGGAAAAGCTTCATTCAACAATTCAAGAAGCAAAGTGAAGGACTTGGCAGACTATTCATTTAGACATTTAATCTGAAACAGTCTAATAATGAATGAAAACTTAGAGAACTTGTGACAATCACGATACAGAGGAGTATTTGCATCTTCCAACAACTTATGAAAGGCTTCATATTCTTTATTAGTTTCAGGTCTGGACATTTCTTCTGCCACCCCATCGCCTTGTTGTGATGTTTCTGCTGACTCGTTCTGGACTTGATTGATTGGATTATTAATGTGAGCTTCGAAGTTATGGAATCCCAACCCATCCCGCACTAAAGAGTGCATTTCATCAACAATACTTACATCATTTGTAAATAAAGCCTCGTCTTCATTCACAACCGGAGTAGTCGAAGCTAAACGAACAGATTCTCCATGACAAAACCAATGTGTATACCCTTGTAGAAAACCATTGCAAATCAAGTGTGTCTCAACTACGCCGCACGTCCTCAAATCACAGTTTGAATATCGGATACATGGACATAAAATCATGTTTGAATCAGGAGAATTGCTCTTTGCATAGTTAATAAATTCTTTAACACCATCCCGATACGCTTTGGATAATCGTGGCTTATTAATCCAACTTTTATCCATTTTGAAAAATATGAGTCAATCTGAAATATAAGTAGGTTAGGATCAACATAAGCATAAGTCACTCACTGTTAAACATTTTGAAAAATATGAGTCACTCACTGTTAATAATTAATTATAGTTAGTTTTTATGAAATTATTGAAGTTATCTACTGATTTGTTGTTACTAGTGGGTAAATGTTGATATTTTTGTGGGTAATAGTGAATAGTGGGAGGTTAAGAAAAGAAGGCATGCATTGCACGTGAAAATTACTAGTAGCATGAATGAAAACGATGTTTATAGAAGGCGGCCAGAAGGGAAAGCATGTGCTGATAATCAAACTGTTCTAATATTCTTGCATGTACATGAAGTAATCTCCTCACATGAAGTATATGAGATAACTTTCCGCACATATCTTGTCTCCTACTTATTCACTAAATTTTGTTACCTATAAATATGTCGTGCTACATGTGTTTTGGTAAATTTCATGGAAAATAAAATAATTGAAACTAGGTTCCTCAAACAAGTACTTCCAGTGTAGGTGACTCAAACAATAGAATTTATGATTTGTATTTCAATCCTATCACTTCAAAAAAAATCTACACATTTACCTAATTAAGAATCAAACCTAAGAGTCAAGCACTGTTTGTTTAAGATGTTCAACTCATTTGGGTATTTTCATGAATTTTCAATTCATTTGGGATGCTCCTTAATAATGATAATAGTTTTATCATGATATGCTCTATGACTATATATTAAGTATTTTATGATCAAAATTGTATAACAAAATATATAATCAAATCTATAGAAAATCATTTAACAATTTCTATACCATTAGATTAGCTTTACATAACATTTATAAATGCAACTACGACAAAAGAAGTAAAAAAGATAAGTGGTTCCTAGCTATATCAATAATGTTCTACTAATGTTTGATGCAATATTACACTTTTCGAGAAAGCGAGGTTTAACTTAAATCACTATAGTCTTAATCACTCATTCCATATACAGAAATATAACTAATCTTCTAAAAGTACTCTAAAATTAAGTATATGAGCTAGCTAGCAAAAAGAAATGTACCCAATAAACCGAAGAATGTACTAGAATTAATTAGGCTAGCTTAGCAAATAATTCACATCATAATAAGGCAAAACTAAGAAAGGTAAGGTGATTATCAGCAAATGAAGAGCATAACAACCAACCTCTCAATCATGAAAATAGTTTTAAGATACAAATGTGTTGTCGTCCAAGTTGGTATATGAAAGTTACGGAGCCATCACATCTCCCCTATAAAGCCTTTAGTGTGTATATATAGTTAAATAATAAAATCAATCTAGTACACGATCTTCGTATCTTTCCATGAGCTGAGAACAGAATTTCCTTTGTCTCTTTCCTTGAAAATAAATCTAAAAAAATAATTTTGAGAATTTCTCCCACAAGTTATGTTTATTACAATGATGAAGATTTGATATCGGCTTTAGATTGGTGAATGAGAAAGGAGCCCACTTGTTATTTTATGAGAAAGTATGGATATGAACTTCAGTGCAATTTCATCTTCTTCCGAAATGAAAAATAGAAGTACACTGTTGAAGCCATGCTTTGAGTTGTCACTGATCGAATCCCCAATTCTTCAGTGCTCTAAAAATAAGTGTAGTACAAGAAAGAAAGACTCAGAGTATAAAGATGGAGACTTACTGCACTTGCCATACATGAAATTGTATTGTGTGATTAGAAAAAACCCTAGACATTGGTACTCTCATTAAATATCCAAAAAAGGAAAAGAAAAGGAAGAAAAGAAATTTGACATGATGCATGGTTAGATCAATATTTGGAACAACATAGAGCAAACTAGAAGTACAGTACTACTCTCATCTATATCTGCCATTTCATTGCAAACCATTCATTTAATTTACTACTAAAACTAAACCAGAAAAAAGAAACAAAAACAACTATGTATGCATAAGTTGTAACAATCTCAACTGTTAAGAAAGAGCAAGCATTAAGCTGTTCATAATTATAAAATTTTCTAAAGTTGAGTAAAAACAAATCAGAGCTACATAAACTAATTGTAATCAATCACCAACAAAATACAGTATAATAACAGAAACCACACCAAACAAAGCTGACAATGGATATCATAACACAGAGAGAAAAAGTCCAAAAACTTACTCATATAATAATCAATATAAACTACTATACCTTAAAACACATACATAGATCATCACAAAGAAGGGAGTCTGACTCATAAATTTCAAAACCCTACAAACAACCTAATTCCTTCATGATCACCACAAAAGAGATAGATCATCAAGAAGAAACAAGTTGACTTAGTTAATCCACCATGTTCATTAATCCATCTTTGCCTCCCAAAAGCCAATTCAATATAACTTAGACTCTGTCGATCCCCTAAATAAAATGATATTAATTAATAAGATCTTCATGTTGGTACATAATTGTGATGTATGTTAAACTATCATACATCATGAAATAGATATGTAGATGCTTTCTTGTGGCTTGTGACTTGTGACTTCTCACCCTACATCCATGTGACCTTTTCAACCCAATTTTTTTACAGCTTTGTACTTGGGTATCATTTCATGCATGCTTTTTGGTGATCTTCACACAGTATATGAGGCTCATCAGGTTTATCTTGGGAATTGTTATATGATGGATATAATAACTTATTTAAACAGAAGCAAACAAGTAATTAATCACTTATGTTAGAAGATCTTGTTTTGCTTTCCAATACAAGAAACAAGTTGAAGCTATGCCTTCATGATATTGGTGTAAGTACTAAACTATATTATATTATCATGTTCAATATAAATTTCTTTTGTTGTTCTTGTTGTTAGAATAACTAAAACTACCTATGTTATGAACCTCAAAAGATGAGAATGTTGTCAAATTTAAACAGGATTGGTCCTCTATGGGTTTATTATTCAGCAAAGTTAAACATCAACAACAACAAGAAGGGATTTTGACAAAATTAAATATAAACATCAAATTAAGCAAAGTAAAAACAAGTAAATATAAACATCCCACTCCAAATTCTATAGAATTATACAAAATGAAGGGATTTTGACAATAACCCATTTCAAATTAAGCAAAGTTAACAGAACCCTAATCCCAATAAAATGAAATTGAGATCAGAACTAAAAGGATGTGAAATGTACCAATCAAATAGAGAATGAATCCACACGGAGCTTCTTCTTGAATGGAGAAGGGCGCCGAAGCCGAATGGGGAGACGAAGCCGTGTGGGGAGACGAAGTCGAATGGGGAGAGGGGAAGATGGCGCCGAATGGGGAGAGGTCGACTGGTCAGAGAGAGAGAGAGAGAGAGATTTTGGAGACGGATAGTGGAGCGGCGCTAGAGTAGTTAGGGTTAGAAGTTTTCATTTTTGGGGGGAAATGAAGAGTGGAGCGGGAGGAATAATTCGACAGGCGGTAGCTGGGTGAAAACGGAATAGCTCTAATGTTTGGTCTATAACGGCGGTGTCTATAAAACCGCCTATATATATAACGGCATAATCTAGCACCGCCGTCATAGAGGCCCGCTATTAAAAAAAATATTATAATGACGATCTATCGCGGCGTTTGGGCATAGACGCCGGGATAGATACGCCGTTATATCCATTCCGATTAGTAGTGGTAGTATGGGATGTATAAAATCCGAACAAGTGCGCATTAGTGTCATGTAATATGAATAACTGCATTAAGGACTAAGCGCACAATCACAACACGACATCAATAAGATATTCCCCTTATTTTGATTTGTGAACAAGTTTGTGTTTGTTAAATATGGAAAATCAATTATACTATTTTCGGCATAGAGAGGATGGCCGTGTATAATATTTGTCGATTGAATAAACTGACGTACCCACAATTTTGTATGCAGGATAAATGACATGATAAAGATTAAAGGAGAACTGATGCTTAGAGATTATTCAAATGTTGTTGTAATTTCATTTATATAAATGTTGTAATTTTGCTTCCGCTGTTAAATGTAAAGTGTAAAGATTTCTTGTAAACTTTGATGTAAAGTGAAAAGTTTTAAATTCTTTGTAAAATTGTACGAAAGAAGTGTAAAGATCCTATGGAATCTCGAATTCAGTTGTATTTGGAATTCGGGGTGTTACAGAGTGGTATCGGAGCCACACTTCTGTGTGTTGAGTCTAGAAATTTAAATGTAAGTCACTTACATTTGTGTTGCTCTATGATTTATGCTTCTCCCCCATTTTCTAAGATGGTTGATCACTTCGACCCTACTGGAGACGAAAATTGGCATATCATAGAGGAAGAATACTATCCTGGACAAGCAGATTCCGAGGAAGAGTACTACCCAGGGCAAGCAGACTCCGACGGAGAGGAATGTCCTGAGTCCCGAGAGATCACTCCACCTCCGGATTCATCTGATGATTCTTCTGATGAAGAGGAACCAATTCCGTGAAATCTCATCGTGTCTCTTCAGAGGCAGGTAGAGACTTTGCGGGAGAGAGTCGGACAATTGGAGGCTCAGTTGGCAAGGTACAAGGATGATTTTGCATTTCTCAGTCATCGTGTATGGGAACTCGAAGAGAGGAAAAATATGACCGATGTACTGAAGGAGGAAGTGGAAGAACTACGAGGAGAGCTTCGTGAAGCCAAGAGGAACCGTAGGAGTTAGACCGTTGTATCATCTACTGCTTTCATTTTGATGTCAAAAATATTTTAAATTCGAATGTATAAAGTTTGAAATTCAAGGAAATGAAAGGTTGATTTAAGTTCATATTTTATACTTCGAATTTAATGGATCCTTTGCATCAGAATATGGCTGGAAGACGAGCTCGAAATGGTGAAGGTCTGGACATGGAAACGGAGCTAGCAAGGGTCTATCAGACACTCAATGCCGTTGCCATGAATCAGAATCAGGGAAGGGTGCCTGCAAATTCGGTATCCGAAGCAATCAAACTCA
This sequence comes from Hemerocallis citrina, assembly GCA_017893485.1. Taxonomy (NCBI): domain Eukaryota; kingdom Viridiplantae; phylum Streptophyta; class Magnoliopsida; order Asparagales; family Asphodelaceae; genus Hemerocallis; species Hemerocallis citrina. The sequence continues at coordinate 46,361,765 of CM030359.1, forward strand.
TGGAATCATTTAAAAGGATGAAACCACTGGTGTTTGAGGGAAAGTCAGACCCTGACACGGCTTACAACTGGATTCGGCAAGTAGAGACTATCATCGATGTTTTGGAAACCCCGGAGTGCAGCAATGTGAAGTTGGCGACTTTGCAATTCGAGAAGGATGCGGCTATGTGGTGGCAGTCGATGAAGCAGACAATGGGAGGCTTGGTTCTTGGCAGGGAAGAATTTTTGAAAGAATTCTGCAGTCATTATTTCCCTTCAGACGTTCAGGAGAAGAAGGCCATGGAGTTTCTGTCGCTGTAACAAGGTGGCATGTCAGTTAGAGAGTATGAAACCAAATTTACTCTGCTCTCAAGATATGCTCCCGAACTGGTAATGGATGAGGCGAAGAAGACTCGTAAGTTCGAGCATGGGTTGAGACCGAGCTTCAGGTCCAGGATGATACCCCTCGGTATCAGGAAGTTTGACAAGCTGGTCAAACGAGCGGCAGCCACGGAAGCAGACATGGAGCAGTTTCATGTTGTTTAGAATCGGAGGAACAACTGGAAGTCTAGGAAGAGACCTGCAAATTTTGGAAATTTCAAGGGACAACCATCGGCACAAAGGTTCAAACCGACAGGGGCGAACGCTATCAGTGTGGTTGGAGGACCTGGGAATAATTTTGTGAGACCTCCTGCGGTAAATTGCTACAACTGTGGTGAGACAGGACATTACCAATCTCAATGCCCCAAACCACGGAATGGTAATCGCAATGTACCAATGCAGCAGACTGGGAAGATGCCGTACCAACAAGGGCGAGTATTTGCCTTGAGTGAAGCTGATGCTGATGAGGTGGATCATGTCATCACTGGTACGAGGGCAGATGTTTAGAGGTTTATGTTGTTTCTTTTTCCCGTTTATTTAGTGAACTGTTACGTAATGAGTGTGTATTATGTAACAGGAGAACTTTATTTGAATAGAATGAAAGCTGTTGTTTTGTTCGATACTGGATCCTCTCATACTTTTGTATCTCCTAAATTTGCTAAAGTGTTGGGAGTTGAACCAAAGATTTTTCCAGGAAAGATCTTAGCAGTAGCTGTAACGCCCCGAATCCCAATTTACTGAATTCGAGATGTTCTTCAGGATCTTTTCGCTTTCTTCACATACAATTTTACAAGGAATTTAAAATCTTTACTTTTACATCAGAGTTACAACATGTTACATTTGAATTTACACAGCGGAAGCAAAATATACAATATTTACATAAATGAACATCAACATAATGAACTCTTTGTGCATCCATTCCTTTTACATGTAATTATCCTGCATAAAACACTGTGGGTACGTCAGTTTATTCAACCGACGATAATTATATATGGCCATCCTCTCTATGCCAGAAACAGTATAATGAATCTCATTTCTTACAAATCACAAACTTGTTTAACATAAGCATGAAGATAAGAGGGAACTTTTAATGATGTCGTGTCGTGATTGTGCACTTAAATCCTTAATGCAATTTACTTAGTTAATTATGACACTAATGCACACTTGTTCGAATTCTATGCATCCCATACTACATAGGTTCGAGTGCAAGCCTCTTAAACGATCTTCATTTTAGTAGGGTTCAATCCCCCGCCATGACTTATTCTACTACTGTAATTCCAATGAGTATCCTAGATGAATCTATGAGTACAAGCATGTATCCTGGCCCCTGGAGTAGAATTCCGCGCCATGTCTTGACTCGTCAAGCATGCATTCTGCGACAATTCAGCCTCCTCCCTGAACACACTCCTCTTGCAGTCACCAAAACATCCCATAAGCGTGACTAGAGTCCGATCATTACTGAGTTGTGCCCGCGCCATGTCTTGACTCATCAAGCATGCATTCTGCGGCTCACACACCCGCACCGTACCCTAGCTCTCATACTCATGTTTTTCTCTCACCTTCATCACCTCCACACTATGTATTAACTTAATTAGAATCATGAATGAAAATCAACCTCTAGAGTTAGCCTCTCCATCATCCGGACTCATCATTTCATTACACTTGACCAACCTGGTCCAATTCTCAATATCATTTCATTCGCTGCCGGGGAGACTTAGCTACTCTTCTGTTCAATTTCACATTCACAATATCCAAAGGAGCATCATCAGCTCATAATTCATTTTAGAGTCTCACAGACTTTCCTCATCATGATTCCACATTTCATAATTTCATTTGATTCTCAATCCTCATCTATGATTCATTTACACAATTCATGCATCCATAACAGAGTTCATTGACTTAAATCACAAGGTTCACCATTACTAACAGCAAAATAACATGAATTCCAGTATACCAAAGTTCACTCTGTACAGTCGACTTGGAAGAACACCAGTCGACTTATACAGTCATACAGGGTTATCATAATGTTCGGGTTAGTCGACTGAGTACCCTACCAGTCGCCTGTCCCGCCCAATTCTTATTCACAATATTATCCTCGTAACAGTCGACTGATCAGTAATCAGTCGTCTGTCCTGGATACTTCAAACAGCATAATTTCTAAGTCCAGATCAGTCGACTTGACACATGCATCGGTCGACTGGACAGATCCATTTTAATTTGGGAATTTACTTACATTTCTTTACATATACTTGCATCATGATATCAATTAACAGTATATACCAATTCATGTTCCATAAACATAGTACCCCTTGCTCAGTAGCATTCACAACACAATTTTCCCAGTTATTAACATGCTCTTTAGAGAAATTACTACTCTAAACCTGTATTCACATTGCTCATACTTACATACGACAATGGGGATATAAATTTCAAGTCATCATCATGAGTCTACACAAAATAGAATATCTTTATTCGAGGAACTATCAAACAATCACTTTCAGAACGAACATCAGTCGACTTAACTCCAAGTCAGTCGACTGAGCCGACAACTTCAGATGTTTATCTCCTCAGTTCTTTTTGTTTGTTTACCTTCCCTCCATCATATGTGTCATAGGAAAAGACATACATGTTATGATCACACCATCATGGCTATTCACACACATTTTATCAGCGCAATATGAAAGTAAATATCTCGTATCAGTCGACTGGCTCATATGGCAGTCGACTGTACCGTCAGTCTTGTCTCGAATTTAATAGCATGTTCAAGCAATTTCTACCGCATTCAATTCACTTTTGCCACATGGTAACACTTCATGACAAACATAGCATTATTCCTACATTAGAAGTCCTGAGAAACACCCACCTTTTGTGAAGAAATAAATCGAAATCCCGCAAGTCCTTCAATATAGCGCAGCACTTCTTGTTCCTTGGTTCTACTCCGACTCCTCAGCAATGTTGCTTGCCTCCACCGAAAAGCTCCCACACACTCTCAGATACTCTTACAATCTCAGGGAAATTTTAGTGCAAAAGAGATAGGGAAAGTAGGGGGTATTTATATAAGAAGATAAATAAGATGAAGGGTTGAGATCTATTAGGGAGTTGAAGAAACAAGGGCTGAGATTGATTTGGGGGTTGCAAAAACTACCCACAACTCAGGATAACTACCCACAACTCAAGCCACTCCTCTCCCAAAAACCGGCCAAGAAATTGTGCCTATTACACGTGTACATTGAGTGCACGTGTAAGCACAAGTCACACCACAAATGTACCTTAAATACCCGGGAATAAAAGTAAGAAATGTTACAATACAAGTTGTGAAAAATAATAAGAGAGTTTACAATCCATGGGTTTAAAACCAATTTGGGCCAAACTAGTTATTTCGTAAAAATAGGTAAATTAATGCTTTATAAAACGATGTTGAAAAATACTAGTCAATAATATTGCACAAGTATACCTTATAAAATAAATAATCTTCCATATAGAAAGTCAGGGTATTACATCACTCCCTCCTTAGAATAGTTCCGTCCCCGGAACTACAGCCAAGAACGAGAACACACAAAAAAAAAAAACGCAACAACAAGAGATACAAAATACACAGATACAATATACAAGATACAAAATACAAACAATCAAGCAAAAAGCTCAGGATAGTCCTTCAACATCTTGTCCTCGGATTCCCAAGTAGCCTCTTCAACCAAGTGGTTTCTCCAGACTACCTTGACCATCGGTATCGTCTTATTCCTCAAGACCTTCTCCCTACGGTCAACAATCTCAACAGGAGTCTCGATGTAATTCAGGTCTAACTGCAAACCTTCCGGCACTTCAGGCAAATGATGACTCGGGTCTGGAATATAACCTCTCAACATAGACACATGGAAAACATTGTGCACCTGAGACAACTCTTCCGGTAATTCAAGCCGGTAAGCAGTTTTCCCGATCCTTTTCAATATCTTATATGGGCCTATAAATCTCGGGGCTAACTTCCCGCCCTTGCCAAACCGAACCACACCTTTGCTGGGTGATACCTTCAGAAAGACGAAGTCACCAACCTCAAACTCAAGGTCCCTCCTCCGGTTGTCTGCATAGCTTTTCTGCCTGCTCTGAGCTTCCACCAACCTTTTCCTGATCAGATCAATCTTCTCAGAAGTCAGCTGCACAAGCTCAGGACCAAACAACTGACGCTCCCCAACCTCATACCAACACACAGGAGTCCTGCACTTCCTGCCATACAAAGCTTCATACGGCGCCATCCCGATGCTAGTTTGAAAACTGTTGTTGTAGGCAAACTCCACCAAAGGTAAATGCCTTTCCCAACTGCCTCCGAAGTCTAGTATACAACACCGAAGCATATCCTCAAGAATACGGTTGACTCTCTCGGTCTGCCCATCGGTCTGTGGATGAAACGCAGTGCTGAAATCCGTCTTGGTACCCAAAGCTGCCTGAAGACTCCTCCAGAAATGCGAGGTAAACCGCGCATCTCGATCAGACACAATGGTCGAAGGAACGCCATGAAGTCGGACAATCTCACCAACATACATCTCAGCCAACCTGTCCATCGAAGCTGTGAGTTTCATCGCCAAAAAGTGAGCGGACTTGGTAAGTCGATCGACTATAACCCAAATAGCATCGTTGCCTTTAGAACTCTTAGGCAATCCCGTAATGAAATCCATACTGATGTTATCCCACTTCCATTCCGGAATAGGTAACGGCTGTAATAGACCTCCGGGTCTCTGATTTTCGGCATTGACTTGCTGACAAACCTCACATCTCGCGACAAATTCGGCCACATCCCGCTTCAAACCTGACCACCAGAAATGCTGCTTGATGTCTTTGTACATCTTAGTACTCCCAGGATGTACCGACAAAAGAGTAGCATGCGCCTCCTGAAGAATACTCTCTTTCAGGTCCGCCTGATCTGGAACGCACAGTCTATCTCCGAACCACAGCACTCCGTCCCTGGTCTGAAAACCGGGCAACCTGCCAGCACCAACCTGCTCCTTCATCTCCAGAATATCAGCATCAACTTCCTGACTTGCAATGATCCTTGCATTCAGAGTAGGCTGAAGCTTCAACTGAGATAAAGATGCTCCCAATCCTTGCAAGACAACCTCAATACCTGCTCGGTCCAACTCCTCAATCAGATGCCTCTGAGTCGTAATCAAACAAGCCAAACTGCTCTTGCGACTAAGTGCATCAGCAACAACATTAGCCTTTCCGGGATGATACTTGATCTCAGGTCGCATATCCTCGAGCACTTCCAACCATCTCCGCTGTCTTAGATTGAGATCCCTCTGCTGGTAGATATACTTCAAGCTCTTATGATCCGTGTACATGTTCAGCTTCTCACCATACACGTAGTGCCTCCATTGCTTCCAAGCAAAGATAATTGCAGCCAGCTCTAGATCATGAGTGGGATAATTCTTCTCATGCGGTCGTAGTTGCCTAGACCCATATGCGATCACTTTACCTTCTTGCATTAAGACACAACCAAGCCCCCGATGTGAAGCATCGCTATAGACATCATACTCAACTCCTGCTCTAGGCAAAGCCAAAATAGGTGCAGTAGTTAGTCTATCCTTCAACTCCTGAAAACTCGCCTCACATTGCTCGGTCCACTTGAAGCTCGCATTCTTCTTGGTCAACTCGGTAAGCGGTACAGCTATCTGAGCATAACCTTGAATGAATCTCCTGTAGTATCCAGTCATCCCAAGGAAACTTCTGACTTCCTTTACTGTAGTAGGCCTAGCCCAATCTCTCACTGCCTCTATCTTCTGAGGGTCAGTTGCCACTCCCTCCTTAGAAAGGATGTGACCTAGGAATGCCACTTCAGATTTTCAGAAATCACACTTGGATAACTTGGCATACAACCTCTGCTCTTCCAACTTCTGCAAAACTGCTGCCAGATGCTCAGTGTGCTCCTCCTCAGACTTGGAGTACACGAGAATATCGTCGATAAACACCACGACGAAAGAATCAATAAATGGCCTCAGAACTCTGTTCATCAAGTCCATGAAGATTGCAGGTGCATTCGTCACTCCGAATGGCATAACTAAGAATTCGTAATGCCCATGCCGAGTTCTAAATGCAGTTTTATGCACATCTTCAGCTTTCACTCGAACTTGGTGATATCCTGATCGAAGATCTATTTTGGAGAATACAGCTGCTCCTTGTAGACGATCGAACAAGTCATCAATTCGAGGAATCGGATACTTATTCTGAACAGTGACCTTATTCAGCTCTCGGTAATCGATACACATCCTCATCGATCCATCCTTCTTCTTTACCAAAAGCACTGGTGCTCCCCAAGGTGACGCACTAGGTTGAATAAAGCCTTTTCCCAATAGTTCCTCAATCTGCCGCTTCACCTCATCCTGTTCCACTGGAGCCATCCTATACGGTGCCTTAGAAATGGGTGCACTTCCCGGTTGAACAGTGATGCTGAACTCTACATCACGATGAGGAGGTAACCCAGGAAAATCTTCCAAAAACACAGTCGGATAGTCCCGAACCACAGAATCCCTTGCAATTCCACAGGAGTCTCTTCCTTGCGGATAGTTGCCACCAGCTTAGAACACTTCAACTTTCCTTGGAAAGTGACTTCAGGTCCACCTGGAGCCTTCACTGTCACGATCTTGGTCTTACACTCGATGCTTGCACTGTACACCGACATCCAATCAATGCCAATGATAACATCGACTCCCAAGATAGTCAGCTCGATCAGATCAATGCCGAAGATTCGTCCCCCAATCACTATCTCGCAATCAACATAATACCAATCAGTGGTCAAAGTTTCCCCTGATGGCGTAGCCACTGCTAAGATCTTGCCTGGGAAAATCTTCGGTTCAACTCCCAACACTTTAGCAAATCTAGGAGACACAAAAGTATGAGAGGATCCAGTATCAAACAACACCACAGCTCCCTTTCCATTAATATAGAGTTCTCCTGTTACATAACATACATCATTACATAACAGTTTTACACTATGATCGGGAAGGAGAAATGAAAAAGAAATCACACTAGACATCAGCCCTCGTACCAGAGATAACCTGATCTGCCTCCTCAGCATCAGCTTCTGTCAAAGCAAATACTCGCCCTGACTGGTACGGCCTCTTCCCAGTCTGCTGTATTGGCACATTGTGATTGCCAGCCCGTGGTTTGAGACATCGAGATTGGTAATGTCCCACTTCACCACAGTTAAAGCAAGTGACTGCAGAAGGTCTCCCTGCATCGTTTCCAGGTCTCCCAGCTACACTGACGACATTCGCCCCTGTCGGTTTGAATTTCTGTGCAGATGGTTGCCCCTTGAAACTCCCCGATGGCGCGGGCCTCTTTCCAGACTGCCAGTTGCTCCTCTGATGCTGAGCAACATGGAACTGCTCCATATCCGCCTCCGTCGCTGCCGCCCTCTTCACCAGCTTATCGAATCTCCTGATACCAAGGGGTATCATACGAGATCTCAAGCTCGGCCTCAGACCATGCTCGAACTTGCGAGCCTTCTTCGCCTCATCCATCACTAGTTCTGGAGCATACCTGGAGAGTTGAGTGAACTTGGTCTCATACTCCCTTACTGACATGCTGCCTTGCTGAAGTGACAGAAACTCCATGGCCTTTTTCTCCTGGACGTCGGAGGGGAAATAATGGCTGCGGAATTCCTCCAAAAATTCCTCCCAGCCAAGCAACAAGCCGCCCATAGCCCTCTTCATCGACTGCCACCAAACAGCCGCATCCTTCTCCAACTGCAAAGTCGCCAACTTGACCTTGCTGCCCTCCGGTGTTTCCAACACCTCGAAGATTGTCTCCACTTGCCGAATCCAGTTATCGGCCGCATCCGGGTCGGACTTTCCCTCGAACACTGGTGGTTTCATTCTCTTGAACGATTCCACTAGCTTGATTGTCTCGGGTACTGGATTCACCGGCCCCCTTCCTTGGTTTGCAGCCACTGCATTCAGCGTCTGGTAAACCCTTGCAAACTCGGCATCCAGGTCCAAACCTTCACCATTCCTGGTTCCCCTTCTCGCCATATTCTGATGCAAAAGATCCATTAAATTCGAGGTATAATACAAGAATTTAAATCAACTTCCATTTCATTGAATTTCAAAGTTTATACATTCGAATTAAAACATTTCTTAACATCAGAATAGAAGAAAGTAGAAACTAGGACAATCTAATCTCTACGGGTCCTCTTCGCTGCTCGAAGTTCATCCCGCAGTTCATCCACCTCATCCTTCAGCACATCAGTTAGGTTCTTTTTCTTCTCAAGTTCCCAAATCTGATGGCTAAGAACAGAATAGTCGGCATTCCGCTTCTCCAGCTGAGCCTCCAAAACTCCAACTCTATACTTCAAGGTATCCACTTGCCTCTGCAGAGAAGCTATAGCGTTACCCAAAGCTGGTCCCTTTTCTTCATCAGAAGAAGAAGAATCATCAGGTGAGTTCGGCGGTGGGGTGATCTCGCGGGATTCAGGGTACTCCTCATCATCAGAATCAGCTTGCCCAGGGTGATATTCATCCTCAGAATCAGCCTGTCCAGGATGGTACTCTTCCTCAATAATGTGCCAGTCGTCGCCTCCAGCAGGGTCGAAGTGATCAGCCATCTTAGAATAGAGAGGAAGAAGCATAAATCATAGAGCAACCCAAATGTAAGTTACTTACATTTAAATCTCTAAATCCAAACACACACTCTAATGTCCACATCTAGGGTGTCGTTCCTTATAAATTTGTACGAGTGTGAAAGCATAGAAAGCGTGGCTCTGATACCACTCTGTAACGCCCCGAATCCCAATTTACTGAATTCGAGATGTTCTTCAGGATCTTTTCGCTTTCTTCACATACAATTTTACAAGGAATTTAAAATCTTTACTTTTACATCAGAGTTACAACATGTTACATTTGAATTTACACAGCGGAAGCAAAATATACAATATTTACATAAATGAACATCAACATAATGAACTCTTTGTGCATCCATTCCTTTTACATGTAATTATCCTGCATAAAACACTGTGGGTACGTCAGTTTATTCAACCGACGATAATTATACATGGCCATCCTCTCTATGCCAGAAACAGTATAATGAATCTCATTTCTTACAAATCACAAACTTGTTTAACATAAGCATGAAGATAAGAGGGAACTTTTAATGATGTCGTGTCGTGATTGTGCACTTAAATCCTTAATGCAATTTACTTAGTTAATTATGACACTAATGCACACTTGTTCGAATTCTATGCATCCCATACTACATAGGTTCGAGTGCAAGCCTCTTAAACGATCTTCATTTTAGTAGGGTTCAATCCCCCGCCATGACTTATTCTACTACTGTAATTCCAATGAGTATCCTAGATGAATCTATGAGTACAAGCATGTATCCTGGCCCCTGGAGTAGAATTCCGCGCCATGTCTTGACTCGTCAAGCATGCATTCTGCGACAATTCAGCCTCCTCCCTGAACACACTCCTCTTGCAGTCACCAAAACATCCCATAAGCGTGACTAGAGTCCGATCATTACTGAGTTGTGCCCGCGCCATGTCTTGACTCATCAAGCATGCATTCTGCGGCTCACACACCCGCACCGTACCCTAGCTCTCATACTCATGTTTTTCTCTCACCTTCATCACCTCCACACTATGTATTAACTTAATTAGAATCATGAATGAAAATCAACCTCTAGAGTTAGCCTCTCCATCATCCGGACTCATCATTTCATTACACTTGACCAACCTGGTCCAATTCTCAATATCATTTCATTCGCTGCCGGGGAGACTTAGCTACTCTTCTGTTCAATTTCACATTCACAATATCCAAAGGAGCATCATCAGCTCATAATTCATTTTAGAGTCTCACAGACTTTCCTCATCATGATTCCACATTTCATAATTTCATTTGATTCTCAATCCTCATCTATGATTCATTTACACAATTCATGCATCCATAACAGAGTTCATTGACTTAAATCACAAGGTTCACCATTACTAACAGCAAAATAACATGAATTCCAGTATACCAAAGTTCACTCTGTACAGTCGACTTGGAAGAACACCAGTCGACTTATACAGTCATACAGGGTTATCATAATGTTCGGGTTAGTCGACTGAGTACCCTACCAGTCGCCTGTCCCGCCCAATTCTTATTCACAATATTATCCTCGTAACAGTCGACTGATCAGTAATCAGTCGTCTGTCCTGGATACTTCAAACAGCATAATTTCTAAGTCCAGATCAGTCGACTTGACACATGCATCGGTCGACTGGACAGATCCATTTTAATTTGGGAATTTACTTACATTTCTTTACATATACTTGCATCATGATATCAATTAACAGTATATACCAATTCATGTTCCATAAACATAGTACCCCTTGCTCAGTAGCATTCACAACACAATCTTCCCAGTTATTAACATGCTCTTTAGAGAAATTACTACTCTAAACTTGTATTCACATTGCTCATACTTACATACGACAATGGGGATATAAATTCCAGTATAAATTTCAACTCAGGATAACTACCCACAACTCAAGCCACTCCTCTCCCAAAAACCGGCCAAGAAATTGTGCCTATTACACGTGTACATTGAGTGCACGTGTAAGCACAAGTCACACCACAAATGTACCTTAAATACCCGAGAATAAAAGTAAGAAATGTTACAATACAAGTTGTGAAAAATAATAAGAGAGTTTACAATCCATGGGTTTAAAACCAATTTGGGCCAAACTAGTTATTTCGTAAAAATAGGTAAATTAATGCTTTATAAAACGATGTTGAAAAATACTAGTCAATAATATTGCACAAGTATACCTTATAAAATAAATAATCTTCCATATAGAAAGTCAGGGTATTACAGTAGCTACTCCATCAGGGGAGACTTTAACCACTGATCGGTACTATGCGGATTGCGAGATTGTAATTGGGGACAGAATCTTCGAAATTGATTTAATCGAGCTGACTATCTTGGGAGTCGATGTTATCATTGGCATTGATTGGATGTCAGTGTACAGTGCAAGCATCGAGTGCAAGACCAAGATAGTAACAGTGAAGGCTCCAGGTGGACCTAAAGTCACTTTCCAAAGGAAGAAGAAGTGTTCTAAGTTGGTGGCAGCTATCCGCAAGGAAGAGATTCCTATGGAAGTGCAGAGGATTCCTGTGGTTCGGGACTATCCGACTGTATTCTTGGATGATTTTCTCGGGTTACCCCCGCAACGTGATGTAGAGTTCAACATCACTATTCAACCGGGAAGTGCACCCATTTCTAAGGCGCCGTATAGGATGGCTCCTGTGGAGCAGGATGAGATGAAACGGCAGATTGAGGAACTGTTGGAGAAAGGCTTTATTCAACCTAGTGCGTCGCCTTGGAGAGCACAAGTGCTTTTGGTAAAGAAGAAGGATGGATCGGTGAGGATGTGTATCGATTACCGAGAGCTAAATAAGGTCACTATTCAGAATAAGTATCCTATTCCCCGAATTAATGACTTGTTCGATCGTCTACAAGGAGCTGCTGTTTTCTCCAAAATAGATCTTCGATCAGGATATCATCAAGTTCGAGTGAAAGCTGAAGATGTGCACAAAACTGCATTTAAAACTCGACATGGGCATTACGAATTCTTAGTTATGCCATTTGGAGTGACGAATGCACCCGCAATCTTCATGGACATGATGAACAGAGTTCTGAGGTCGTTAATTGATTCTTTCATCATTGTGTTTCTCGATGATATACTCGTGTACTCCAAGTCAGAAGAGGAGCACACTAAGCATCTGGCAGCAGTTTTGAGGAAGCTAGAAGAGCAGGAGTTGTATGCCAAGCTGTCCAAGTGCGATTTCTGGAAATCTGAAGTGGCATTCCTAGGTCACATCCTTTTTAAGGAGGGAGTGGCAACTGATCCTCAGAAGATAGAGGCAGTGAAAGATTGGGCAAGGCCTACTACAGTGAAGGAAGTCAGAAAGCTTTCTTGGATTGACTGGATACTACAGGAGATTCATTCAAGGTTATGCTCAGTTAGCCGTACCATTCACTAGTTTGACCAAGAAGAATGTGAACTTTAGCTGGACTGAGCAATGTGAGGCAAGCTTTCAGGATTTGAAAGAGAAGCTGAATACTGCACCTATTTTGGCTTTGCCTAGAGCAGGTGTTGAGTATGATGTTTACAGCGATGCTTCACATCGTGGGCTTGGTTGTGTCTTAATGCAAGAAGGAAGAGTGATCGCTTATGGGTCTAGGCAACTACGACCACATGAGAAGAATTACCCGACTCATGTTCTGGAGTTGGCTGCGATTATCTTTGTCCTGAAGCAATGGAGACACTACGTGTACGGTGTGAAATTGAACATGTACATGGACCACAAGAGTTTGAAGTATATATACCAGTAGAAGGATCTGAATCTGAGGCAGCGGAGATGGTTGGAAGTGCTTGAGGACATGTGACCTGAGATCAAGTATCATCCTGGGAAAGCTAATGTTGTTGCTTATGCACTTAGCCGCAAGAGCAGTTTACCCAGTTTGATTACAACTCAGAGACAGCTGGCGGAGGAATTAGATCGAGCCGGTATTGAAGTTGTCTTGCAAGGATTGGGAGCATCCTTAGCTCAATTGAGGCTTCAACCTACATTGAATGGAAGGATTATTGCAAGTCAGAAGGTTGATGCTGATATCTTGGAGATGAAGGAGCAGGTTAGTGCTAGCAAGTTGCCCGGATTTCAAATCAGGGATGAAGTGCTGTGGTTCGGAGATAGACTGTTTGTTCCAAATCAGGCGGACCTGAAAGAGAGTATTCTTCAGGAGGCGCATGCTACTCTTTTGTCGGTACATCCTGGGAATACTAAGATGTACAAAGACATCAAACAACATTTCTGGTGGTCAGGTTTGAAGCGGGATGTAGCTGATTTTGTGGTGAAGTGTGAGATTTGTCAGCAAGTCAAAGCCGAGCATCAGAGACCCGAAGGTCTATTACAGCCATTACCTATTCCATAATAGAAATGGGATAACATCATTATGGATTTCATTACGGGATTGCCCAAGAGTCCTAAACGCAATGATGTGATTTGGGTTATAATCGATCGACTGACCAAGTCCGCTCACTTCTTAGCGATGAAACTCACTGCTTCGATGGACAAGTTAGCTGAGTTGTATGTTGGCGAGATCGTCAGGCTCCATGGTGTTCCGTCAGCTATTGTGTCTAATTGAGATGCGCAGTTTACTTCGCATTTCTGGAGGAGTCTTCAGACAGCTTTGGGTACCAAGATGGATTTCAGCACTGCTTTTCATCCGCAAACCGATGGACAGACCGAGAGAGTCAACCGTATTCTTGAGGATATGCTTCGGTATTGTATACTTGACTTTGGAGGCAGTTGGGAAAGGCATCTAGCTTTGGTAGAGTTTGCCTACAACAACAGTTTTCAGACCAGTATTGGGATAGCGCCGTACGAAGCTTTATATGGCAGGAAGTGCAGAATGCCTGTTTGTTGGTTTGAAGTTGGGGAGCGTCAGTTGTTTAGGCCTGAGCTTGTGCAGCAAACCTCTGAAAAGATTAATCTGATCAGAAAAAGGTTGGTTGAGGCTCAGAGCAGGCAGAAGAGCTATGCAGACAACCGGAGAAAGGACCTTGAGTTTGAGGAAGGTGACTTCGTCTTTCTGAAAGTATTGCCCAGTAAAGGTGTGATTCGTTTTGGCAAGGGCGGGAAGTTAGCCCCAAGGTTTATAGGCCCGTATAAGTTAGCCTCATAGCTCTCCTCTCCCTGCCGCACTCCGTCTCTCCCTGATCATTCCCGACTGCATCGACTTTCCCTCACTGCAACACCGAGGCTTCACCGAATAGATGCTACACGCATCCCGGAGCCCTCGCCATTACTGCCTTGTTGCTTTCCAACTCTCTTTGCTGCTCGTCTTCCACCGCGGCACCACCCAACACCCGTAGACTCTCTCTCTCACCCGAACCCTTTCTGCTTCGTCCCTTGCTGCCTGATTGCTGTATACTGTTGCTCTTGCATGTTTCTGTTGATTACTGTCTGTCGTTGTGCTCATTATTAATGCATTTTTGTTGTTTCCGTTGTGCTCGCTAATTGTTATCGTCACTCTTGCATGTTTGCTCGCTGTTATAGCCGAGTGGTTACTATCTTTTCGTTGCTCGCATCCGTGTACTCGCAGGCTCACACTCATCGGGCAAGCATCTCTTATACACTTTTTATTGTTCCTGTGCAAGCATTTTGAGTGGTTATTGAATTGAAGATTGTATCTAATTGAATTCCATTATTGATTCATCGTCTTCTTCATCGTACCATGTTATTGATTCTTAGTGTTCTTATCATGCCATTTTTATCGATTTAAATTTTGAACTGTTCATTTATCGTATTCAACTTTACTGCCTATAATTTGCTTGAACTTGTACTGAGGTTTCGACTCGGTTCCTAACACTAGAATTTAGAACTTTGTATATAAAAATTGTAGCACACTGAGTCTAGAATTCGAAACATCGTATGGATTCTCAGTCCGATTTATGGGTTATAAGTTATTGACTTTTAGAACTGTCGTGTTATAATTTCCAGAACCTAGACTGTGCACGAAACCCGTAAAGAATTGGATGATCAACCTAGCTACTGTAACTATAATGTATCGTGTAAATATGCGTGTAAATATGCATTGGAACAGTCAGAGAGTTTATTTTCTAGAAACTCTGATGGAATTAGATTTGCATTCCCGTAGCAACAGAAAAGTGAATTTGAGTACCAATAGGTGTGGTTGTCCAGAATATCTATTGTTACATTTTTTTCACATAAACTCATTATTCTTCATATTTAATGAATTGAACTATGTATATTTCATGTGTTGCATAGCCTTGATATCTTATTGATATTGTATTGATACTATCGTTCGCATCGATTGTACCCATTGCATAATTCTTAATACCATCGTTCTCATTGATCGTATTGATTACCTGTTCATAACTGATTGTTAATAAAATAATAACGAGTCGGGGTAATAAGGGTCGACTTGGTAGTGAACAATTGGAGACTGTACTCGGATGATGGTGTAACACCTTGGATTTTCAAATCTTATTTATATTTGGAGTTGTTTGGTTTTACGTGTTGTGCACGTACAAATTTATGCATGCATTTCTCTAAAAATATTTCATAAACTAGTAATCCCCATTTATTCTCTTTTAGAAAGCCAAATTTGATCCTAAGCCTAATTTGTCTCCTTGTAGCCCACACTAGTTAATTAATTAACTAAATTAGTAAAGTCCATAGTCTCTTGGCCCATTAGTGAGCCCATGTAATCTAATTCTTCTTTATTTTAGCCTAACTTGTAGTGTAGACTCAAATAATAGACAATTAATTTAACTAACATGTACAACTTGTAAGTGGGGGACACTAGGATAGCACGTGCATGCACTAGAGTGTGCAAAGCACACCCTTGAGTGAGGCCGGTTTGTGCATGAGTGGAGAGGGAGAATGGGAGTAGTGGTAAGGTAATTATCTCATTCATGGGTGGTTATGGCAACTCCCAAACTAATCCTAGCCCTTAATCCCTAACTATTTGATCTAATCCTAGCCATTCAATCCACTCAAAAATTTGTATAAATACCCCCCCTCCCCCCCATATTAGTATACTCACACATAATGTATATCAAAAGAGAAAGATAAAGAAATACAATTTGAGAGTAAAAGATTGAGAGTTGTGTTTGTGTGTTCTTCATTCCCATTGGTGGTCGGTTTCTTCTTCAAGGAGCAAGGGAGGCTCGGGTTTGCTTCAAGCGAGGAGGAGACGATTTGTGGTAGCTCAAACTAGGAGGAGAATGCCTCTTTTGATCAATCTAGGAGTTCTTAGGAGTTCATTTCGTTTTCTCTCCAATAAGGTGGGCAATTTTCTCTAACTTCTAAGTAGTATCATGCTAGATTGTGTGCTAATCATGCTAGAATAAATAGGTGAAAATATTGCTCTTTGATAATACCATGATTAAGGTGAAAATGGAACATATGTGAAATTGCATGAAATGAATAAGTGGAATTGATTGAATGATTTGTTTATTGTTGTGATATTTGGATATTGATCTAACATGCTAAATTAGAATAAATATTTTTCCATGTCGAAATATTTTTGTTTATGGAAAAAGTGCAACTTTGAAAAATGTGTTTATGTGGAGAATGCAAATTGTGAGAATCTCTACATTATTAAAATATGATTGATTAGTAGATTATGCATATTCATGATTAGTGTAATTGTTACTAAATAATCCTAAAGTTGTATGTTAATTGTTGAGAGAAATTAACATTTTATTATTTAGGCCAAATTTGAGAGGTCATCAATTTGTGTGTTAATAAAAAAGAAAGAAGAAAAACTCCTTAGACTAATAAAGAAGAACTACTTTATGATTGAAAGAACTCAAGAAAAATGTCCCTTGAAAAAGAAATTTGTTAATAGAGCACTAAATGATTTTTCATGTAAAATTGTAGGAATAAAAAGAGAAGTACTCCAAATGAGAAATGAGAATTTAATGGTTTTAAAAACCCCCTAATTACTGTTTATTTTGAATTAGGAAATTATTTAGTTTTAATGAAGAACAAATTACATTTTTTTGAAGAAATGAGTCTTTTTAACTAACTAGAATAGTTATAGTCTTGAACAAAACCAATTGAAATTATTTCTCTACGGGTGAGTCACTCTGTCCATTCTGGTTAGTGGATGCAAATTAAAACCATCACTATAGTAGGAGGTCATGGGTTCAAATCTTGGCATACACTCTTTATTTTTGTTTTTGAAAATAACCCAATACCGAGACACTGAGTATAAGAGGATTTAAACCCCCCCCCCCCCTTTATGATGCGTGGGTGCTCTGTCCCCTCTGGTCAGCTGCTGCGCCACAGTAACGTTACTGTATCGCATGCTGCTGCAGTTGGTGCGGGTTCGAAACCTGGCTTCGGCCAAGGTTTTGTTCTTTTGACTTTTTTGAAATTAATACTTTTAATGATTTCATTGTGAAATTAAATTAAAAAAATTATATTAATTATCCAGAGATTAAATTGGACTTATCTAGAAAATTTCTATGGATTGATAAAATTATAGATCAAGATTAAATGGAATATAAGTGTCTTATGTGATAATTTAAACAATATGCATTCTCTTCTTCAGGGAAAATTATGGAAAATTATTTTGAGAATTCATGGCTTAATGCAAACGTGAATAACTTGTTTTGGTTAACTAAATGAGATTTCTAGACTTGCGAATGCAAGAGATTATTGAGATTAAATTTGTAATTTGAGAAATTGTGAAATGAAACTATCTTGTCTCATTATTGTGAAAAGTAATACAAGAATTGAAATGAAGAAAATCATGATGACTTATGAAATTATTGATGAGTGTGAATACTCAATTTATGAACATGATATGAGATTTTGAACTAGAGGGTAGCTAAGTCTTATTACCAGCAATTGAATGAGTTATAATTATTGAGATAAATTATTGAGATGAAAGACCAAGATGGTCAAGTTGTTGATTAAGACCGGTATAGAGGAAAGAGCTAACTCTATGGGTTGATTTTATTCATGATTCAAATAAACTAAGGATTTAGATACATAGTGGTGATGTGACGAAAGTGAGAGAAAAACACGAGTATGAGGGCCATCGGATTGGCGGTGTGAGAGTGATTCACAGACGGCCTGCTTGATGCGTCGTGACATGATGTGAGCACTACTCCGGAATTATCGTCCCGGTGGCGACACTTGTAGGGTGTTTGGTGACTACGGGTGGTGCCATCGTTCCATGGCAGAGGTTGAATTGTGCATAGTCTACCTGCTTGATGCGTCATGTCAGTGCGCGGGATTCCCCTCCAGACTGCCTGGGCTCGTAGATCATAGAACATGGATACTTATCGTAGTTACCATAGTAGCTTAAGTCATGGCGAGGGATCGAACCCTATAAGATGAAGTACGATTAAGGGCTTGCCCTTGGACCTATGTAGTATGGGATGCATAGAATGCGAACAAGTGAGCATTAGTGTCATATAACATAACAACTGCATTAAGGACTAAGTGCACAACACGACATCTATAGGATAGTCCCCGTAGTTTTGCTTGTGACGAGTGTGTGCTTTCTAAGTAGGAGAAAATTGATGTTTTATATCCTTGCGTCAGTTGAATGAACTGACGAGCCCACAGTTTCTATGCAGGGTAAAGAGATTGACAAGATTAAGTATGCAAGCTGCTTAAAGAATGTTTCAAGAGTTGTACTGTTTATTCATGTAATTATTGTAAATGAATTCTGTTGTTTAAATGTAATTCAAGTTGTAACTCTGATGTAATGAAAGTTTAAATTTTCTTGTAAAATTGTACGAAGAGAAGTGTAAAGATCCTGTGGAACTTCGAATCCAGTCTATTTTGGAATTCGGGGTGTTACAGAGGGGCCCGTGTTTCCCTATATTGTTATTGTTATCTGTATCATATCATGTACAAATTCTCATTATGGATTCTTGTTATGGATTATCGTTGTTGAGTACATGATCTATAGAGTTCACCACTATAGACTAAACGTTCACTTGTTTGTATGCACCCGAACTTGTGGTATGGGACGCAGGATTGTGTGCATTAGATAGGTTACTAAAAGATTGATAGATTAATAAAAGATTGATAGACCTAAAGATTGACAATAAACATCGACTGTTGATTTATTGATTATTTATTATTGTTTATCGACAATTGTTTATTGATTATTGTTTATCGACTATTGTTTATTGATTATTGACTATCGACTATTGGCTCCATTGACTATTGTTTATCGACCATTGTTTATCGATCATTGATTATTGACCAATGCATCATTGACTATCGAATATTCGAATATTGATTCTATGTTGACCATCGTTTATCGATTATTATTTTTACTGATTATTGACTATTATCTATCGACCATTGTACGAATGATTATCGACTTTTGATCTTGTTGTCGTTTATCACTTATTGACCTCTAATATCGTTCTAGTTTCTTGTTTATTGTTATATTGTACCATATTGTTCCATTGTTTGCTACTACTTGTTGCCCGAAGCTTGCTCTAACAGGTACTCCCTATCTTTCTTTTGAGTTATTGTTTATACAGGCACTGATGAAGGGTAACTGAAAGAACTTGACGTACTGCTATTGCATTGTGTATTCTCGGCATTCTGTAAGTTTCTGTATCTTGGATATTGGTTATTGCATTATATTCTTGTTCCTGTGATTATTATTGTATTGTTGAGCTTAATGGTATTGTACAGCTTATGGATGATAGAGTTGATATACTTATATCATTCGCTGGGTCTCAGTTACGTGCCTGTGTTTCCGTGTAAGAGGAAGCAGAGCGTGACACATCATAAACTGCGACATGAACAGTGCCCTCTACACGACCGTATCTTAGTCCATAATGTTTCCACTGATTCATTGACCCCGCGAGGTGCCCGGGGGTCAAGAAATCTCTGCCAAATAATCAACACCAGGAAACAAATAACCAATCTACTGATCTGTTTGGATGAGAGGCGCGCCCGATCAGAGGCCTCCCGCTTAGAACGTCAAGAAAACTGGAGAAGCAACTCTCCTCCAAGACCGAGATTGAGATACTCCTCCTCTCACAGGGGTAGAAGATCGCTTACAACAGATGAAGAATGAAGGGAATAGCTCCAGTAGGGCCTACCACCCCAGTCGACCTCCTTTCAGCAAAACAATCCTTGATGTACTCATTCCAAAGTACTTCAAAGCTCCTTAATTCGAGTCGTACGATGGTGAATCAGACTCGGCTGACCATACTGAGAGTTTTAAAACTCTTATGAGGGTCTACAATGCCACTGATGCGCTCAAGTGCCGAGCATTCCATGCAACACTGAAAGGATCAGCAAGGGAATGGTAATCTCGCCTCACTCCGGGGTAAATATTCTCCTTTGACCAATTTCAGGAACACTTCAAAGCGCACTTCGTTAGTAACCGTAAGGCTGAAAAAACAAGTGCCTCCTTATTGAAATTAAAACAGAATGATGGAGAACTACTAAAAGACTTTGTCAGGCGCTTCGCGGTCGAAGCACGATCAATCTCCTCCCATAACTCTTCAGTGGTGGCCACCGCCTTCCACCACAACGTCACTAATAAAGACATGAAAGCCTCCCTCACAAAAAAGCTGCTCAAAAATATCACTGAGCTCCTGGAAAGGAGTGATAAGCATATCAAGGTCGAGAAAGCTTTCTATCCTCAAGGCAAGGACAATTCATCTTCCGAGAACAAACAGAAGAATGAAAACGAGGAAGAACCCAGGAAGTTTCAGAAAGACGACGAAGGTCAACGACAACCACCTCCAGCACCACACTTTGAAAAGTTCACTCCTCTCAATGCATGTGTATCAGCCATCCTCATGAAAGTTGAAAAGAACGGAATAATCTGCTCTCCTCCGAAGATGTCAATGTCTAGCAAGAAAAGAGACAGGAATAAGTGGTGCACATTTCACAGAAATCATGGACACACTACTGATAACTGTCGAGCCCTCAAAGAAAATCTTGAAGGCCTAATTCGTCTGGGCTATCTTTCTCAATTTGTCCAACAAAACAACACTGCCAAAAACCCTCCAGCACGGGGGATAATAAGCATCAAGAGAGGCCCTCCGAATCACGAGACTCGGAACATATGGTCATTCTCCAATACATTCACAGAGGCCATATTTTGGGAGATTCCAACTCCTCCCGCAAAGCCTTTGTCAGGGAAGTCAACTCAGTACAAAACATTCAGCATGCCAGGAGCACTAGGGTCCCAATATCTTTCTCCGACAAGGACTTAGGAGGTTTCCGAACACCTCATTGCAATGCATTGGTCATAAACCTTTGTTTGGTGAATCATAAGGTATGTCGCATCCTGGTCGACAACGGAAGCTCGGTAAACATTCTTTTCATGAACACTTTCAATGGCCTCAAGCTCTCCTGGGTCCGGCTCACGCCAGCGGACTATACACTCCACGGATTCTCCAGTGTTCCCGTTCAATAGAAGGAATCATCACACTCGATGTGACAACAGGAAAAGCCCCTGCTATTCGAATGGAAGCACGGGACTTTATGGTAGTCGATGTCAAAGCCGCATACAATGCTATATTCAGTCGTCCTGGCCTAACGGCCTTCCATGCAGTTGCTTCCGCCTTCCACATGAAAATGAAGTTTTCAACAATAGCAGGCGTAGGCCAAGTTGTAGAGAACCGACAAGCAGCATGAGCATGTTACATCTCTACAATGGGGGGCTCGGTTCTCCCCCTCAACGCCATATAGTTACCGCCAGAAAGCAATCACAGTAAATCCAAGCCATAAGCAATCTTGAAGCTACTGGACTAGACAATCCTGCCAAGAACTTCCAAACCTGCCAAGAACTTCCAAACCTGCCAAATCATTTCCCACCAGGTCCAAGCTCGTCCTCATCAGAATACTACGACACACTTGAATCCCCCACCCGAAGCCACTCTACTAATTCAACGGAAAGAAATAGTCCTGATTAAACACATTGACAAATCTGAAGTTCTCCCCTTCTCTATGCAAAAAAAATGGGAGGCTCGCTTTAAAACAGGCAAGTCCAGGCAAGGTCTACCAAGTTGTTCGCCTGGCGGCTCATCAACTTGAAGACCCGGGGGGCAAGGAGATATTAGCAGTGACTTGAAAAGTGTAATACCTCATGAACTTCAACAAGGACGCTTAATGCCGACCTTCTGTACATATTTTTAATATATTCTAAATAAAGGCCAACCACTAGAGCTGTCGTTTAGTTTTACTTTCAATAAAGACCGCTTTCATTACCGGTTACTGAATGTAATAACGGAAAGCCACTAGAGCTGCCGAGAAGTTTTATTTTCCAATAAATTAAGTATTATTTTTTGCAGAATTATTGTACAACTCTATGGATCCATACAATGAGTTAAATGCCAAGCGTACCCCTAAAAATGGCACAAAATAACTCATTAAAGGCTCCTTATAAGATGGGTTCAGAGTCCATACCCATGGCTCGAAGTTACTCTAGCAATTTGCAACAAAACATGTTCAGAGTTCGCTTTGCCATTTGATCTGCTTCTGCAATCCGTTAGTGCCTCGATGACAGGTTCAGAGTCCATACCCATGGCTCGATGTTACTTTAGCAACTTACAACATTGCAAGTCCGAAGCTCAACTTACCATTCAATCTGCTCCTGCAATCAGTTAAACCTAAACTAACAAGTTCAGAATCCATACTCATGGCTCGGAGTTAGTTTAGCAACCTGCAACCAAGCACATTTAGAGTTCAACTCGTCATTCGATCTGTTCCTGAAACTAGTTAAAATTCCTTAAAGACGGATTAGAGGTCCAATATCGTGGATCGTAATTACTCTAATAGAACTTGTGAAAGAAATATTTGGAGTTCAACTCGCCACTCGATGTGACTTTCATAATTTGTTGGAGAACCCATATGACAAGTTTGAAAAATAACTTTCCCTCAGAGTTGCTCCTGCAACTAGCTAAACACCCATACAACAAGTTTGGAAAATAACTCTTCCTCAGATTTGCTCCTACGACTAGCTGGGTACAAGATGGATAAGTTCTAAACTCTGTCAAACGTTACGCAAGCACACCATCGACAGTTTGTTAGCTACACACAACAAATTTGAGGTCTTGTTCTTTAGCTACAAAGAACCCAGTCGAAGGCTCATCAATCTCAATGACAAGTTGCACAACAAGAATCAAACATATAAGAAGAATTCTTCAAATCACAGAACTATCTCAAATCTATTCATTCAGATCCAACGTCACTACAAGTATCTACAAGTACGAAACCATATACCATTTTACTAGTGAACAACAAGTAGTTTTGCAAGTCATTCTTCCAAATACACAGTAGAGGGAGGCTCTGCCTAAACGAAGCAAACATCTTCACAGGCCTCCCACCAGCTAACAGCTTCCCAGGGTCACCTCAATGCTTGACGATAAAATTTAAGACAAGTCTCCCTTAAATGGGCAAGCTCCAAGTTTTTCCTGCCACGTTCACTTGAGCAAGCTCCAACTCTATCCCGCGAGAACCGCTGTGCAAACATACGTGTCCCAAAGTCGTCAAGCGCAACATATCACGAAGGTGAGAAAGCTCAATGTCTCGAGGACCTCATTCGATGTACACAACTACTTGTTAGCAAAGAGAAGAATGGAATCACTCAACACTGAACAAACACAAGTGACTTTACTTCAATGTTAAGAATATTCAGAACACTCATAACTCATTTGCTTTACAAAATGAGTTCGGCGCTCTGAGCGCCAGTCGAGTTACTCCGACAAAATATTCATTGAACCCAAACAATGAGTTCAATGCCCTGCTCCCCACGAGCTCCATCAACAACTCGTTGACTCCCAAAAATGAGTTCAACGCCTTGCTCTCCGCTCAGTATCCATCAGCAACTTGATGGTTCCAAACAACGAGTTCGATGCCCTACTCTCCACACGAGCCCCATCAACAGCTCGTTAACGTCAAACAATGAGTTCAACTCCATGATCTTCGCTCAGGTTTCGTCAACAATGAGTTCAACACTACGCTCACCATAAGAGCTCTATCAATAACTAGTTGACTCCAAACAATGAGTCCAACGCCCTGCTCTCTGCACGAGATTCGTCAACACTCGTTAACTCCAAACAACTAGTTCAGCACCTTGATCTTCGCTCAGGCTCCATCAACAACTCATTAACTCCAAACAACAAGCTTAATGCCTTGATCTTCGCTCAAGTTCCATCAACAACACGTTGACTCCAAACAAAGTTCAACACCCTGCTCCCTGCATGAACACCATCAACAACTCGTTGACTCCAAACAATGAGCTTAATGCCTTGGATCTTCGCTCATGCTCCATCAACAACTCGTTGACTCCAAACAACGAGTTCAATGCCTTCTTCTTTGCTTAAGTTCCGTCAACAACTCGTTGCCTTAAAACAACGAGTTCAATGGTCCGCTCACTGCGTAAGCTCCGTCAACAACTCGTTGACTCCAAACAACGAGTTTAACATTTTGCTCTTCGCACGAGCCCTATTAACAACTCGCACACTCCAAACAATGAGTACAACGTCCCGCTCTTTGCTCGAGTCCTTCCAACGACCGCTTATCTTCATGCACTAGGCTCGACATCCAATTCCGGCTTAGAATTATCTCTACAAACTTGCTTGGTGCAAACATCGAGTCCAAATGTCAGCTCCATCATAGGGTGTTTTTATAAGCTTGCTTGGCACGGACGGCAAGCTCTACATCAACCCGGTTAAGGAGTTGACCCTCTAAGCTTGCCAGGATCAAACAGCGAGCTCTACATCGACTCCATCTCAGATTTGCCTCACAAAACTTACTGGCATCAAACCGCAAGTCCTACATCACACTCTATCACAAAGTTTCCTCTACAAAACTGGCTAGGTGCAAATGGCAAGTTCAACGTCTAACTCCGTCATAGAGTTTTCGCTAAACTTGTTGGAAAAAATAATAAGTTCAAACATCCGACTCTCTCGCAGAGTTCTCCATAAACTTGTCGGGATCAAAATGCAAGCTTAACGTTCAAACCGCTACAGAGTTACCTCCCAAAACTTGTTTGGATCAGACAGCGAGCTCTATATTCAACTCCGTCATAAAGCTGTGTGCAAACTCGCTGGGATCAAACGAAATTATCAACATCTCCATTTGAGATTTTCCTCTCCATGAACTTGTTGGGCACAAACAATAAGTTCAACACCCAACTCCTTCCAAGAGTTGTCTCTCCAAACCTGCTCAGCTCAAACAGCAAGTTCAGCGTTAAACTCCATCTAAGAGTTAACCCTACAAACTTGTAAGCATCAAACAGTAAGCTCTACATTCAACTCTATCCTAGAGTTGTCTTTGCAAACCTTGCTTGGCGCAAACAACAAGTTCAACATTTAACTCCGTCACAGAGTTCTCTTTTAACTTGCTGGGATCAAACAACAAGCTTTACATCAACTCAATCAAAGATTTGCTTCTTCAAACTTATTAGGCACAAATGGCAAGTTCAAATGACCAATTCCATCTCAAGGTTGTCGTTATAAACTTGCTGGGATCAAACAGTGATCTCAACATCTGACTCCATCACAGAGCTCTCCATAAACTTGTTGGGAACAAATAACAAGTTTAAATACTAAACTCCATCACAGAGTTCCCTCCAAAATTGTTGGGATCAAATGGCAACCTCTACATAACTTTGTCTAAGAGTTTTCTCTGCAAACTCGTTGGGCAAAAATGGCGAGTTCAACATCAGCTTTGTCCTAGGACTACCTGTCCAAAATTTTCGGTCCAAATGACAAGCTCAACGTTCAACTCTGTCTTAGAGTTATCTCCCCAAACTTGTCAGAATCAAATGACAAGCTCACGATCAACTCCATCACAGATTTATCTCTAAAAAATTCATTGTGCACAAATAGAAAGTTCAAACGTTCAACTCTGTTACAGAGTTGGCTCTAAACTTGCCCAGATCAATTGGCAAATCCAACAACAACTCCATCTGAGAGTTCCTTCATAAACTTGCTATGAACAAACAACAAGTTCAAACATCTAATTCCGTTTTAGATTTGTATCTACTCACCTGTCGGGTATCAAACGGCAAGTTCAACGTTCAATTCCTTCACCGAGTACTCTACAAACTTGCTGGGCACAAACAGCAAGTTCAAACATTCAACTGCGTCCTAGAGTTATCTCAACAAACTTGCTGGGCACAAATAACAGGTTGAAACATTCAACTCTGTCTTAGAGTTGTCTTATTAAAACATGTTGCATGCAAACGGCAATTTCAATGTTCAACTTCCTCACAGAGTCATCTCAACAAACTTGCTAGGATCAAACAGCAAGTCTGCAGTCTGACCGCCTCCCGATGTTTGTTCCTGCTACAGTCTATCTAAGTCAGCTACATACGCAAGAACCAACAATCAATGCACTCTGCTCCTAGACCAACAGAATGCTCGTCCAACGATGAATGCTTGATCGAAGAAACAAGCAAACGACACAATGCTTGGTTGACGAAAGAGCGGTTCAGCAGAACAGGCGACGAGATATTTTAATCAATAAAAAAAAGCAAACAACACAACGATTGGTCTCCAAAAGAGAAATTCGAAGAGGTAGACTTCCTAAAAAACACTTGGTAGGTTGAGAACTCGAAAATCTCCGAACCAAGCTCAACAAAATGAGCTGACAAGTACAAGAATCAATAACTCATCGAAAAGATTCAGTTGGTATATAGGCCAAGGTTTGCAAAATTTACTTCGTGTACATACATTTACAAATGTACATAACTACACATTCGTGTATACACAAATACATATGTATGTAAATACACACATGCACAAAAAATAAGAAGACATCCTGAAGCTCCTCACAAAACTAAAGCCAAGCTCCGATCTCAGGCTCGAAGTTTCTAACTCAACAGCCAAAGCACCCAAACTCCAACAAGCTTCAGAAAGAGCCCCCAACACTAATAACGAAATTGAAGGCCACACTATTTTAAAAACAAAAGAAGTGAATGAACGAGTCTCAAACCCGACCCAATATCAAGATCCAAAACCCGAACCTCTTCCTTCCAAATTGTTTCTTCAAAGCCTCTTCTTCATCAAAAAGCTCCACCGTATTCCAAACCCTGTCAAGAGCTCGACTGCAAAAAAACTTCGTAGCTCGAAGAGGGTGGCAGCTCGTCCAAGCCTCGTAGCTTGACCAAAGCGGTGAGTAGCTCGACTGTGACGAAACTCCACAACTCAACAAGGGTGGTAGCTCCACAAAACCACAGCTCAACGAGAGAGGCAGTTCGATAGAATCTCACAGCTCGGCCTAAGCAGTGGGTAGCTCGACAGGCATCTCCAGCTCGACCGAAATGGAGCTTGACCAACTTTGAGGTCGACAAAAACAAATTGGAGCTTGACTAAACTCCTAGATCGACCAACATTGAGGTCAAAAAGACGGTGAGCAGCTTGAATGAATCTCTAGCTCACCAAGAATGGAGGAGCTCAACGAAACTCTAGCTCGACGAGAGCGGACCTCAACCAACTCCGAGGTCGATGAGAATGGAGGAGGTCCACCAAATCTCTAGCTCGATGGGGATAAAGCTCGCCCACTTTGAGGTCGACAGGATGGTGAGGAGCTCGACCGAATCTCTAGCACGATGGGGATGGAGCTCGCCCAATTCGAGATCGACAAACTCATCGTTCAAGCTAGGGGGGCTCTCCCAACCACTTCAGATCATCAGATCACCATGATAGTCCCGTTCAAACGTGATGCATGGCCCAGATTGAGCCACGTCGTCTAGCTTCTTCCTAAATGCTCCGCTCAGTTCGTGTCCATCCGATCACCTAAATTCGTGAGCTCCATCGTGATCGACACATGAGATCATTCTTCACCGTCGCAATGCCATCACAGGCTCATAGCCATCAAAGTCACTCAGTGGGCGAGCTCCTCATGATCAACGCGCCTGATCACCTTAAAAGTGTGTCGAGCCTGACACATTCATAATAATTCCCTAAATTATTTTAAAATTAGAAAAATTAATTTAAAAATCCAAAAAAAATTATTTTAGTCGGAAAATTAATTAAAATTTCAAAAAATAATTGAAATTTTGGGTTTATTAATTAAAATTTTTGAAAAAAGTTATTCTAAAATTGGGAAAAGATATTCAAAAATCCAAAAAGGGCCTCTTTATCTTTGTTTCTCTCAAGATGCTTTCGACTCTCATGAGTCAAGCTTCTTTCTGCAGTGCACCCCCTGTGAGAGGAGGAGTATCTCGATCTCGGTCTTGGGGGAGAGTTGCTTCTTCCGTTTTGCTAGATGTTTTCAGTGGGATGCCTCTGTTCGGGCTCCCTACTCGTCCAAACGGATCAGGTAGATCAGTTTCTTGTTGCCTGATGCTGATAATTTGGTGGAGATTTTTAACCCCCAGGGGCCTCGCGAGGACATTGAATCAGTGGAAGCATTATGGACTGAGATACGGTCAGGTAGAGGGCGCTGTTCATGTCGCGGTTCATGACGACTTTGTTGGGAGCCCCCATTGCCTCTCCGTTGATGGGAGCTTGACTAAGCTGTCGGGGCTGCTGTTGAGGAGGAATCGGATCTTTCACATGAGGAGCTGGTTAACGAAGCGAGTTCGTGCGACGGCTTAAGGTCACCGCTTTGCCTCTTAGTCTTGGTGGAATTGTGGTAAGTCGGATTTGTGTAGTTTACCACTGATGGCGTCAATCTATTGTTGCTTATTTTGGTGTGGGAGCAAACAGATACTGATTTTATATTAGATGGAAACTACTAAAGATTGGACCTTTGATCGCTGCCAGTAAAACTTTGTTAGAGCTCCTGAAAGTGGATCTAGATCGTTGATTGAACACTATGATCTGAATCCAATGGTTGCTGACGCGGCCGATGGACCTGAAAAAAGCCTAAAAGACCGGGGGTGGCCCTGACGACAGACTCTCCGACGGTCAAGTCAGAACCAGAGAGAGAAAGAGAGTTTGATAGAGAAACTGTTGACTCCTTCTGGCTGAGGGGGGCGGAGGGGGGGGGGTATTTATAGGCTTGAGAAATAGTTTAGGAGATCAATATGAATTTCTTATCTCCTGTTTGAATCTACCCCTCAAGAGATAAGCTCTCTTATTTGGGATAAGATATTTCACTAACAGCCTTTATGAGCCGGGTCTCTCTTAGTGGACCTAATCTGTCACTTTTCATGGGCTTGAAAGAGGTACATGTCTTGTAGATGAGCCTAGAAATGGTACGAACATGTTAAAGAGGCCCGTTATGATTAATCTGTCTCTCGAAGCATTGATATCTGTACTGGAATCGTACAGCCCTGATTTGCTGGGATTTTTACCATTATCAGGTAAGAAATTCTCTAGGTTACTGACTTGTTATAAATTCTATAATGCCCCGATTTTCATTTAATGAAAATTATTTTATTTTGCACGTAGTGTGCACGTGCAATATTTTGATAATTATTTTCATTATGATGAGTGTAGATATTTATATATGTGCTCTTTAATTGTTTTTATATAAAGCCCTTTTTCAAATAGACCAAAAGCCTTTTTTTTAAAAGCCCAAATTGAATTTATTTATTTTCTTTTATAAACTATTATTTTTGGCCCATAAACTAAAGCCCATGAGCTATTTTATTTTTAAATACAACTTGTAATGTAGAATACATTTTAAAGATTATTTTTATGTAAAATATAATGTACAATTTTTAAATGAGACCAAGTTGCATGCACGTGCATTGCACATACACGTGCAAAAGCACACTTGTGTGGCCGGTTTGGAGCTTTTGGAGGGAAAAGGGAAAATTTTGAGTGGAGTCATGGTGGTGGTGGTTACTTGATCATGGGTGGTTAGTGTAACTCCTCCTTAAATCTTAGCCATTTGCTTCTAACTCCTAAGTTAATCCTAGCCCTCCATTTTCCTAAACTTTTAGTATAAATACCCCCCCCTAGCCTAGTTATTCTTGTGCTTATTATTTCCTCCAAACCTATAGTTCAAAATACATTATTTAGTAGTATAAGAAGTGAGTAAAAGATTGAGATTGTGTGGGAGGATTGTGCTTACATCAAGCAAGGAGGAAGGCCGGCACTAGGAGCTCTCGGGTTTGGCTTGTGGAAGACTCGGGTGCGCGCATCTAGGAGGAGGACCGCTCTCATGGCAAGGACATTCGTCTAGGAGGTTGCTAGTTGTGTTTCTCTTCAAATTAAGGTGGGTAAATTTTCTATATTTCTAATTAGGAAGCATGCTAGATGTGAATTGAAAGAATGATGCATGAAAAAGATTAAGAAGAGTACACTTTAATTAGAAAAATGACCTATTGACTGATTGAAATGTGAATATGCAATTGTATGTGGTTCCATTTTTAAAATTTAAGTTGTGTACGAATTGATTGTAGCCATGGATTGCTTGAAGAAAATTTCATTATCTACATCAAGGATTATATACAAAAGTTAGTAGATTGACAATGCTACTTTATGTGTTTAAATGGATTTTTGTGATAATGTTGAAATGAATGAATTAAGATATAGATTGTATGTTTGGGAAATGATTAAACATAGAGAATTAATATGAAGATTTCTAGTAAAGAGATTAGTGATGTTAATTGTAAGAAATGTCGAAAAAAAAGAAATGTGGTAGTGATAGTTTATAATCCGAATTAATTGTATGAAAAATATGTTTTAATTATTGAAAAAATTATTTTCTATACACTGGAGTATAATTTATGATGGTATTAGTCAATCTGAAAATTTACAGAAAACCTTATAAAAGCAAAATGAAATGAGAGCTTGTTGAACATCGAAATGTTTTAATAAACAGGGAGAATCGATTTAAATAAACTTCAAGTTGTAACCATGACAACCGGAGCGTATAGCTCACGTGGTCGGGAGGCTCTTATTCGCTACAGTATTGGGCGGGTCGATGGTTCGATTCCCAGTTGCATCACATATTTTATTTCGTGTTTTAAAAAAAAATAAATGGACTGCAGCCGAGAGCATTTAATGCTCTCAGCGCTTTTCTATACCGCTAGCGCAAGTGGCCTAGTGGCATGTGCTTTCGGCTTGTTTCTCTCTGGTTGTGGGTTCGAATACTGGGCTCGGCCAGTATTTAAATTGAGGGGAAAAACATTTTTTTGGGATTTTTGATGATGGAAAAATTATGGAAAAAATATGTTTATTATTTTAAAATTATGAGGGACTTGTGAAAAATAATTTGAGAATTATTTGCATGAAGTAGAGTATGTCTAGAGAATAAATGTATAAATAAAACTATGGTTCTACATTTATATTTTTGTGAAGTTATAATTTGCAAAAGAACATGAAATGAAGTGTTAGAAAAACAATATAGCAAAGAAAGAAATTATATGAAGTGATGTGACGTAATTTATTCTCATTGGAGAATAATGTGAAAATTATGAAATGTGAATATTCATTTAGTGATGTGATTTTAATGTGAAAATGATATTTGATGAAATATATAAGGAATAATTGAATTCCATGTATGGCTATGGACTTATGAATAAATTAGAGATCATGCTATTGAAAAAGAAAATCTGTTATGATTATAAAAATGAACTTATGAGTTGGAAATGCTCAATTTTGGAAATTGTGAATTGGAATTGAAACAAAAAAGTAGGTAAGTCTCCCTCGGCAATTGGAAAGAAATGATATGAAATTTGAAATGAAAGACCAAGGTTGGTCATGTTTGAATTAATGAATAAGTCCGGTTTAGTGGAGAGGCTAACTCTAGAGCTTTGATTTTGTTCATGATTCTAATAAAAACTAAGGATTAGTACATAGTGGAGACGTGATGAAAGTGAGAGAAAAACACAAGTATGAGAGTTAGAGTTTACGGTGCGGGTGTGTGAGCCACAGAATGCATGCTTGTGAGTCAAGACATAGCGTGGGCACAACTTAGTAATGATCGGACTTTAGCAACACTTGTGGGATGTTTGGTGACTGCAAGAGGATCGTATGCCATGAAGGAGGCTGAATTGCCACATAATGCATGCTTGATGAGTCAAGACATGGCGTGGGATTCCCCTCCAGATTTTCTGTACACGAGCTTGTACTCATAGATCATCTAGGATACTCACCGTAGTTACAGTAGTAGATTAAGACATGACGAGGGATTAAACCCTACAAAGATGAAGAACGATTAAGAGGCTTGCCCTCGGACCTATGTAGTATGGGATGCATAGAATCCGAACAAGTGTGCATTAGCATCATGTAATATAAATAACTGTATTAAGGACTAAGTGCACAATCACAACACGACATCAATAGGGTAGTCCCTTTAGTTTGATATGTGACAAGTTTGTATTTGTTAAATATGGAAAATGAGTTATACTATTTCCGGCATAGAGAGGATGGCCGTGTATAATGTTCGTCGGTTGAATAAACTGATGTACCTACAGTTTTGTATGCAGGGTAACTGACATGATAAAGATTAAAGAGGAACAGATGCCTAAAGATTATTTAATGTTGTTGTACATTTATTTAAATGTTGTAAATTTACTTTCGCTGTGCAATGTAAAGTGTAAAGCTTCATGTAAACTCTGATGTAAAGTGAAAAGTTTTAATTTCCTTATAAAATTGTACTAAATAAAGTGTAAAGATCCTGTAGAACTCTCGAATTCAGTTGTATTTGGGATTCGGGGCGTTACAAATTCCCTGTTCATTAAATTGATAGATAGAAACTTTTAGGCTTCTAGAAGAATGATGCATCTCTTAAATGGGAAAGAAGTAGAAACTGATCAAGCCGCCAAATTGGATTTAATTGTTTTTTTATGACTAATTTTGAAAATATTTGCAAAAAGAGGACAATGACCAAAATATATGCAACTAAGGGATAGTTTTCAATTAATATTCTATGCTTACTATCCTATAGATTTTTCTATATGATGTGTGATCATTCTGCAAATTTAAATTTTGTTTTTTTAATATATTCTATTTATCTTATTTAATTAATTTTTTAACTACTTAAAATGTACTAAATATTTTGAGAAAACCAAATGAGAATTACTTACTTAAAAACGTGGCTCTGATACCAACTTGGGTGCGAAGCATGAAATCTCCTGAAAAATAGAATTAAACAGAGTATCAAGAAACTTTAAAGATCTGCAAAATAATATTATTCAAAATAATGTGCATTGTCTATCTCAAAAATATTAAAGTAATCAAGCATGAGTTCAATATCTCTCATAGAAGCTGACTCTGTCTCAGATATGTCACTACTACTATCATATGGAGGTTCCTCGATTTTTTCCATATGTCTATTTTCTTCTTCAATATGTTCATTTTCTTCTAGAAATTGTCTATATGCTGTTGTAGGGCTCCAGATATAACTACTAAATACACCATTTTCATAAAATAATAAAGATCTTTCATAAAAAGTTAGATCATCAATTATTTCAACATTTATATTACTAGTTTCTCTAGGATTTATTTGATTTATTGTTATAATTATTACTCGTTGTATACTAAAGAAGAATAATTTGAATTCTTAATAATCATTCTTGCTTGTTATGAGGATAATAAACATAAAAAACTAGCATTATATCACTTTCCTTGATAATTAATCATTAATTAAAAAAATTCTGAGGCAATACTGAAAACTATTAACTATTATTATCCATTAGTTCTATTTGGCAACAATAATTATAAAATTAGGAGTAGAGAGAGATTTCTAAGGATACAAAACAAAACGGCCCATCATGCTTCCGACCTAGTTAAACCTCTTTGAGCTGCTATGTACCAGTTACTACCAGTGGATAAAATACCACTGGTTTGCACCCCGATTTCAGTGCTCCTTTTACGTTCCTCCCTTCTCTGGACCATTCACAGGATTACTATACTCTCAAGAGAGCTTTATCAGAGAGATACGTCTGGAACAACTAGTAGCACTTTGATACAGGCAACCACAACCTAGCTCGTTTCCTACTACTAGGTGTACAGTCGAACTATAGAAGGTTACAAATGGGTCTTTTTGCAAGATCCTTCAGGCAGAGCCTTACAAAACTTTCCCTAAGTAAGAAAAATTAGTTTTTCATACCTTATTTTGTATAAGATCTTGTAGCAGAATTCATAGAAATATAATTTTTTATTTGTCTCAATCCCCTTACAGACCAAACTTTTCTTTCAAACTTATATGGAGATAGTCTGCCTTCTCCCTTACCTAGCCCCCCCTTTTATAGAAGAAGGATGGCTTTACATCAGTTACAATTATTATTCTCATTACATCATTGCTTACATCATAGATAAATAATTGAGCCAATTACGTCATTGCTTACGTTAAAGATTCGTTTCTGGCGGATATCTCACGTGCTTCACATCAAAAATAGCTCTTCGTTAGCCTTTTCTTGTTCTTTTCTGCATTGTCCGCATTCGTGCTGTGGTTCCATCCTCATCAATCTACAATAGTGGACTAGCTGTCTTTTCTGTCAATGTCATGGCTCCTTTATGCAGAATAAGGTACCAGCTGTCAAAGACTTCTTTCTTTGACTGTGGTTGTTTAATCTTTGCTATGTAAATCATTAATTTTTGTGGGATAAGGTTGTCATAGATCCATATGTTGCTATCTCTATTTTGTATATCCTTCAGTTCACAATACATTGTTCTAAATCCCGTAGCTCTTCTTTCTAGGATCAGTTTTTCAAATTCTTCATTTTTATATGGTATAATATCGGTTACTCCAAACAGAATTTGTGTAGTCATTCGTATCGTTATAATATGTTCAACTGGTAGTTCTTCATCATCTTCAAGAAATTCTGGAATAGCTAAAAATACCCGGACATATATATTGGATGCCTTTGTAAGACCAAAATAACTGTCAGGCCCCTGTTTCCCAAAAAGGAAATACAGAATGCGGATACGTGACTTAGTCCAGCAAATGATTTTCATCATCCATAAGCTGTCAGAATCTTTACAACATTTCATAGGATTAACAGAGTAATAAGCAAGGAGAAGACAACCACGCATGCATAAATGAATCAATATACCAACAGGAAATTACTTGAATCAAAATTTAATAATCTCAAATAAACTAGATCTGGAAAAAGTTAATAATTCCGGGTCACATTTCCCAATACGAATAATCCAAGTAACAGATATATTTATTCAAAATAAGCAACAGGAAATAAAAATAAAAGTAGCAAAAACTCCAGCATCTAAAATCTCAGATCACCTACTACATCGGGCAACTGGTCACAATAATTTGCAATTTAATAAATGGCAGGAAGAGGAAAAAGAAAACAAAACACCCATCAATACATATTATGGACCGCTTGTAGTGCAAGCACAAGTACAGAAAAAAGATAAACAAATATAGAGTAATAGCGGAAACAAACATATCATGGAATAGATATGACAGAGCAAAACAGAATGTCTAACATGAATCAGAAGAAAAAAAAATCAGATATCATGATGAAGTAACAGAGTACAGGTAACATGGGTCAAGTGTCAGATGGTATGCGAACAGAAATACAGATAACATATGTCAGATAACAGATACAGGTAAACAGGTAACAGATGTCATGTTATTACAGGTCTTGTGTTTTAGTTCTATCTAGGTAGCACTTCATGCATCCCAGGTTTTTACCACATGGTTGCTACTTACATACAAATTACGTTTAGATTTTGTAGTGGACTGTATAGGTTCGTGTACTCAGGTATCAGACAGACAGATAACAGATACAGACAGATAGAACCTACGGGTTCTCTTCCGAGTACACCTTCCTATAGGGAAGTGTGCAGTTAGGTAATCAGATAAACAAAGTAGTGTATCATGTAGTCATGAACACGTAACAGATATCAGATAATCAGATGGGAAACACAGGCCACTTCCAAGTACACATTTCTATATATTCCACCACTAGGTCTTTCCCTTAAGCCCAGCATGATTATTTGTTATTATTATCAGAAAGGCATGTATGTGTCACAAATGGGATCAACAGGTAACAGGTTCAGATTGAAGGATAAATATGTACAGGTGATAGACAACACATAAAAGGGTAGGACAACGGAAATTCTAGTTCAGAACAGCAAGACAGCACTGTACTAAATATGGAATTTCCGTTGCCACAAATATGCAAATCTGGATCCTTTAGAAAATCTGAAAAATAGACTCTCGGCCGAATTCAGCAAATATATATAAGTCATATGGTATTTCATAAAAACAGGACTCCAAACAGAATTGTATCTAGAAAAAATGTTCAGCCAGAAATTAGACATTTTTATTCATAAACGGGAAAAATATCATAAAAACTTATTGATTAAATCCAAGAAAAATCTGGGGTATTCCCTAGTATGTTTAGTATCAGAAAATAAAGTTTCATAATTTTCCAACATAGGTAGAATAGTCAAATAAAATCAGAAAACAACAGGATACAGCAAGTTTGTAAATATGAAATCATAAACACAGTAACACTAAAACAGCAACAGATTACAAAATATAAATCGAAATCTAGATCCATCAAAAGGGTGATAAAATAGATACAGTAGGCTATAATTCATATTCACAAAGTTTCTATAAACAGCAAATAGAATCAGGTTGAAATTATGTTTCTTTATTGAACAATCTGAAAATTCTGCAAGTATAGTAGTTGTTTGCAAGTATTGAATAGTTTATAAAAGTTATCAATTAAATCCACAAAAATTAGGGATTAACCAAATCAAGTCTAGTTTTACTCAGAAGAATATTGCATCAGAATATTATCTTTAACATCAGTATAAAACTAAATTACCATACAGAATTCATATAAAACAGAATCTTGAATTTTCTACACATCTGTAGTAAAACAAAAATAACTTGCAACTCATAAATCGAAACTGAGATCTGTTAGAAGTTCTGGAAAGTATACAGAATTCTCTATAATTCAAATTCACAAATAATTTTCATATACTGAACTTAATAGGGTCTAAAATACTGAACAAAAACAGGATAACAACAAGGACAGAATTATCGTTCATGAACAAAATCAACTAGATCATATGAAACACATCCAAATCATAATAAAAATGTGAAATAGGGTATACTAGATTTCCAAGCAACATGGTATAGGGTATTTAACATATCTACAACAGGATATACTACTAGTAACACGTCAAGCATGCAAGAATCTCACATCATATAAGGGTTCACAACCAACATACAGATATGCAACAGGGATTGATTAGATCTAAGAAGTCTCATCTCCGGTGTCCTCCGTCATCCTCTTCTTGCCTGAACCTCCCTCTCAACTCAAAACTCCTCAAAAACACTCCCCTCAATCTTTAATTCCTTCTTCTAACCCCACCCCCACTTAGCAAAGACCTAACTGCATCTTACCGACCATGCTATCAGTCCTCGAACTCAGTGGATGCAGGCCTAATGAGAGGGTCCGTCACCCACCGACACCAGCTCCAACGACCACACCAGCATCAACACCATTGTCGGAGACAACTTCTACTGTTTCACCACCCCAGCAACCACCACTACTACCCACACTACCCACGCTCGTCGGTACAATGCAGACCTCCCCCTCTTCCACCGCTGCAGTGACCATCCCAACAGCTCCACCGCTGGCCCCCTTACACTTGATCCCACACCCCTGATGAGGGAGGAGATCGAGAGCTCAGACGCGTTCGCTCCCCGACGCGTGCACACCAACGTGCACATCAATGCCGCGAGGGAAGGAACTACGATCATCATCACTATGGAGAGGGCTCTACCAAGGGCTATGAGCTCCAACGCCGACAAGTGGAGTTTTACGGGGGAAGGGCCCAATGACGGGGTCCTCCTACCGGCCATTAGAGGCATAAGAAAACACCACCCTCAGATCACCGTCACCACCATTCCAGGGGACACTCTCAGAGAGATTATGAAAATGTTGCACACAGGCAATACCACCCTCCTACCAACACCAAAACCAAACCAAGTTATCAATCGCAATGCCATCCTCCGCAGTCCAATCTGCAATACCAACACAAGCCCTCAAATGAACTACCCCATTACCACAGCAATCACAGGGAGCTCCATGAACCTCACCAAACCGTTCCGACCACCACCCCCCCCAATCCCAGCACCTACCATCTGGCCAGTCCAACACCACAGGAGAACCATACACTTAAATCCTGCATCGAGCGAGCCCACGAAGTGGCTGCGCTAGACGGAATTATAGCGGAAGGGAACTCCGGCGATAAGGAAAGGGAGGGGCAGTGGGTTCAGGTAAGGGGGAAGAAAAACAAGAGTCAGGCTATTTCCACTAACCTTCAAGCCGGACAGCTCCAACACAATAAGAAGCAGAGGAAGGGCAAGCGTACGCCGGTCCCGTGCTTCAAATGCGATGACCTAGGCCACTACAGGAGTGAATGCACCAAAGAAGTATGTTGCCTCAAGTGCATGAAGTGGGGGCATCTCTCTTATGTATGTACCAATGTGGTGGAGACCCACAGTGACGAAGAACGTCCAGTGAGCCGTGGGAGGTCCCCTGACAACCCCACGGTGGTTCGATTAGCAAAGAGCCTTGAAACTATCAAAAGCGAAGAACGGTGGCTGCGACAATGGTGCGCTATTGCCAAAGTCAGAGTAGGGAGGCCTTCGGAGATGCATCTAATGCAAGCTCTTGCTGAAAAATGGCCAATGAGAGCCCATAGAGATTGGGTCGCTAAGAAATTGTGACACTTGCAATTCCTGGTCTCATTCCCTTCACCTGAGAAGGTCAGTGAAGTCGTTAGTTTAGGGATTGTCGACTTTGGGCATTTCCAAATCGAATTCAGTGCTTGGACGCCTACTTTCGGAGCGGAGCTCCCACAGGGAGATAAATACTGGATTTGGATACACAATGTCCCCTTACACTTCTAGAAGATAGAGGCTCTTCAAGAGATAGTAGCGAAATTCAGGACTGTGAAAGAGATAGATGAGAAGACAGTGCGCCGATCAAAGATAGTCTCGGCGAGAGTACTCATCAGAAGCACCGACATTTCTTTGATGTCGTGCTTTGCCAAAGTGTTCTCCTTCGAAAAATCTTATCTAGTCAGATTCGTGCTCGACAAAAGAGAAGAAGCATAGAGAGAACAGGCGGCCATCATCTCCCCCTCTTCTATATCAGCCCTCAGAGACAACAAATCCTGCAGGCAAGTGGTCTCGCCACTAACGGAACTGACAATAGATGGAACCCACGAAGTGGAAAGGGCTCACCTGGGAGCTCATTAAGGCGGCGATGGGGCAGGAGCAAAGCCAGGGAACACCGGCAGAGGGATCAGGGCCGAAGAAACACCCTCCGTACAAAGATGGTCGAGACAGGGGTCTCTCCATCAGATCCAACGGTCAAAAGTCCTCAAGGACCTCCAACTCATCAGACCGAACGGTGGATCTGCTCAACACCCCTAATTTGGAAGGGAACGCTACTCAAGGAAAAAATCTGCTAAGGGAGGACCAATGCAAAGCTCAAAATGGCAGTTAACGTTTGGGAGTTGGTGGGGAAGCAGCTAAAGAGGGGCAGAGACAGCAAAAGGGCAAAAGTGCCTCTAAAAAAGACATACAAGGCAGCCCTGACCTGTGCAACCACGCCCAAAAGAGGCGAGAGTGGGTACCGTTGGGTCGAGAATCGATAAAAGAAGCATCCTCTTTGGGGAAGGATGCGAGCAGCAGAAGTATCATCGACAAAGCCACTACCCAAAAGGGGAGAGACTCAGTAGGTGAGGCAGCAGAGCTGAAAAAGGGGAGAGCGCAGAGGGGAAAAAGAGAAGATGTTGGTAGCGGAGATGAGGAGATCTCAAAGAGAGCAGGTGAACTTCAAAGAGAGCAGGTGAACTTCAAAGAGGGCAGGTGTACAGTTTGTGCCGCCCTCGGTATTGTTGCCCCCCTCTCTCGAGGGGACATGTGGAGAAGGCGACAAGAAGGAAGAGGCGCTATCCAAACGTGTCCCTCAGTTAACAGCGGTGGAACCTTATCTCGAGAAGCATATGCTCACTCGCGAAGGAGATCATGTGCTATCCATCTCCAACGGTGAGCTTAGGAAAGAGGGCGCATCGTTTTGTGAGAATGGATGTATAATGCTTTGCGGAACAACACAAGAGAAAAGTGGTGCCGACGGTGCTGTTGGGGAATTAGAAGGGGGTATTTATAAGGATATTTGTGGGCCCAAAGAGGGGTCCAAATACAATATGTTACAGCTATCGACGTGTAGTAGGCCCATCGAGGGGTCCACTACGGGCAGCCACGATACTCTGGTTAGACAATCTCTGATCTGTGGGCTCAATGAGGAGTCCGAGAAGAGAGCACCTATGGAACTGGATATTCAGCAGGTAGATAGTGATGAGGAGGTGGAAGGACGTTTAAATCTGGACGAAGAACTCTCATTTACGGATGAGGAGTCAAAAGATCTAGAATTTATTGTTGAAACACAGAGAGAGATCTCTCCAGAGATGGTCTTATCCACCCTTCCACTATCAGCACCGGGTTTTAGCACTGGCACGTCTAGCAGGGCAGTGGGGTTCAGGGTTCAGCGATCACCTAAGAGGGCTCATGTGGAGTCTCTAGATGACTATCTAGAGGTAGTTGCGGTAGCCAAAGCTACAAAATTTGAGGACGGAGGTACGAAAAGTTTTTTAGCGTCTATTTTAAATTTCATGTCAGATTCAGATATTTTTATTCTAGCTCAAACTTGTGGCTTAGAAGTTTGTGACAGAGAGCGCAATGCTCTTCTGCTCAACAAAATTAGGGGTTGGAAAACTGAACGGGCTATGACGAACCCTCAGAAAGACACACGATCTTGCTCTGGGTCGACGGTGGTTGGGGAGGAAGTCCCTCAACCCACACCCACGATCACCCTTAACTCACTCCCCCAATGAATATACTTTTCTAGAATTTCGTGGATTAGGGGGTAGGGGGAAGAGAGATATGGTTAGGGACGTTATTATGACCTCCAAAGCGGATGTGGTAGGGCTACAGGAGACAAAACTCGTGAACGAGTTTAAACCCAAAAGAGTAAGGGGTAACAGAATCAAGGAATGGGTGCTACGACCGTCCACAGGAGCTTTGGGGGGATTGCTATCGGATTCAATCCGGATATCTTCGACTGCTCTGAGGATTACAGCGGAGCATTTTCCCTGTCTATCCGATTAAAGCGACAGTCAGATAACTGGGTGCAAACGGTAACTGTAGTCTATGGGCCAAATGTGGCGGTAGATCGCGCCGCCTTTTGGCAAGAGCTTATCGATATTCGCCAAAGGTGGGAGGGAGACTTCAACATCACCAAATTTGCTTTTAAGCACAAAGGAAGAGCCTCTAGTGACATACACAGGGAAGAGTTCAATAGGGTGATAATGGAACTAGAGCTAATCGACATCCCTATCAATGATAGATTATTTACATGGTCAAACATGCAAGCAACCCCGATTATGGCCAAATTGGACAGGATTCTGGAATCGATGGATTGGGAAGCTAAATTCCCGTTAGCAAGCGCTAAATCTATCCCTAGACCTACGTCAGACCATACCCTGTCCTACTTGATGCCGGGATGCAGGGATCTCAAAGACCCAGGAAGTTCATATTTGAGAAGGCCTGGCTGGAAATCCAAGGATTTCACCACATGGTGATGGAAAACTGGGCGCTCCCAACCACTGGGACGGATGCTGCATCTCGATGGTGTGAAAAAGTCCGTAGATTGAGAAAGCGGCTGCGTAAATGAAACAGATCTAGATTTTTGACCATTTGGCGTGCAAAAGACTCCTTCTTGGAAGGTATTGATGAGTTAGAGAGATTAGAAGAGACGAAAGTCCTATCACAAGAGGAAAGAAACTGGCTGCTAGAGCTCCGTCAAAACATTGCTAATCTTTATAAGCTGGAGGAGATCAAATGGCAACAAAGGTCGAGGATTTCGTGGCTTAAAGAGGGAGACACGAATATAGCTGACTTCCACCGAGTGGCAAGCATAAGACGTAGGTCCAATCTAGTCTTTTCATTACAAACAGACTCGGGAACTTTGCAAGACGAAAATATGATTTTCAAGACTTTTCAAGACTACTACAAAGGAATCTTTGGGAAGAAGAACGACTTCAGGATCCCTATTAGGGAAGACTTCTGGCAGGCTGGTCGGAACGAATCAGCACAAACTTTCTCCAACTTGGAAGCACCGTTCTCGGAAATGGAAGTGGAAAAGGCCATCAAGCAAATGGGAGCAGACAAATCGCCTAGGCCGGACGGATTCCCAATGTTATTTTTCAAGGTGTTCTGGGAGAAAATAAAAGGGGACTTTATGGTGTTGCTGGATGATTTCTTCCACCACAATCTCAGATTGGGTATGTTCAACTTTGCAGAGGTAGTTCTAATACCTAAAAGGGCGGAATCGTCGAGGGTGGGGGATTTTAGACCGATTAGCCTCATAAACTGCTCTGCCAAGATCATCACCAAGGTCCTGGCCATCCGATTGGGTAGTATCATGGACTGTTTAATTAGCAAAGTGCAGTCTGGCTTCATAAACGGTAGATGTATCCTGGATTGTGTGGCAACCGCCGAACAAGTCATCCACCACTCCTACATAGGCCAATCTAAGAACTTCCTCCTAAAACTGGACTTTGAGAAAGCATATGACTCAGTAGACTGGCAATGTTTACTAGAAGCCCTCAGAGGGAGGGGCTTCGGGGATAAATGGATCAGGTGGATTAAACAATGTTTATACACTAGTAAAACAGCTATCTCGGTTAATGGTCGGCCGGGTCAACCGTTTCCTTGCAAGAAGGGGCTACGACA
Organism: Hemerocallis citrina; assembly: GCA_017893485.1. Classification (NCBI taxonomy): domain Eukaryota; kingdom Viridiplantae; phylum Streptophyta; class Magnoliopsida; order Asparagales; family Asphodelaceae; genus Hemerocallis; species Hemerocallis citrina. The sequence goes on from CM030359.1 coordinate 46,404,330, forward strand.
GGGGGATTCGCTGTCACCTCTGCTATTCACCATTGTAGAAAATGTACTGAGGAGCATGCTAGACAACTGTCAGAGAAAGGGCTGGATTACACCATTGGCTAGTAGTCATGCCAATCAAGGGTGAACGATTCTTCAGTATGCTGATGACACCCTTCTCTTTGGTAATGGGAATCGTTCAGAGACAATCTGCTTTAAAGGGGTCCTCTACTGTTTTGAAGTATGGTCCGGTCTCAAGATTAACTTCCATAAGAGTGCGCTGATCCCAATTGCACTTTCTGATGTAGAGGCGCAAGAACACGCGATCATACTTAACTGTATGACAAACGAGTTCCCAATCAAGTACTTAGGGCTCCCACTCAGGCCAGGAAAACTAAATAAGACAGATTGGCTACCTATCATAGATAGGGTGGAAAGGAAAATTGTTGTCCCTCGGTGGCAGAGTGGTACTCATCAACTCAATGTTGTCTAATCTGCCCATTTACTATATGTCATTTTTTAAGCTTCCGAAATGGGTAATCCAAAGGATTGACCGAATCTGAAAATGATTCCTCTGGAAAGGAGCAGACTCGAATAGGGGAGGATACCACCTGATCAAATAGAGTATCGCATGCATGAAGAAGATTCACGGGGGGCTCGGCATCATCGACCTGAGAGATATGAATATTGCCCTGCTGAGGAAATGGTGGTGGAAGGTCTTTCATCACAGCGGGGAAGGATGGCAGGACTTCATTCAGCCATACCTTCGGGGTAAAGGTATGAGATGTTTAGGCTTCCGAGTAGGACCGAAAGTTTCTCGATTCTGGAAAGGAATTACCAAAGTAAGCGGGCCTTTCAACTCAGCAGTTACTTCGACTATTGGTAATGGACGTTCCACCAGATTCTGGTGGGATAAATGGTGTGGTGCACATCCCCGTAAGGAGACTTTCCCAGAGCTTTATGAGAAAACGAATCTCCCTAACATATCTGTGGTCGAGACTTGGAAAAGGGGCACTTGGAAACCGTCTTTCCGAGGAACCCTTACCCTATAGCTACATCAGCAACTGCTGGAACTTCGAATGCACGTAGCACGATCCGGTGCAATGTGCGCTCAAGGCCCAGACCAGATGCGATGGGAACTTGAGACCAAGGGAGCTTTCACGGTGAGATCTCTGTATAACCGGATTCACTTTAGAGGATGCAGACCTAGCTGGGCAAAGGTGTTATGGAAGGCGAAGACCCCCCTTAAAGTTAGAGTCTTCTTCTGGCTAGTTTTCAATAACGCAATCCTCAATAGAGAGAACCTGGCCAAAAGACAACCCCAGATAGCGACCAATTGCGGATTCTGTAACACACACACGGAGACTCTGAACCACCTTTTCATTCACTGTCAAAGGAGTAAGGCAACTATGGTTGAGGTTTTAAGGGCCTTAGGGACAAGTGACTACCCCAGCGAATACAAGGATTTGTGGATTGGCCCCAAATTTGCCTCGGTGCGCCATGATATGAAGGATGCTTGGTACATTGCCATTGCGGCACCTACTTGGGTGTTATGGCTAGACAGAAATAGTTTTTACTTTCGTGCTTCATGTAATAGTATTTCTGGTAATCTTACTCATATCATGCATCTAATTTCTTTTTGGGCCACAGCTGCTGCCATAAGGGCAAGAGGGCGGATTGCCAGAGTCTTCCAGGTGGAAGAATTTGATGATGAGGAGGTTGAGTTTGGACCGACTCTGGATTGAGGGTTAGGCGACCCTATTGCTCACATGATACATCGGGTTCCAGCTAGCAGCAACTCTCTCTAGTTTGTTTTTTGGTTTGAGCTACTGTACTTTTGTTGTATTTTGTTTGGATGGTTAGACCCACTCCCCAGGGTTTTGTTGGGAGGATATGTTTTATTTTCTTCACTGTACTTTTGTATTTCCCCTGGTTTACTGGGGTTGTTTTATTAACTTCTTATTAATGAAACAGGGTGGCTTTATTCCACCTTTTACCTAAAAAAAAAATGATTAATTAGATCTAAGTCTAAATTCATATTGTGTATGTAATGAGACAACCATGGCAGATCAACACATAGAGACAAGGTATAACAGGGGTTTTGCATAAGAATTGTCTCTAGAACACAACTACACTATAGACAGTATTTAGTACTTGTTTATGCAAACAGAAATTATACAAGTTACTTGCTTTATAGCCGACGACGAGAAAGTAGCAAGAACAAGAATAACGGGAACAGATTCCCGGGCACGAACTCCCTGAATGAACGACTCACGAATCACACGAACACATGGAATCGAACACACGCACACAAGAGAGGGCAGAGGAGTCGCAACTCGCTGTTGCTGTCTACGGAGACAGCACAGGGAAACGCTACATTTGCTGTGCCCTAGCTGTCGCTGCTCTGATGGCGCGACAGGAGGACAGGGGAGAGTCGGGAGGAGCAGGACGACATGGGGGTCTAGTGTTGCGATGCTATAGGAGGGTGGAGAGCAGCACAGGGTTGAGGGGAGAGATCGGGAGAGGGTGCAGGGGCTGTAGTCTGTTGCTGCGAGGTCGCGACAGGCTGGAGGTGCGCAGGGGACTGCCGAGGTGGCCGGGGTTGAGCACAGGGCGACAGAGAGAGGGGTTTGGAAGGAGGTCGGGGGTGCAGGAGGGGATGAGATGTAAGGCTGCTAGGGTTTAGGGGATATTAGGGCAATGTACAGCATGGGTATACATACAAGCAGGGTATATTAGGGTTTAGGTGGGGCTACGGGTTAGAGATAGTTCCAAGGTTTGAAGGGCTAACGAATAGGGCTTAATGGATATGGGGGTTTTACTGGGTTTGCTAGAATAGGGTTTTAGCAAAATAATTGAGTTTAGATTAAAAGATCCAACAATAGACATGGGAGACAAAATAAATAATTAAGAAGTAAGGCATGAACAATTAAAATAATAAGGATAAAAAATAATGGCTCGATCAAACAGAGACTAAGCAATTAGGCTGACAATAGAATCAAGAAGATCAAATAAAAGACAAAAAATTAAATAGATGGATACGATCCAAAACATGGTTCAAAAAGAGATACAATATAAATAAACACTCAAAAAGAAGAAAAAAAATACAGCCAAAAAATACATAAAATGAAAAACATGGGTTACAAATCCTACCCACCTAACAAGAAGAATTTCGTCCTCGAAATTCAAATAAAAAGTACATAGGGTAACCCCGAAAAGAAAAAAGTAATAGCAAAACAAAAGGCTACTCGAACAGATGAGGAAACGTCTGCTGAATCTCCTCCTCCAACTCCCAAGTCAACTCACCCGGTGAATGAGGGTTCCAAGAAACACGAACCAGCTTGATGACCTTGTTCTTAAGCACTTTCTCCCGCCGATCCAAAATAGTAATTGGCGGAATCTCACAAGTCAAATCCGGCCAAACGATCAACTCAGAATAGTCGATCACGTGGCTCTCATCTTGATATATCTCCTGAGTTGTGAGACATGGAAAACATCGTCCACTCTTGATAAAGCTGGTGGCAATGCAAGAAGATAGGCCACCTTGCCTACTCGTTCTACGATATCAAACGGTCCAATAAACCTAGGGCTGAGCTTGCCCCCACCACCAAACCGAATTACACCTCTCCAAGGCGATACCTTTAGGAAAACATGGTCACCAACCTCAAACTCCAAAGCTCTCCGATGACATCTGTCCATCGCCTCTGCCTATCCTAAGCTGCCTGAAGATACTTCCTGATCTGAGTCACCGCATCAACTGTCTTGGTGATCAACTTCGGACCCAACAACTTCTTCTCACGAATGTCATCCCAGCACACTGGTGATCTGCACTTCTGCCCATACAGTGCCTCGAACGGTGTAGCTTTAAGACTGGCCTGAAAGCTATTATTGTACGAGAATTCTATGAGATGGAAATGGTCCTCATATGACCCGCCGAGCTGCAGCATACAGGACCTCAACATATCCTCTAAAGTCTGGATGGTCCTCTCTGACTGTCCATCTGTCTGGGAAAGAAAAGCTGTATTGTACTTCAATTTACTCCCCAAACTACTCTGAAGACTCTTCTAGAACTGAGATCTGAATCTTGTATCCCTGTCGGATACAATACTAACTGGAACCCTATGAAGTCTGACGATCTCTTGCATGTACTTCTTAACTAGGCTCTCAGTAGACTGTCCGACTCGGAAGGAAATGAAGTGAGCACTCTTCGTCAGTCGGTCAACAATCACCCAAATGGCACAGTGACCCTTAGGACTCCTCGGCAAAGCGGTCACAAAATCCATAGTGATATGCTCCCACTTCCACTCCGGAATAGGAAGCGGTTTATGAAGTCCGGCGATCCTCTGATGCTCTGCGTTCACCTGCTGGCATATCAAACACTGAGACATAAACCGAGCCACAGCCATCTTCATACCATGCCACCAGAAATGAAGCTTCAAATCCCGATACATCTTAATACCTTCAGGATGAATAGAATACGCTGACTAGTGGGCTTCCTCAAGCAACCTCTAACGAACTTCACCCTTCGGGACACACAACCTGGACCCAAAATGAAGCGATCCATCAGCATGAATAACCATATCCATTCGGGAAATAGCCTCAATATCTGCTCTGAAACTCTGCAACTGCTCATCACTAGCCTACGCCTCTTTGATCTGATCAACAAGAGACAACTGAAGCTGAAGCACCAACAACTCCAATCAGAACTTGGTAACAACACATCCAACTCCAACCTCCACATCTGCTCAATCAAATCTCTCTACTGAGTCAGGAACATAGCTGTGGTCTCCTGCTCAAAACATCTGGCACCAAGTTCACTCTACCAGTATGGTATTGGAAACTGATGTCATAATCAGCCATAAGCTCCATCTAACACCTTTGCCGCATGTTCAACTCATTCTAGGTGAAGACGTACTTGAGACTTTTGTGGTCTGTAATGATCTCCACTCGGTCCCCAAGTAAATAGTGTCTCCACAGCTTCAAAGCAAAGATCTCTGCCGCTAACTCCAAGTCATGAGTCAGATAGTTCTTCTCATGCAGCCTCAACTGCCCCGATACATAAGCAACGACTTGGCCCTTCTGCATCAGAACTAATCCAAGACCCTTGCCAGAAGCGTCACAGTGAACTATAAATTCGCCTAAACCATCTGGAATAGTCAACACTGGCGCTGACGTCAACCTGCTCTTCAACTCAGCAAAAGCCTCACTGCAAGCCTCAGACCAATAGAACTTCTGATCCTTCCTTGTCATCTTAGTCAATGGTCCTGCTATCTTCGAAAAATCTTGGACGAATTTTCAATAATAAGCAGCTAGACCAAGGAAACTCTGCACCTCTGAAACTGACTTGGGAACTGGACAATCCTTCACAGCTTCAACCTTGGACGGATCCACTGAAATACCATTGCCCAAGATAATGTGTCCCAAGAAGGTAACTCTGTCGAGCCAAAACTCACACTTGCTGAGTTTCCCATAGAGCTGATTCTATCTCAAGGTCTGCAGATCCAATCTAAGATGCTCAGCATGATCCTCTCGGTTCCGAGAATAAACCAGAATGTCATCAATGAAAACCACCACAAATCAGTCCAGTAACTGGGAAAAGACCCTGTTCATAAGACTCATAAATATAACTGGCACATTTGTGACCCCGAATGGCATCACAAGATACTCATAGTGCCCATATCTGGTCCTGAATGCAGTCATCTGTACATCAGTCTCCTTCATCTTGAACTGATGATACCCAGAATGAAGATCCAACTTCGAGAAAATAACTGCTCCACTGAACTGGTTAAATATGTCATCGATCCTGAGCAACGGATGTCAGTTCTTCACAGTAACACTGTTCAGTTCCCGATAATCAACTCATAGTTGACGACTACCATCCTTCTTGTTAACAAAAAGGACTGGAGCACCCCATGGCGAAACACTGGTTCTGATGAACCCCAAATCAAGCAACTCCTGAATCTGCATCTTACGCATTGCTAACTCAACTGGTGCCATCCTGTAGGGACTCTTCGATATCGGTGCCGTACCAGGCTAAACTTCATTACCGAACTCTACATCCCTATTAGGAGATAAGCCAGGCAACTCCTCTAAAAAACATCCAGAAAATCCCACACTCCAGAGGCACAGTCTCAGAGCCTGAATGCAATTCCATCGCACAAACCTCCTGATCAACTGCAGTCTTAGCTCGGCCAAAGGGCATCTCCCCGGCTTGGAATTCAAACCCTGCGCGACCTGGAATCCGAAATACAAGTTTCTTGGCATGGCAATTAATAATGACATGAGATTCACCCAATCAATCCATACCAAGAATGACGTCGAATCCTAAATTCCCATTTACAATCAGGTTAGATTTGAAATATGTGCCACCAATAACCACAGGACACTGCATGCACTCCCGAGAACAAATGACAACATCGCCACCTATCACAATGTTCCAAGCCTCTGACATGGTGCTGCACTCTAACTGATGGCGAGCCACAAAATGAGAGGAGACGAAAGAATGGGTTGCCTCGGTATCAAAGAGAACATGAGCAGGGAATGAGAAAATAAGGACAATACCTAAGATAGGATCAAAAGCAAGAGGAAAGGAATTGATGATCAAGGGTGAGAAAAATACAATGCAGAAAGATAATATGAAGAAATAATGCAAGACAAATGAAAGAAGCAAAAGGGAAAACAACAAAAACAACAAAATGCAAAAAAAATACCTATGACAACACCCTCTGCTGTCTCAGCATCTGCAGCAGTCAGGTTGAAAGCCTGACCTCTCGTGGGGGCAGCGGTCCTCTGACAGACAATCTGGCACTGAGGAGAAAGCGGTGGCCTGACTGGCCCACGAGCCGGGGTAACATGCTGAGCTGGACCCCGGCTAGAAGAGCCATCCACTGCTGTGGGCAATCCCGCACTGAATGATCAGCAATGCCACACCTAAAGCATCGGCGGTTGGCACGCCAACAGTTCCTGCGATCATGCCCAGCCAACTGGCAGGAGTCGCAAAAACTAACCCTCTGGGAACCAGCAGAAGAGTAAGGAGCTGCCTTAACAGGATGGGCTGGGACAGGCCTCTGAATTGGCCCACCAAAAGGCCTAGAAACAACAGAGTGTGAAACAGTCCGCTGGGGAGGAGTCAATCTGCCACGAGCCTGCTCCTGAGCTCGAGCTGTCTCAAGAGCCTCAGCATAAGTACGCAAGCGAAGGGAGACGAGCTGCACCCGAATATCTCGCTCAAGACCCAGCATGAATCTACGAGCCCTGTCCTCTTCGTTCGCCACAAGAATGGTTGTGAAGCGGCTAAGTCTGGTAAATTCCGCTACATACTCATCCACAGACCTGGAGCCCCATTTCAAGAGAGTCTAATGTTACAACATTGCATGAACAATATGTAACAAAATTTCCAAAATAGAATAACGACCAACCTGTTTCAGGGCCAGGAACTGCTGCTCTATTTCAACTCGAGTGCTGCGGGTACTGCTAGGGAAGAACTTCTCTAAGAAGCTCCTAGTAAACGTGGCCCAAGAAATCAGGCCAGTTCGAGCCTTTCGGACTCGGACCTCCACCAAATGTAGGCCAGATCCACCAGCTGGATGGTCACCATATCCACTCGATCAGCATCGGCAACTCGTGCTGCCAAAAGCAACTGCTCAATCTGGATCAAACACTGTTCGGCCTCCAAAGGCGTCTCAGTGCTGGAGAATCTGTCAGGATGAAGCCTCATGAAATCTGTGACTGTAACCGATGAGGAGGGAGAGCTGCCTGCATAGGCACAGCGGGAGGCAGAACCCGGGCAGGCTTCCAAAGCAGTCATCACAAGGTCACTGTAGTTCTCTACTGCATATTGATCAGTCGTTCCAACACATTGATAATGGCCTCATGCCCGGGCTGATCTTCCTGAGAATGAGAAGTGGCGCCTCTACAAGCCATGGTCTGCACAAAATCAAAAATAATTAGCATCTAGATCTAGTTGATTATAATTCATTCATGTATGCATGGTCTGTGTACTGTTGTGCTGATCCCAGATCGAGCCAAGCATGTCTAATATATCAGTCAAACTAAAACATTAGCTAAACCTGGCTTTGATACCACTAAAAGCTTGTCACGCCCTGCTTTCCAAAAAGGAAATACAGAATGTAGATACGGGACAAAGTCCAATGAATGATTTTCATTATCCATAAGCTGTCAGAATCTTTACAACATTTCACGGGAATAACAGAGTAATAAGCAAGGAGAAGCCAACCACGCATGCATCAATGAATCAATATACCAATAGGAATTTACTTGAATTAAAATTTAATAATCTCAAATAAACCAGATCTGGAACAAGTTAGTAATTCTGGATCACATTGCCCAATACAAATAATCCAAGTAACAGATATATTTATTCAAAATAAGCAATAAGAAATAAAATTAATAGTAGCAAAAACTCCAGCATCTAAAATCTTAGATCACCTACTGCATCGGGCAACTGGTCACCATAATCTGCAATTTAACAAATTGCAGGAAGAGGAAAAAGAAAACAAAAAGTCCGTCAATGCAAGTTACGGGCTGCTTGTAATACAGGCACAAGTACAGAAAAAAGATAAACAAATATAGAGTAACAGCGGAAACAAACATAGCATGGAATAGATATGACAGAGCAAAACAGAATGTCTAACATGAATCAGAAAAACAGAATCAAATATCATGATGAAGTAACAGAGTACAGGTAACATGGGTCAAGTGTCAGATGGTATGCGAACAGATATACAGATAACATATGTCAGATAACAGATACAGGTAAATAGGTAACAGATGTCATGTTATTGCAGGTCTTGTTTTTAGTTCTATCTAGGTAGTACTTCATGCATCCCAAGTTTTTACCACATGGTTTTTACTTACATACAAATTATGTTTAGATTTCTTAGTATACTGTATAGGGCCGTGTACTCTGGTATCAAACAGAGATAACGGATACAGACAGATAGAATCTACGGGTTCTCTTTCGAGTACACCTTCCTATAGGGAAGTGTGCAGTCAGGTAATCAGATAAACAGAGTGTAGTATCATATAGTCATGAACACGTAACAGATAACAGATAATCAGATGGGAAACACGAGCCCCCTTCCAAGTACAGATTTCTATATTTTCCACCACTAGGTATTTTCCTTAACCCCGGCTTGATTATTTGTTATTATTATCAGACAGGTATGTATGTGTCACAAAACAGAGCAAGAATGACATGGCATAAACAAGTAACAAGTTCAGATTGACGGATAAACATGTACAGGTGATAGACAACAGCATAAAATGGTAGGACAACGAAAAAATCTAGTTCAGGACAGGCAAGACAGCACTGCAATAAATCTGGAATTCCCGTTGCCACAAATATGCAAATTCGGATCCTTCAGAAAATCTGGATTATAGACTCTCGGCCGAATCTAGCAAATATATATAAGTCATATGGTATTTCACAAAAACAGGACTCAAAATAGAATTGTATCCAGAAAACATGTTCAGCCAAAAATCAGAAGTTTGTATTCATAAAAAGGAAAACAGCATAAAAACAGACTAATTAAATTCAAGAAAATCAGCGGTATTCACTAGTATGTTTAGTATCGAAAAATAAAGTTTCATAATTTTCAACATAGGTAGAATAGTCAAATAAAATCAGAAAATAACAGGATACAACAAGTTTGTAAATCTGAAATCATAAACACAGCATCACTGAAATAGCAATAGATTACAAAATATAGATCGAAATCCAGATCTGTCAAAAGGGTGATAAAATAGATACAGTAGGCTATATTTCATACTCACAAAGTTTTTATAGACAACAAATAGAATTGGGTTGAAATTACGTTTCTTTACTGAACAGTATTAAAATTCTTCAAGTATAGTAGTTGTTTGCAAGTATAGAATAGTTTATAAAACTCCTCAATTAAATCCACAAAAATTAGGGGTTAATCCCAATCAAGTCTAGTTGTACTCAGAAATATATTGGATCAGAATATTATCTTTAAAATCAGTATAAAAATAAATTACCATACAGAATGTATATAAAATCCAAATCTGGAATTTTCTACACATCTGTAGTAACAGCAATAACTTGCAACTCATAAATCAAAACTGAGATCTGTTAGAAATTCTGGAAAGTTGACAGAATTCTCTATAATTCAAATTCACAAATAATTTTCATATACTGACCTTAATAGGGTCTAAAATACTGAACAAAAACGGGATAACAACAAGCACAGAATTATATATCCTTCATGCACAAAATCAACTAGATCATATGAAATACATCCAAATCATTACAAAACGTGAAATAGGGTATACTAGATGTCCAAGCAACATGGTATAGGGTATTTAACAGATCTACAACATGATATACTACTAGTAACATGTCAGGCATGCAAGATTCTCACATCATATTAGGGTTCACAACCAATATACAGATATGCAACAGGGATTAATTAGATCTAAGTCTAAATTCATGTCGTGTGTGTAATGAGACAACCACGGCGGATCAACACATAGAGACAATGTATAATAGGGATTTTGCACAAGAATTGTCTCTAGAACACAACTAAACTACAGGCAGTATTTAGTACTTGTATATGCAAACAGAAATTATACAAGTTACTTGCCTTATAGCTGACGATGAAAACGAAGCAAGAACAAGAATAACGGGAACGGATTCCCGGGCACGAACTCCACGAACGAATACTCATTTCATGATTAACAAAATTCTCATTTCATGTTCACAACATTCATGTATTCGTATTCGTAAGATCTTTCACAACTTATCGAACATTCACTTCTAATTTCATGTACACTATCATGCATAACCAAATGAATTTAATTTTCCCAACTAGTCATATTCAACAATTTGTGCTTTCCACATAATTCTCTTATCTTATTTTAAAATCCTTACTAATTTCACAAATCCATACTTTTATTTCACAAGTCACAATTTCTCATTTCTAAGTCTCATTTCGAATTTCTTCAAACAACTCATTTATTTTCTTTCTCAAAATTGAACAAGTCCTTTCTTGAAAATAGTCCCAAATTTTCAATTACATTCATCAAAAGTTATAGAAATTTATTTCATGAAGTCTAAATAATTACTAGGAATTTTTCCCACATTTTTTCCCAATTTTAATTTATTTTTATAACCCAAAGTATTAATATTTCCTTCAAAAAAATCCACTTTATAAACCAAAGCCCACACCAGGATTCGAACCCACAACTAGCGGCCAAACGGGCGCCACCCGAGACCACTACCTCAAACCACAGAGGCGACAAGAACTAGGTTTTAACCCATGTGTATTAATTTTTGGGCATTCGGGATTTTTAACAAAATAAAAAAAAATAAAGCTCCTACTCAGGATCGAACCCGAGACTAGAGACAACCCCACGCTACTGTAGCGCCTAAACGCTCTCCGACCAAATGGTCTAAGTGACCAGATTGTTTCAAAACGAGTTTGTTTGGGTTTGAACTAGTGTTCTGTTCATCTCTAAATTTCATAATTTCTCAAAACGATTTTGTTTCTTTTTCTTCTCTTTTTGAACTCAAATTTTCCAGAATATAAAACATATGAAATTACAGTAAATCCGTATTTTTATAGTCATTATTTGCCTTATAAAAATTCATTTTTAGTCTTATTTTGTGTACTATGTCCATAATTTCGACATTGAGAACGGTTTACATTTCTACATAATTCAAGAATTAGATTTTCACAAGACAACTTGTTTCTTTGTTCTTTTACTCATTAATCAAACTACAACATTTTAGGATATAAATTCTCACTTTTCTATAATAGTGTAACTTTAATTTAAACGAACAATCATACATGATGCATTTAACTAAACTATTTGTCTCACAAGCACAAATTTTCCATAGAGCATAACTCATAAACACATAGCATGGTAAGATGATAATTTTTAACACTTTGATTCACAATTTAGCAATCATTTATCATTCATTCTCCAATTTATCATTTCATCTAAAAAACAACCATAAGTCCAAATTACTTGTTAGTTTTTCTCTTAGTAGCAATTTATTCCTAGCATGATGACTAGATTAGAAGCATGAAAAACACCCACCTTATTTGGAGAGAAAATCACAAAAGTCCTAATGAAAACTCCTAGAATGCACAAAAGGGCCTTCTCCTCCTAGTGTTTGATGAGTCCAAACTTTGCTCCTTGGTGTTTGCCACAAGCTCCTTGCTCCTAGGATAGATTGGTCGGCCTCCTCTTGATGGAACACACACAAGCACACTCAATTTTTTAGAAGTCACTCAACTCTCACTCTTTTGCTTACTAATGTATTTCTTGCTCTTATGATAAAGAATAGGTGCAAGAATAGCTAATGAAAAGGGGGGTATTTATACAAATTCTTAGGGTGAATGGAGGGTTATGATTAGATCTAATGGTTAGAGACTAAGGGCTTAGATGAAATAGGGAGTTATATAAACTACCCATGATGAACAACTACCTCTCCACCTCATCCACTCTCCCTCTCTCTTGATTCTATCCAGCCACACCCAAAGGGGTGTGTTTTGCACACCCTAGTGCAAACACGTGTTATCTAGTGCCCCCCCCCCCCCCCCCCCATTTACAAATTTGTTCATGTGAGAAATTTAATTGTCCATGAAATGAGTCTACACTACAAGTTAGACCATTTCAAAAGAGAATTAAAGTAAATGGGCTAACTAATGGGCCACACAAACCATGGGCTCAAAATAATTAAATAATTAATAAATATAGTGGGCTTAAAAAGGACAATTAGGTCTAGATTTAAATTAGGCTTTTAAAGAGAATAATTTTAGAAAAATAAAGAGAACAATTACTATATAAAACTATTTTATATGTGAAATTATACACACGAAATCATGCGTGCACAACACGTAAAATCACAAAATCTTATAAATCAAATCTAGGGTGTTACAATTAACTCTTAATCACAAGTCGGAAAATTGTACTCTCCAACACTTAGTCAAAATTAGGATTTCCATATTAAATCAATTCTGCTCAGAAATTAAAAGGGTAATAACTCTCAAAATATAACTCGGATTTGGGTGTTCTTGCCCATTCTGGAAACCTAAGAATCTAGGCTACAACTCTTTGGTTGATCACTACATCAGACTCATCCATCTAGTTGCTCTAAAAAGCCTTAGAATCATCAGCCTGTGTACTCCCTGTACACTGGCTGCACCTTACCGATATCATAAAAACCTACTCGATCATTGCAATGACACAAATCTGGATTCTATGGAAAGCTGGAGATGTCTTCTACAACTTCCTAGTTGGTCATATTTTCAAATTATTTGATTTGAATACTGTAAAACACTCATCTTTCTAAGGTGTACGAACCATTTATGAAGTGCTTAACAAACAGAGCCTATAGCCTAAAACCTGGTCTTTGTTTCATCTTATAAAAGTCATAACTATAACTACTCCTGTAGGAAATCCTTGATACAAGGATTGTTGGAAATCTTAGGATGTCTACTATAACTTCCTAGTTATACATTTCCTCAAATTCTGCTCATAAAGAGCCATAGAGTTGCAATCTCATCAGTGTGTCAAGTATGACTAAGTTCGGCACAGTACTTACTTACAATTTCGCAATAAATCACACATCACCAATGATTGTCAAACTTTTATTTTCAGAAACTATACATCATCATGCACATCATACACAAAAGTTCTCATCATGATTCCAAGTATTCAATGAGTTCTACTTATTTCAATTCTATACAAAAGTTCCTCTGTTTACCGGTCTCTGTCATGAATACTCTTTCTTAAACAATTTTGAACGTGTATCAAATGTCATCAAAATAATTTCAACCTTTTTCTGTAGGATCTAGAATCACATAAGATACAACGGTAAAACTTTCAGAGATATATAATGCATCATTAAATTCTTAAAATTCCTTCAATTTCAGGTTTGGTAAAAGACAGAACCAGTCTCTGCCTTACGACCTAGTCAACAAAAGTGATTTCTTTAAAATACCAAATAAGGTCAAAAAATATGAAATAATTCATGTAGTCTCCTAACATGTATAAGTTCATGCTATAAATATATCAAGGTCAGATTCTATCTACATTGCTCTCTGGCAATTCGAGAATACAGCATGCAATTTGTGTTTTCTATTTTCAAATTCAGATTTTGAACAATCTATCTCTACCATTGAGACCCATTACTACTACTACTAACATTACTCATGAATCAAACAAGAAAACAAGAAACATGAGTTTAGAGAACTCCCCACCCTTCAATGAAGTTGAGAATGTGTGTAGCTTGGCCTCCTCCCTCTTGTTCTCCTCCAAAAATTTCCTCCTTGATCTCTTTTCTCTTCTTCTTTCTTTCACTCTCTCCTTCTCTCTTGCACTAAGAAATTTCTAAATTTCTAAAATGAGAGTGAGGGAGGGTGTTTAAATGAAGTGAAAGAGATATGGGGGGTGGCTAGGGGGGGTGGGCGGCAAGTGGGGTCAAGGGGGAAGGGTGAGAGCCAACTGGCATGGTGGTTTTCTCAAAACCCATGCTCTTGGCTCATGGTTTAAGGAAGATATTTTCCCATGGCTCAAGATGGATGAGATATGAGAGGTTGGATTTGTGTGCATGGCAAAATATTTCCAATGTAGCAACACACAAATAAATATTTACATATGTATCGTACATATATACTAGTGTATGTACTAGTACCAATTCTCTTATTCATATGCACAACCATGAACATAACTATTCATATTCATATATTCATATAAATAAAGCAAAATAATTTATAATACAATATACATAGAGATATTTATATATATAAAAGTATTATTTTATCTGGGGCATTACATTACTCCCTCCTTAGAATCATTCTGTCCCCAGAACGACACTAGTAGGAGAAAAGAAAACAAAACAAACTCTAAAACAAATTCGGATGTTAAGTCTTCATGCGGCTTTCCGGCTCCCAGGGGGCTTCTTCCACAAATTGATTCCTCCAGAGAACCTTGACCATCGAGATGACCTTGTTTCTCAGCACCTTGTCTTGACGATCAAGTATCCTGACTGGTTGCTCCTTGTAAGAGAGATTAACCTGTAGATATCCCGGAACTTCTGGTAGTCGATGGCTCGGATCCGGCACATATTTCTCTAGTATAGAGACATGGAACACGTCGTGCACTTGGGATAGCTCGGCCGGTAACTCCAACTTATACGCCATCCTGCCAATTCTCTTCAAAATCTTATATGGTCCAATGTATCTCGGAGCTAACTTCCCGACTTTTCCGAACCTGATAACTCCTTTAGTCAGCGACACCTTGAGAAACACGAAATTGCCTTCCTCAAATTCTAACTCTCTTCGGCGGTTGTCCACATATCTCTTCTGACTGCTCTGTGCTCCTTGCAGTCTCTTCTAGATAAGCTCGATCTTTTCTGAGGTTTGCTGTATGATCTCTGGTCCAAACATCTGCAGCTCTCCTACTTCGTACCAGCACACGGGTGTTCGGCATCTTCTGCCATACAATGCTTCATATGGAGCCATACCAATGCTTTCCTGATAGCTGTTATTATAAGCAAACTCTACCAATGCTAGGTATTTCTCCCAATTACCTCCGAAGTCCATAATGCACGCCCTCAACATGTCTTCAAGAATCTGATTGACTCTCTTGATTGTCCATCAGTCTGCGGATTAAAGGCTGTGCTGAAGTCTGTTCTGGTCCCCAATGCTGACTATAGACCCTGCAAGAAATGAGATGTAAATCTTACATCTCTGTCGGATACTATCGACACTGGCACTCCATGTAGCTTTACTATGTTTTCGACATAGATTTCGGCCAGCTTTTCCACTGACCAGGTTGTCTTCACTAGAAGAAAATGTGTCAATTTTGTTAATCGATCCAAAATCACCCATATTGAGTCATTACCTTTAGGGCTTCTGGGGAAAACCAGTAATAAAGTCCATACTGATGTTTTCTCATTTCCACTCTGGAATGGGTAAAGGCTGTAGCAATCCTCCCGGTTTCTGATTCTCGACCTTGACTTGTTGGCACGATAGACATTTGGCCATGAATTCTTCTATGTCTCGCTTCATCCCAGACCACCAATAGTATTGTTTTATATCACGATACATCGTGGTGCTTCCGGGGTGAATTGTAAGCAATGTGGAGTGAGCTTCCTTCATGATGTCCCCTCTCAACTCCTTGTCCTTCGGTACACACAGTCTGTTACCAACCATAGTGAACCTTACACTGAATTCGGGTAGTTTCCCTTCGTTTACTTGCTTCTCCACGGCTTCGATCTCTGGGTCTTCAGTCTGAGCCTTCTTCACTTGCTCATTCAAGCTTCGCTGCATTACCAACTGTGCCAAAACTGCACTTAAGTGTTGTGTAACTACTGCAATGCCTGCTTGTTGGATCTCATCATCTAGCTCCTTCTAGGTTGCTACAAGTGTAGCTATACTTCTCTTCCTGCTAAGTGCATCCTCTACCACGTTGGCCTTTCCTAGATGATATATGATTTCTGGCCTGATGTCCTTGAGGACTTCCAACCATATCCTTTGCTTTATATTTAGATCCTTCTGCAGGTATATATACTTTAAGCTCTTATGGTTAGTGAATATCTCCACCTTTGCTCCGTAGATGTAATGTCTCTATAATTTCA
The DNA here is from genome assembly GCA_017893485.1 of Hemerocallis citrina. NCBI lineage: Eukaryota > Viridiplantae > Streptophyta > Magnoliopsida > Asparagales > Asphodelaceae > Hemerocallis > Hemerocallis citrina. Next base: position 46,420,939 of record CM030359.1, read on the forward strand.
AGGCGAAGATTATGGCTGCAATCTCTAAGTCATAAGTCGGGTAGTTCTTCTCATGTGGCCGGAGTTGTCTTAATCCATAAGCTATAACCTTGACTTCCTGCATAAGCACACATCCGAACTCCAAATATGATGCATCACTGTAGATGACATAGTCTTTATCCTCCTGAGGTAAAACCAATATTGGTGCAGAGATTAATCGGTTCTTCAGTTCCTGAAAACTATCTTCACACTTCTCTGTCCAGTCGAAATTTTGGTTCTTCCTAGTCAAAGCAATAAGGGGTATAGCTATCCTCGCATAATTCTGGATAAACTTCTGGTAATACCCAGTCATACCCAAAAAACTCCTTACTTCCTTCACCGTCTTCGGCTGTGGCCATCCTTTGACTGCTTCAATCTTCTGGGGATCCATAGCCACTACCTCTTTAGAAAGGATATGGCCTAGAAATGCAACTTCTGATTTCCAGAATTTGCACTTGGACAATTTGGCGTACAACTGATGCTCTTGTAGCATGCTAAGTACTTTTGTCAGATGTTCAGCATGTTCCTCTTCTGTCATTGAGTATACCAAAATGTCTTCGATACAGACCACAACAAAAGAGTCAATAAAAGGACGTAGAATTCAGTTCATCAAGTCCATAAAGATTGCTGGAGCGTTAGTCACTCCGAACGGCATTACTAAGAATTCATAGTGTCCATGCCGAGTCCGAAAAGCTGTCTTGGGTACATCTTCCTCCTTGACTCGCACTTGATGATATCCAGACTATAAATCAATCTTGGAAAATACTGCTGCTCCCTGAAGCTGATCGAACAGATCATCGATCCTGGAAATCGGGTACATGTTTCGAACGGTGACCTTATTCAATTCCCGATAATTGATACACATCCTGGCTGATCCGTCCTTATTCTTAACAAGCATTACTGGTGCCTCCCAAGGTGATGCACTTGGTCTGATGAGTCCCTTCTGCAAGAATTCCTCAATCTGCTTCTTGACTTCATTCTGCTCTACTGGAGCCATTCTATAGGGTGCCTTCGATACTGGAGGGCTGCCTAGTTGAATTGTGATACTGAACTCGACATCCCGGTGTGGGGGAAGTCCAGGTAATTCTTCCAAGAACACAAATCGAAAGTCTTTCACCACTAGTATCTGGTTCACCTCTTCAGGTACCCGTACTTCATTTGTTGCTGCAACGATCATTGCTCTTGACCTCTTCTTCCCGTGGAATACAAGCTCTATTCCTCCAGCTGTGATGACTTCGTCCTTCTCCTTGCAGTCGATGCTTGGCTTGTGCTTTGACATCCAATCCATACCGATAATGACATTTGTTCCAGCAAAACCCAATTCTAACAAATCGATACTTAGGGTTCCCCCATTAATCTGGAGTTTATATCCCCTATAGCATATATCTGTAGTGAGAGTTGCCCCTGATGGTATAGTCACCATTAAGGCTATTTCTGAAATTGCCTCTTGTGTGCATCTTAATTTTCTTGAAAAAGGTTTTGGTACAAAAGAATGGGTTGATCCACTATCAAACAAGACCGTAGCCAAAATTCCATTTATATATATATATAGGAAAATGCTCTATTGAAAACGTAAATGTTGTGAAAACGCGTGAAAACCACCTAGGCCATTGTTGGAAACAACGGCCTAGGTTATAATGCATTATAACCTAAGGCCATTGTTTCCAACAACGGCCTTCCAACAACAGCCTAAGTGGTTTTCCACGTTTTCATCGCTACAGTACGTTTTCAATGGAGCATTCCTCACACACACACACACACACACACACACACACACACACACACACACACACACACACACACACACACACACATATATATATATATATATATATATCCTGTTACAAAAATTTCATCCTTCATCAAACTTCCCTAAATTTCATCCTTCATCAAACTTCCCACAAAAATCCAAAATACAACTTAAAACTAGATTACATTACTTCTTCACATACCCGTGATTACCCCTTCATCATCTTCTGCATCTTTCTTGGTCAAGGCGAATACTTTTTCTTGACGCATCGGCTTCTTTCCTTTGTCGGTTGTTCCTAACTGTGCCTTGTTGCCGCTCCTTGGATTTTGGGGACATTTTGGCCTAATGTGCCCTTCTTGTCCACACTGGAAGCATCTCTGTACATTCTTCCTGGGGTATTGATCCTTATAGCAGCTTCCGGGCTTGTACTCTTCCGCCTTAACACTAGTTTTCTGAAACTTCTGGCCCTTACCATGCTTCTTGAATTTGGGTGCTAGGTTGGATCTCTTTCCCTTGTTCCAAATCTCAGCACTTCCTTGCAATGATTGACTCTGACTCATGTCCATCTCCGTTACCGCAGCTCGCCTTACTAGCTTGTCGAATCTGCGGATGCCTAGCAAGACCATCCTTGACCTCAGTCCGGGCCTGACCCCTTGCTCAAACCTCTGGGCTTTCTTCGCTTCCTCCTGGACCATTTCTAATGAAAATCACGATAGCTGGGAAAACTTCGTCTCATATTCCCTGACATACATACTTCCCTGCTTCCTCCTGCCTTCATCCTGCACATCCAAGGGAAAATAGTTTAGTCGGAATTCTTCAAGAAAATCTTTCCAAGTTATTGGACCTTCTCCAAGACCACGCTTCACAGACTGCCACCATACTCCAGCATTTTTCTTCAGCAAGATTTGGCCAGATGAACCTTGCTGTCTTCTGGAGTCATCATTACTTCGAATACCATTTCTACTTGATGTATCCAGTCATCAGCAGTTGTTGGGTCGGCCTTTCCGTCAAAGATTGGCATTTTCATTCTCTTGAAGGATTCCACCATCTTTACCTGGGTTTGCAGGTGCAGCAACTCCTGGTGTTCCTTGTGGCGGTGCTTGGTTCCTGCTAGCTTCCACAAATGCTCCTATCATCTGGTACACTCAAGTGAATTCTTCTCTCACATCGAGGCCAATACCATTGGCCCCACTACCTTTAACTTCAGTCTAATTGCTCCGACTGCTTCTGGTTCATCCTGCCATCTAGATACTAATACTTATATTATTAAATTGCAATAACAATGCAAACCCATATCACACTAGTATTGGTAAAAAAAACATACTAGTTCCATTCATACAAAAAGGGTTACAAATGATATTGCCATTAATACATTCATGTCATCATTCTAATGGGTTCATGATATACCCATTCAAAAAAATAGCAAGTCAGCCTAGCTATTCAAAAAGGTTGTCATCTATATACAACAAAAAACCTCATAATACTAAAAGACAGAGAGAGATCACGGCTCTCCTGCCCCCGACTGTTCTCCAGTCTCAGAACTCTCCCCGGCGTTCATCTTGTCCAACAGGTCCTGCATATCAGCGACTTGAGACCTCAGCTCTAGATATCAAGTCTGCAGTTGCCCCAATCTTTCCTCGCATCTGGTGCCTAAGAAGTATCAACCTCGCCTTCCATTTTCGCTTTGTCCTCTCAAATTTGGCCACCCTCCTATCGATGGCTGTCAAGGCATGAGCGAGATTCTCAAACCAGTCTTCCAATTACCCGTGGCTCCATTGATATGCAGCCAGATTCTGGAATAGCCGAGTGATCGCCGACTCCATAACCGTAGGCTGTGGTGGTGGAGGTGGGAGTGGAGGCGCATGCCCATTTCCATTTGCCCAACCATTTGAATGGCCATCATTCATGCTTGGCATCTGCAAGAGGAAATACGGGAATTAGTCCAGATACAGAAAAATTATAAATCGTAAGTTGTAAAAGCACAGTATGAATTATAATCATCAACTATCTGACTAAACCCAACTCTCGCAGTGCATCCAAGTCTAATTTTTCTGCTGTGTTGGACTAATACTTGAAGTCAGCTCTGATTGTAATACCCTAAACTTTCATTTTAATGAAAATATTGATTTTCACGTGTTGTGCACGTGCAAATTTCATGTGTATATTATTTATTTATTTTTATATATAAAATTTCTTTTGATAGTAGGAACAATTATTTTTCCTTTTCTTTATTTTTCTAAAACCCTGTTTCTAAAGCCTAAAACACTATTTTCTTATTTTGAGCCCACTTTAATAATTCTTTATTTTATTATCTTGGCCCACGAGCCCAAGCCTACTAATTGTGAAGCCCACAAATTTAATTAATCAATTAAATGGTCACACTTGTCATGTAGACACAAATTGTGAATATTTTGATTAATTAAAATTGTACAAACTTCAAATAGGGGGTACTATGGGGTACGTGCATGCACGTAGTGTGCAATGCACACTAGTTGGGGCCGGGTATGCTTGGAGTGATGGGGAGTGTGGTGTGTGTGCATGGGTGGTTGCTACAACTTCCCCTCCTATCCTAGCCATTCATCCTATAACCATCCAATGAATCCTAGCCCTTCAATCTATCCTAGAATTAGTATAAATACCACCCCCCCCCCCCCCCCATCTACATCTATTCTACACTAATAAGCTATTGAAGTAGGAATTTATATAAGAGATATATAGTGTGAGTGTGAGAGTGTGTGTTCCCATTGGAGGCCAGCCATCATTTCTCCACTTGGAGCTCTCGGTTTTGGCAAGGAAGCAAGGGAAGGAGATCGTTGCATCGCAATCTAGGAGGAGAAGGCACTCTTTCACATTCTAGGAGATTCTAGGAGATTTCTTATTGGCTTTTCTTCAAAAAGGTGGGTGTTTCTCATGACTTCTAAAGTAGAAATCATGCTAGGGATGAAACTGAATTGTTATTATAAGCTACTAGTTGAAATGAAATGCATACTTGCCTAATTAGAAGAGAATTGATAAATTAGTAAATGTGTGTTGTTTTATTACTAGATATATTAATTATGAGTAAAAGTGAATGTTCTCATTTTGTTTCTAATTTTAGTATGCAAAATATGTTCTAAATGCAACTTATGTGGATTAACTAGTAAAAAGACTAGAATCATGTTTGTTGATTAAAGAAGAATGTTATGCTAGAGATGAACTGATAGAATAAATTATTAAGAAATGATCGTTAATGGATGTAATGAAATTCCCCATTGTTATTTATGCCATATGAGAATTAGAATAAACGGAAAGAATGTATTTTTGCAAACAAATGATTGAATGCATCATGTGTAAACTAGTTAATAAAACAGAAGTTTTATTTCGCTTATAATGATGAGTTTTTGCTTTAAAAATATCATGGTTGTCAATGAGTAACAAAAACATCGTTGTAGTGATTTTTGTGGGAGAAACTATCTTTATTTATGAATAAATATGTATTAGTTCTCGAATGTCGAAATAGTGTTCATAAAATGCAAACTAAGGCTAAATACATATTTTAAAGAGTGAAAAATACATTTAAAAAATACTGGATTCTATAGAATTGAAGGTAGTTTTATTCTGGAAATATTTGTTTTCAAAAGAGGGGAAAAAGAGACAATTTCATTTTGAGAATTTTTGAATCATAGTTATGAACAGAGAATAAGATCAAAACCTATTTTAAATACTTTCTAATCGATATGTCTACTTGGACCAACTGGTCGGAATAGCCTTGAGTCGCTACAGTGTTCGGAGGTCTCGGGTTCGATACCGCGGCCTCATTTTTATTTTTTTTATTAAAACCCAACTAGCCGAAACTCAATACATAGGGATTATAACCCCTAGTCATATCGGTTGACGGCCTTAGCGCATTGGTTCTGTGCGCTGTCTGTTTCGCCGCGAGTCGTAGGTTCAAATCTGGTTGGGGGATTTGAGTTTAAAAAAAGTTTATTTTTGGATTATTTTTGACTAAATTGAGTTTTTAAAATGGAATAAAAATTGGAAAAATTATGTTTTAATTACTGAAAAATTATTAGAACTTTATAAGAAATATTTATACAACTTTTGATAAAGTGTGACTAAGAAATTGGGGTTTTTGCAAAAAAAAAGGACTTTTCTTTGAAATTAAATTGTCTTTTTAAATAAAAGAAAAATAAATGAAATTTTTGGTGTTATAAAGATGAAAAATTAATAATGAGAAATTTTGAAAGTATGCTTGATGTGATTAATTGAACTTCTACTGTGTGCTACTGCTTGATGCGATTAATTGAACTTCTACTGTGTGCTACTTTGGCGCGTTGGTTCTGTGCACTGTCTGTTTCACCGCGAGTCGTGGGTTAGAATCTGATTGGGGGATTTGAGTTTAAAAAATGTTTATTTTTGGATTTTTTTTGATTAAATTGAGTTTTTAAAATGGAATAAAAATTGGAAAAATTATGTTTTAATTACTGAAAATTTATTAGAACTTTATAAGAAATATTTATACAACTTTTGATAAAGTGTGAATGAGAAATTGGAGTTTTTGCACGAAAGGACTTCGTTTTGAAATCAAATTGTCTTTTTAAATAAAGGAAAAATAAAATGAGATTTTTTTTGTAGATGAAAAATTCATAATGAGGATTTTTGAAAATTGTGCTTGATGTGATTAATTGAACTTCTACTGTGTGCTAGTAGTAAGATTTGGAATTGTGAATAATAGATGAGTGGAATACATAAATTATTGGTGACTATTAATTGAAATTTATTCTTACACATATATTGCACGTGAAGTTGAATTATTGATTGTGATGAGCTATGAATACATGAATACTGATATAGCTAAAAATGGGATTAAATCGGAGCCGTTCAAATCGGACACGAATCTTAAAGCTCAGCGGTAAAACGGTAATTTCACCTACTAACGGTTCTGAAATGGGAACTGGGTCTTTCTTCAAGACCCAATAACCCACGAACGGATCCACCTCAACTGGGTACGGGTCCCAACCCGAAATGAACCCGGTCCAGCATGATAGAATTAGGGTTTCTGATTAGTCCTAATCAACGGCCCTGATTCACATCTATCCTTTCATTAGGAATTAGAGATTACATTCCTAATCTGATCACAGGGATTACATTCCTTATCTGATCATAGGGATTACATTCCTAATCTGATCCCCTAAGGCGACTATAAATACCCCCCATCCACCACTATTAAGAGGTAATCAATCATTTACCAATTTACGCTCTTTCATAATCATTCCTGATTACTGACTTGAGCGTCGGAGGGTGCGTCGCCGGGATCAACCCCGGTGTCTCGCACTTTTTGCAGGTGAACGGTGGGAGTCAACGGTCAAACTCCGGCGGAACAGGTTTCAGGTTTGCTATTCAAGTTTTCCAAGAATCCACAAATACTATCTGTTTGCCCCCACACCAGATTTAGCGGTAACAGATTGGTGCCGTCTGTTAGAAACAAATGAATAGCAGCCTCCCCTCTTCCTGCTAGTCAGATCTTCTCCAGCCATGCCTCCGAGGAAAGTAAGACCCAGAGGGTCCAACCGTGGACCCAACCCCGTTGATCAGCAATAGGAAGTCCCCATCCAACCCGCTCAGCAGCAGGGGCAACTTCCTCTACAAGCTGAGGACCCTCTCCAGCAGGACCAGCCTCCCCTTCAGAATCAGCAACCTCTTAAGGGTCCCCCCGGTCCTCAAAATGCCGGTGCAGGGGCCTCGCGTCCCAACCCGCAGAAACAACCTCTCCATCAGGACCGCGTCTCAATACACAATGCCTCTACGGATTCTATGGCCTCCCACAATCCCCGAGCTTCCGACCTTCGCAATACCATCCTCAATCGGCAGAAGGATGAGGATCTTCACCGCCGTCTGGATGAAAAGCGAGCCCGAGAGGGAGCCTCCTGCCAACAACGTCCAAACGAGCGATCTCCTCATCGCCAAGACTACAGAAGGTCCGCTACTCAAAGAGGGCGAAGGGAGTCCCCTCAGCGTCATCGGTGGAGAACTCATTCTCCAGTAAGCCGAGCCACACATAGGGACCGCCAAGCTGGAGAGGCACCAGTCACAAGGGCAGATCTTCAAGACTTCCAAGCGACAGTCTTACGGGCCCTCAATATCACCCCAAAGAACGACCAGAGGCCACCTACTCATGAGCCAACTAGGAGCCATTGCCTTCACACTCTCAGTCCTCGTCCATCTCCAAGCTACCATCGCCACAGCCCCAGTTCACCCTCGTACGAAGATGAGTCCCGGGGTTCGGCAAGGTAGGATCAAAGAGAAGACTCGGTCTACCGCCATCTCTACGAGATGGAGAGGCACCTCGGCCGAATTGACAGGGAAGAAGAGCAACGAGAGATAAACCTCCGCCCGAACAGACCTCCATTCTCCCGCACCATCATGGAGGCCCCCATCCCAGAGAACTTCAAGTCGCCTCACTTCGAGTTGTATACCGGGGAGTCATACCCCGCAGATCACATAGAGAGTTTTAAAACTCTCATGATGATCCACCATGCTTCAGACGCCCTCCTCTGCAAGATTTTTCCTGCCACTTTGAAGGGGCCCGCAAGAGAATGGTACTCTCGACTCGCCCCGGCCTCCATCTTTTCATTCGATCAGTTCGAAGGGCTCTTCCTTACTCATTTCGTGGGTAGCCGTCGGGCCGAGAAAACAAGTGTATCCCTGGTGACCCTCAACCAAGAAAAGGGTGAACGCCTAAGGGATTACCTTCAACGCTTCACCGCCGAAGCCCAGTCCATTCCCTCCCTCAACCAATCAGTAGCCTCTGCAGCGTTCGAGCGCAACGTCACTAATGCCAACCTCAGGGCATCCCTTGCCAAGAAGCCTCCTCGGGACCTCTCAGAACTCCTACTTAGGGTGGAGAAGTACATACGAGCGGAAGAGGCTCTTAACCCCCTTACTCTTGAGGAGACATCATTCTCGAGAACAAACGGAAGAACACAAGCGAAGAGGGGTCCCAAAAATTCCAGAAGGACGGCAATGGCCAGCACCGCCCGACTCCTCATTTTGAAAAGTTCACCCCCCTCATTGTCAATATATCAAAAGTTCTTATGGAGGTGGACAAGGAAGGGCTACTCCGTGCTCCCCCTAGAATGAATACACCTGGTAAGAAGAGGAACAAGGATAAGTGGTGCCGCTTTCACAGGGACCACGGCCACGACACGGATGATTGTCGGGCTCTCAAGAAGGAGATCGAAGAACTCATACAGCGGGAATACCTGACCAAGTTCGTCCAAAAAGATGGGGCCTAGCTTCCCCCTTGAGGAGCCCACAAACGAACAGAAAGGCCCGCTGAGCTTCAAGACTCAGAACCTCCCAGCTCCTCCCAAGAGGTCTTCACCTTATCGTAGAAGTAGGATTTTGATTTTCAATAAGGCCGATGCTTGTAACCCGGCCAATTGCATGTAATAATGGCTCGTCCTATTGAAGCGGCCACTTAGTTTATCTCAATAAAATCTTACATTTTTTCATTGAAAATTATTGCTCTTGCTTCTATATCTTTCCAAGTCGCGACTCGCTAAATGGTAAGTTCGGAGTCCAGCTTCTCTTACATGGCTGCCCCCACAACTTACTCAGCTCTAACAACGAGGTCGGAGTCCAACACTTGGCTTGATTCCGCTTCAAATTACTCGCTCATAAGCGGGTAAGAAGTGGTTCACCATTCGGAATTGCTCCTACACCTCGTTAACCTCTCTTAAATGACAAGTTCGGTGTCCAACACTTGGCTCGATTCTACTTCAAATTACTCGCTCATAAGCGGGTAAGAAGTGGTTCGCCATTCGGAATTGCTCCCACAACCGTTGAATCCCTCTAACGACGAGTTCGGAGTCTAACACTTGGCTCGATTCCGCTTCAAATAACTTGCTCGTAAGCGAGTTAGAAGTGGTTCGCCATTTGGAACTGCTCCCACAACCGTTGATTCTCTCACTTAAACAGCGAATTCGGGGCACAACTCTCTCCTAGAGTTCCTCCGCACGCTCGTCTCCCAAATGGCTCTCTCCTAGAGTCAAGCGCTTCACTCCGCTCATCTCCAAGGCGGACCTCCTCTCAACAAGTTCGGAGCTCACAACTCTCTCCTAGAGTTGCTCCTCAAACTCGTCTCCCAAATGACTCTCCACGTCCCTCGGAACCAAAACCCGAGCAACAAGCGATCTGAACCTGATCACACAAGCAAGCCGCTCGAAATCCGAGCAAGTGCCAATCCGAGCTGCGAATTGGAGAAAAAAGACTTTCTCCCCAAAATTCGTGTAAGATCTCGATCGAACGGCTCAGATCGCTCCAGTGCCACTAAACGACAAGATATTGTTTTCTCGAGAACCGAGCCTGCCTCGAGATCCGCGCCGAGATCCAACGATTCAGATCGAGCTCGTGACTCTCTCCTAGAGTTCCTCCTCACACTTATCTCACAAATGGCTCTCTCCTAGAGCCAAGCTCTTCGCTCCGCTCACCTCGAAGGCGGACCCCTTCTCAACAAGTTTGGAGAACAACTCTTTCCTAGAGTTCCTCCTCACACTTGTCTCACAAATGGCTCTCTCCTAGAGCCAAGCTCTTCGCTCCGCTCACCTCGAAGGCAGACCTCTTCTCAACAAGTTCGGAGTGCGACTCTCTCCTAGAGTTCCTCCTCACACTTGTCTCACAAATGGCTCTCTCCTAGAGCCAAGCTCTTCGCTCCGCTCACCTCGAAGGCGGAGCCCTTCTCAACAAGTTTGGAGAACAACTCTCTCCTAGAGTTCCTCCTCACACTTGTTTCACAAATGGCTCTCTCGTAGAGCCAAGCTCTTTGCTCCGCTCACCTCCAAGGCGGACCTCTTCTCAATGAGTCCGGAGCACAACTCTCTCCTAGAGTTCCTCCTCAAACTCATCTCCCAAATGGCTCTCCCCTAGAGTCAAGCTCTTTGCTTCGCTCACCTCGATGGCGGACCTCCTCTCAACAAGTTCGGAGCTCACAATTCTCTCCTAGAGTTGCTCCTCACACTCATCTCACAAATGGCTCTCTCCCAGAGTCAAGCGCTTCGCTCCGCTCACCTCCAAGGCGGACCTCCTCTCAACGAGTTCGGAGCTCACAACTCTCTCCTAGAGTTGCTCCTCAAACTCGTCTCCCAAATGACTCTCCACGTTCCTCGGAACCAAAACCCGAGCGACAAGCGATCTGAGCCTGATCACACAAGCAAGCCGCTCGGAATCCGAGCAAGCCGCTCGGAATCCGAGCAAGTGCCAATCCGAGCTGCGAATTGGAGAAAAATGACTTTCTCCCCAAAATTCGTGTAAGATCTCGATCGAACGGCTCAGATCGCTCCAGTGCCACTAAACGACAAGATAGTGTTTTCTCGAGAACCGAGCCTGTCTCGAGATCCGCGCCGAGATCTAACCGTTCAGATCGAGCTCACAACTCTCCCCTAGAGTTGCACCTCAAACTCGTCTCCTAAATGGCTCTCTCCTAGAGTCAAGCTCGTCGCTCCGCTCACCTCCAAGGCGAACCTCCTCTCAACGAGTTCGGAGCTCACAACTCTCTCCTAGAGTTGCTCCTCAAACTCGTCTCCTAAATGACTCTCTCCTAGCGTCAAGCTCTTCGCTCTGCTCACCTCCAAGGCGGACCTCCTCTCAACGAGTTCGGAGCTCTCAACTCTCTCCTAGAGTTGCTCCTCAAACTCGTCTCCTAAATGGCTCTCTCCTAGAGTTAAGCTCTACACTCCGCTCACCTCCAAAGCGGGCCTCTTCTAAGCGAGTTTGGAGCTCAAAACTCTACTACATAGTTGCTCCCTACACTCACCACAAGGAATGGGTCTTCCTATGGCCCTTACGAGGGTCTTCCTAGCACATCTTCTCCGCCCCTAGGAGTGGAGCTCCTCTTCAAAAATCCCCAAGACCAAAACACTCCTCAACTTCATGAAGACAAGGATGTTGCGGGGCTATTTTGACCATGAAGGAGGGTGAATATTCATCCCACTCCTAAAGAGAAGTGGTAGATCTTCGAGTTAGCTTCGAAACAAGGGGTCGCACGCCCAGATCGGACCTCCGTAGCACCGGAAAAGTGGATCACAACACAGCTGTGCCGAGCAAGAAATGGCAAAAACTATCGCCTCGGGATTCGCGCCATGATCGTGATCAACCATCTAGATCCCCCACGTAGCTCGGATCGACAAATCCGAGAAACTAGCCATCCGAGCTGCGAATTGGAGAAAAACAACTTTCTCCCCAAAATTCGTGCAAGATCTCGATCAGACGGCTCAGATCACGCCAGACCCACAAAACGACAAGATAACGTTTTCTCGAAATTTGAGCCTCTTGTCTCGTGATTCGCGCCATGATCGTGATCAACCGTCCAGATAGAGCCACGTAACTCAGATCTACAATCCGAGCTACTGTCCTGCCGAGCTGCAAAAGGTCAAAAACTCTACCTCAAAATCCGTGCTCAAATCAAGATCAACGGCTCGAATTCGCACCAAAAAAAAAATTTGGTGCCACGTTGCGGTCAACGGTCAACGTTGACCGGCCACGTGTCAGCATCTGGTGGGTCGGTACTGGATTCCGAGCAACTAGCATTCCGAGCTCTGTATTTAGGAAAAAACACCCCCGAGCTCCTCGGACCGTCATATCGTCCAGATATTCGCACCATGGCTGATGGATGACTCAGATTTTGCCACATCTCCACAAAACAAAAAGATAACGTTTTCTCAAAATTTGAGCCTCTTGTCTCGTGATTCGCGCAACGATCGTGATCAACCGTACAGATCGAGCCACGTAGCTCGGATCTACAATCCGAGCTACTGTCCTGCCGAGCTGAAAAGTGGCAAAAAATGTGCCTCAAAATCCGTGCTCGGATCGCGAACAAACAAAACAAGAACGTGAAGAGAGGGTAGAGATGGGCTAACGGGTCGGGTTCAAACCCGTTTGGACCTAATAACCCGAACAAACAGTTTTCTCCCCTTCCTCTTCTTCAACAAACTGGAGCCAAAACCCATCAGAACAAAAAAAGAAAAAACTGAGCTCGACCCACCAACCCCTCACCGTGCCGAGCTTCACCTCCGACGACCACCATCGAGCTCCACTCCGCTCATCGGGCTCCTTCGTCGAAGCGCCGAGCCACCAACTCACAACAATTCTCAACAAGGAGGAACATCTCAAGAAAACAGGGAGTACACGAAATTTCTCATAATAATAACATGCAATTAGAAATGGAAACCATAAACAAAAAGATTGATATGCTTGTGAATTCAACTTTGGGTGGCGTAAAAAACCAACCAAAAGAAATGTGTGCAAATTGTTTTCAATCTAACCATACAACTAATTCATGTCCCATGTTTTCTTTCGCAGATCAGGAGCACACAAACTACGAAGAACAGGGAATGTACCTGCCCCAGAACAATTTTTTTTCAAACACGTATAACCCAGGGTGGCAAAACCATCAAGGAAATCAATTCGCACCAGGGCATACGCAGCAGTTCCAAGGTGGGAATGGGTATGATAAGCCAGCACAAGAATAGACGAAATTGGATTTCGAATCCACCATTCTTCAATTACTCCAACAGCAACAGCAAACAAACAATCAACAAGGACAGGCCATTCAAAAATTAGAATTTCAAATTGGTCAAATTGCTCAGGAGATAAGTGAAAGAAAGGCAGGAGAATTCCCATCACAAACCATACCTAACCCTGGAGGACAGGAGCAGCTCCAATCAAGGACAACACTAGAGGAAGAGATTGAATTTACAATGTTTGATGCACCACAATTTCCACACGATGATCATGAATGTTATAATATTGATGTTGTTCAGGAAAGTTGTGACCAAACATTTCAGGAACATAGTGTTGATCCATTACCAGCAACAATTGCACACCCTCCACTACTATCGCAAGTTGAAATGGAATACGATGACTGGATGATTGCAGAGACAGTACATCACCTTGAACCTCCAACATCATATTCAGGTAAGCTTGCACCTGCATTTAAAAATTTTGTGTCTAATAACATTTGTGTTTTCCCAGACCAGCCGACTGATGAACAGGATAAGTCGACTGGTGAACATAACAAGTCGACTGGTGAATGGAATAAGTCGACTGCTACAAGGTCACCAGATGTGGAGCTGAAGCCATTACATGAATATTTGGGGAACAACCAGACAGTACCTGTGACAGTTGCTGCAAATTTCAAGATGAACGAAGAAGCAAGGCTGCAGGGAGTCTTGCAAAACCACAATGGTGCATTAAGATGGACCATTGCTGATAAACTGATGTCAAGATGGTACGGTCCATAACATGTTACAAAGGTTTCCCCCACATGGAGCATTGACGAAAAAATCAAACGTTCTAGGTGAATGGGCGGAGTGGGGAAACCTTATAATAAGATGAGTTGTGAGCCGCGAGTCATTCAATACATGGCACAACTCATCAAGTCTAGTTGAAGACAAGAAACACAGCGCTTATTGGGAGGCAACCCAATTTTTCAGGGGAGTATTTACACTTTCCCTTTATTTTCTTTCAGTTAATCATTATTATTTTCCTTTAGTTATTTTTACTCTCCTTACTAGATGGTAACACATGCCTATTTATTTATTTTAAATTTTTGTGCGGACATTGAGGACAATGTTCCATCTAAGTTTGGGGGTATTAGGGGTATTTAGTTATATGGAGTCTTTTGATTTTTATTTTTTTTAGATAAACAATTTCTTATAAAGTAAGAGTAAGGATACTTATTTACTTTAGGATTGTTGAGTTTCATAATTCCTTACAAAATTGTATGAGTCATGCAATTATATATAATAAACAATGTGATGCTTTTTCTGGTGATTATTCCTTTAGATCTAGTCCTAAATTAAGTTTAAGTAAATAGAGTGATAAAAAATATATATATAAATATATATATTCGAATAAAGTCAATCTACTCCAATGTTTTGAGTGCTTAGTAACTAGGGGTATTCATCACCAATGTTTACCTTTACGTCAAACGGCAACTTGAAATATGAGTATGCAAAGCACTTTGAAGTTTGTGACTTGTTGAGTAACCGGGTGAATACATCACAATGTTTTGCATTCGCGTCAAAAGGAAAGTAACAACTTTAGAGAAGCGACTACAAAAAAAAAAAAAAAAAAAAAAAAAAAAAAAAAAAAAAAAAACCTCTAGTTTGCTACTCGGTTTGTAGTAGAGGAAAGGGATAATCACAGATTGAGTAATCGCATACTATAACTACATTAATGGCATGACAAATATGATTGGGTTTGGAGATTATGACCAAACAATTGCACTGGAGAAAGTGGGTATGCTTAGTTTTACTTCATCTGAAATTGTTTATACTTTTTACTTTGATGCTCATGAGAATTCTTGGTCTGATAGTTGAGTCTATTATTACTATTCCCTTGTTCATAAATTCACTCTTTGCTTGAGGACAAGCAAAATCTAAGTTTGGGGGTATTTGATGAACACAATATTATTCACATTTTAGAGCAATAACTTTAGTGCAATTAGACATTTAAATGCTCTATATATGGTATTTTACTCTCCTTTTTTCTTTTCCACAGGAAACAGCATAAAAGTGCGAAACGAAGAAAATTCAGGATTTTAAGGATGATACATAAGGAACTGAAGAGATCAGTCGATTGATTATGCTAACAGGCGACTGGACAGAGAAGCTGAAGCTGCTCGGCACAGTCGACTCCTCCAACAACAGTCGACTGGGCTGATGAATCATGAAACTACTGAAGTCTCGACACAGTCGACTTATATCAAACACCAGTCGACTGATCGGCGGCAGAGTCAACAGATAAGATAATTAAAGATTCATCCAAATCCAAATACAAATCAAAGCAGATACGGAAAGAAAGAAGAAAAGAGAAAGATATATATATCGCCAATCAGATAAGGAAAGAAATAAATAAAAGAAGAGGGCGTTTATGCAAAAGGGTAAAAACCCTAAATCTCTAGCCGTGTTCTATAAATACAACCAAGATGCAGGGGATGCGCTATGCTCGGAATATCTCAAGACGGCTGGACCGACCAAGAAAGGCCATCAATAGCTAGCATCAAAGAAGGAAGACGATTGCTGATTGGGCTCAAGATCAATATCATACAAATCAGTGTTCTTCTATTCTTCTCTTTGTTTTCATTGTAGTCATGAACTCTATTATATTAATCAATAAAGGTTGTATTATGTGCAACTAATTTAATAGTTGGGTAGATTGAAACCGTAGTCATGTGATGCTTATATTTTTCTAAGTGCTGCTTTATTGCTTATTGATTAAATCTGAGAGTATTGGAATAGATCTATAGTAATCAAACTAGTTCAGAAACCTAGGGCAGTCGATTGAAGTGACAGCCAGTCGACTGATCCGAACCTGGGATTATAAGTTTGTGTATTGTAGATCTGAATCTGTTATGTGAGTATATTGAGACGACCCGTATCTCGTGTTCATAACTTGTAACAAGGGGATCTTTAGGGGTTCTTGGTTTAATCAACTTAAAGGATCTAGATCTGATACCAATTTCTAGGACCTTGAGTGTTTGTTCGTTTCCACTGATCTTATGTTTTCTTCAAGTATAACTTAGTAGATACCATGCTAAACACTTGATGAAAGAAACGAATTAGAGTAGATACCATGCCTAATTCTTGGCTTAGGGAAACAGTACTTTAAGGAGTAGATACCATGCCCTTGAAGGGAACAAACATGAGCAATAAGAGTAGTGGATAACTTCGCATTACTGACTATAGGTGGAAATCAATGCCCAACTACTTAAATAGATATTCGTGATTCAAATCGTGACACTTCTTAATTTAGTTTTAATCTTTTCATTTCTTTTAGACTTTTAGAACAAAACTTTATGATTGGTATTTTCTTAGGTTTTATTGATTAGTAAGTTGAAATCTACAATCTCTGTGGGATCGACCCTTGCTATTGCTACGCTTCTATAAACGATTCGTGCACTTGCGAGGTTTTTAATTTGTGTCTAGTTTATCTATATATTTAGGTACCTAGATTGCACAACACTAGCTCACCGAGCACCCCCTCGCCTTTCGCTCGCCGAGCTCGCACTATTCGCCAACGAGCTCCTCTAACTCCAAGCTCGACCTCTCCACTGCGCTAGACGAGGTCAGAGAGGGTGCAAGGTCGGGGGCAAGGCGGCGTGGCCAATGTCGAAGCGGGAAGGAACGTCAAGTCGAAGAAACAGAGCGGAAGAGAGAAAGAAAAGAGCTGGCGGGAGAGAAGAAAAAGAAAAAATAAATAAATAAATTTGCCAGGTGGTGATGCCACATGGCTTCACCTCCGAGGTCGGATGCCGAGCGGCGCGAAATCTGCACGAAGTAGCTCAGATTCCGAGCAACATGCGATCCAAGCTCGAAATTGGAGAAAAATGCGACCGAGCTACACACACTGTCCGATCTTATCAAAAATTGCATCACGACACGATCGATGCTCAGAAACGCGCCACGTGTCCAGAACGTGATCTGCTTTGCGATGTGCGGACATCTGATCATGATCGACGCTCAGAAACGCGCCACGTGTCCAGAACATGATCTGCTTTGCGATGCGCGCACATCTGATCACGATCAATGCTCAAAAACGCGCCACATGTCCAGGTAATATTTAATTTATTTATTTATTTATTTATTTGTTTTAATTATTTAAAAAATCCAAAAAAAATATTTAAAATTGAAAAAAATTAATTAAAAATTCTAAAAATAATTATTAATTCAGAAAAATAATTTTAAAATTATGAAAAATATAATTATTTAATTAGAATAATTAATTAATATTTTTGATAATTAATTATTTAATTTGAAAAATGAATAAAAAATTCAAAAAAAATGAGAAAAAATTCAGAAAAATCTAAAAAAATCACCAAAAATCCAGAAAATTCTAATGATATTTTTGGGCATTTTACAAGCCCAGAATAACACTGTTACACCCCGAGCAAGATCCAAACTCCCTTAAGAACACCGATAAAATCCCGTATGCCATTAGAACAACAAAAATACTCCTCGAAGACGGTAAAACTCAGTCTCCAAGAGTGGGGGGCTCGTGATATGGCTAAAAATGGGATTAAATTGGAGTCGTTCAAATCAGACACGAATCTTAAAGCTCAGGGGTAAAACGGTAATTTCACCTACTAACGGGTCTGAAATGGGAACTGGGTCTTTCTTCAAGACCCAATAACCCACGAACGGATCCACCTCAACTGGGTACGGGTCCCAACCCAAAATGAACCCAGTCCAGCAGGATAGAATTAGGGTTTCTGATTAGTCCTAATCAACGGCCCTGATTCACATCTATCCTTTCATTGGGAATTAGAGATTACATTCCTAATCTGATCACAGGGATTACATTCCTTATCTGATCACAGAGATTACATTCCTAATCTGATCCCCTAAGGCGACTATAAATACCCCCCATCCACCACTATTAAGAGGTAATCAATCTTTTACTAATTTACGCTCTTTCATAATCATTCCTGATTACTGACTTGAGCGTCGGAGGGTGCGTCGCCGGGATCAACCCCGGTGTCTCGCACTTTTTGCAGGTGAACGGTGGGAGTCAACGGTCAAACTCCGGCGGAACAGGTTTCAGGTTTGCTATTCAAGTTTTCCAAGAATCCACAAATACTATCTGTTTGCCCCCACACCAGATTTAGCGGTAACAGATTGGTGCCGTCTGTTAGAAACAAATGAATAGCAGCCTCCCCTCTTCCTGCTAGTCAGATCTTCTCCAGCCATGCCTCCGAGGAAAGTAAGACCCAGAGGGTCCAACCGTGGACCCAACCCCGTTGATCAGCAATAGGAAGTCCCCATCCAACCCGCTCAGCAGCAGGGGCAACTTCCTCTACAAGCTGAGGACCCTCTCCAGCAGGACCAGCCTCCCCTTCAGAATCAGCAACCTCTTAAGGGTCCCCCCGGTCCTCAAAATGCCGGTGCAGGGGCCTCGCGTCCCAACCCGCAGAAACAACCTCTCCATCAGGACCGCGTCTCAATACACAATGCCTCTACGGATTCTATGGCCTCCCACAATCCCCGAGCTTCCGACCTTCGCAATACCATCCTCAATCGGCAGAAGGATGAGGATCTTCACCGCCGTCTGGATGAAAAGCGAGCCCGAGAGGGAGCCTCCTGCCAACAACGTCCAAACGAGCGATCTCCTCATCGCCAAGACTACAGAAGGTCCGCTACTCAAAGAGGGCGAAGGGAGTCCCCTCAGCGTCATCGGTGGAGAACTCATTCTCCAGTAAGCCGAGCCACACATAGGGACCGCCAAGCAGGAGAGGCACCAGTCACAAGGGCAGATCTTCAAGACTTCCAAGCGACGGTCTTACGGGCCCTCAATATCACCCCAAAGAACGACCAGAGGCCACCTACTCATGAGCCAACTAGGAGCCATTGCCTTCACACTCTCAGTCCTCGTCCATCTCCAAGCTACCATCGCCACAGCCCCAGTTCACCCTCGTACGAAGATGAGTCCCGGGGCTCGGCAAGGTAGGATCAAAGAGAAGACTCGGTCTACCGCCATCTCTACGAGATGGAGAGGCACCTCGGCCGAATTGACAGGGAAGAAGAGCAACGAGAGATAAACCTCCGCCCGAGCAGACCTCCATTCTCCCGCACCATCATGGAGGCCCCCATCCCAGAGAACTTCAAGTCGCCTCACTTCGAGTCGTATACCGGGGAGTCAGACCCCGCAGATCACATAGAGAGTTTTAAAACTCTCATGATGATCCACCATGCTTCAGACGCCCTCCTCTGCAAGATTTTTCCTGCCACTTTGAAGGGGCCTGCAAGAGAATGGTACTCTCGACTCGCCCCGGCCTCCATCTTTTCATTCGATTAGTTCGAAGTGCTCTTCCTTACTCATTTCGTGGGTAGCCGTCGGGCCGAGAAAACAAGTGTATCCCTGGTGACCCTCAACCAAGAAAAGGGTGAACGCCTAAGGGATTACCTTCGACGCTTCACCGCCGAAGCCCAGTCCATTCCCTCCCTCAACCAATCAGTAGCCTCTGCAGCATTCGAGCGCAACGTCACTAATGCCAACCTCAGGGCATCCCTTGCCAAGAAGCCTCCTCGGGACCTCTCAGAACTCCTACTTAGGGTGGAGAAGTACATACGAGCGGAAGAGGCTCTTAACCCCCTTACTCTTGAGAAGACATCATTCTTAGGAACAAACGGAAGAACACAAGCGAAGAGGGGTCCCAAAAATTCCAGAAGGACGGTAATGGCCAGCACCGCCCGACTCCTTATTTTGAAAAGTTCACCCCCCTCATTGTCAATATATCAAAAGTTCTTATGGAGGTGGACAAGGAAGGGCTACTCCGTGCTCCCCCTAGAATGAATACACCTGGTAAGAAGAGGAACAAGGATAAGTGGTGCCGCTTTTACAGGGACCACGGCCACGACACGGATGATTGTCGGGCTCACAAGAAGGAGATCGAAGAACTCATACAGCGGGAACACCTGACCAAGTTCGTCCAAAAAGATGGGGCCTAGCTTCCCCCTTGAGGAGCCCACAAACGAACAGAAAGGCCCGCTGAGCTTCAAGACTCAGAACCTCCCAGCTCCTCCCAAGAGGTCTTCACCTTATCGTAGAAGTAGGATTTTGATTTTCAATAAGGCCGATGCTTGTAACCCGGCCAATTGCATGTAATAATGGCTCGTCCTATTGAAGCGGCCACTTAGTTTATCTCAATAAAATCTTACATTTTTTCATTGAAAATTATTGCTCTTGCTTCTATATCTTTCCAAGTCGCGACTCGCTAAATGGTAAGTTCGGACTCCAGCTTCTCTTACATGGCTGCCCCCACAACTTACTCAGCTCTAACAACGAGGTCGGAGTCCAACACTTGGCTTGATTCCGCTTCAAATTACTCGCTCATAAGCGGGTAAGAAGTGGTTCACCATTCGGAATTGCTCCTACACCTCGTTAACCTCTCTTAAATGACAAGTTCGGAGTCCAACACTTGGCTCGATTCTACTTCAAATTACTCGCTCATAAGCGGGTAAGAAGTGGTTCGCCATTCGGAATTGCTCCCACAACCGTTGAATCCCTCTAACGACGAGTTCGGAGTCTAACACTTGGCTCGATTCCGCTTCAAATAACTTGCTCGTAAGCGAGTTAGAAGTGGTTCGCCATTTGGAACTGCTCCCACAACCATTGATTCTCTCACTTAAATAGCGAATTCGGGGCACAACTCTCTCCTAGAGTTCCTCCGCACGCTCGTCTCCCAAATGGCTCTCTCCTAGAGTCAAGCGCTTCACTCCGCTCATCTCCAAGGCGGACCTCCTCTCAACAAGTTCGGAGCTCACAACTCTCTCCTAGAGTTGCTCCTCAAACTCGTCTCCCAAATGACTCTCCACGTCCCTCGGAACCAAAACCCGAGCAACAAGCGATCTGAACCTGATCACACAAGCAAGCTGCTCGAAATCCGAGCAAGTGCCAATCCGAGCTGCGAATTGGAGAAAAAAGACTTTCTCCCCAAAATTCGTGTAAGATCTCGATCGAACGGCTCAGATCGCTCCAGTGCCACTAAACGACAAGATATTGTTTTCTCGAGAACCGAGCCTGCCTCGAGATCCGCACCGAGATCCAACGATTCAGATCGAGCTCGCGACTCTCTCCTAGAGTTCCTTCTCACACTTATCTCACAAATGGCTCTCTCCTAGAGCCAAGCTCTTCGCTCCGCTCACCTCGAAGGTGGACCCCTTCTCAACAAGTTTGGAGAACAACTCTTTCCTAGAGTTCCTCCTCACACTTGTCTCACAAATGGCTCTCTCCTAGAGCCAAGCTCTTCGCTCCGCTCACCTCGAAGGCAGACCTCTTCTCAACAAGTTCGGAGTGCGACTCTCTCCTAGAGTTCCTCCTCACACTTGTCTCACAAATGGCTCTCTCCTAGAGCCAAGCTCTTCGCTCCGCTCACCTCGAAGGCGGAGCCCTTCTCAACAAGTTTGGAGCACAACTCTCTCCTAGAGTTCCTCCTCACACTTGTTTCACAAATGGCTCTCTCGTAGAGCCAAGCTCTTTGCTCCGCTCACCTCCAAGGCGAACCTCTTCTCAATGAGTCCGGAGCACAACTCTCTCCTAGAGTTCCTCCTCAAACTCATCTCCCAAATGGCTCTCCCCTAGAGTCAAGCTCTTCGCTTCGCTCACCTCGATGGCGGACCTCCTCTCAACAAGTTCGGAGCTCACAATTCTCTCCTAGAGTTGCTCCTCACACTCATCTCACAAATGGCTCTCTCCCAGAGTCAAGCGCTTCGCTCCGCTCACCTCCAAGGCGGACCTCCTCTCAACGAGTTCGGAGCTCACAACTCTCTCCTAGAGTTGCTCCTCAAACTCGTCTCCCAAATGACTCTCCACGTTCCTCGGAACCAAAACCCGAGCGACAAGCGATCTGAGCCTGATCACACAAGCAAGCCGCTCGGAATCCGAGCAAGTGCCAATCCGAGCTGCGAATTGGAGAAAAATGACTTTCTCCCCAAAATTCGTGTAAGATCTCGATCGAACGGCTCAGATCGCTCCAGTGCCACTAAACGACAAGATAGTGTTTTCTCGAGAACCGAGCCTGTCTCGAGATCCGCGCCGAGATCTAACCGTTCAGATCGAGCTCACAACTCTCCCCTAGAGTTGCACCTCAAACTCGTCTCCTAAATGGCTCTCTCCTAGAGTCAAGCTCTTCGCTCCGCTCACCTCCAAGGCGGACCTCCTCTCAACGAGTTCGGAGCTCACAACTCTCTCCTAGAGTTGCTCCTCAAACTCGTCTCCTAAATGACTCTCTCCTAGCATCAAGCTCTTCGCTCTACTCACCTCCAAGGCGGACCTCCTCTCAACGAGTTCGGAGCTCACAACTCTCTCCTAGAGTTGCTCCTCAAACTCGTCTCCTAAATGGCTCTCTCCTAGAGTTAAGCTCTACACTCCGCTCACCTCCAAAGCGGGCCTCTTCTAAGCGAGTTTGGAGCTCAAAACTCTACTACATAGTTGCTCCCTACACTCACCACAAGGAATGGGTCTTCCTATGACCCTTACGAGGGTCTTCCTAACACATCTTCTCCGCCGCTAGGAGTGGAGCTCCTCTTCAAAAATCCCCAAGACCAAAACACTCCTCAACTTCATGAAGACAAGGATGTTGCGGGGCTATTTTGACCATGAAGGATGGTGAATCTTCATCCCACTCCTAAAGAGAAGTGGTAGATCTTCGAGTTAGCTTCGAAACAAGGGGTCGCACGCCCAGATCGGACCTCCGTAGCACCGGAAAAGTGGATCACAACACAGCTGTGCCGAGCAAGAAATGGCAAAAACTATCGCCTCGGGATTCGCGCCATGATCGTGATCAACCGTCTAGATCCCCCACGTAGCTCGGATCGACAAATCCGAGAAACTAGCCATCCGAGCTGCGAATTGGAGAAAAACAACTTTCTCCCCAAAATTCGTGCAAGATCTCGATCAGACGGCTCAGATCACGCCACACCCACAAAACGACAAGATAACGTTTTCTCGAAATTTGAGCCTCTTGTCTCGTGATTCGCGCCACGATCGTGATCAACCGTCCAGATAGAGCCACGTAACTCAGATCTACAATCCGAGCTACTGTCCTGCCGAGCTGCAAAAGGTCAAAAACTCTACCTCAAAATCTGTGCTCAAATCAAGATCAACGGCTCGAATTCGCACCAAAAAAAAAATTTGGTGCCACGTTGCGGTCAACGGTCAACGTTGACCGGCCACGTGTCAGCATCTGGTGGGTCGGTACTGGATTCCGAGCAACTAGCATTCCGAGCTCTGTCTTTAGGAAAAAACACCCCCGAGCTCCTCGGACCGTCATATCGTCCAGATATTCGCACCATGGCTGATGGATGACTCAGATTTTGCCACATCTCCATAAAACAAAAAGATAACGTTTTCTCAAAATTTGAGCCTCTTGTCTCGTGATTCGCGCAACGATCGTGATCAACCGTCCAGATCGAGCCACGTAGCTCGGATCTACAATCCGAGCTACTGTCCTACCGAGCTGAAAAGTGGCAAAAAATGTGCCTCAAAATCCGTGCTCGGATTGCGAACAAACAAAACAAGAACGTGAAGAGAGGGTAGAGATGGGCTAACGGGTCGGGTTCAAACCCGTTTGGACCTAATAACCCGAACAAACAGTTTTCTCCCCTTCCTCTTCTTCAACAAACTGGAGCCAAAACCCATCAGAACAAAAAAAGAAAAAACTGAGCTCGACCCACCAACCCCTCACCGTGCCGAGCTTCACCTCCGACGACCACCTTCGAGCTCCACTCCGCTCGCCGAGCCACCAACTCCTCGCCATGCCGAGCTCCCACTCCGGAGCTCCGAGCTCCGAGCGCCTTCCTCGACGAACACATCGTTGCAGCACATCGCCGAGCTCGACCCCATCCTACCGCTGAGCTCCCTCTGTCGTCGAGCTCCAAAACCCAACACATCGACGGGCTCGAACGTTCACCACTGCTTCGAGCGGGTCCCTTCGCGAGCTCACCACTGCGCCAAGCTCCAACGGCGAGCTCGCCTCTGCTGTAAGCTCCAACGAAGAGCTTCATCAACTTCTTCCGGGAACAGAGCCAACCTCCGAGCTCCAGACCTTGCCGAGCTCCGACGCCCCCCTCGTCTCCCTCAACCGAGCTCCATCTCCGAAGCATAATCGTTCGCCCTGGCCGAACTCCTGAGGCTCCAAGCTCGCCTCCAAGTCGTGAGCTCCTCGGCCAAAGCCCTCCCTAGCTCACCGAGCACCCCCTCGCCTTTCGCTCGCCGAGCTCGCACTATTCGCCAACGAGCTCCTCTAACTCCAAGCTCGACCTCTCCACTGTGCTAGACGAGGTCAGAGAGGGTGCAAGGTCGGGGGCAAGGCGGCATGGCCAATGTCGAAGCGGGAAGGAACGTCAAGTCGAAGAAACAGAGCGGAAGAGAGAAAGAAAAGAGCCGGCGGGAGAGAAGAAAAAGAAAAAATAAATAAATAAATTTGCCAGGTGGTGATGCCACATGGCTTCACCTCCGAGGTCGGATGCCGAGCGGCGCGAAATCTGCACGAAGTAGCTCAGATTCCGAGCAACATGCGATCCAAGCTCGAAATTGGAGAAAATGCGACCGAGCTACACACACTGTCCGATCTTATCAAAAATTGCATCACGACACGATCGATGCTCAGAAACACGCCACGTGTCCAGAACGTGATCTGCTTTGCGATGTGCGGACATCTGATCATGATCGACGCTCAGAAACGCGTCACGTGTCCAGAACGTGATCTACTTTGCGATGCGCGCACATCTGATCACGATCAATGCTCAAAAACGTGCCACATGTCAGGTAATATTTAATTTATTTATTTATTTATTTATTTGTTTTAATTATTTAAAAAATCCAAAAAAAATATTTAAAATTGAAAAAAAATAATTAAAAATTCTAAAAATAATTCTTAATTCAGAAAAATAATTTTAAAATTATGAAAAATATAATTATTTAATTAGAATAATTAATTAATATTTTTGATAATTAATTATTTAATTCGAAAAATGAATAAAAAATTCAAAAAAATGAGAAAAAATTCAGAAAAATCTGAAAAAATCACCAAAAATCCAGAAAATTCTAATGATATTTTTGGGCATTTTACAAGCCCAGAATAACACCATTACACCCCGAGCAAGATCCAAACTCCCTTAAGAACACCGATAAAATCCCGTATGCCATTAGAACAACAAAAATACTCCTCGAAGACGGTAAAACTCAGTCTCCAGGAGTGGGGGGCTCGTGATATGGCTAAAAATGGGATTAAATTGGAGTCGTTCAAATCAAACACGAATCTTAAAGCTCAGGGGTAAAACGGTAATTTCACCTACTAACGGGTCTGAAATGGGAACTGGGTCTTTCTTCAAGACCCAATAACCCACGAACGGATCCACCTCAACTGGGTACGGGTCCCAACCCAAAATGAACCCAGTCCAGCAGGATAGAATTAGGGTTTCTGATTAGTCCTAATCATCGGCCCTGATTCACATCTATCCTTTCATTGGGAATTAGAGATTACATTCCTAATCTAATCACAGGGATTACATTCCTTATCTGATCACAGGGATTACATTCCTAATCTGATCCCCTAAGGCAACTATAAATATCCCCCATCCACCACTATTAAGAGGTAATCAATCTTTTACCAATTTACGCTTTCATAATCATTCCTGATTACTGACTTGAGCGTCGGAGGGTGCATCGCCGGGATCAACCCCGGTGTCTCGCACTTTTTGCAGGTGAACAGCGAGAGTCAACGGTCAAACTCCGGCGGAACAGGTTTTAGGTTTGCTATTCAAGTTTTCCAAGAATCCACAAATACTATCTGTTTGCCCCCACACCAGATTTAGCGATAACAAATACTATGCTTTTGAAACATGAATTGGGATTAATCATGAAAAGATCTTATGAGTATGACATTGTAATTACACTACAAGAAAATAGTTCTATGTCGGCGTTTCTACTCCGGAGTTTTGGTAGAAACGCTGCTGTAGAGAACATGTAATCTGGCAGAGGAAAAAATTTACAGCTCTACACCGGCATATGTGAAAAACTCCGGTGTATGTACGTATACACCGGCGTTTTAGAGTTAAAACAGCCGGTGAATGTGACGGATAAGAGAACAACTCCGGATTCTATCGATCTCATTTCCTTTATTTCCCCTCCCCTTCCCCCAATTTTTCCCGCTCTCTCTCCATCTCCCTCCTCCCCAATCGAAAACCCCCATCCCATCGCCGCCCACCCTACCCCACCGTCGACCCTTCCCCCATCGCCGCCCCGTCCTCCGCCGTCGCCCCTTCCCCCCATCGCCGCCCCGTCCTCCGCCGTTGCCACTTATAGGATTTTACCTTCTCCTTCATCGTAGGGTTAGGGTTTCTTCTCTCGCCATGGGGGAAACCGGTCGAGGCCGGACATTCTGGCTCATCTTCCCGCTCTTGCTGAAGCTCCGGTTCAGAGTCGCGCTCGCGCTCCCGATCGCGCTCCAAGTCGTTCACTTTGTCATCTTCACCTTCTCGAAGCGGTAGCTCTCTTAGCCGCTCCCCCCCCCCCGTCCTAGCATCGAAGGTAATCTTCAAATTCTTATGAAATTTGAAATTTTTGGTTTGGTAGATTGTCACAGCTTCGAGGTGTAAAAATTTTAATTGGTTTGGAACCCTAGATGTTGACAGTGAATTGGTGAGCGATTGTTACATGTGAGAATTGGGGAGATATCGGATTTGGACCTGTGTTTTTTGTTTGGTTAAGGTTGGATGCGAGTATAGAGGTATTGAAGCTTAGATTTTAGTATGATTTAGCGAAGGGGGAGATTGGATAATCGTTTTATTTAAGAAATGTGAGATGTTGGATGTGAACTTGTTGGTAGATTTAGCGAAGAAAGGTAAGATTTTAGTTAAATTAGCTATTAGTTTGAAATTAGCTATTACTTTGATTTTGGAGTTGATTTTGGTGGTTTTGTTTATTTGGTGATTAGAGTGAAGGCTGTGAAGTTTCTTTTGAAATGTTAATTTCAGTTTAGTTGTCTTTGGTTAAGCCTTATCAAGCTTTTTCGGGATCATAGTGTTCAAACTCGAGAAAGGTTTGTAAAAGAATTGATCAAGAGTTCTGAATGATATAATGAGGTGCTTACTATAGAAGATTGGTGTGTGGGAGTCTGATAGTTGAAAACTGTTTTCCAAGCATTTTGAACTCGTGTAACTAGGAGATATTATAGGAGTGCTTTGGAGTTTGTGTGTTTCTATAGAGATGCTAGCCTTGATGATGATGTTTCTAAATTTTGAGTTGATTATTATTATTCAATACAAGTTTGATGTGTGCTAAACTGAGAATTTTGTGTGTTTGCTGGTCTATTTTGTATGTAACTCATGTTTTAAACGATATCCTTGCTTATATATAATCTAGATTTGCTTGTGGTTAAAACTTAAAACTTAAAACTACTTTATTTCATATGTCATACTCAGTCGAAGATGCAACTCCAAATCTCTATGGATTGCATATTTTATAACGATGGAACTCCTTGTGCATTTTTTTCTTAAGTTGTATAAATGATTCTTATAGATTGCTTTTCATATATGGAGAAATACCTAAAATGGTAATATGATCTCTGTAAAGCAATTCATTTTTTGATGAAAAAAGGAAGGTTAGCTGGCTTGTTATTCAAGTGTTTGTAGAGCCCTGAATGCACATGCATCCAGGTTCAGTTTTATTTCTCAAATTTCTGCGCATTTTACGGAAGTTTAGAAAGGATGCTTTGCTGTATTAATAAAGAAATCTTCCTTTACCTCTCTTCTTAGTATATTTAGTTGCTTCAAATGCAAAAGATGTATGCCGAGCTCTGACTGATTTCAGCCTGCTTGCATAATTGAGTCACTTCTTTTCTTTATCAGAGAGTATATCTTTCTTTTCTCTGTTTAGTCATTTATTTGCTCTATTTTGAGCCTGAGCCTGCTTTGTAATTCATGCAGAGCTTCGGATTGATTTGAGTGTGCCCCCATAATTGAGTCATTTATTTATTTCTTCGGATTGATTTGAAGGGGTAGCACTTGATGCTATTAACTCTTGTGGTGGTATCTAATTTTATTTCAAAGCTTCTCTTTTCCACTTAGTGTCCACCCTAGAAATGGAGATGAGATGAGATGGATAATGTATCTGAAGTTGCACACTATGATTTTTTATATAGGAGTGACTAGTGATGGAATTTTTTTATCTAAACTTTATATACAATTATATCATGATGTCTAGATGAGTATCAGTTTCTAAGATAATGTTCATGCTTGTTGCTTGGGTTTGAAAATGAGATTGTTCTTTCTTTTTGGTTTTAAGTGATGATGAGATGGATTATGTAACTGAAGTTGCATACTATGATTTACAGACGAGTGACTAGTGATGAAATAATCCTGTTTGAACTTATGTTGTGGTTTCAATTGACAGTTATCTCATGAGTATTATAAAAGTATAAGTTTTATCTCAGTTAGTATCTTGACAGTGAAAATAATCTTTTTCACTCTTTGTAACTCAATATTTTGAACTCCATATTTTGGTTATGAATGTGGTGAGATCACATTATTATGTTCATGAGATTACAATTTGATGATATTATACTATTATGCTTCATTCATATATATTATAATGGGTCTCTTTTAGTTTTGCAATTGGTTTTAATTAATAAGAGTGCTGAAGGGTTTTTTTTAATTTTTAATTTTTTAAAATTTTTTTTTTTAAATATAGCTACACCGACGTTTTTACAAGCACCGGTGTAGCTTTCAGCAAAAAACTGGTGGTCTATACCGGCGTTTTAAAAATGCCGGTGTAGGTGATGGCCGAAAACAGTACTTCCAAACGAAACCACACATTCCCCGGCGTTTTTACGACCGTCGGTCGTAAAAAATGCCGGTGAATGTCCCTAAGCTACAGCAACACGCGATTCAGTGACACTTGCACCGATAATTTATAAAACGCCAATGGTATCTACAGTGGGGTTTAGTCTTGTAGTGTTATGAGTTGAAATTGAAAATTAGCGTATAGCCAAGCCTTATACCGGCAATGAAAGAATTGTAAAATGATATTTTGAAATGAGAAGACCAAGGTTGAGTCATGTGAATTAAATGAATAAGACTGGTATAGTGGGAGTGCTGCATTCCAAGAGTTGATTTTAATCATGATTCAATTAAACTAAGGATTAGATACATAGTGAAGATGTGATGAAAGTAAAAGAAAAACATTGAGTATGAGGGCCATTGGATTGGCGGCGTGAGAGTATTCACAGGATGTCCCGTGATGAGTCATGATAGGGCGTGGATACTGCTCCAGAGTACCGTCCCGATGGCGATGCTCGTGGGGTATTTGACGACTGCAGGTGGTTTCATGTCTATGGTAGGAGCTGAATTACCACAGAATGCCTGCATGATGAGTCATGTGTCAGTGCGTTGGGATTCCCTCCAGGGCACCTAGACATGAGTTCGTAGGTCAGAAAATATCTAGGATACTTACCGTAGTTACAGTAGTAGATTAAGTCATGACGAGGGATTGAACCCTACAAGATGAAGAACGGTTAAGGGCTTGCCCTCAGGACCTATGTAGTATAGCGCTACATAGACTCTGAACAAGTGCGCATTAGTGTCATCTAATACAAATAATTGCATTAAGGACTAAGTGCACGTTCACAACACGACATCAATAGGATAGTCTCTTTAGCTTTGTTTGTGACAAGTTTGTGGTTTGTTAAGTAATGAGAATCGTTATACTGTTTCTGGCATAGAGAGGATGGCCGTGTATAATATTTCGTCAGTTGAATAAACTGACGCACCTACAGTTTTATATACAGGATAAAGATGCTTGACACAATTGAAGTATACATGCTGCGCAAGATTGTTTTAAATATTGTTTCATGTAATTTGTTGTAAATTTGCTTCCGCTGTGACAATGTACAAGTTTAATGTAACTCTGATGAAAGAAAAGTTTTTATTTCCTTTTAAAATTATACGAAAGAAGTGTAAAGATCCTGTGGAACTTCGAATTCAGTTGTATTTTGGAATTCGGGGTGTTACACTGATACCAACTCTGTAGCGCCCCAAATCCCTATACCGGAAATTTAAGACGCAATCCAGGAATCGAACTTCTAATAGTCACAATCACAGAAAAGCACAGGAAAATTAAAACTTTTATTCCATTTAATAGTTACAATTACAAGTGTTACAATGTCCAATAGAATTTTACAAGATTTATAATTTTACAAACAATATTTGAATATTGTCACTTGGATGCTTGGACTAACTCGAGCTCTACTGTACCTGTGGGTTGGCTCCCGATACCTATAAGGTGGAGGACGTCAGTACATATACTGATGCAACGCTGATAATAGCAGTGATCTCCAAACTGGCAACCAAATCATAATTTATGCAAAAAGAGAAAAAGTGATGTGAAACTATCACGCCCCGCTTCCCAAAAATACGGAATACGAGTACATGACATTGGCCCAACGAATGACTAACGTCACTCATAAGCTGTTTATCCGATCAACTCAATAATATAATCAATACAGAACAATTGTGCAAAAAATAATAATAATCTTATGAACAATAATACTTGAAATGAAGCAATATATAATATCCAAGTATAATAATCCAACATCTGGAAACCATAATAAAATTCGGGACATAAGCCCAAAACAATAATAAAACCCAAACACAATAGTAATATGTCTCAATACAATAAAATAACAATAGTCTAATAATTAAGTTTCATGACAAAGCAGTAATTATTTATTAAGCGGCGATGCAATTAATTCTTTCACCAATGTTGTTCTCCCAATCCATCAGGAAATTCTCCATCAACACCTGTAAACAGTACATCTAAAAAGATGAGAAAATTTGACCTTAGAGCAAGTCATGGACAGCAAGTAGAGAAAGCAGGGAACAATAGAATAACGGTATAACAATAAAGTCAATGGATCAATAGGAATCAATAACATGGGACAATCATGATAATCAATGCAATTGGCTATAAACAATGGTTCAATATTCGGTAATGGTAATCAATGATCAATAACGGTAACACAGCCAATATTCGATATCAATAGGAACAATAATGAACAATATGCAGTGTCAATGTGATGCAACTCTTAAGTCTATCAATCATTTTAATCCTAACTAATGTAGCATTTCATGTGTCCCATCTATTTACCACATGGTTGCCACATACAAACAAGTTATGATTAGACTTAGTGGTGGGCTCTAAAGTTCATGTACTCGGCAACGATATTCAATAATGATCGATGACCGAATCAATTGAGCTACTGTAGTCAGTAATCTACAATTAATCGATGACCAATATGACTGATAGACCGATAGACCGATAAACCGATAAATAGAGAAACACGGGTCCCTCCTCCGATTACAGTCCTTATATTATCCACTACTAAAGTCAATCCCTTAAACCCCAGTTTGTTAATTATTTTATCAATGCAACAATACAATGTGCAATCAAAGGACATCTCGATGAACGATAGTGTCAATAGGAGAACAATAGGACGATAAATTAGGTAGGTCAATTAAAATGATGACAATAACTCATTAGGAATATGCAATGCATCATACATACATTAATTCATGTAATAGTACAACATAGGAATAATTAATCTATTAAAATCTGGACTATATAATTCTGGACAGCAAGAGTAATCTGTACAAAAGTATAGTTTTCCGCTGTTTTAGAAATCAAAAAGTGAATCCGTCAAAAGTTCTAGAAACTAGACTTCCACACGGTTCCAACGCATATTTAAAGTTCAAAATTCGACAACAGTAACTAGGTCAAACACATCATTCTTTACAGATTTCATGTTAAGGCAGAATTTCGGCATTTTGTTATTATAATTTTAGAAACAGCAAAAACTCCATCATAAATTCATTAAAAATATTTTCTGGACTGCTAAACATGATTACTAACAATCTGGAAATTATCAGAGCAATATATTATCATTTGATCATGCTTTTTACTGTTTGAACGTGGAACATACAATAATTTGAAAATATGGAATTAAAAACACAGCTGTAGTAAAACGGGCATAACATTTGCTACACAACTTGGAATTCAAAAATTCAAGATATTCTGGAAACTAGAATGATAATGCTACAATTCATATTCAGAAAGTACTTCATTTTAAGATCGTTTACTGGTTCAAAAACAGCAGTCAACATACAGGTCAGCAAGCAATATACAGGATTTGTGTAGTTTTATAGAAAATAAATTAAACTAACATGATGGGTGTCGATTCTTTAGTCAACAAATTGTATAATCAGCATAATAGGTGTCAAAACATGATAAATAAAATTAGAACACACTCATACATCAATTTTTCATCAATCGATCAAACAACATACAATCTAGCAATTGTCTCTACAATAATTTATTTGTATGACGATTATATAAATAACTCTATTATCAATTCTATATGCACTCATGAAACATCCAAACTTTAAAGTCAAAAGTGGCACGATATCAAGAATATTGGGGTTAGCCCTCAATAGACCCAACGAAGAGATGGACAATGAATAATACGATAACAAAGAGATCTACTTGCAAGAGTTTCAACAAAACTTGAATTTGATACAATTAGCAATTCAAGAGAACAAACACTTGCCTTATAAACGGTGAAATCGAATACCAAGAATAAAGGGATAAGAATCCCAGAGTAAAGAACCCACGAACACAAAATATTGCACGTGCGATATACGTGCACACAAAGAGACAAAGAAGCAACAGTAACACACCAAGAGACAGCAATTGCAAACAGGAGAGTGTCGTCCAGGGGTGGTGGCGCACTAGCTGAGGGCGGCAACGGGGTCATCGACTGAAGTCGGCAGTGGGACTGGCAGCGCAAGGAATGGACAAGGGCGACGCCGAATCTGGGAGGAAACAGGCTCGTCGATCGGAAATGGGAGGAGGACAGGGGATCTGCAGGGGTGTGTGGCGGCGCCGGAGGTGGGGGTCGCGACTGGAGGAGATGGCGACGGGGTTGGGAGTCATCGGGGGTGGCGGGGGAATGCCGGAGAAGACGACAGGATGGGTTGGGGGATTTAGGAGGAAAAACACAGCGGAAGAGAGAGAGAACGGAGGAGAAAGGAGAGAGAATAAGCGGCTCGAAATTGTGCATTTTTTTATGGTTTGCATTAGGATTATATTTATAGGGTACAATTAGGGTACTGAGTTAGTGAATTAGGATCCAATAATAGCGGATTTGGGTTAAGAACAAACGAAATTTGGTTTTAGGGTTCAATTAAGAGATAGGTCTGAACTAATAGGGTTCAAATAAAAATACCCACAATTAAATAAAAGATAATAGAATCAACAAGAATGGCCCAATCAAGAAAAATGAAGAATTTCATGAACAAAAATTTGAATCCCAATAAATAAATAAACAATACAAATGAATAGAATGTAAAGTGGGCTTGAAAATAAATTGGAAATTCTCAAAGAAAATCAGATCCGGTATAATAATAAAATAATCCAATTGATGAATTTTAAATAGATAATCATGAAATAACAATTAATAATCATAATCATAATAGTAATAAATTAGACGATAAAATAGTATTCGGGTTGAACAATTTTATTAAAATAATCCAATAATAATAATACACTTGATTTTGGCTCAAATATAAATAGTCAATCAAGAAGATATAGAAAATAAGATCAAAATGCACCGTTATTCAAAATGAATAAAATTTTCGATTAGAAAATACTTTAATAAAAGATCCGAACAGAATTTAGCACAAAATAAATTTATAAAAATCAAATTATAGAAAATACACGAAAAATACCTATTGTCGGGAATGGGGGTTACAAAAATAAGGGATTAATGAATTCGGGTTATAGTGTTGTTGTACGCCATGATCTAACAAATTAAATGCATCGGTCACATGCCTTATTCTAATGCAAGAAAGACTTTAGAAAACGCATGCATCCCATACTACATACGACCCAAATCTAGCCGTCTGTCTCCAATCAGAGGGTTTCGAACCTTCGCCGTGCAACCTACTTTTGTACTTGTCCTGTTCCTAATAGATTTACCGTGTCTGATGAGGTTGCAGTTTTTTCAGTCCCGCCTGCTACTACAGTCACTCTAGGGGTGATCGCATTTGGCACATAGTGCCCAGTGCTCAAACCTCACTCAAAAAGCCGTGACGAACTTACAGGTACAAACCCATGCACCCATGACATCAAGATCCACAAGACAGCAGCCCCATGGTCCGTTCGTGTCCGCGCGCATAAGAACATGTCTGCCTCGAGGGTCAAATCCCCCTATCCGACAGGAGTCTCTCTCCCGTTCTTTACCCCGGCTCTTCAGAAATTAACAGATCGAGATACGCAATTCGTGATCTCAACACCTGTGAACACAATCCGTATCCCTACGACATGAAAAGTACAACACCGGACTATGGTCTGCTAGTACTAATGCAAAATTATAGGTATCTAATACAGTACACTTATCCAAAACTCACTTTAATTATTAAGGTGATAAAAGTTGTTCTCAAATTCCGCCTATCGACCCGTGACCTCGGCAACACATTCCCCTGCTCGCCACTTCCCATATCTTGGATTTCGTCCATCTCCGCGATCCGCGTTCACCCTCCATTAGCATGAATTTGACTGCACCAATCGGACGTCCAATGCCTAGGCGGAAGTTTCAAATTTACCTAGGGTCGATAGTCATAGAGTATCACTCTACCCCAATGACTAACTCAAGTCACAAACATCCTCATAAGGAGTTTAAAAACATTAAGACAAGTAACATCACCAATTATTCTTTAATAGTAAGACCATTAACCCTTAATCACAAGAGGGAAAATTGTACTCTCCAACACTTAGTCAAAATTAGGATTTCCATACTAAGTCAATTCTGTCCAGAAATTAAAAGGGTCATAACTCTCAAAACATAACTCGTATTTGGGTGTTCTTGCCCATTCGGAAAAGCTACGAATCTAGGTTACAACTCTCTAGTTGATCACAGTATCAGATTCATCCATCTAGTTGTTCTAAAAAGTCTTACAATCATCAGTCTGTGTACTCCCTATATACTGGTTGCACCTTACCGATAGCATAAAAACCTACTCATTCATCGGTATGACACAAATCTGGATTCTATGGAAAGCTGGACATGTCTTCTACAACTTCCTAATTGGTCATAGTTCCAAATTATTTCATTTGAATACTGTAAAACACTCATCTTTCTCAGGAGTACAGAACAATAATGAAGTGCTTAACAAACAGAGCCTATAGCCTAAAAACTGGTCTCTGTTCCATCTTATAAAAATCATAACTATTAATACACCTGCAGGAGTTCCTTAATACAAGGCTTGTTGGAAAGCTTAGGATGTCTACTATAACTTCCTAGTTATACATTTACTCAAATTTTGCTCATAAAGAGCCATAGAGTTGCAATCTCATCAGTGTGTCAAGTCTGACTAAGTTCTGCATAGTATTTACTTAAAATTTTGCAATAAATCACACACATCACCAATGATTGTCAAACTTGTATTTTCAGAATCTAGAAATCATCATGCACATCATACACAAAAGATCTCATCATGATTCCAAGTATTCAATGATTTCATCTTATTGCAATCCTGTACAAAAATTTCTCTGTTTGCCAGTCTCTATCATGAATACTCTTGCTTAAACAATTTTAAACATGTACCAAATGTCATCAAAATAATTTCAATCTTTTTCTGTCGGATCTAGACTCACACAAGATACTATAGTAAAAATTACAGAGATAGATCATGCATCAATAAATTCTTAAA
Source organism: Hemerocallis citrina (assembly GCA_017893485.1). Lineage (NCBI taxonomy): Eukaryota > Viridiplantae > Streptophyta > Magnoliopsida > Asparagales > Asphodelaceae > Hemerocallis > Hemerocallis citrina. Next base: position 46,457,008 of record CM030359.1, read on the forward strand.
ATTCCATCAATTTCAGGTTTGGTAAAAGACAGAACCAGTCTCTGCCTTATGACCTAGTCAACAAAAGTGATTTCTTTAAAATACCAAATATGGTCAGAAAATTATGAAATAGTTCATGTTGTCTCCGAACATGTATAAGTTCATTCTATAAAAATTTCAAGGTCAGATTCTATCTACATTGCTCTCTGGAAATTCGGGAATACATCATGCAATTTGTGTTTTCTATTTTCAAAATCAGATTTTGAACAATCTATCTCTACCATTGAGACCCATTACTACTACTACTAACATTACTCATGAATCAAACAAGAAAAAAAGAAACCAGAGTTTATAGAACTCACCATCCTTCAATGAAGTTGAGAATGTGTGTAGCTTGTCCTCCTCCCTCTTGTTCTCCTCCAAGAATTTCCTCCTTGATCTCCTTTCTCTTCTTCTTTCTTTCACTCTCTCCTTCTCTCTTGCACTAAGAAATTTCAGAATATCAGAAATGAGAGTGAGGGAGGGTGTTTAAATAAAGTGAAAGAGGGACCGGGGGGTGGCTAGGGGGTGTGGCCGGCAAGTGGGGTCAAGGGGGGAGGCTGTAAGCCAAGTGGCATGGTGGTTTTCTCAAAACCAATGCTCTTGGCTCATGGTTTAAGGAATATATTTTCTTATGGCTCAATCCTAGCCATAGATCAAGATGGATGAGAGATGAGAGGTTGGATTTGTGTGCATGGAAAAACATTTCCAATGTAGCATCACACAATTAAATATTTACATACGTATCTTACATATATACTAGTGTATGTACTAGTACCAATTCTCCATTTCATATGCACAACCATGAACATAACCATTCATATTCATATATTCATATAAGTCAAGCAAAATAATTTATAATACAATATATATAGAGATATTTATATATAAAAGTATTATTTTATCCAGGGTATTACACCTCTTGTTTGATTTAGTAACCCGATTATAGATTGTACTTCTTTTTTTTCTTTTAGGACGTTAGGAAATATCTTTATTTTTTCGGCTATATGTAGCTGTAGCTCTATTCCTTCATGTGATAATTTTGTTCCTAAGAATTCTATCTCAGTTTTGAACAATTCCATTTTCTTTTTTGATAGTATTATACCTGCATTTTTTACTATTTCTATGAATTTTAAATGTTCTTTATGTTGTTCTTCGTTTTCGGGTCCTATTAGAATATCATCTACATATACTAATATGAAATTATTGTATTTTTCAAATATCTTATCCATATATTCCTGAAATATTCCTGGACTGTTTTTATAACCGAATGGTAATACATTCCATTCATAGAATTCTTGAGGTGTGCAATGTTGTTAACTGTTTTGAATCTTCTGTTAGTTTTACATGATAAAATCCTTATTTACAATCAAATTTTGAATATATTTTTCTTGTTCTTACTGTGTTAAATAGTATTTGCATATCTGGTAGTGGATATCCAAATCTTGTAGTATTTTTATTTAGTTCCTTATAATTCACTACCATTCGAGATTTACCTCTTTTTTCTTATGAATGTTTTCTTACTATGAATGCTGGTGATGAATATGGACTTAGTGATTTTCTTATCTAATTATTTTCCATTAATTCTTTTATATATATTTTGAACTCTTCTAGATCTGTTGGAGTGTGCCTTATAGGTTTAGTTTTATTATTTTGTTCTTATCTATTAACTCTATATGTGTTGTAGGTTTACTTAAGTCTCATTTTACCAAGGGGTCTTCTCGGCACAGATCTTCTAATTGTCTTTGTAAAATTTCTTTTGTATTTATTTCTTGGACTTGTTGTATTCTAGTTTTGTTTGGTAAATATTGATATTCACCACACTAGGTTGAAGAAACTCTGAAGTGTGGTAGGTCGGTTCTAGAATAAGGTTGGGTTATTCTAATTGCTATTGCTTGGTGTCTACAAGGTGTTGTAAATACAACGGATTTATATGATATGGTTATAGGATAGTATTGTTGGAAAAAGTCATTTCCTAATACCACATCATTATTCATATCATCAAACTGGTATATTATTGGTATTTTTAGTATGTAATTTCCTATTTGTACATTAACATTTTGTTGATACTTATCAAGTATGATAGTTTGTCCAGTTAATCTCACTAAGAGACTAACAGTTTTTACTGGCATTTTTTGCACATTTACCGGACCCCGCTGTAGATACCACCGGCGTTTTATAAATCGCCGGTGCAAGTGTCGCTGAATCGTGCGTCGCTGTAGGTTAGGGACATTCACCGGAATTTTTTACGCCCGCCGGTGTAGGTTAAAACTACACCGGCGGCCATAAAAACGCCGGGGAATGTGTGGTTTCGTTTGGAAGTACTATTTTCGGCCATCACCTACACCGGCGTTTTTAAAACGCCGGTGTAGACTGCCAGATTTTTGCTGAAACCTACACTGGCGCTTGTAAAAAAGCCGGTGTAGCTATATTTTTTTTTAAAAAAAATCAAAAAATTAAAATAAAAAATAAAAACTTCAGCACTCTACTAATCAAAACCAATTGCAAAACTAAAAGAGACCCATTTTAATGTATATGAATGAAGCAATAGTATAATATCATCAAATTGTAATCTCATAAACATAATAATGTGATCTCACCACATTCATAACCAAAATATGGAGTTCAACATACTAAGTTACAAAGAGTGAAAAAGATTATTTTCACTGTCAAGATACTAACTGAGATGAAACTTATACTTTTATAATACTCATGAGATAACTGTCAATTGAAACCACAACATAAGTTCAAATAGGATTATTTCATCACTAGTCACTCCTCTGTAAATCATAGTATGCAACTTCAGTTACATAATCCATCTCATCATCACTTAAAACCAAAAAGAAAGAACAATCTCATTTTCAAACCCAAGCAACAAGCATGAACATTATCTTAGAAACTGATACTCATCTAGACATCATGATATAATTGTATATAAAGTTTAGATAAAAAAATTTCCATCGCTAGTCACTCCTATATAAAAAAATCATAGTGTGCAACTTCAGATACATTATCCATCTCATCTCATCTCCATTTCTGGGTGGACACTAAGTGGAAAAGAGAAGCTTTGAAACAAAATTAGATACCACCACAAGAGTTAATAGCATCAAGTGCTACCCCTTCAAATCAATCCGAAGAAATAAATAAATGACTCAATTATGGGGACACACTCAAATCAATCCGATGCTCTGCATGAATTACAATGCAGGCTCAGGCTCAAAATAGAGCAAATAAACTCCACAAATTTAACTGGAAACAGCGTTAAGAAATATGCAGTACTTTACTGGGCATTAGTTAAATGTAATTACATCCAAATTGTATAATTATGTAATAAGTTGATGTTGGGTGTCTCAGAAAACTTCTCACAACTGCCAACATACTAGTCCAATAAGCACTTTGGACCCCATCCTTCATATTGAAAATACAAAACATCATCATAAAGCAAAGGAAGATGGCAAAATGAATCCACAAACTTTGAGGATAATAAAAGGCAATACAGTATAGCTTAAGAATGGCTACGGGTATATATTGAAAATGGAAAAAAAAATTGTGTATTACCTTTAACCAGTTTTGGTCTCTACAACTCACATTAAAGGATGGCAAGATGAGAAACATTTCAAAAGGATGAAAATGCATATGAGTAAAATACAAAACAGTGAGAATAAACATGAAGGGTAAGTATCCCAAAAAAAAATCAAGGGAAACAGAAAGCCTTCTGCATTTTTTGTTTATGTTGACAACTCCTCACCATAGGACTTCTGAATAGTTATAAATTAATCAGTCAATGTCCAAATGATTATCTAATACCCTCCTTGTTCATTCCTTGGGAACCATCTACCAAGCATTGTTGTGGAAATTCTACTAGAGCCTCAGTTTAGCACCAGAAAAACATATGAGATTGGTTTCATATAACATCACATATTCACTCTACAAAAATAAAACAAAAACATCATGTATTCATAAACTCTTTCAACTATTTGCCAACTAGATTATGCATAATAGAGTAAGAAATAGCCTTCATGGAGTGAAATGGCATAAGAAGGTATATGCTATTCTAGATTAGCACATTGATCTGGAGTCCTATGCTCAGTGCCACATTTATTGACAGTGTTACTAAATTTTCGTCGACTATGATGCAGCTACATTCTCACATTATATAAATAGCACTCTACTTCTAAAATGCAAGCATGTCAGCAAGACTATAAAAGGGGGAAATCAATTTCTACTAGCAATTTAAAGAGAGAAATGGAGCAAACAGCATCAAGAAACAATGGCAGCTGTCCTTATCTAACAATTGTGAAAAAACAATTGTAGCTCATCCATACCTCGTAAGGTTAAAAAATAAAATCAAAATATGTATTAGGTTATCTATAATTTTCAATATATTATGAGCAGATGTAATATTAAACCAAGATGCCTTTATATTTTAAAGCATAGTCGATATATGCTGCTCATGCATACACCATAGACAAGGATATATGATCCACAGAAAAATCGCATAGTCTACTACTCTAAGGTCATATTTTGATCCATAGGACAAATGCACCATCCATGATCTATATTACGCAATTCGGATTATGATTCAACAAATGGTTTGCAAATTCAGCAATACTGAACAAACAAGTTATTCATATAATACCACATACTAATTAAAACAAATTCCGAAAATCAATATAAGATGGATGATAAGGCTTAACCATAGACAACGATCCCGAAAAAGCTTGATAAGGCTTGATAAGGCTTAACCATAGATAACTAAACTGAAATTAACATTTCAAAAGAAACTTCACAGCCTTCACTCTAATCACCAAATAAACAAAACCACCAAAATCAACTCCAAAATCAAACTAATAGCTAATTTAACTAAAATCTTACCTTTCTTTGCCGGCCTCGACCGGTTTCCCCCATGGCGAGAGAAGAAACCCTAACCCTATGACAAAGGAGAAGGTAAAACCCTATAAATGGCAACGGCGGAGGACGGGGCGACGATGGGGGGAAGGGGCGACGGCGGAGGATACGGGCGGCGATGGGGGAAGGGTCGACGGCGGGGTAGGGGGGGCGGTAATGGGATGGGGGTTTTCGATTGGGGAGGAGGGAGATGGAGAGAGAGCGGGAAAAATTGGGGGAAGGGGAGGGTAAATAAAGGGAAATGAGATCGATAGAATCGTTCTCTTATCCTTCACATTCACCGGCATTTTAACTCTAAAACGCCGGTGTATACGTACATACACCGGCATTTTTACATACACCGGTGTACAGCTGTAATTTTTTCTCCTGCCAGATTACCTGTTCTCTACAGCGGCATTTCTACCAAAATGCCGGAGTAGAAATGTCGGTGTAGAACTATTTTCTTGTAGTGTCTATTTATTGCTTTTATATTATATCCATCTCGTTTCCATTTTGGTAGTATATTTTCCCGGCATAGGCTAGTGCCTGATCTGGTGTCTATTAGACTAATAGTTTCTTGATCTGTATTCTTCGTAAACAAATTCTGTTAGTAAGTATAACATGTTCTTTGTTGCTCTTAATGGATTCATTTGTCCAATATTCTATTTATTACTATACTTTCATTATTTACTGTTATTGTGATTTTTTTTTTCTTCTTGAATTGGGTAAGGTTGCACCAATGTAAGGAAGTCAGTTCCTAATAACATTTCATTAACATGGTATTATGGGTCTACATATAAATGTATATTTCTACCATTTATCCTTAGTGGCAGTATTATTTTATGTACAATTGGATGTCTATTATTGTAATAGTCTAGGTAGCAATATGGGCTTTCTAATGGCATTAATTCAGTTGTTTTTATATTTGTTTGTTTAATATGTGAATTAGTAACTCCTGTATCTACTAAGACTACTTGTTTATTCCATTTCCCATTGTCATAATATTATATTTCTATTTTAAATTGGTTATTATTATGGTGTTCTAATGTATTTATTATTGGTATTAATTCCAATGCTTGTTGTTTGTTTCTTATTAATAGTGATCTCCTTCCGAACATTATTTATGGTGCTTTTCCTGCAATTTCTTTTGCTTTATTAAATTCGAATTTTATATAATTTCGTATAGTCATTCCGGGTTTTCTCTAGCTGGTTTGTGTCTTATAATTTCACTGAATAGCGGTTCTATTTTAAAATTGTCTTTATTTCTATTTTTTACTTCATGTTTACTAGTGAAAGCATAAATATTTCTTATTTGTATACTTATAACTTTGCTTTTCTCTATTATTTCTATTCCTGATAATTTACGGTACATGACTAGACTTTTATCTTTGTTTTCTTGGGCCATGCTTATAGAGAAATTAGGTTTTATTGTAAATTTTATCTTTTGGTACATTAACTTTTCTTGTACTATTCTTATCAAGGCATCTTGTGTACTTGATATTATTCTATCAACCATTAAGTATATTTTCAGAGGTGTATTTATTCCTTCCTTAAAATCGGTTTTCATTATTATTTGTATAGCTCCTAAATGTATGTGTCTTATTGTTTTTCTGGTTTTCTCACTTATTTTTTTCATCTCTCGTCTTATTATTCTTTCGGTTATTAATGAGATTATGGTTTATCCTTGTAGTTGTTCAATGTCTATAGGTTGTTCATTATCCCTGACTATTATGATGGTACTTGTCTTTCTTTCGAATATTGGTAGTTTAAAATTTTCTTTTGGATTTATATCTAATTTGGTTGCCCTTATTTTATCGTATTTTTATATGTCAAACCACATTCTTTCCCTTAATTCTTCATTGTTTTCTTCTCTTTCTAACTATTCTCCTATTTTTGTTATTTCTGTCATCATGTTTATTTCACATTCTTCTGTTTCACGTTCACTACTTCCACTATCTTCTTCCATTACCATTATTCTTCACCTTCACTTTTTTCTGACCAGTCTTCCTCATATTCTATGGGTTCATAGATAATGTTATTCATTTCATCAATTTCTTCTACGTATTTTACATTTTCCTTTTCATTCTTTTAGGGAAATTTGGTGATATATGTCTTACCTCTCCACATATATAACAATTGCATTTCTTAGGGTTTTTTGTATATTGTCTATTTTTATTTTTGTTTATTCTTCTAAAGTATTTTGTATAGGGTTTTTTAAATCTCTTAAAACTTTTTCTATATTTTGGTTTATATTTTTGGAATTTGTGATTATTCTTCTTTGTATAATTATAGTTATTATTACATCCCCAATGACATGGTCTTGCATCCTCACAACAAATTCTTTGTTTATATGTTCTATAGTATTTCATTGTTGCTCTAGCATCTTGGCACACTTTATCCCTATAATCTTTTAAAAATTGTGTTCTATACCCTAAGGTATCTACTTCTGGTTTTACTTTCTCACCTATGTATGCACTATATATGTTTATATTCCATGGATCAGGTAGTTTTAGAAAGAATGAGTCCAAGATTGGACTTCGTTCTTTTGTTGTATAATAACTATCTTGAAAATATTCTCGGAATTCACAAGCATAGTTGTCAAAATAACACATGTAGCATATTTCTAAGTTACTTAGTCTCCATCTTGCTTGATTTTTTTGTATATAGTGTGTTTTTCTCCTGTATCGTAGACACTGAATTCTGTTCTTATTGCTATTTCATAATTTGTAATTATTTCTTTCAGACCTAAGATTCGTTGTGCTAAGGTTTCTTAAGTTCCTTTATCATCAGTTGGTCTTGATTTTCTTATAGTATTTCTTTCTTCTTCCTTTAGTCCATTCCACCATTTTGCTACTACTCCTATAAAGGTGGCTTCTATAAATTTTTCAAAAGTGTTTCCTAAAAGATTTTGTCTAAATCCTACAATTAGTGAGGCCTTTACCCATTCTTCTATTGCTCTATCTACGTCTTTTACACAGTCTAGATCTAGCCATTATCCATTTTCTGCTATCCTTTTTCGTAGTGTTCTGTATGTTCATATTTTGGGATTTCTCTTTCTTTGTCTTTTCCTAACTTATTATTTTTGTGTTTTGCCATTTCCATGGCAATTGATAAGGTCTTTTGTTAGGTGGTGGTCTTAAGATTTCGTACATGTCAGTTTGAGTTTCTGTAGGTTTTTCTATAATCTTTTCTTTATCTTGATCCATTTTTATTTCCTCCTTCGTTATATCTAGATTTTTTAAGGCTTTTTCTACTTTCACTGAATTGGGATTTGCCACTAAATCTTCTATTTCTAAAATATTTATATTAAGTTTTGTTGTAGCTTTTAACTCCTTCATACCTTCTTCCGTTATGCCTAATTCTTCTTCTGTGTCATCAGTTATTGATATGGCTAAAAATGGGGTTAAATCGGAACCGTCCAAATCAGGAACGAATCTTAAAGCCTGGGGGTAAAATGGTAATTTCACCTACCAATGGGTCTGAAGCGGGTACTGATTTTCCTCCTCAAAGATCCATTAACCCGCAAACGGATCCACCTCAACTGGGTGCGGGTTTCAACCCGCGGCAAACCCGGTCCACCAGGATAGAATTACGGTTTCTGATTAATCCTAATCAACGGCCTTGATTCATATCTATCCTTTCACTGAGGATTAGGGATTACATTCCTTATCTAACCACAGGGATTACATTCCTAATCTGACCCCCAACGACGCCTATAAATACCCCCCATCCATCTCCATTAAGAGGTAATCAATCTTTTGCCAGTTTTACGCTCTTTCATAATCACTTCTGATTACTGACTTGAGCGTCGGAGGGTGCGTCGCTGGGAACAACCCCGGTGTCTCGCACTTTTTGCAGGTGAACGGCGGGAGCAACGGTCAAACTGCGACGGAACAGGTAACAGGTTTGTTATTCAAAGTTTCCCAAGAATCCACAAATACTATCTGTTTGCCCCCACACCAGATTCAGCGGCAACAGATTGGCGCCGTCTGTGGAAAAAACGAATAGCAGCCTCCCCTCTTCCCATTGGTCAGACCCTCTCCAGCCGTGCCTCCTAGGAAAGCAAGATCCAGAGGGTCCAACCGTGGACCCAACCCCGATCAGCAACAGGAAGTCCCCCTTCAACCCGCTCAGCATCAGGGGCAACTTCCGCCTCAAGCCGAGGACCCTCTTCAACAGGACCAGCCTCTTCCTCAGAATCAACAACCTCCTAAGGGTCCCCCCAGGTCCTCAAAATGCCAGGTGCAGGGGTCTCGCGTCCCAACCCGCAGAAACAACCTCTCCATCAGGACCACGTCTCCATCCACAATGCCTCTTCGGATTCTATGGCCTCCCACAATCCCCGAGCTTCCGACCTTCACAACACCATCCTCAATCGGCAGAAGGATGAGGATCTTCGCCGCCGTATGGATGAAAAGCGGGCCCGAGAGGTAGCCTCCCGCCAACAACGTCCAGATGAGCGATCTCCTCACCGCCGAGACTACAGAAGGTCTCCTACCCGAAGGGGGCGGAGAGAGTCCCCCAAGCATCACAGAAGAATACCCCATTCCCCTGCCGGTCGGCACCATCCAAGGAACGATGAGGCACCATCACTCGTGCCGAGTTCCAGCAATTCCAAGCAACCATCCTACAAGCTCTCAATCTCCATCCCAACAACACAAATGCTCCAAGGATTCCCACTCCTCCTCCGGTTCGAAGTCCTCGCCGACGGTCACTAACTCCTCCTCCAGCTCCTAGCGACCCCCAGCACATTCCCAGTCCTCGCCGCTCCAGGAGCTACCGTCGTCGTAGCCCCCGCTCTCCCTCGTACGAAGACGAGTCTAAAGTCTCGGTTGATTACCGTCAAAGGGATGACGCCATCTACTGCCGTCTCCACGAAATGGAGAGGCACTTGGGTCAGTTAGACCGAGAAGAAGAGCTTAGAGGAAGGACCCTTCGCCCTAGTCGACCTCCTTTTTCCCGAACCATAATGGAGGCGCCCGTGCCAATCGGCTTTAAACCTCCTCAATTCGAGACTTATTCCGGGGAGACTGACCCCGTCGACCACATCGAAAGCTTCAAGACCCTCATGCTCGTCCATCAAGCTTCCGATGCTCTGCTATGCAAGACCTTCCCTGCAACTCTCAAGGGTCCGGCTCGAGAATGGTACTCTCGCCTTGCCCCATCCTCAGTATTCTCCTTCGAGCAATTTGAGACCCTCTTCGTCACCCACTTTGTGAGTAGCCGCAGAACTGAGAAGACCAGCATTTCGCTACTCTACCTTAACCAGAAGAAGGGTGAGAAGCTGAGAGACTATGTAAAAAGGTTCACAGCGGAAGCCAGGTCCAAAGCATCTCTCGACCAGTCGGTCGCTGCAGCAGCATTTCAATCCAATGTCCTCAACTCCAGCCTCCGCTCCTCCCTCGCCAAGAAGCCCCCACAGAACTTCTCTGACCTCTTTCTCCGGAGCGAAAAGTATATTCGAGCCGAAGAAGCTGAGCACCGCCCCAAATTGGAGGGGTCTTCCTCCGGATCTAAGAGAAAGGGAACAGAAGAGGAAGGGGCCAAGAAGCTCCAGAAGGATAATGGCAGCCAGTGCCGACCTCTTCCCAGATTTGAAAATTTTACTTCCCTTAACGCCAACATCTCCAAAATCCTTATGGAAGTTAAGAAGGAGGGGGTGATACCTCCTGCACCAAAAATGAACACCCCTAGCAAGAAGAGGGATAAAGAGAAGTGGTGCCGCTATCACCGGGACCATGGCCACGATACCAATGATTGTCGGGCCTTGAAGAACGAGATAGAAGCCCTCATCCAGAGGGGTCAGCTAAATAGGTTTGTGAGAAAGGACCGAACCGATCCTCCTCCCCGCCTCAGGGGGCTAACAAGCGTCCTGAACACGATGAAACGCCCGACTTCGAAGAGGAGCGTGTCCTACACCTCATTCATGGGGGCCCAATGGGGGGCTCCTCCAACTCCTCTCGAAAGACGTTTATAAGAGAAGTCAATTCGGTTCGCGCCACCCCTCCTCCTAAAGGTCTCGGAGTGCCCGTCACATTCTCAGATGAAGACCTTGAGGGTGTCCGCACCCCCCATTGTGACGCACTCGTCATCAATCTCCATATGGCGAACTTTAAGGTGGAGAGGATCCTAGTGGACAATGGCAGCTCCGTTAACATCCTCTTCCTCGCCGTTTTCAAAGGCCTCAAGCTATCCCGAGACAGACTCAAGCCCGCCGGCTATACACTCCATGGGTTCACAGGAGTGCCAGTGACTATTGAAGGGGTGATCACCCTAGACGTAACCGCTGGCAAAACTCCTACTACCCGAACGGAGTCGATGGATTTTATGGTCGTGGATGTCCCTGCAGCTTACAATGTCATTTTAGGTCGGCCCGGCCTAGCTGCCCTTGAAGCCGTCCCTTCCGTCTATCACCTCAAGATGAAATTCCCTACCCGGGCAGGAATAGGGGAAGTAAAAGGCAATCAGGAAACGGCCCGCAAGTGCTACATGACCTCTACCCACGGTCCAGTCCTCTCCCTCGAAACACTGGAAATCCCCCAAGATGTTTTCCGACCAACGTCCGAGCCGGTGGATGAGTTGGAGGAAGTGCTCTTCTCTGAGCAGGATCCAAGCTGAAAGTTCTTTGTTAGAAAGACCCTCCCATCCGCCCTATGCTCCGACATAGTCCAGTGCATCCAAAGGAACCGAGACCTCTTTGCTTGGTCAGCTGCAGACATACTCGGAATTTCCGAAGAGCTCTTGGTCCACCACCTCAGTGTTGCTCTGGGGTCCAAACTGGTCCAACAGAAGAGGTGCAAGTTCGCCCCCAAGTGCCAGCTAGCTATAAAAGATGAGGTGGACAAGTTCTTGAAGGCCCGGTTCATACAAGAGGTAAACTATCCTGAATGGCTGTCGAATGTAGTAATGGTGAAGAAGTCCAATGGGACCTGGAGGAATTGTATCGACTTTACCGACATCAACAAGGCATGCCCCAAAGACCCCTTCCCTCTTCCAAGTATCGATACTCTAATTGACGCCACTTCGGGCCATGAACTCCTCAGCTTCATGGACGCCTTCTCAGGCTACAATCAGATTCGAATGTTTCCTCCGGATATCCCGAAGACCTCCTTCATAACCGATCAAGGCCTCTACTGCTACAGGGTAATGCCCTTCGGTCTAAAAAATGTGGGTGCCACCTATCAACGCCTCGTCAACAAGGTTTTTCAAGCACAAATCGGTCGGAATATGGAGGTATATGTTGACGATATGCTTGTAAAGAGCATCCACGGGGCCGATCATGTGGTCGATCTGCAGGAGGCATTCGACGTACTCAGGAGACACAATATGAGGCTCAATCCGAACAAATGTGCGTTCGGAGTCTCGTCGGGGAAATTCCTAGGCTTCATGGTCAGCGAAAGAGGAATTGAGGCCAACCCCGAGAAGATCAAGGCCATATTGGACATGGCTCCCTCGAAGAATGTCAAAGAGGTTCAAAGGCTAACAGGTCACCTGGCAGCCATAGGGCGTTTCCTTTCAAAATCAGGGGAGAAGTGCCTCCCCTTCTTCAAGGCTCTCAGGGGGGCTAAAGGCTTCGAGTGGAGTCAGCAGCAACAAGATTCATTCGACCAGCTCAAGGCTTACCTAGTCAATCCACCTCTCCTCAGCAAACCAATTCCTGGTGAACCCCTCTACCTCTACCTAGCAGCCTCCGAGCAGACCCTCAGCGCCGTTCTCGTAAGGGAAGAAGATAAGACCCAAAAGCCCATCTATTACGTGAGCAAGTTACTTCGGGATGCCGAGCTCTGCTACCCCAGGATAGAGAAGATGGCATATGCCCTAGTGATGGCCGCGAGGATGCTTCGCCCGTACTTTCAGTCCCATTCGGTGGTCGTTCTTACCGACCAACCGCTGAAGCAAGTCCTCCACAAGCCGGAGACCTCTGGTCGCCTTATGAAGTGGTCTATCGAGCTGAGCCAGCATGATATAACGTATCAGCCTCGGACCGCGATCAAGGCTCAGGCCTTAGCTGAATTCATAGTTAAAAGTACCATTCCCGAGCTCAGCCAAGCAATGAAGGGACCACCTGTCTGGTCGGTTTATGTGGATGGATCCTCTTGTAACAAGGGAAGCGGAGCCGGGGTCATTCTGGCCGGCCCAGATGATTCCATCCTCCTATACTCCCTCCGCATCAACTTCAAGGCCTCGAACAATGAAGCAGAATATGAAGCACTCATAGCTGGCCTCGGAATGGCTCGCAATGCAGGGGCGCAGCGCCTCCGGATCTTTAGCGACTCTCAGCTGGTCGTAAATCAGGTCCTAGGCGAGTATGAGGCAAGAGATGACCGAATGGTTAAGTACCTAGCCAAGGTCAGGAATCTCATGGCCCTATTTGAAGAAGCTCTCATCCAGAGAATCCCCCGAGAAGAGAATTCCCAGGCTGATGCCCTCTCTAAGCTAGCCTCCTCCTCGCTCCAAGGTCTCGAGCAGACCGTCCTGATTGAGGTACTCCTGAAGCCAAGTATAGAAGACGACACTTCCGATTCTATGGAGTCTCTACCTGTCCTGCTTCAAGATGATTGGATGAAACCCCTCGTTGAGTTCCTGAGGGATGGGCTCCTCCCCGAAGATCCTAAGGAAGCTCGCAGAGTGAGAACCCGAGCAGAGCGATACACACTTATCGAGGGCATCCTATACAAGCGCTCCTTCACACAAGCAGACGGCAGGCCTTATTTGAGATGCCTCTCCCCAGAACAAGCCGACTATGCCCTGCAAGAACTTCACGAAGGCATCGGCGGGGCACATTCAGGGTCCAGATCCCTAGCCCGCAAAGTGTTGAATTATGGATATTTCTGGCCCACTCTCCTACAAGACGCCGAACGGCACGTTCGGCAATGCAGCGCTTGTCAGAAGTACTCCAACATCCGTCGCCTCCCACAAGCTCCACTCACTTCCCTATCAAGTCCAATCCCTTTCGCAATGTAGGGGATGGATTTACTAGGGCCATTCCCACCAGCTCCCTGCCAGTTCAAATTCTTAGTCGTGGCAATCGACTACTTCTCGAAGTGGATAGAGGTCGAGCCCTTGGCCACAATCACCGAGAACAAGGTACTTCAGTTCTTCTGGAAAAACGTAATCTGCCGATTCGGTGTCCCTCGGGTCCTCATAACAGACAACGGAACCCAGTTCACCGGGGCTGCCTTCCGAGCTCTATGTGAAGACCTCGCCATCCAACAACGATTCTCCTCCGTCTCCCATCCACAGTCGAATGGCCAAGTGGAGAATGCTAACCGACAGATCCTCTCCGGTATTAGGAAGAGGTTGGATAAATGCTCCAAAGGCTTATGGGTCGATCAGCTCCCCAACGTGCTGTGTGGAACTACCGCACCACAAAACGGACCCCCACAGGAGAGTCCCCATTCAATCTCACCTATGGGTCCGAAGCGATGATCCCCCTAGAAGTTGGAATACCCTCTCCTCGACTAATGGCTTATGAAGAAGAACAAAATGCCAGAGAGCTCTGAGCAAATCTAGACTTGATTGATGAGATCCGTGAAAGAGCTGCCATTCGTCAACAAAGCTACCGGAGAAGGATCGAGTTGGCATACAATAAAAGAGTCCGTCCAACCGACCTCAAAGAAGGGGACTTGGTCCTCAGAAAGTTAGCCATCTCCTTTCCTGGTCAGAAGAGCAAACTAGCTCCAAATTGGGAGGGACCCTACAAGATCGCCAAAGTAGTTCGGCCCGGGACATATCGGCTAGAAGACCTTGAAGGCAGAGAGATCCCCAGGACTTGGAATGCCGACCATCTTCTGAAATACCAAGAGAGAGCATTAACGCCTCTCTAAGTATTCAGGGATGTCGAAACCGTTCTTTTTACTTGTGATTTTTTCTTTATTTCTCTCTTGTAATAATGGCTCGCAACTTTAGAAGCAGCCAACTATTAGTTATTAATAAAGAAAGTTTTTTCACATTTTACTTGTAAAATTGCTTGTATCTCTCTGCTTATACTCTTCACCCTAACGACGAGTTCGGAGTCCAACACTTGGTTCGATTCTACTCCGCAAGCTCGCTCTTAAGCGAGCTAGGAGTGGGTCACCATTCGGAATTGCTCCCACAACCGTTGAACAAACTCTAACGACGAGTTCGGAGTCCAACACTTGGTTCGATTCTACTCTGCAAGCTCGCTCTTAAGCGAGCTAGGAGTGGTTCACCATTCGGAATTGATCCCACAACCGTTGAACAAACTCTAACGACGAGTTCGGAGTCCAACACTTGGTTCGATTCTACTCCGCAAGCTCGCTCTTAAGCGAGCTAGGAGTGGGTCACCATTCGGAATTGCTCCCACAACCGTTGAACAAACTCTAACGACGAGTTCGGAGTCCAACACTTGGTTCGATTCTAATCCACAAGCTCGCTCTTAAGCGAGCTAGGAGTGGGTCACCACTCGAAATTGCTCCCACAATCGTTGAACAAAATCTAGCGACGAGATCAAAGTCCAACACTAGGCTCGACTCCACTTCTCAAGCTCTATCAAGCAAGCCAGAAGTGGGTCGCCCATAAGAAAGGAGGTTTGCTTCTGATTTTGAGTAGTTGTCAAAAGTTGGAAGAGTTATACTTAAACTAATATCAGCCAACGCAACATTCGAACAACAGAAGCAAAACAAACTTTTTTATTAAGAGCCCGGACAAGGCTGACGCTACAACGAATTTTTACAATAACTCGAAGAGCATAATACAACTTATTTAACGCTTCTTTGGTAGAGGAACGCTTCGGTTCAGAGGACACACGAGGGCGGCGTCGCCTTACCTCCGAGCTCGACTCTAAACTAGCGAAGCGAGAACCCCCTTCTCTGCTAATTCTAGCTCTGGCCCCAACCGAGGTGCCACTAGACGAAACAGCCACACCACTCTGAGCGTCAACTGGGCTCCGCCTAACGGCAGGCGAACGAGTCGCATGTTCGTAGAACGAGATACCTCTTTCGCTCTCTTCGCGAGTACACGACGTACTGTGAACATTGGCCCTTACAGGCTGAGGTTTCAACGTTGCGATCTCCTCCTCTAACTCGACGATCCTATCCCTCAGAATATCGTCTTCCGCCGATGCTTTGAAACGGGGAAGTTTGGACAAACCTGCGACGTTAGTACTATCGGCCACAATAAGACGGAGATGAGTCACTTCGATGCCTCTGTCGATTGTGATCCTCCTCAGTTTATCAATTCTTGCCGACAACTCATCGCGCTCGGACATCAACTTCCCCACCTTCGAAGCTAACTCCTCTTCCTCCGCCGAATGCTCTTTCACCGTTACCTCTAGATGACGAACCTCCGCCAGTAGTTCACTATTCTTTTGGTCGACATCAAAGAGATCCTTACGGAGCAACTCTATCTCGCCTTCGAGACGAGTTTGTCGAGGTTGCTTCCGCAGTTCCCTCAACTCGCTAAGATACCCTCGCGCAGTTGCTTTGATATCCTCCAATTCCAAGAAGTCGTAAAACGCTTTATCACGCCAGCGAGAAAGAGCCCCCTTCATTTTCTCCAGCTCAGTACGAAGATGGGAGACCTCGGTGATCGGGCCCAACTCGACCTGGAAAGTTGAGGAATATCAAAAGAAGTCCTCAATACTCAAAGACACAATCCGAGCTAAAAGAGTTGAATAATTTTGCGAAATTTTGTAATGTTCAGCCAAAAAGAAGTCATTTCATTAAAAGTTCAAAAGCTACAAAAAGCGGTGGCCAGTCCGCAGTTAGGCATTACAAGAAAAAAAAAACAAGAGAATGAGAGGAGGCGACAAAGTCAAGGGTCGACCTCATCGTCGCTCGACACGGCTACGATCGCACCCTCGGCGCCACCCTCGCCTTCGATGTCTTCGCCCTCTAGCCTCAGATCGAACTCGGCCAAGGGCAGCTCTTCCTCGCCCTCTACGGGGTCGTAGAAGTAGTAGGACGAGACGTCGAATCCGGGGTTCCGAGCGACGACGTGCTTCAGTGCTCTGCCGTATGCCTCCTCCATGTTCGTCAGCATGTGGGCTTCGGCCTCGTCCCGAACAGCCTTCTCTGCGGCCGCCACCTTCACCGCTTGCTCGGTCAGGGCCTCCTCTGTCGCCTTCTGAGACTGAGTCAGCTCTCCTTCGAGCCGAGCCCTCTCCTTTTCAAGGGTCTCGACCTTGGAAGCCTCGGCGGCAGAGCTCCTCAGCGCCTCGGCGAGCTGAGCCTTTATGTCAGCGACCTCGGCCTCGAGCGAAGTAGAGCGCAACTGTTCGGCCTCCAGCTCCTTCACCGCTTTAGACCGCTCCGACCGTTCCCGGTCGTTCAGAACGGTCATCTCCTTCTCCTTGCTCGCAAATTCCTCGAGCAAATAGTTGAAGTGGTAGAGGGTCTACAAGCAACACAAGAAACAGTCAAGAACGAGCGCAAAAACTTAGAAAAATTCTCAAAGTAATCTACTACTTACCGACATAGTGTTCCGAGCAATCTGCATCGTGGCGTCCCCAACTTCGTCTGCCTTAAGCGCCGCTCGGTCTTTAGGGGTCGACAGGTGCTTTACCGCCTGCATGCAAATATTACCGTCCCCTAAGAAATCGTCGACCTTCATGACCCGCCAGTCGGGGACAAAGATGTGCTTGTGCTCCTCGGTCAGAATCTTCTCCGCTTCGGCTATGAGAGGCGGGACATCGAGAGCCAGCACCGTGCTGATGTTGAACGCTCCGCCGGAAGATCCTGGAGCATCTGTTCGCGCCATTGCGGTCGGCGCATCCGAGGCAGGAGGGGCGGTCGGCACGGCGAGGCTTTGATCGGGCTCAACCAAGGGAGCCTCGACAACCTGTCGCTTGGGGGTCGGGGAGATCGAGGGGATCTTGGGCGCTTGGCCGCCTTGAGGTCCAGACACGGTCCTCTTCCTCTTCCTCACCTCCTGCTCCATGGAAGCTCACGCCTTAGCCATCAGTCCTTTGTAATCCATGCCTGGAGATTCTGCACAAACTGAGTGAAAAAAGTTAGAAAAATTTTCCAAAACTTCAAAGACAAAACGAGAAAAGAAGAGGCATACTAGGGTTGATCGGACTGAGAACCCCTCGGAACAATGCCTCCTCGGTGATATCTTTCCAACTGAGGGTCGGAAGACCGAGCAACTTTTCCACGACTTCCGCCTCCTCGTTGCTCAGCACGGGCTCTTTCTTCGCCCGCTTCAGAAGACCGTCCCTCGACCCTACCGTCGGGATCACCCATGGCTCGGGAGCTCGAATGAGGAAGTATTTCTTCTTCCAATGCTTGATCGAGTTCGGGTTCTCGATCAACTTCACTCCCTTCCTCGGCGAGAGATAGTACCTCTGCTCATTTTTGCTTGGCTGGCAAGGTCGGTAGAGACTCTGAAGGATAAACATGTTGGGCTGAGCGCCGACCTCCTGAAATTGAAGAACGAACGCCATGACGTGTCACCAGGTGTTCGGCATTAGCTGAGCCGGACACAAGCCGTACCACTGCAGCACCTCGACCACGAAAGGGTGCAGCGGCAGCCGAAGGCCGGCATTCAAGGAGTCGGCGGGAAATACGCATATATCGGCCGAGGACGAGGTGCACGCTCGGAAGCCAGGGCTACTGAGAAGGAGCCCGTACTCCGTAGGGATTCGGAACCCGCTTCGGATCCGATGCAAATCCGCCTCGGTCAGCACCGAAGAGATCTGATCCACCTCGGACGTTTCCCTCAGCTCATTCTCCTCGATCGACTTGGCGGTGCACTGCGTCACCTTCTCCAACAGTTCTCCGGAGTAGCTCCGCACGCCGCCGACGCTCGACAAAATGCTCGGCTGCCGACCCAGCTCCCCTGATGTCTTCGGGTGCTCAATGATCGTTTCCACCCCCTTTCCCTTGCTGGCTCAGACCAACACCTCCTGGAGAGGTTCGGCAACCTCCATATCCGTACTCGGTCGGACCGTAGTCTCTTCGGTCGGCTCCACTACCTCCTTCCCCTTATCCTTGCTCGGCCTGGCCGCTCGGCTGACGCCGAGGTCCGAGGAGGGGGTCTCATCCGTAGAAGAAAACTTAACCATTTCAAAGATGAAGAAAGGGACTGACCTCGAAGTGACTGGTATGGCCAAAAAAGATCGTCGGAGTTTGAAACGCCTCGCCGTGACAGCTGGCAGCGCCACTCGAGAGCTAAAAACTTCGCTAAAGAAGTAAAAACCAAGAGTGAGAAAGTAAAAGTGAGAAATGAGGAGAAGTGTTGAGGGGGAGAAAACTTATAGTAAAAAAGATACCTCTTGGGCTTTGTAACGTAAGGGCGCAACTCTTGGGCCTCCCTTGAAGCATTACAAAAGCCCAAAAGACTAATTAACGAAGAATCGAAACTGTTGGCAAAGGGAGCGACGTTTCAACCCAAGTAAAGCAGCTCGGCACTTCACATCTGACGGCCAAGATCGCCCCACGTCCCTCAGATCCAACACCCAAGCGACAGGCGATCCGAGCCATTTCGCTCGGATTCCGAGCAAGTGCCAATCCGAGCTACGAAATTGAGAAAAACAACTTTTCCCTCAAAATTCGCGTAAGATTTCGATCAGATGGTCCAGATCTTGCCAGCTGCACTACGCGACAAGATAGTATTTTCTTGGGAACTGAGCCAGCATCGAGATTTGCACCATCATCCAACGGCCAAGATCGCCCCACGTCCCTCGGATCCAACACCCGAGCGACAGACGATCCGAGCCATTTCGCTCGGAATCCGAGCAAGTGCCAATCCGAGCTACGAAATGGAGAAAAACAACTTTCCCCTCAACATTCGCGTAAGATTTCGATCAGACAGCCCAGACCTTGCCAGCTGCACTACGCGACAAGATAGTGTTTTCTTGGGAACTGAACCAGCTTCGAGATCTGTGCCATCATCCAACAGCTAAGATCGCCCACGTCCCTCGGATCTAACACCCGAGCGACAGGCGATCCGAGCCATTTCGCTCGGATTCCGAGCAAGTGCCAATCCGAGCTACGAAATGGAGAAAAATGACTTTTCCCTCAAGATTCGCGTAAAATTTTGATCAGACGGTTCAGATTGCGCCACGTCCACTAAACGACAAGATAGTGTTTTCTTAGGAACCGTGTCTGCCTCGAGATTCGCACTGCGATCCAACGGTCCAGATCGCTCCACGTCACTCAGAATTCCGAACCAAGCAACTAGCGATCCGAGCCACTCGCGTGAGGGAAAAACCGAGCCATATCGCTCGGATCCCGAGCAAGTGCCAATCCGACCCTCGAAAGTGAAGAAAAATATTGCCGAGCGTCTCCGGCCATTGGATCATTACGAAATTCACGCCTGAGATGATGGACGTCCCAGATTGCGCCACGTTCACTAAACGACAAGATAATATTTTCTTGGAAACCGTGCCTGCCTCAAGATTCGCGCCAAGTTCCAACAGCTCAGATCGCTCCACATCGCTCGAAATTCTAAGCCGAGCGACAAGCGATCCGAGCCACTTGCGCGAGGGAAGAACCGAGCCACTTCGCTCGGATTCTGAGCAAGTGCCCATCCGACCCACAAAAGCGAGGAAATTACTGCCGAGCAACTCGGTCCATCCGATCTTTCAGAAATTCGCGCTCGCTCAGGATCAACGGTCCAAATCGCGCCACGCCATAATTCGGTATTTTATTTATTAAAATCGTTTTATTTATTTAGAAATTGCGAAAAAAATGATTAAAAATTTGGGAAAATTAATTAAAAATCCTAGAAAATAATTATAAAGTTGGAGAAATATTTTTGAGCCCCCGGGTGAATAATCATTGCCTAGGACCATTTATTAAGACCCCCGAACGACGAATCGACACTTCGCAAAATTAAGTAAATAATCCGAAAAAATAGATAAAATTCACCAAATGTCCAGAAGATTTCAAGAACAACTCAGAGCGTGCAGCTAACTTAGAAAATCACCATACTACCTCCTGCGAAGATTCGAAACCATTCATTTGGACTCCGATACAACTCCGTCGGCCATTAAAATAGTAAAACTACTCCTCAAAGGCTGATCAAGCTCAGTCTTTGGGAGTTGGGGGCTCGTGATATGGCTAAAAATGGGGTTAAATCGAAACTGTCCAAATCAGGAACGAATCTTAAAGCCTAGGGGTAAAATGGTAATTTCACCTACCAATGGGTCTGAAGCGGGTACTGATTTTCCTCCTCAAAGATCCATTAACCCGCGAACGGATCCACCTCAACTGGGTGCGGGTTTCAACCCACGGCAAACCCGGTCCACCAGGATAGAATTAGGGTTTCTGATTAATCCTAATCAATAGCCTTGATTCATATCTATCCTTTCACTGGGGATTAGAGATTACATTCCTTATCTAACCACAGGGATTACATTCCTAATCTGACCCCCAATGACGCCTATAAATACCCCCATCCATCTCCATTAAGAGGTAATCAATCTTTTGCCAGTTTTACGCTCTTTCATAATCACTTCTGATTACTGACTTGAGCGTCGGAGGGTGCGTCGCTGGGAACAACCCCTGGTGTCTCGCACTTTTTGTAGGTGAACGGCGGGAGCAACGGTCAAACTCCGGCGGAACAGGTAACAGGTTTGTTATTCAAAGTTTCCCAAGAATCCACAAATCCTATCTGTTTGCCCCCACACCAGATTCAGCGGCAACAGTTATATATCTACCTAGTTCTTTTATGTTCTTATTTATGAGTTTTAAATCTTTTCTTATAATTCCTACAAACTCATGACCATTACAATCTTCTTCCAACTCTTATATATTTATCATATAAATTTCTGGTCCTATATTTGGATTTAATCATACTGCTCCGTTGGCCATACTTAGTCTAATATTTTGTATGCTAGTAGGTGTTGGTAATACCAACTTACTTCTTCATTTCTGTAATCTAATACTTTATATGCTATCTCTTTTTGTATTTTCTTAGGTAGTTTATTAGGTAGTTTATTAGTTATTTTACTTGTTATTAAAAAATATCTCTTTTTGTATTTTCTCTATCAGTAATATGCTTTCTTTTGTTAATCTTCTATCAAAGTATCTAATTTAAAATTATTTTTTTTTTACGGGAAAAAGGTAGGGTAAGTCCCTACCTCACAAAAATATATATTAAAAACTAAGTATAAGTTTTAAATACAAAACAGATCAAGCTAGTTCAGTATGCTAACCTGAACCCTTGATCATAGTGCTATAACATCCAAAACAAGAAAAAGAAATAGTACTCGGGCTGCTGTCATGCTAAGGCCCCAAAAAAACAACCCATGCAGAGTACATATGAAGCAAAACACGGTAAGAAAGTCTTCCTGCTGATGAAGCTACCATGAGCAGCTCCCCTCCTCGCTCTCAGTCTGGCAATGCAGGACAAGGGCCTCGTGAAGTAGTATGTCCTGCACGTTGGCTTCTTCCATTTCTTTCTCCATAGCCTTCTTCTTCTTATCGCTGCCGATCCTATCTATCCATGATTGAAACCAGAAAATAGCATTAGAAATGATCTGATGAGTTGTAGGAGACTTAGCAGAAAATACACAATCATTCCTAGCTATCCAAATGCTCCAGCAAATTGCGACAGTAAGAAGGTGCCAAGTGTGACTGTGTGCCCGTGTGCCAAAACACCATGGGGTAAAGCAGTCGTGCATGTCTGTGGGGATGGATTGTATGTGAAAGAGTGTAGTGAAGAACTTCCAAGGTTTCTGATGCAACAGGGCAAATGAAGAAAATATGATAAACTGTTTCGACAGGGCACGCACAACCTGTGCATACGGTGTCTCCCGACCAGCCTTTTGATCGCAGAAAGTCTTTCGAATTGAGTTGTCCCCGACTCAGTTGCCAAATAAAGATCTTGCACTTCAAGGGAGCCGCCGAAGCCCATGTCGCCTTGTAGAATGGAGATCTCATTCCTAATATGATGAAGAAGTTATAGGCTGATTTAACTGTGTATGTACCAGCTGCAGTAAGGCTCCATGTTGGCTTGTCACTATCGTTTGAGGGTTGTCTATCTTTCAGGGCTAGGAGGAGGTTATGCTTCTCTACATGAATAAGTGGCGAAGCTATGTAGTTTAGTCTAGGGTGCCATTCCCAAACACCATTAACCCATGCTCCTTGTGAAAGGACCTCAGCTTGAGGGTTCCACGCTGCAGCTGCCATGGAGGGAAAAAGTGTGGTGATGCGGTGTCCATCAATCCATCGAGATCACCAAAATTTGATGTTGTCGCCGTTTCCAAGCTTCTAGTGTACATTTATAAGGAATTGATCTCTGAGATTGAAGATGCCTTTCCAAAACTGAGATGCTAATGGCATACATATAAAATCATTCGCAGATTTCTAAAGTAGTGACTGTGCAGTGTTTTGCTGACAAGGGAATCTGTGGCCAAAAGGTTCCACCACCACTTCATAAGAAGTGCCTCATTAAAAACTTTCAAGTCAAGTACGCCGAGACCTCCTTGGTCCTTAGGTTGGCAGATGGTACGCCAATTTATGCAAGCAATGCCCCTTGCATCTTTGTCAGCTCCACACCAAAAAAATCTGCTTCGAATTTGGTCTATGCGTTTAATAACCCACAGAGGTAACCTGAAGAAGGATGCAAAGTAGTCGGGGAGAGCACTCAGCACTGCATTGATGAGAATCAGCCTACCTCCTCTAGAGAGCATTTTACCCTTCCATACTGAAAGTCTCCTTTCGATCTTGAGAATGAGCGGTTGCCAATAACGCTTGCTTAATTTGCCTTTGGAGAGAGGCATTCCAAGATATCTGATCGGTAGGCTGTCCTCCTTACATTCAAGGATAGTGGAGAGGGCGTGTAATTTGGCCTGTGATTTTCCAAAATAAAAAATTGAAGACTTATTGAAGTTTATAGCTAAGCCAGAGATGTTTGCAAATAGTTGCAAGGCTATTTTGAGGTTCAGAATCTCTTGCTCATCACCTTTGCAGAAGATCAGGGTGTCGTCTGCGAATTGGAGGACAGAGAGGTTAGAAAGTTGACCTCCGATAGGCAGCTGTGAGAAGGTGCCATTCCTACGTCCACAGTAGAGCATTTGTGACCAGGACATCAACCACCAAGATGAATAGCATCGGCGAAAGAGGGTCACCTTGCTTGAGACCTCTCTTAGAGTTGATTTGTCTGCCCTTCTCACCATTGATGATAACAAAAGACTTCGCCGTTGTGAGGATCAATTCAATCCATCTACACCAAGATGGTCCAAATCCTCTGGCGTTAAGCAGTTAAAGAAGGAAGTCCTAGCTTACAGTGTCGAAGGCTTTAGTAAAGTCGATTTTGAAAAGGAGGGTGTCTGAGCTTCTTCTACTGCATAAATTAATGATCTCATGTGCTACAAGGAAGCAGTCGACTGTTGATTTACCTTTGAGGAATGCACTCTGAGAGGATGATACAAGTGATTGTAGGATAGGGCAGAGTCTGTTGGCTAGGATCTTTGTGAGGATCTTAAGAGAGCAATTGAGCAGACTAATTGGTCTGTACTCAGTAACTAGGCTGGCTCCCTCACACTTGGGTATAAGAATAATATTTGAGTAGTTCATTCACCCAATGTCTGTGTCTCTCCTAAAAACTGATTGCATCATATCAAGTAAGTTAGCCTTGATGGTGTCCCAGAATGTGTGATAAAAGCTCATTGAAAAGCCATCGGGACCAGGGGCTTTGTCGCTGCTCATATCGAATACTGCCTTGCGGAGATCCTTCATAGTGATGGGCTCTTCAAGGTGACTTAAACATATGTCGTTCGAAGGGTAGAGGGATGTCCAGTCAATATTGAAGTCTGAGGTGGAAGCAGTGCCACAGATGTCTTGGAAATGAGTTTCGAAGGCTGTTCTGATAGTTGAGGGAGTGGTTGTGATGTTGTTATCAATATTAAGGCTATGTATGAAGTTTCGCCGTCTTCTGCCATTTGCAATAGAGTGAAAGAATTTAGAGTTTTCATCACCTTCTTTAATCCACTGTACGTGAGATCTCTGTCTCCAGTACACAGACTCTGCTTTGATTAAATTCTGAAGCTCAAGCATAGTGGTTTTGAGAGAGGCAGGAGGGGTAGGCATTTGTTCAGCATCAATCTCAAGCTGAAGGAGTAGATCTAGGAGTTGCTTCTTGCGGGTGGGGATATTACCAAAGGTTTCAGTCGCCCATTTGCGGATGTGCCTTCTGAGTAGACTCAATTTGCTGGCGAAGATGTCGACTGGGTTGCCGTTGCAAGCGAACTGCTACCACCATATACTTACTTCAGGAATGAATGAGGGGTGAGTGAGCCAGGCTTTCTCAAACTTGAAGTAATGACTCTAGCGTTGAAGAACCTGAGTGTCTAGCACGATAGGGGCAGTGATCTGATGAGTATCTAGGCAGGGAGAACTGGATGTAGGCTGGGAAACAAAGGTCCCAAGTGGTGGAGATGAGAAATCTGTCCAGTCTGGCCATTGAGGGGGAGGCTCGGAGATTTGTCCAGATGAATTTCCTTCCGGAGAGTGGGAGTTCAATTAGTGCAAGATCTTGGATGAATTCATGGAAAATTCTAATGTCTCTGGAGGATCCCTTCCCTCTAGACCTCTCCATATCAGAGACAGTAACATTAAAATCTCCGCAGAGTACCCAGGCATCATAAAGGAGACTACGTCTCTGTTTCATCTCATGGAAGCAAAGCTCTCTATCATCCAGTTCAAAGGGGGCATAAACGGATGTAATTGACCATGCAACAGCAGAGCATCGGCTCTTGAAGGATGCTGAAATAGAAAAAATGTCGCAGGCAGAGTAGGTGCATTCTAGAACATTGTCATTCCACCCAAGTAATATACCACCGCAGCTGTTGAGGGGGTCTAACTGGATCCAGTTAGTGATGATATTACCCCCAATTGAGGAGAGTTTATTAGCTGTTGAATTGCTCGTTTAGTCTCCTGCAAGCAGACGACAGAAGGGGAGCAGCTTCGGATCCCTTCCTTTATTAGCGAGCATTTACTAGGGTTGCCCAAACCTCTTACATTCCAACTTATAATCTTCATGAGGAAATATTGCATCAAAAAGCACCAAAAACAGTAAAATATAGCCAGAAGATCAACAAGCTTCCAAAAGCAAAAACCAGCTAGTCAGAATGTCCTGGTTGATCGGTGTGATCAACGAGGGCCTTCTGATTGATCTTAAGGGTGTGCACTGAGTGTGGCCCCTTAGCCTCCACTCCAATTGACTCGGCTACTTCTAAGATATCTGAATTTGAGAGGAGGGCAAAAGGATTAGGATGTGCATTTGTAACAGAAGCAGTTGAAGATGTGGTACCTGAGGTTTTCTTCTTGATTGTGGTGGAAAGGTGCTTCATGAATGGCCTTGTACACTGGAGTTTGGAAGCTGATCTGGAGCGTTTCTGTCGCTTAGATGGGCCTGCCGAGAATCCTGGGGGGAGTGACATAGAGGAATTGGAAGCTTTCTTCAGTGGCTTGTTGATGAGGGAACGAGTGCAGAAGCTCTCTGCACCCACTTTGCTGGTACCTGCATTAAAAAATCCTTGCTCCTCTGCATTAAATTTGCTAAGTTCCACATGCATTGATTCTCGAAGATCTACTTCCACAGCTGGCTTGATCTTAGTGAACAGGGAAAGAGGGAGTGTGACCAGTCTCCCTTTCCAGTACATCTCTCGCACTTCTTCGCCAGACTCTTCCTCAGTGGAGATAGCTTGGTTGTCGGGTGATTTGGTGGGGTACTTTGCAGATTCTTTATTATTGCTTTCTGAAGATGCGGTGATTGGAATAATCTGTGGAGTTGCATTGTGGGGTCTTAGGGGGGACCTCTGCGGAATGTGGGGTCAGATTCTCAGGGATCTTTGCATGCATGTTGGACTCTATCAAAGGAGGACTATTAGGAAATAATTCAAAATTACCCCCCTCAAGTGGAGAATCCGTTGTATCTTTCCCTCCCAAATCAGTCTGATTCTCCTCAACTGTCTCCGAAAATTTCGCTGTACCAGAAGGGCCCCCAACATCGCCCCTGGTCCTCGGCCTTAGGACGCCAGAAGCTCGCATTCTCGGAGTCTCCGGCCGGATTGACCGTAGTAAAGAGTTGAACTTTGCCGCTTTGAACATCCTCGACTGCAATCGGATCTCCAAGAAGCAACACCGGCACCTCGTGGATATGTCTCTCAAGGCTCCAAGGTACAGTGTAGCGAATGCAGAGTACTTTAGGGATGAGTGTTAGGTCAGCAACCTCTATGAGGACCAAGGCCTGATCTCTGGCTTTCACATCGAGCATTTTCCGACTGAGAGTAATCAGTTTTCCAAACTGGGAGATGAGCTTTTCCAGTGATTCACGGTTCCAGTAGTGGAAGGGGAGAAGAGGAAGGTTAATCCAGATGAATGAGGGCTTAGGTCAGAGTTTGGCTCCGAACTCCATGGACCATGGAGAGAAGGTAGCAGTGAATCTCGAAAAGCTGAAAACGCCTTCCGCAATGGCGCTTTCCACCTCTGTTGCCGTGGGGAACTGAACGTGATAGACCCCGTCGCAGACCCTTTGCAGAGTCCACCATCTGTCGCTTCTTCCCCAGGCAAAGTTAAAAGCACTCTCCAAATCTTTGGTAAGGGGGATACGTCTAGGGTTAATGAGGTGGAGGAACGCACTGGCATGGAGGGCTGGTAATGCCTGTGCGATGGCGTTGTTGTGGGGAAGGTCGATCTCCAGGCTCTCCACCCTGTTGTTGACTGGGTAGTCCCGCACCTTGTGGCTGAACTTTTTACAGTTGAAGCAGTGGTAGCCGAGGATGCGGCATTCCTGGGTGCTGTGGTCACCTCCGCCGCATTTGAAGCAGCGTCTCTCCATCTTCTTAGAACGGTGATTTTTGGGGGTAGGGTTTTTTTGGAAGTGGGTGTGGGTTTTTGGTGTTGGTTGGAAGGCAGGTCGAGGGTGGAGGGTAATGGGATTAATGGGAGGGGAGTTGAAGTGACGGGTTGGGGTTTTGGAGGTGACAGCAGGGAGGCACGGAAAACGAAGGGGCATCTGGAGATTCCCATGGTGACGTAGGGGAGGGGGGGTAGGCGAAATACCTGAGCATATGATTTGCTCGGTTCCCTAGGGAAGAAGGCATTCTCTCTCCTCACCCCTCTCTCCATTTTCTTCCCTGTTCATAAATCTATTTTGATTTGATTTTCTAATTTTAAATTTTGAAAAAAAATTTAATCTTAATTTCTTTATTTTCTGTGAAATATCCAGTTTTTAAATAGGGTAGTGAGATATGTAAATTTTTAATTTTAGTGTTGTATAAATATACCCGAAAGTTAGGATCTTTCTTGAAAAATTACGTCTAACTGTCTTATTTTTATAAACAGTTTGGAGGGTGTCCTATACTTACAAATATTTTCTATAAAAATCCTATAAGTGAAATTGAGTCCCCCAAATTGCATGTGCACCAGAAATGCATCGAATGGTATATGACGTGTTATTAATCAATTTCTTAGCTCTATTTTTTTTGTCTAATTTATTGGATTTGAATTTTAGAGCTTTATTTTAATGCACCATGTTTCTTCATGTTATTTCAGTATTTTCTGAAGCAGACTCTAAAATTTAAAAACCTTTCACTATTTTTTGGACATAGGGACTACAAATATACTATTTAGGAGATACAGTTATGAAGTTGCAGGTTGAAGTAACTCGTGCGTCAAGATATAGTATACCAGTTGTGGCTTGAAAGGGGCTGCCTTCGATGTTCTGTCAAGAGCTGCAAAAGGGACTATCGTGTTCCTTGTGCTTATAGAATTTTAGAATGCCGCTGAGATTGTGTAAGTTTTAGACTCTAATTTATTTAAATAAATAATCTTTATTTTTATAAATAAACTTTCATTTGTTACAATTAATGAGATCGAAATTTGGTGGTGACAGTATGATTTACTAATAAGTCTATGATAAACAAGTTTAGTAATGAGTAAGAGATTATTGTACCCAAAAAGTTCAAATAATATATATTCAGTAAGAGCATCCACAGTCGTGGGCTAAATACCCAAAATTTGTAAATTTGGAAAAAAACGCACTGCAGTCGTCGTCCAAATACCCAAAATTTGGGTTGACGATGAACAGTGCACTGCCAAATATAGCAGGCGATATGGCGAAATGGAAAATATAGCTTTCGGAAGATAAAACTCCGTCCGATCTAATTAACGGCAAATAATCTTCCGTATCGTACCTAAAGTACTGTTTCCAATGATTAAGAAGTTTTCGGGAAAAAAAATTTTAAAAAAAAAAATTTAAAAGGAAGTCAACGGACGGTGAATAATATACCGTGTAATATAATTAACGGCAAATAATCATCCGTTGTTGGGTTTTTTTTTTTAAAAAAAAAAAAAAATTAAAGGAAGTCAACCCACGGTAGATAAACTACCGTGTATTCTAATTGAAG
The DNA here is from genome assembly GCA_017893485.1 of Hemerocallis citrina. Taxonomy (NCBI): domain Eukaryota; kingdom Viridiplantae; phylum Streptophyta; class Magnoliopsida; order Asparagales; family Asphodelaceae; genus Hemerocallis; species Hemerocallis citrina. Next base: position 46,486,235 of record CM030359.1, read on the forward strand.
GTGTATTAACATCCGTTGTTGGGTTTTTTTTTTTAAAAAAAAAAAAAAAAATTAAAGGAAGTCAACCCACGGTAGATAAACTACCGTGTATTCTAATTGCCGGTGTATTAACATCCGTTCTTGGGTTTTTTTTTTTTTTAAAAAAAAAAAAAATTTAAAAGGAAGTCAACCGACGGTGGTTAATCTACCGTGTGATGTAATTAACGGTGTATTATCACCCGTTGCTGGCATTTTTTTTTTTAAAAAAAAAAAAAATTAAAGGAAGGTCAACCGACGGTGTATAATATACCGTTTGCGGAGATTGACGGTCGATTTTTTCCCGTCGTTGGGTTTTAAAAAATTAAAAAAAAAAATTGAAGCAAGCAACGGCCGATTATATATCGTCGTATGAAATTGACGATAGATAATCTTCCGTCGTTTAAACGAAAACAAACGACCAATCGAAAATAGCTCGAAAATAGCTTGAACGACTGCAGCAACATTCTTTTTTTTCTATTTCTATATTGCTATTTACCCAAAATTTGGCTTCAACGACTGTGGATGCTCTAAAATAACAGATTTTGAGGCTGAAATATCCCGGCGTTTATAAGTTAGAACTTCATTGTCTCTGTGTATGAAATTATGCAATCATGTCTTTCTACTGACAGGAATATTTTGATGTTCTTTGTCGACAAATCCAAGGGTATTTACTCTGGTTCTTCAGATTGTCTGACATCTTTGACAACAGCTCATCACGAACATTCACTTGTCTAATCAAGAGAGGCAATAATGAGTAATGCTTTAGCCACTACCAATTTCACTATCATTTCCTTCACTATCTTAGGTGGCATACTCCTATTGGAGAGTTCTCCCACCTACTCTATGATCCCCTACCTATTGGAGTATGCCACCTAAGGTAGTGAAGAGAAATGTAGTGAAATTGGTAGTGGCTCTAGCATTACTTGGCAATAATTCGGTCTTCTGCAGATATTCTCTCTCTGAAGAAGAGAACGTAAGAAGTTTCCCCCGTAACTTGGGTGTGTTCGAATCGGATTTTAAAAACCGTTTTCAATTTTTAAAATTAAAACATAAGATAATTTTGTTTGTATACAAATTTTTCAAAAATTCTTTTTAAATTTTCACTCTCAAAACAAATGATAAAATGAGTTTTTTGAAAATAGAATAAACCAGTTTCTGATATAAGTTTTATCATTTCCCAACCAACATACTGTATTTGTATATGTATATATATATATATGTATACATTATGTACGTATACAGTATGTATGTATATATTATGTATAAAGTATGAATGTATATGTATATATATAATAGTATGTATATATTATTATTATTATTATTATTATTATTATTATTATTATTATTATTATTATTATTATATAATTATTTATATAATAACTAGGTTTGCCCGTTGACACGTGCCTACGACACGTCTTCGGAACGGTGCACCTGGTTTGATTATATAAAATAGTTTTGGAGGTCTAGCAAATTAATTGAAGTACCAAACATATTATATGAGAAAGCAGTATATCTACCTTTAAGCTCAACCATCGCCTTCTTGATCATTATCTTGAACTTACCTGGAATGCATATTGTTTGTTAGAAACACAGCATAGAGTTCTTTTAACTTCAGCATCACTTTAGATATTTATAATAGTTATGCAAGGACATTATCATATTGGTTTTATAAAGCTTACTCTAATCACATAACCACTATGAGCATGTCTAAATACAATGGTAATGCAAGTGCATGTGTGAAGGTATCTACAATACCAATAATCTAAACATTTGTTTGTTGAGACTGAGTTTGCAATTGAAATACCTCTTATTATTATTTCAACCAAAATGAAATACATGAAGTTATCAAAACTCTAATCCAAGCTAATTATTTTTTTTATCTCTACTTTGTCTCCTTATTGCACCTTTATAAAAAATAAAAAAAAAATAGATAAATAACAAATTTACTTTAGCTGTCTTTCTTGAGTGGAGAGTTTGCAACCTTCACTGGTAAACTCCAGTCATCCCAATCCTATATATCCAAATATACATTAAAAGTTCTTATATGTTATGTTATCCATGGTTTCTAATAACCAGTGAAGGGAACACTTCACGATAGTATTTTCTCTTGTAGTAAAGAAATTAATATTGCATATTTACCAAGTTATTTTAGGTTGCTAGTCAGTTTACCTATCCTGCTATGGTTTGGAAACCCAAATTGAGGCCACCAAATAATCCATCTCTTACTTGCGTACACCTTAAATCAAAACCAATAAAAAATTCATCAAATAAATCACCAAATTAAAAAAATTTAAACCCAAAAATAATACAATCATACCTCTCTGAACTTAAATTCCATGTACACACAAAATTCGAGTCAGCAAAAAATTAAGTAATCCCCTGCACACAAAAAATTAAAAATTAGAATGAGAATTCGGTTAATGAGATGAAATTAGAGTCGTCGCGTCGCATATAGAGGCTCTCGATTCGGTGGAGGGGAGTCGCCGATACGGAGTCGCTTAATATTCGAGCTCGATTTGGTGGAGGGGGGTCACCGATACGGAATCAGCAGCAGATCAGATATCGGCGACGACCTCTTGATTGGGGTTTGACATCGGATTTGGATTTGGATTTGTTTTGAGATTATCAAAATTTCAAAATTTCAAATTCTTAAATTTTTAAATTTTCAAAATTTTTAATTTTAAAATTTTAAAAATTTTAAAATTATTTTAAAATTATTTTATTTTTAATTTTTTAAAATTTTAATTTTTTTTTATTTCCAAAATTTTTAAAATTTCAAAAATTAAAAAAAAAATAATTTTTTTAAAATTTTAAATTTTTTTAAAAATTTTATTTTTTAAAATTTTAAAAAAATTTTTATTTTTTTATAAGTTTTTGTTTTTTTTTTGATTTTTTTGAATTATTTTTAAAGTTTTTAAAGTTTTTAAAGTTTTTAAATTTTTTAGTTTTTTATTTTTATTTTTTTTAAAAAAATTTAAAATTTTTATTTTCTTTATTTTTTGAATAGAAGAGAGAGAGAAAGAAAAATAATTAAAAAATAAATGAGTAGTTTTTTTTTTTTGGGGGGGGGGGGGGGGGGGAGTTAGATCTGGGCCTTTGATTTTGGGGAGATTGAAGGAGAGCCACTTGATAGCTTTCTTTGTGTTTTATTATATAGATATATATATTATTAAATATATTATTGTATACAAATATTATGTAATACATTATATATCTCTAATATTATAATGGGAGAGTTGGGGTTGTCATTTGTAAACAACCTGTAATTTCTAGACAACCATTCAACCAACTATCTAATTTCAACCATTTATTTTTAAGTGGGGGTTACATTAGCCATTCATTTACTTAACTGTTGTTAGTTATCATAATACCCTCAAAGTTCAAATTTATTTACGACATAATTATTTACAAAAGTGTCACTCTTTTAAAATAAAAGTTGATGCCACTAGGAATAATTTGTAAAGAGTATGTGAGGAGTAAAGTGAGATCTCAGGTTCAATGTCAGATTATGTCTTAGTATTTATTTTTTAAATAAAAAATTATCAGGACATGCATTGCACGTGCAGATTACTAGTTATTATACATATAATTATTATATAATATATTATATATTATTATATATATATATATATATATTATATTTATTATTACATAATATATTATTATTATTATTATTATTATTATTATTATTATTATTATTATTATTATTATTATTATTATTATTATTATTATTATTATTATTATTATTATTATTATTATTATTATTATTATTATTATTATTATTATTATTATTATTATTATATCTCAGGTTCAATGTCAGATTATGTCTTAGTATTTATTTTTTAAATAAAAAATTATCAGGACATGCATTGCACGTGCAGATTACTAGTTATTATACATATAATTATTATATAATATATTATATATTATTATATATATATATATATATATATTATATTTATTATTACATAATATATTATTATTATTATTATTATTATTATTATTATTATTATTATTATTATTATTATTATTATTATTATTATTATTATTATTATTATTATTATTATTATTATTATTATTATTATTATTATTATTATTATTATTATTATTATTATTATTATTATTATTATTATTATTATTATTATTATTATTATTATTATTATTATTATTATTATTATTATTATTATTATTATTATTATTATTATTATTATTATTATTATTATTATTATTATTATTATTATTATTATTATTATTATTATTATTATTATTATTATTATTATTATTATTATTATTATTATTATTATTATTATTATTATTATTATTATTATTATTATTATTATTATTATTATTATTATTATTATTATTATTATTATTATTATTATTATTATTATTATTATTATTATTATTATTATTATTATTATTATTATTATTATTATTATTATTATTATTATTATTATTATTATTATTATTATTATTATTATTATTATTATTATTATTATTATTATTATTATTATTATTATTATTATTATTATTATTATTATTATTATTATTATTATTATTATTATTATTATTATTATTATTATTATTATTATTATTATTATTATTATTATTATTATATATTACTATATATATGTATATATTAAATATGTTTATTATAATAAATTATTTTATATTATTGTATATCAGTATGTATATATCAATATGTATGTATGTATCAGAGGATATGTACTGTATATATATACAACCAAACACATACATACATTATATATAATGGTATACAATATATAGTATTTATGTCTCTACATATATACATGAAAACGGATTATATATATACATATAGAGCTGCTACGGGTCCTATCGAGGCGGTTCCTCCACTACCCGGACCCGGACCCGGACCCGGACTTGCGAGAATCGGGTCCGGGTCCGGGTCTGGATCCTAATTTAAAAAATCTACTCGTCGTGTCCGGTAGCGGAGAATAAATATTTGCAATTAAGTATTTTTGCACCCGATACCCTATGGTTTCAACAAATTTTGCACTTAAGTACATGAATAAATATTATATTTACACATATATCTTCAAAATTACTATTTACATGTATATCCGTATAACTCTATTATTCAAATTTCATATTTTTGGGGTATTTTTTAACTGGTCCGGGTCCGGGTCGGGTCGGTTGTATTTTGAGCGGACCCGGACCTGGACCAGTATAGATCGGCTCAGTTCCGGTGTAGAACCCCGTATTTTCAAATATTATTTTTATACTTGAAAATGAATTTAAATTGATTTTTGGAGAATTTAATGAATGTTTTCAGAAGAATTTATCTTGTTACACGTGCAAAACACGTGCAAATACTTTTATGAGAAGTTTGAAATTTTAGTTTTCTTTATGAAAAATCATTATTTAATATTTGAGATTTATTTAGTATTTTTCCAGATTTTCTGAAATTAATTGGAACTATTTGCAAATTTTGACAAAAGAAGGACCTTTTTGCAAATTTGACATTTTTAGGGGTTAAAGTGCAAAATATACATTCTGGACATTTTGAACAGTATTGATTGAGATTTAGAATGTATATTTTCTTTTAAATCCAAATTTAAATGAGTTTTGATGGAATTTCCAAGGATAGAACTATATATGTAAATTGTATTTTGGAAAGGATTGTTTTGCAAAAGTGTGGATAAAACCCTAATATTCAATCCCGGATATTTAAAGGACTTTTTCTCCAGCCGTCATTTCGGAAATACAGAATTTTTGGAGATTTGTTTGGTGGAGAAAGGAGTTTTTGGATCTAGCAAAAGGAGGACTTTTTCGTGGACTTTTCTCAATCCAAGATGAGTGATATAAAAATTTGTTTTGTTGTTTGATTTGATGATTATGAATGAAAGGAATTTGTCTTGTTGTTGATCTATGTGTGCAAGTATCATTGACGTATTGATTTAATGTTGTGAACGATATAGATCTTGTATTGTGGTATGAATCATGTGAATAAATGTGGATGAAATAGTAGATCTTTATTATTAAAATTGTGTTGCTCAAGGCATGTTAAGATTTGAGTATGAACATCTGGACATTAGATTATAAATCAGATTTTGATTTAGATTTGGGAAAGAAATTTAGTTCTTGCAAAACCCTAATGGAAGAATTTGTGATTTAGAACATGAGAACTTGAATTTTGACATATTGATGTTTGAGTAATATATACATATACATGATGAGGATTTGTTGAGATTTGTCATTTTTCCTGAATACGAACTATTTTCATAAACATTGAATCGTTAGAAAACTCCAGTTTGATTTTGTAATCAGACCTAAATTTTAACAAAAAACTGTAGGCCGACAGTCGACTGGCCTACTGTACAGTCGACTGGTACAAGTCTGATACTGTATTTTTAGAACCTTTGGAAAAGCCGTTCTGGACAGTCGACCTAGCTCGTAGGCAGTCGACTGGTTCACTGAGGAATTTATTTTTGTAAAATTATTAGTCCTTTCTGGACAGTCGACCTAGGACTCCTTTCAGTCGACTTACATACTTAGAATATATTTTGAGAAATTATTGGAATTTACCTCTGGTAAGTCGACCGATCCTCTTATAAGTCGACTTATATGACTTAGTTTATTTTGTGAAATTTTGGATATTTGTCTTTCTGGACAGTCGACTTACTACAGTATAAGTCGACTGGTACTGAAGGATCTGTATAAACTTGAGTGTTATTTCGAATGATTGGTTCTCAGATAATTCAGCCTATACCTTGTTTTCAGTTAAGCATTTGATTTTGAGACATTCAGTTCAGTATTTAAATTGAGACATTTAGTTGAGCCACTTTGTTTAGTGGAACTTTGCTTTAGAAATTTGAGTTGAGTCTCTAGAGGTGTGTGACCCTAGTATACGGTGTTGAGTTATTTTGTTGAGGCCCAGTGAGGCATTTCAGTATTTAGTTTGAAATTTAGGCCGGTAGGGTATACCACTCTAGGAGATTCGTTAAGTAATCAATTAACCCAAAATGATAAGGACAGGCACTAGTGGTGATATGATGAACGGGAACATGAGTCAAGAACCTCAGTATGGCTTTCGGTGTGGGATTTAATCTCCGGAATTATCACAGTAGATTATTAGTGGTGTGGGATATGTCTCCGGAATTATCACAGTCTTGTGGTGTGGGACAATCTCCGGAATTATCACGGTAACTACTTGTGGTGTGGGATTGATCTCCGGAATTATCGGAGTCGAGGTGAAGCACATGTGGTATTCGTGTGGTGACGTGTCAATGTTTCAGTGTGGGATGATCTCCGGAATTATTCAAGTGAAATATCTTGGGTGTGGGATCCATCTCCGGAATTATCGGGCATGAGATACTACCCATAGTTTATCTTTATCTCGTAGTAGTCATCGTGTTAGGATTAGTTCATAACGCGGGGATTGAACCCTATGAAGTGAAGACGTTAAGGGCTTGCACCGAACCTATGTAGAATGGGATGCATAGACTTCAACAAGTACGCATTAGAGAGTCTGCATTTAGAATCTGTGTTCTAGGCTTGATTTTATGCATGTGGTTTTCCTATTTTTCTACACCCGACACTTAGCTTAGTGCCACTTGATGTTTTATGTTATCTGTCATTTCGTATTTCCCATATTCTTATTTAGTACTTGTTGTTTAAGAATTTATGAGGTATGATCTTTTATGTTGATTGTTTGTTTTTATATCTCTCACACCATTTATGGCTAACCCCTTTAGTTTGGGAGTTAGGGATCATCTCTAGCCTCATATGTTGCAGGTTGTTGCTTAGAGTTGGAGATTGGATGCTTGAGTGGTTTTGAGATATAATTGATTCATAAGAATTTGTGTAAAATTGTAATAGCAGTTTTGAGATAAATTTGGGTTGTAAATAAAAGAAATTATGAGTTGAGTTGTTGTTGAATTTCGCTGTGTTTTGTAAAAGTTTGTTGTAATAAATGTTGAGAATTTTAGTGGTGTTAGTTGTGTTTAATATTATATTGAAGTGGATCGATGGGATTGTGCCACGTATTTTCTAAGATATCTTATTAGAAATTCGAGGCGCTACAGAGATTGGTATCAGAGCATGCTTCAATAGTAATACTAAACATGACATAAAAATAACCTAGGTGTGGACACTAGAGTGTGAGTACCTAGGTGTGGACATTAAAGAGTGAGTATCACATAGAACTGAATATGATGTTTTACCTTTGGGATTCAATTGAGATTTTGCCAAAGGATATTGATGTGAGTTTGAATTGTGTGTGATGCTCTAACTTTTCCCTCATTTTGCAGTATTCAAAATGGTTGCACCCAGGGGCAGGAATGGTGGCAACAATGAGGATGGATCTGGTAGTTCTCGAGGAACGGGAATTGACCTTGAGGCTGAATTCACCAAGGTGTATCAGACCCTGAATACGCTGATGGCATTCAACGTGGCGCAGCAGCAGAATCAGCAGCCAAATCATGGAGCTGGATAGGGATTGGTGAACGCCGATCCTATTAAGCAGATTGAATCCTTTAAGAGGATGAGGCCGCCAGTCTTTAAGGGGCAAGCTGATCCAACCGCAGCCGATGATTAGATTCAGAAGATGGAGACGATCTTCGAGGTATCGGAGACTCCGACAGCCAGCAAGGTGAAGTTAGCTTCGATGCAGCTTGAGAATGACGCTGGTGTCTGGTGGGAATTGCTGAAGAGGACTTTGGGAGATCAGCCAATGACTTGGGAAGCTTTTCTGGAGGAGTTCAGAGATCGCTTCTTTCCCCTAGATGTTCAGGAGAAGAAGGCGACTGAGTTCTTGAACCTTCAGCAGGGCAGCATGATCGTGCGGGAGTATGAGAGCAAATTTGCTCAGCTTTCGAGGTATGCACCAGAATTAGTTATTGACGAGGCAAAGAAGGCAAAAAGTTTGAGCAGGGCTTGAGGCCAAGCTTGAGGTCGAGGATGATCCCGTTGGGCATCAGAAGATTCGACAAGCTGGTCAGGAGAGCAGCTATGACTGAGGAGAACATGGACCAGTTCCAGAAGAAGCAAGATACATGGAACCGGAACAAGAGGCCCGCATCAGGCCAGAGTGGGAAGGGATTCTCCGCGAAGCAGGCCAAGTTCAGTGATCCGGTGCAGAAGGCACCTGCAGCTCAAGGGGTGACCTGTTATTACTGCAAGGAGGAAGGACATTACAGGTCAGCATGTCCAAAGTTGGCGAAGCAGATTTGTTCCCAGTGTGGGCAGGCAGGACATTCTCAGCCCCATTGTCCACAATTGAGGAAGGATGGTTCTGGTGGAAGCAAATTTCAGAAGAGGCAAGGGCGATTATTTGCATTAACCGAGGAAGACGCTGGTAACTCGGAAGATGTAATACAGGGTATGCAAGAATTCTAATTTTTATTTTGAATCAATGTAATAAGTAAAACCTTTATTTGAGAACAATTTAAGATTGAGTATCATTCTTATTGTAACAGGAGTTGTTTTAATTAATAGAATAAAGGCAAAGGTTTTATTTGACACTGGTTCATCGCATACTTTTGTATCGCCAAGTTTTGCAAAGATCTTAGGTGTGGAACCTAAGTTGTTTCCAGGCAGGGTTTTGTTGGTGGCAACGCCGTCAGGTGAAGAGTTGATTGCGGATCGATATTACGAGGGCTGTGATATCGAGATTGGTGGGAGGTTGTTCGGCATTGATTTAATCGAGTTGAAAGTCTTGAGAGTGGATGTCATCGTGGGCATTGATTGGATGGCAATATATGATGCCACAATTGAATGCAAGCAGAAGGAGGTGTTGGTGAAAGCGCCAGGTGGACCCACAGTGACTTTCCAAGGGAAGAAGAAGAATCCGAAGGTGGCTGCAATGGTATCCAAGATGGCTATTTCAGATGAAGTCAAGGGCATTCCGGTTGTCAGAAATTTTCCTCAGGTGTTCTTGGATGATTTTCCAGGATTACCGCCGCAGAGAGATGTGGAGTTTTGCATCAACGTTCAGCCAGGGAGTGCGCCGATTTCTAAGGCTCCGTACAGGATGGCACCTGTAGAGCAAGATGAAGTGAAGAAGCAGATTGAGGAGCTGTTGAGCAAAGGGCTTATCAGGCCAAGTTCTTCTCCGTGGGGAGCGCCAGTGTTGTTGGTCAAGAAGAAGGATGGGTCAATGAGGATGTGCATTGACTATTGGGAGTTGAATAGAGTGACTATTCAGAACAAGTATCCACTGCCGCGGATTGATAATTTGTTCGACAGGCTTCGAGGAGCAGCTGTGTTTTCGAAGATTGATTTGAGGTCAGGATATCATCAGGTTCGATTCAAGGAGGAAGATGTGAGTAAGACAGCTTTTAGGACTCGTCATGGGCTGTATGAGTTTTTGGTAATGCCATTCGGGTTGACGAATGCGCCAGCAGTTTTCATGGATATGATGAATCGGGTTTTGAGGCCATTTATTGACTCCTTGGTGGTGGTTTTCATCGACGACATTTTGGTGTATTCGAAGTCGGAGGAGGAGCATTCTATGCACTTGACAGCAGTATTACAGAAATTGCAGGAGCATAGCTTGTATGCCAAGTTGTCGAAGTGTGAGTTTTGAAAGTCTGAGGTATCTTTCCTTGGTCATATTCTTTCTAAGGAGGGAGTGGCCACTGATCCTCAGAAAGTTGAAGCAGTAAAGAATTGGTCCAGGCCAACGTCTGTGAAGGAAGTCAGAAGTTTCTTGGGTTTAGCTGGTTACTACAGGAGATTTATCCAAGGTTATTCTCAAATTGCAGTTCCTTTGACGGGTTTGACCCGGAAGAATGTGGCATTTGTATGGACTGATAAGTGTGAGGAGAGTTTCCTTGAGTTAAAGGAAAGGTTGACTACTGCACCTATCTTAGCTTTGCCGCAAGCTGGAAAGGAATATGATATCTACAGTGATGCGTCTCTCAGAGGTTTGGGTTGTGTCTTGATGCAAGAAGACAAGGTTATTGCTTATGGTTCGAGGCAATTGCGTCCGCATGAGAAGAATTATCCGACGCATGATTTGGAGCTAGCAGCGATCATTTATGCCTTGAAGCTGTGGAGGCATTATGTTTATGGTGAGAAGGTTAATATGTACACTGACCACAAGAGCCTGAAGTACATTTATCAACAGAAGGATCTTAATCTTCGACAGAGAAGGTGGTTGGAGGTATTGGAAGACATTCGTCCTGAGATCAAGTATCATCCGGGCAAGGCGAATGTGGTGGCCGATGGACTTAGCAGGAAGAATAGTTTATCGAGTTTGATCACTACTCGAAGTGAGTTGGCAGCAGAGATTGATCAGGCAGGTATCGAGGTGGTGCTGCAAGGTTTAGGGGCATCTTTGGCTCAGTTGAGGCTGCAACCGTCCTTGAGAGAGAGGATTATGGAAGGTCAGAGATCAGATTCAGAGATTTAGAAGATGTTGCGACAGGTTTCAGAAGGCAAGCTATCAGAGTTTCGTGTCCAAGATGGAGTTCTTTGGATGGGTGAGAGGATGTGTGTTCCAGATAATGCAGAATTGAGAGATAGTATCTTGCAGGAAGCACATAGTACATTGTTGTCAGTTCATCCAGGAGGCACGAAGATGTACAGGGACATCAAACAGCACTTTTGGTGGTCTGGTATGAAGCGAGATGTAGCAAATTTTGTGGCAAGGTGTATGACTTGTCAGCAGATCAAAGCAGAAAATCAGAGACCTGGAGGTTTGTTACAGCCGTTACCCATTCCGGAGTGGAAGTGGGAGAATATCAGTATGGATTTCATAACGGGTTTGCCGAGGAGTTCGAAGGGCAATGACTCGATTTGGGTTGTCGTGGACCGTTTGACTAAGTCGGCTCACTTTCTAGCCATGAAGATTACTTGGTCGATGGAGAAATTGGCTGAGTTGTACATTGGTAAAATTGTGAGACTTCATGGAGTTCCTGTGTCGATTGTTTCCGACAGAGATGCAAGGTTTACTTCAAGATTTTGGAAGAGCCTACAAACAACTTTAGGCACCAGAACTGATTTCAGTACTGCTTTTCATCTACAGACCGATGGTCAGACGGAGAGGGTGAATCGAGTGCTGGAAGATATGTTGAGGGCTTGTGTTATGGATTTCGGTGGTAGTTGGGAGAGATACTTGGCATTGGTTGAGTTTGCTTATAACAACAGTTACCATGCGAGTATTGGGATGGCACCGTATGAGGCTTTGTACGGGAGGAGGTGCAGGACACCTGTTTGTTGGTATGAGGTTGGCGAGAGGCAGATGTATGGTCCTGAGATCGTACAGCAGACATCCGAGAAGATAGAGCTGATTCGCAAGAGGTTGGCCGAGGCTCAGAGTCGGCAGAAGAGTTATGCTGATACTCGACGAAGAGACTTGGAGTTTGAGGTTGGGGATGCAGTTTTTCTCAAGGTTTCTCCGACCAAAGGAGTGATCAGGTTTGGTAAGGGAGGCAAGTTGGCGCCAAGGTATATTGGTCCATACAGGATCATGGAGCGGATTGGCAAGACCGCATATAGATTGAAGCTCCCAGAGGAGTTGGCACAGGTGCATGACGTATTTCATGTGTCATTGTTGAGGAAGTATGTACCAGATCAGAATCATCAGTTGGTAGAGATTCCTGAAGATTTACAGGTGAACTTGAGTTACAAGGAACGGCCTGTTGAGATCGTTGATCGTAAGGAGAAAGTTCTCAGGCGCAAGGTGATACCTATGGTCAAGGTGTTGTGGAGGAATCAGCAGTTCGAGGAGGCTACTTGGGAGCCAGAGGATCGCATGCAGAAGGATTTCCCCGAGCTTTTTGCATGAGTGTATTTCTGTTATGCTATTGTAATTCTTTGAATGATAGTACTTTGAGTTGAGTTTTACTTCTTTTATTTTGATTGAATTGTCATATGCAATTGTTTGAACTATGTTTCCATTATGAGATGTTGATTTCTTTGTTGATATATTGTTTGGACTCATTAGTGGTAGTTCTGAGGACAGAACTCTTCTAAGGAGGGAGTGATGTAGAACCCCGTATTTTCAAATATTATTTTTATACTTGAAAATGAATTTAAATTGATTTTTGGAGAATTTAATGAATATTTTCAGAAGAATTTATCTTGTTACACGTGCAAAACACGTGCAAATACTTTTATGAGAAGTTTGAAAATTTAGTTTTCTTTATGAAAAATCATTATTTAATATTTGAGATTTATTTAGTATTTTTCCAGATTTTCTGAAATTAATTGGAACTATTTGTAAATTTTGAGAAAAGAAGGACCTTTTTGCAAATTTGACATTTTTACGGGTTAAAGTGCAAAATGTACATTCTGGACGTTTTGAACAGTATTGATTGAGATTTAGAATGTATATTTTCTTTTAAATCCAAATTTAAATGAGTTTTGATGGAATTTCCAAGGATAGAACTATATATGTAAATTGTATTTTGGAAAGGATTGTTTTGCAAAAGTGTGGGTAAAACCCTAATATTCAATCCCAGATATTTAAAGGACTTTTTCTCCAGCCGTCATTTCGGAAATACAGAATTTTCGGAGATTTGTTTGGTGGAGAAAGGAGTTTTTGGATCTAGCAAAAGGAGGACTTTTTTCGTGGACTTTTCTCAATCCAAGGTGAGTGATATAAAAATTTATTTATTTGTTTGATTTGATGATTATGAATGAAAGGAATTTGTCGTGTTGTTGATCTATGTGTGCAAGTATCATTGACGTATTGATTTGATGTTGTGAACGATATAGATCTTGTATTGTGGTATGAATCATGTGAATAATTGTGGATGAAATAGTAGATCTTTATTATTAAAATTGTGTTGCTAAAGGCATGTTAAGATTTGAGTATGAACATCTGGACATTAGATTATAAATCAGATTTTGATTTAGATTTGTGAAAGAAATTTAGATCTTGCAAAACCCTAATGGAAGAATTTGTGATTTAGAACATGAGAACTTGAATTTTGACATATTGATGTTTGAGTAATATATACATATACATGATGAGGATTTGTTGAGATTTGTCATTTTTCCTGAATACGAACTATTTTCATAAACATTGAATCGTTAGAAAACTCCAGTTTGATTTTGTAATCAGACCTAAATTTTAACAAAAAACTGTAGGCCGACAGTCGACTGGTACGAGTCTGATACTGTATTTTTAGAACCTTTGGAAAAGCCGTTCTGGACAGTCGACCTAGCTCGTAGGCAGTCGACTGGTTCACTGAGGAATTTATTTTTGTAAAATTATTAGTCCTTTCTGGACAGTCGACCTAGGACTCCTTTCAGTCGACTTACATACTTAGAATATATTTTGAGAAATTATTGGAATTTACCTCTGGTAAGTCGACCGATCCTCTTATAAGTCGACTTATATGACTTGGTTTATTTTGAGAAATTTTGGATATTTATCTTTCTGGACAGTCGACTTACTACAGTATAAGTCGACTAGTACTGAAGGATCTGTATAAACTTGAGTATTATTTCGAATGATTGGTTCTCAGATAATTCAGCCTATACCTTGTTTTCAGTTAAGCATTTGATTTTGAGACATTCAGTTCAGTATTTAAATTGAGACATTTAGTTGAGCCACTTTGTTTAGTGGAACTTTGCTTTAGAAATTTGAGTTGAGTCTCTAGAGGTGTGTGACCCTAGTATACCGGTGTTGAGTTATTTTGTTGAGGCCCAGTGAGGAATTTCAGTATTTAGTTTGGAATTTAGGCCGGTAGGGTATACCACTCTAGGAGATTCGTTAAGTAATCAATTAACCCAAAATGATAAGGACAGGCACTAGTGGTGATATGATGAATGGGAACATGAGTCAAGAACCTCAGTATGGCTTTCGGTGTGGAATTTAATCTCCGGAATTATCACAATAGATTATTAGTGGTATGGGATATGTCTCCGGAATTATAACAGTCTTGTGGTGTGGGACAATCTCCGAAATTATCACGGTAACTACTTGTGGTGTGGGATTGATCTCCGGAATTATCGGAGTCAAGGTGAAGCACATGTGGTATTCGTGTGGTGACGTGTCAATGTTTCGGTGTGGGATGATCTCCGGAATTATTCAAGTGAAATATCTTGGGTGTGGGATCCATCTCCGGAATTATCGGGCATGAGATACTACCCATAGTTTATCTTTATCTCGTAGTAGTCATCGTGTTAGGATTAGTTCATAACGCGGGGATTGAACCCTATGAAGTGAAGACGTTAAGGGCTTGCACCGAACCTATGTAGAATGGGATGCATAGACTTCGACAAGTACGCATTAGAGAGTCTGCATTTAGAATCTGTGTTCTAGGCTTGATTTTATGCATGTGGTTTTCCTATTTTTCTACACCTGACACTTAGCTTAGTGCCACTTGATGTTTTATGTTATCTGTCATTTCGTATTTCCCATATTCTTATTTAGTACTTGTTGTTTAAGAATTTATGAGGTATGATCTTTTATGTTGATTGTTTGTTTTTATATCTTTCACACCATTTATGGCTAACCCCTTTAGTTTAGGGGTTAGGGATCATCTCTAGCCTCATATGTTGCAGGTTGTTGCTTAGAGTTGGAGATTGGATGCTTGAGTGGTTTTGAGATATAATTGATTCATAAGAATTTGTGTAAAATTGTAATTGCAGTTTTGAGATAAATTTGGGTTGTAAATAAAAGAAATTATGAGTTGAGTTGTTGAATTCCGCTGTGTTTTGTAAAAGTTTGTTGTAATAAATGTTGAGAATTTTAGTGGTGTTAGTTGTGTTTAATATTATATTGAAGTGGATCGCTTGGATTGTGCCACGTATTTTCTAAGATATCTTATTAGAAATTCGGGGCGCTACATCCGGTCCAATGCTGGGTCCGGGTATCGGGTAATTTGATAGAGCTATATACATACATACTGTATATAGTTTACCGAACGCCTTTTATACTTCAATTTTGAAAATAAAACTATTTTATGAAAAAAAATTACCAAACAATACTATGTTTTCGAAAATCACAAAAAACAAATTTATAATTTTTTTTTCCAAAAACTATGTTTAAAATGAAATTTCAAAACAACGAACCAAACACAGCCTTAGTTTTTAGGTTTTCTTTTGCTTTATATTCTTGTGTTCCTGTATACTTCTAACTTTTTTATGGTATTGTTTTCCCGTAAATCAAAAGGAAATGCATTTCGTTTTTTTCAAATATTTATTTAAATTGTTCAATTTTTCATAGTTTCTCCTCTCCATTGCTATTTGTTTTGGTGTGGAGCAAATAAATAGTGAGTTTATTTGAAGAAAACTACTAAAAATCTAATCTTTGATCGTCACTGTAAGAAAAAAAATCCTGAAATTGGATATGGAACGTTGATTGTGTTGGGTTTCGAAGTCTATCACAGAGTAAATAGGTAGCGGATATAAATTATTAAAAAAAATTATGAAACCTAGCTATGGATCCATGTGAAAACCATAAAATATGTTTGGTGTTTTTACCTCAACGATGGAACGACTGTCTCCACAATCTGTCAATCACAACTACTGCAACGTTGTGGTGCCTTTACAGCATCCACACGAAGCACAACGAAATTAGGCTCTCCCTCACGCCGCAATGCTAGTTGCGGGAAAAGGGATGTTCCTCTCTCTCTCTCTCTCTCTCTCTCTCTCTCTCTCTCTCTCTCTCTCTCTCTCTCACACACACACACACACACACACACACACACTTTCTATGACGGCTAGGATTTTTTCTTGTTCCTTTCCCATATATATATATATATATATATATATATATATAAAGAATTCCACCCTAAGAGAGTAGTGAGGCTTCCGGGCTCACAATCTAATCGATGTCAGATTCATTTGTGAACCTTCTAATTTTGGTCTTGTGAATTTAAATCCCAATTTCGATTCATTCTAAATGCGTGACCCTGTAGGTTCCTATTACGTTGACAGTAATACTAAAATTTTATTTTGGTGTTACATACAGTGAGTGCTATCTAACAATACATCACTACTACTAAAGTAACGGAAATGCCAGTAATTTGACATAACCTATCCATGATCAATGTTACCATGTAGTCTAGTCTTTTTGTCCAAATATCTTAATTGACCATGAGGCACGGAGCATGTCACCCTTATATAGTTCAATCTTTGGTTTCTTGATTTCCAAGCAGACTTATTAAAACAAATGAGATCAATATCTCATATTGACTCATTTGTGCACGGCCATGCATTTTGCAGTCTCATTCAATCAAGGAGCCCGAAGATATCACTCATGTTATGTATGAAGGAAAAATCCTATCTAAGTCACTCACATCTCTTCGCATGATTCATAGTATGTCCAATAGCCGACTTTATAATCACCTTATGACAGGTGACATCTTATGGTATTATAACAAATAACTTCTCATGTAGGGAACCATAGTGACTTCACATCAAAGGACCACGTACACCATGGTTACTGTGAGAATCGCTCATGACACTCATGTAACGATCCATGTAGCATTCTCATGGTGGGTTAGTCCAGTACATTATTACTCTAATATGCACTCATGTGAAGACTTGATATCTCATATTCATGACCCATGAGATATGGTCATCAGTCTACACACATACTAGTCTCTATGTGTTATTGTTGTCCCAATTCATAATAATACTTGACTTGGGACATTTAAGAATAATGTTCTGATTTCAATCAATAGGATCTCACAATCAAGTCATGCACCTGATGTCTCATGATATTGAACCTACTATTCTAATGGCTTTATTATGTTCATTCAGTTACAATAAATAATCAATAAATAAAATATCTCATATATGAAATAAATGTTATGATACAATATAAACTAGCAAGGTCAATATCATGCTGTCCTCTAGGGTATACACCAATAGATTAGACACCTTGATCGAAATTCGACTGGTTGCTGACGGGCTGATGAACCTACAAAAAACCTGAAACAATGATGGTGGCCCCGAAAAATAGAACCTTCGACGCTCAAATCAGAACCAGAGAGTTTAAGAGAGAAACTTCTCATTACCTTCTGGCGGTGGAGAAGGGAGGGTATTTATAGGCCTGAGAAACAGTTAGAAAATTGATATGAATCCATTAGATTAACATGGATTCTTTATCCCCTGTTGATTCTCCCCCTCAAAAGAAACTCTCTTGTTTGGGGATAAGAGATTTGACTTACAGCCATCATGAGCTGGATGTCTCTCATAGCAGGGCCTAGTTGCTTTTAATGTGCTTGAAAGCGGTCCATGTCGTATAGATAAGCTTGAAGAAGACCCGGCCCTATCAAAGAGGCAAGTTATGGTTAATATGTCTGTAGAATCTTTAAGATCTGTACTGGAATTGTACGGCCCTGATTTGCTTTGATTTTTATCATTATCACTATCCAAGATAAATTAAGAGTGAATCGCCTCAGGTGGTTTGGACATGTCACACATAGACCTAATAGTGCTCTCGTTAGAAAGATTGATTTGATACGTATTGAAGGTAGAGTTAGGGGTAGGAAAATACATGCTTATTTAGGTGGAAACGGTGAGAAAAAAATATGATAGTTTGTGTCTTTACAGATGATATTGCGTTAAATCAAGAAGAATGGAAAACCATAGTTCATGAAGCAGCCCCAACTAGTTGGGAGATAACTTTGTTTTTGTTGTTGATGTTGTTGTTATTAATTTCTCATAGTTCTCTTAAATGGTTTATAGGGTCTCATAAGTGATTTGTCCCACATAAGTGGATCAGTTGAAACTAATTTGTGGAAACGAAGTGTAACCCATGTCATAGAATTCCTTGCACAATTTTTAAACTTTTATGATATATCCTAAATAGAAAATGCATATTGCACGTAATATTTGAGGTGATTTTCTGTTCCTTGTTTTATGTTAGTTATAGAAAATGTTAAACTATACAAGGACATATTGAATCCGGTAAAAAAAGGGCCTCCTCTTAGGATTGGTAGATCTAATATAGGAAACGAGGGTTGAAGAAAGAGAGAAGCACAACAAGCAAGAAGATAAAGCAATAACAGCAGAATTTGAATTGACAGTAGACTACCGATATTGGCAGTCAACCACCAATTCAAGTAGAGAGCATCCGACCACCAGGAGGGTAGTCGATCGCATTCGTTCTTTGACATGAAGGTGACTTAATTCAGTCGACTACCAGGGGGGCAGTTGACCGCATCTATTCTCTGACTTGCTCGGGATGTTTTGCAGTCGACCGCCCCCTTTCGCAGTCGACTATGACAGTGCTGATCATCTGTGGCTGAGATCTATTCAACTGTAGTTCTCTCTCTCTATATATAGGGTGTATAATTATTTGAGTTAAGTGAGAGTTAAAAACAAGATAGAAAGATAGATCTAGCACCCGTTTTTGATAAAGTGAGAAAAAGATAAACCCTACACCCTGGTTGTGAGTTCTTAAGTGATTGTAAACCGATTTTTCTTCATATATTTCTAGTGGAAATCGTACAAATGCCTCTTAACAGGAAAGTAGTAATTACATTGGGTGAACCTCGAAATAATCTCGTGTGTTTGTGTGTTATTGACTTTTGTTTCTTTGATTTTTTTTTTCATCTCGGGTTAAGGGTCAAACTCAATACCTCCATATTCAATACTCTTCCTTCTTCCCTTAGACCATCTCCAACCATGCTAGCCATATCTCATTTTTAGCCAAATAACTTCTTTAGGGAAGAAAATTCTACTCCAACGAGACTCTCCAAATCACTCACTAAACTAGATATCTCAGATTTAATCGCCAAATATGACGAAGTTGTATCGCTCTCCAAACTTCTCTTCCTCCCTCCCCTCTCCCCCCCCCCCCCCCCCCCTTCCAAAAAAAATAAAATAAAATAAAATAAAATAAAATAAAAAAAATAAATAAATAAATCGAAACCCAAAGAAATCGTCATCGAGAATTTGCGAACTCATGATCGCGAAAGTGAACTCGCGATCAGACCTCCCCCCCCCCCAAATAATAATAATAATAATAATAATAATAATAATAATAATAATAATAATAATAATAAATATAATAATAATAATAATAAATAATAATAAAAATATTTGGAACCCAAAGAAATTGTCATCGGGAATTTGCGAACTCGTGATCGCGAAAACGAACTTCACGAGCTCGCAAACTCGTGATCAGATTTAGGGAGAAAGAATTTTCTTTTTGGGCTTTGTGCTTTTTTTTTGCTTACCTTCTTTTTTTTGGATTGGGCTTTATATTTTAATTTTATTCTATTTTGGGCTTTAAAATATTTCCGTGTGATGCACATTCTAATAAAGACTTTGAGTTAACCGTGTGATATACGTAAGTCAGTAGTAATTAGTACGCGCGATTAATGTATTAATTTTTTAAGAAAGGTTGGAGTTGAACAGATGATACTCGTAAGTTTTAAAGGATGTTGAAGAATTTTTTTTTATTTGAACGCATGATGCACGTGTTAATAAATAGAGTTAGTGGTGACCGTGTTTGTTTGATGAGAAAGTGATGTTTTATTTGAAAAAGTTGGAGTTAAACTGGTGATGCACATAATTCCAAAACAAATTAAATAAAAACTTTGAAAATTTTGCTTTGCACGTGCGATGTACGTATTAATAAATAGAGATAAAAGGAGATGGAGGTGCGCGTGCGGTGCACAGGCTTGAAAAAATATTTGTTTGTTTGAAAACTTTGAAAAGTTTAATTTGCACGTGCGATACACGTGTTAATAAATGGATATGGAGGTGTGCGTGTGACACACAGATTTGTTTGGTGACAAAAAAATTTAAAAAAATGTTTATTTGTTAGAACCCCAACTCTCCCATTAATATAGTAGAGATTTTGGGCTTTAAAATATCCATGGCTAGCCAAAATAGCTAGTATGGTTGAAGTGTGGACTATTTTTGCTAGCTAAATTATTTAATTATTTTATTTTGTCTATTCTAGCGAGCTAAAATAGTTAGCTTTGTTTTTTTTTTTGATATATCGGATAAAGCCAAACGGCTCCAGCCATCAAAAATTGTATAAATCAATAAAACAGAGGAGTTACAGACAACAATACAAGGAGTTTACAAGCTGTAAAATAGAAAGAAGAATACAAAAAAGTAAACAACAAACGGATGAATAGCCCGCAAATAAGAGATCTGCGATACTAAAGTAGAACCACATCGGAAAGGGTGACGGAGCAATCAGACAGGATTACAATGCATCAAATGGAACAACCCATCCTACCGCATCAAAGAGGAGTGCATACTCTCACTAAGGCTCACTTTCGCAATGCAAAAGGAACTGGAACAAGCGTGAAGTGAGATCCAGGAGCACAGACGACTTGAAGACAAGAGTGAAAAAAGTGGGACAGAGCCATGAACCAGAGCCCTGATACAGTAGGCAACACAACCCCATGAAGACACCAAGCACAACCTGTACAGTAAAGAAAAGAGAGAGAAACGCAAGAAAAAACGAAATAACCGTAGCAATAAAAGAGTGTGCAATATAAGGGCAGCGACCATGACAAAAGCTGATAAGATCACAACCAAACGTTTAAAAGCACGACACAAATAATAAGAAGATGGAAGGAGAAAAAGTCACACACCCTCAGGGCGACTCGGAAAAAAAAACAAAAAAAAAACAGAAGTAGAAGCTAGGCAGGAGACCAGGCACGCCACAAATAAGCTAATGTCATGGCTAACTGAGCAAAAGCGGGACCAATAGCCCATACGAACACTAGCAGCACAAAAAAAACTAGCCATACAGCCTACTCAGAGGATGGCAAAGAAAAGCCAAACCTCAATTGTGCAGGAGTTGATGATCCGACACAGAAGCCGCTTTCCTAGCTAGAATATGAGCACTCACATGAATCAGCAAATTATTATAGAATTTTTTATTGTATTTCTGCTTTACGGGGGGAGGGGTGACCTTTACCAAAGGGAACGAAGTTACAGCAAGGTCAGACAAGCTAGCTTCGTCTTTGATAAGGCAAGACGAGGGTGAGAGAAGCCTGGAAGAAACTAACGATGATATTGGAATGGAGTTAGAATGAAAGGAATAACTAGAGAAATAAGAGTAATCGAGAATTGGAGAAGACTTGTGGGGAAAAGAGTGAAGGATAAGCAAAACCTCCATCAGGAGGTGATTGAGACAAGATTGAACCCCTAAATCTTGATAAAACGAGAAGATGCAGTCAGGAAAATGAAAAGAGAACATAGAATGGTTGGGAGAAGAAATCGTCATAGAACAAGGAAAATTATAAACTAAAGAAGGCGCCTTAAAAAAAACATTAGCCATGGCAGTAGGCATCTGAGGGTCTGAAACGCGGCGATGTTGAGCGAGCTCCATCGCACTACGAAACCAAGAATGACAAGAGACTAAGGATTTAAACAAACCAAAATTTTTATCTAGACTCTTTCTCAACGAAGGTGCCACCGATCTAGAATGGGGACGACCTTTATAAGAACCCAAACAAGGATAGTAAACAAGTTTCGTGTAAACCTTACGATCCTTAAAAAGATTAGCAATATTAGGAAGTTGAAAAGTAGCGAGTGAATCACTATTAACAGTGGAAGAAGTAATGGAATTCATAACTGGAAAAGGAACAACTGCAGAGGATTCAAAAACCTTTCCAGATTCCAAGCTAACTTCCTTGCCGAGCAAGCATGAAGCTTGCGCTTTAATAGAGGATAGTTAAGAAAGAAGAGAAGTTTGGCCGGTAAGGGAATGCCTCTGGAAAAACCAAGGAGTTTTTGAAGGAAAAAAGCATCAACTGCGCGAGTGACCAAGCTTGTCACAAAAAATGCACTTCATTTTGTTCACGCACTCTCGTTTGAAGTGCCCAGAAAGGAGGCACCTGAAACAAACCAAATGAGGGTCGTTCCTACAAGAGTAAGGGGAAATAAGAAAGATGGGAGAGCACCGAGCACGATCGGTGTTAGCAAAGAGATGAGAAGACAAGTTACTCCTCAATTCCTGAACTGTCACTAAACCATTAGGTCTAGCTTCAGACAAGATGAGATCCATGGCAGAGACCAGCTGAAGAAAGCCACGAATCACCAACAAAGAATTGTGCACAGGACAATAGTAGGCATTACAAATCCTAATTCACCAATACACCACCACAAAAGAACAAAATAGCGCAGCACAAGGAGGATCAACAATACCCTCAAAATATAGAGAAAATAGGTGGGAGATAAAATTGAATATGAGAAGAAGAGTACCAGCTAGTAGTCTCTAATAAAGAAAAGCAAAAGTGAGATTAGTTGAAGGGAGAAATACTTTGGGGGGGGGGCACGATGAAAATAAAAAGGAAAAGAAGGCGGTCGGCGCTCTCAGAATAGCTAGCACACCAGAGTCGCAAAGTAGCAAAGAACTGGCTACCAGACTGATCAAACGAGTACGGATCTAGCGCGAGAAAGCCCAGATCCAAAGGCCAGATGGAGGAAGCGTAAGAGGCCAGAATGGCTCACCGTAACACCGGCGACGGGAGGCCGATTGAGACAATCAAGCTTAGATCTTGAGCGAGAAAGCTCGGATTCAGAGGGGAACGGGATAGGTATGCTGGACGAGGAGGGAACAGAGGGTACGCCTAAGGAGAGAAGGGCCGATCAGGATATGGGGATGGAGAGGCTGACGAGGGCTACCACTTTAATGAATGGACGATAGTGAGATTGGGCGGAGGGGCGACGGATCGGGGGGAAGAAGGGGGACGGAGAGGAGAGTTTGAAATCGTAGCTGCCCCTAGTTTTGTTGGAGATGTTTTTCCACCTCCATATCAATATTCAATACCTCGATGGTCCTAAACACGTGATAGTTACGCCCATGCAAAAGGTACTCTTTTTTTTTTTCTTTTTTTTTTTTTTTCTTTTTTTTTTTTTTGAAGGAAGCAAAAGGTACTCTTCCTTACTGAATTACAGAACAAGTTGAGAATTTTCCCTCTCTATCTCAAAGAGTTAGTTTTTTCCAGGCACCCAAGCTGTTAAGTGGATCTTCCTTCTACATCGGGGTGGTGACATTGAGTGGCCGGGCTTGATGCCATGCCTCATGGATATCATTTTGACTGGTGGTGGAACTCTTGTGATGGAAACTGACTTGCTTAACTTCCAAGAATCCAGAGGCTTGGAAGTCTCAACCAAATATTTACATCATTAGCAATGCAGAACTCCCATTCGAGGGTGATGATGGATGTACGAATGAAGTTGTGAAGCAGAGGGAGGATGAAGCTAAAGCCATGGCAGTAAGGATTGGTGGAAAGGCAATTCAGCATACAATATTTTTGGATAAAATAGCTGCTTATGTAGCTTCCTGGTGATCCTAGCAAAAATGTAGTTTTACTATGATCCTAGAAAAAATTTGCTTTCTTATCAGCTGTTGGGATAGGTACTGGACTCTATTTTGACTAGAGAAGAAGAACGATTGAAGTTAATCGTAAAGTGGTATTTGGTTTTTATGTAAGTCTTACAATTCTAGATTTCAAGTTAGATTGTCAGGAATATCGATATTATTAGTACTTTTAAAAAAAATAAAGATAGAGTCGTGTAGCCGAATCAAGTGTTGTGATTTTTCATTCATAACTTATTATTATAATGCACGTGCGATGCACGGATATAAAAAGTATAGTCATTAAATTAAAAAAATTGCCCATAAGAAAAAATATAGTAATTATTAAGAAAGATCAAATTTTGAGAAAAAATAAAATCTTCTATAAACAAATCCATTTGCAACAAAGATAACAAAAAAAAGATCGAAGTATACTTGCATTAATCCAATCCACCACTAACGTAGAAGTAACAACAACTAACCAATTACAAAACCAATGTGATTTCTTGACTTTCTCCTCACAAATAAGCTTTGCTGCATAGAATAATTATAAGCAGGGCCGGTCCTGAGGTATTTGAGGCCCTGAGCGAAAAAAATATTAGGCCATTTATAGACACGCATGTACTTTTATACATATTAATAAATTATAATATAACGGCTGGGGACATAAAAACAATACCCAGAAAAATAAATATTACCTTTATTTTGCTTTATGACACCAAATACTTCATATTTTTCATTAAGCATAGTGACAGCGACTCTTGCACCTGTCAAAAAAATAAAAATAAATCACATCTCATCTAAAATATAAGGCTAGGGCCCCAGGAATCAAGCTTATCATATAAATAAGCTTCAAATTTCAGTTGGTCACTAAGCTTGCCTAACAATAAAATCAATCGATAATACTATTGTTGGAGTGATTTCTACCTCAGTACCTCCTAAACCCATAAAAGAGATTCTCAGTTCTATTAATTAAAAAAAACGACATGAGAGGGCTGAACTACTATAGTAGTGCTAAGAAGACCAATAACTCTTGCAGTCCTTCTAAGAAGACCGGCAACTCCAACTACGTCTCTAATACCCGAGACACATGACTACAACTCTTGCTAAGAAAAAAACTCTGTAAAAGAAACAAACGAAAATTCTCAACTGACAATTTAAAGAAGATCTGAAGATGTCGGAAGGGGAGAGAGAGAGTCAGAGAATTTGAAGAAGATGAAGAGGTTGGACAAAAAAAATGAAGCAAGTTGAAGTGACACTGAAAGAGAGAGAGAGAGAGAGATTACTAAATTGGGCCCTCAACTAAAAATTAATTACAAACTCATTAATTCATTATATTAATTATAAGACCATTAATTTATTATATTTAAAAAAAATTGGGCCCCTCCCGTGAAGTGGGCCCTGGGCGGTCACCCTGTTGGCCCTTGGCCAGGCCCGGCCCTGATTATAAGCATAAGTATATATATCATATAAAGTGTAGTTAACAAAGAGATATAATATATAATGTATGTTGATATTATAATTCATTTTTTTCTCACAGTTATTGACAACAGTATGTATATATATTTTAAGGTGTAAACTGGAAAAATTATGTACATTTAAATACCAACTTACCCTTTAATTTGAAGATCCATGACATTTCACATATACATCCTTGTAGACAAACATTTTTTGTATGTATGCCTTGTCTACCTTTTAGATGTTCATTCTTGATTAAGAGTTTTGTAATAGATCTCGAAATTCCCCTGAAAATAGCGACATATAATTGTCCAAGACTAAATACGTGATTCGGAAGGTATACACCAACATATGAAATGGTTTGTCCTTATGACTTGTTAATTGTCAAGGCGAAACTAAGCCGTACTAGAAATTGTTTTCTTATGAGTGTAAAATGCATCCTTATATTTCATATGATGACACAAATAACATGAGATACTCGATAGAGGAATCAAAGAGAAAATCACATGTCACCTGCTAATTTAATATGCTGACACAAATAACTAATTCATAATAAAAGTCTAGTACGAGATGTAGTCAACTGAAATGCACCAATTTCTCGACATTGAAGAAGCAACACTCTTTACACATGATAATGTTAAAATCATAATCTTAGTAATATAATGAAAAAGTAATGTAACGTTTATAGTCGCATACCTGATCACCCTCTCTAATTCTATAGCTCTTTAGATATGCACTATCGTCAAGAAGTTTATAGTAATTATAGCATAAGCAGAAACTACCACAAACATGAGACCTGTAATCATATTAAAAAAATATAAATCAACAATCCTAGTTTGTGCATTCTGGATAATAGCCAAAATCATTAATTTAAAATCAATCAACTTGTTGTAATCACTGTCGACCGAAACTTGAGGGAAATACCAAGTACCAACCTTTTTTGTTTGAAGGAAAATGTGGAATATGGCCACCCTGTTTCATTAATAAGAAATTAAAGAAACAAACCCAGAGTACTGGGCCCAGTTACAACCTACAGATAGAAAATAGAACATACATGAAGCAACATAACCCATACAAACAACAAATCCCTCCAACAACCCTGGAGGGTGGGCCGACAAACGTGCTCGGTCCAACTGTATGTATGTCTGTTTAGCTTCGTACACTGCCTCCACAGCACATGCACACCCACCTGAAACTAGTCTGGCAGGATTTTATCACCCGCCGATTCCTACCTTCACCTAGCTGGGGGACCCCATCTTTGGGCCCAAGCCCCGCAGGCTGAGTTTTAACAACTGTCGAGCTCAGTCTACTCGCTGGGGGAGCCCCATCTTTCGACCCAAGCCCCGCAGGCAGAGTTTTAACAATCGCCAATCACAGTCTACACCCTCTATTCTCCCACAAACATGCTATAATTACTCCCCACCACAAACCGCAGTCAATGAGAGAGTCGTGAAGAGGATACCTTCGCCTCTATCACGCCCTTGCTATCTCTAGTGATTTCTCACAAATACAGACCACCACTAACATAGAGTAGTGAGGAGCAACATCTTCACTCACTGACTCTCTCATTCTCTCTCTTAATCAGAAAACCAACACAAGATCCAGCTAAATGAAGTATCACCTTCTCCTCTCGCCACACCGGACAATGGCGTTGGGTGTCAGCTTCCATTATGAGGGCGTAGTGGTGGTGGTGCCCCGTCAACTGTGGTCATTAGGTGAAGCAGTTCGGATGCAGCCCCTACCCCAGAAGAAAACACCCCAACAGAACGGGGTACAAGCTCCAGCCACTATCTTTGGCGCTGCCCTCAACACAAACCCCGACTACTTTGCTGACTACACCAACACTGGAGGCCCAAATCATGGCTGCTGATCACCGGTAATCGGTCCCAGAGAGCGTGGACATGGTGGTGGTGGCAAGGAACCATTCCGGCACCACAAAAGGAGACGGACGACGGCATCGGTAGAAGGCATAGGGCACAGAAGTAGCGAGTGAGCACATCTCATGGGGGGCCCTGACTTCAGGGTCCTAGCCCCACAACCGTACTACACCGCAATATTCACACCTAGACACACCCAACTCAGACAGCTCCACCAACCCCCCACAAAAATAAAACCCATGTCGTCTCGCACTATGGCACTACCATCCTCACTAACTCGCTCATCATTGCGACTTGCAGATAGAGAAGCACACTCGGCTTCTTCACATGTACTACCAACCCTCGAAAAACTAAATCATAGCCGCAGATCGCCGTGATTGGCCCCGAGAGTGTGGACATGGTGGCAACCGTGAAGAACATCCGGAAAAATATCTAGTAAAGCCAACCATCACCAACCTAACCCAAACCCCAATCCCAATCAACTCACCCCCAACTCCAAATCGTCACAGATCTGGAGGTCGTCGCCGCCACTTGGTCATCGGCATGATGGCAGGACGGCCGAACACCTCGCTCGACGGCAGGACCAGGCACGAAGGCCGGCTGCGTCGCTCGACGGCTGGACGCATCGACAGAGATGGGAAGGCATCGTCGGGTCTGGGCGTTGGTGGGTCCCTGGTGGCGCGAAGAAGGAGCTGGAGGAAGGGGACGAGATGGTTGCTGGGCGACAGTCCGATGGACTGCATTGGGGATGGAAGGGGGGCTCATCGTCGACCGAACACATGGGAGGAAAGGGAGTGGAGGAAGGGACAACGGCGGTAGGAGGGGGCAGCCGCCCCCAGACTTTAATCAGAAATCTAGGGTTTGCTTGGGGATTTGGGGGTTAGTTTCTCTCTCTAGACTTTTCTAGAGAGAGAAACTCTAGGTTAAAACACAAAGTTCTACTTCATGGTTAATACCAAGTACCAACTTGAAAGAGCAATACAATTATTGGAAACAGAACTAAAAAAACATATATAAAGATACCATGATTGAGACAATTAAGGACATGAAAGGCAGAAGTGTTATCTTATACTCACTTTCACTGCTATTTTCATACTGCATTAACTCGATGTATGAGAGGATGTCACATATTCAAAAAGCACCACTAGATTGCCTAATGATATCAAAAAGAACAAAAATGATCAGTATCATATAGTAAAATATTTCATATAACCCTCAAAGGAAAACGTTGAAATGCTAAATGGTTTGAGATAAAAGTCCTGTTGTCATTATCTCCGAAGGATTTAGGAACATAGACAACTAAAAGTTTGATGGTAGCAACCAACAATTCCCTCCCAACATGATAGGAGACTTTATAAAATCCAGTGCACTCGTGTTAAAATTATCATCCTTCATAGACTGACATGAAATCCATAATGAAATTCCAACAATACCACAATGAATGTTGACAACTATCCACTTATGGTAAAACAAAATTAAAAAGAATGACTTTTAAAATAGGGAAGTCTTGTTAGACATTATATTTTATCAATATCTAACAGTATTCGTAAAAGATAGGGCATTTCTTTCTGAGTGTGACTTTAAACTCCGTTTGAGTATGTAAAGACATAGCATTTCTCTTGTACCAAAATAATATGGCACAACAGTGATTTCAAAAAAAGATAACTATCTAAGGTCAGAAGGAAAACCTTAAATTATCAAATAAGTTTATTTTGAGAAAATATTATCAAGCATGTTTCGACTTCTATGATTTTGTGAAACTAACTTGGCCGAAAAATAATATATTGCAATTTGAGAAACTTAACTCTTTGAAGTTTGGATTTATTATTATAAAATTGTGCAGTGATGTAGGCAAGTGGGCGCCATTCATCTTGATGTTGGATTAGTGGAGTCCCTATCTACTTTGGCTAAGTATTCAGCAAAGAGGAGCATACATTCAGAAATAAAAAAAAAAATCAAAAGGGTTGTGAGATTGTTGGCTCGAGTCTCACTTAAGCCCATCTTCTTTGACTAAGTTTATAGTGAAAACAAAAGAAATACCAAAAGTAAAAGCAGTTGAAAACATACCTTGGAAATTCCCCTTTAGCAACCAATTCATATAAAATCCAACTCAAAAGAATCCACTTTATCTCATTAAAATTTAGAGGCAGTGTATTCAATAAAACGTCTGCATAAAAGGAAGATAAAAAAGATACCTTTCATGCACAAAATCATTCTAAATATTGATCTAAGCAGAAGTGGTGGGGAGGTGCGGTGGGGAGGTGCGGTGGTGTGGTGGCACGGTGGTGGGGAGGCACGGTGGGGAGGCCGGCGGGGCCACGTAGCAGGAGAGAGAATCAGCGGTACAAGAGAGAGGAAGAGGAAAAGTGAAGGAGAGGAATAGACGAAGGAGACGTGAAGGAGAGAAATGGACGCATTTGAATATTTTGATTTGTGTTGAACGTGCGGTCCACGCTTATATTTGTTGGATATAGTTAGGACGTATGTTGCACGCGTTTGTTTAGTTACAAAGTCACGGTTTGTTTGGTTACAAATCCCAACTCTCCTATTAAAATGGTAGAGATATATAAGGGGTAAATTAGGTTTAGGATTTTGTATTTTTATTGGGCCGCCACCTTAATAGGTGGTCACGATTTCACAGCACTATCCATTGAATGTCCACTTTAAAACATTGCTTCATTAAAAAAAAATCCTATGGAAAACCCACATTTGGGAAAAAAAACATTAGTGAAAGAAAAAAGTACAACTAATTCTTCAGGAATATGATTTTTTCTTGAATTTAAGTGGATGTGACTTACGCTATCCCAATAAAACCTTTCGAACGAAAAACCTAGTGGGGAAAAACATCATCGAAAGAAAAGAGTACAATGCGCAAAGACATTCTTTAGAATGTCTCCATTAGCATCTTCAAGATGCTCCCCCAAAAAACACTAAAATTTATTACATTTAGTTTTTACATCAACTTAAATGAAAAATTACCCCCCAAAAATAATACATTTGGTCATTACATCCCAACCCAAAAATTTATCAGCCAATATATTTATATGCTATCTGCTGAAATCTTCTCATGTCAATCTGGTGTACTAACTTTTAAAATATTGACTTTGGGGGGAATTTTGTGAAGAGATCTGCAAGGTTCTCTGGAGACTTGATTGCTTTACATCAATCATTTTTTCTTCTTGAAGGTGGTGGGTGGGTGAAGAAAAATTTTGGTGAAATGTGCTTCGTCCTGTCTCCATTGGTGAAGCCTTCTTGAATTTTTTCTTTATACGGGCTACTTTATCCTATTAAATTATTGTAGGCTGGCTTGTGACTTCTGGAAACTTGCAACTCTCCCTGATATGCTGAACTAGAGACCTTAATCATACACCTTCTCTACTTACTTCATGAAGTGTCAATATCTCAGAATGATTGGTCGACGCTGCTGCAATTATTTGTTTGACTGATCTCCAAGAAATAGTTGCACTACTATTAAGAAAAATATATCCTGTTTGTGATCTCCCCTTATGGGGATCAGATAAAATAACCTGCAACTGTATATCTAGTATGGTCAGCACATTCATATGAATAATATAAACCATGATCAATGGTTCCTTTGATATATCTAAGATTGTTTTTTATGCAACTCCAGTGCCTACGTATAGGTGCAAAGCTATATCTGGCTAGCAGGTTCCCAGAAAAAGATATGTCAGATCTAGTTCACTGTGCTAAATAAAAGGAATGCGCTTGTTGCACTCAAATAGGGTACTTCAGGACCCAGAATATCTTCATTTTTTTTCTTTCGGACGATATGGATCCTGATAATCTCTTAGTGACCTAACCACCATAGGTGTACTAAATATATTGATACACTAATATTGAATCACTTCAGGAAATTTTCAGCATATATTTCTTGATGTAGTAAAATTTCATTTTTATTGTGCTCGATCAGCAGGCCGAGACAAAAAAAAAATTAACCCAAGTCTTTTATCTCAAATTCTTCCTTAAGATAGCTAGCATATTTTTCCATCATTTCAGAAGATTCGATCTTTTTTTTATCATCTACATAGACGACTGCTATGACGACTGCCTTCAAGGATTTCTTTATGAATACGCACTGACATATATGATCATTATTATATCCTTCTCTAGATAGGTATTTACTGAGCGTATTATACTACATTCTTCTGGATTGTTTTAGTCCATATAGAGCTCATTTTAATCTAATATAGTGTGTACTTGTAGACGTGGTTTCTGGTAATTTAAATCCTTCGGGGATTTTTATATATATCTTATTGTCAAGGTTATTATATATGTATGTTGTCATCACAACCATGAGTCACATATCAAGTTTCTAAAAAATAGAGAGACTTATTAAATATCTAAATGTGATGATGTCCATCACCCGAGAATATGTTTCTTCATAATATATTCCTGATCTTTGTGAGAATCTTTGAGCAATTAACCGTGCTTTATACCTTTGGATCTCATTCTTTTCATTTATTTTCTTACGAACACTCATTTAAAACCTGCAAGGTTTATTCGTTTTAGGGTTTATACTATAGGACCAAACACTCCACATTTTGCGAGAGGATCTAGTTCCGCTTGAATTACATCCTTCTATTTTGGTCAATCTTGTCTCTTTCGACATTCAAGGGTCGTTCGTGGTTCAGTGTTATCCTCATTTTCCTCACCATTTTTAATCTCATCAAATACCGAATATGAGAAAATGTCATCCATGAAAAATTCTTTTTGATTCCAACTTTCTCTTAAATATGTATAAAAAACATATTTCTCATTATTATTAGGTAGCATACCTCATTCTGTAACACCCCGCAAAATTGAGTTATGAAAATTTTGCCCACGGATGTTAAGCACACGTATTTTGTACTGTTATGAGTAATATTCGTAACGTATTTTTATATAAATGTCATACGTATCTTATATTCTGATTATTTATATGTTTTCTGTTTTCTGTTTTCTCAAAACTCATTTCAATCCTATTTTTAGTCGACTCAAACATTTATTTTAATCTTTTTGTTTTTACGTACAATGCACGTGTTTTCAATACACGTGTTGATTACGCATATTTTTTTTACGTGAAATATCTGTTACATCATCAAAATAAATATTTTTCGTATATTATATTTCGATTATTTATAAACATTTCCCCGTTAATCAAATCTATTTCATATTTGAATATTTGTTTTTATGTGCATCGCACGTAAAATTTTATGCACATTTTACTTCTAAAATTTTCTAAGAGTGATGTACATTTCTTTCTTCTCATTTTATTTGTCACAAATATATTATTTTTTTATTAAAACTCATAGGACTAAAGTCTATTTTAAATCCCACTAAGAAAATTAATTTGAAAAAAAAGAAGCCCATGATTTTATTCTACACTTTAAATGTGCACTTTTTAACCCTACACACTTGTCATGTAACAAACACATAGGCCAAATAATAAACAAATAAAAATTAATTAAAAAAATGAGAAGTATGTGCACATCAAGGGTTGGCCGGTCAAGGAGATGAAGGGGTAGGGGTTTGTGGTAGAAAATTGTGAGTGATTATTTTTTTGGGATAATGGGTATTTATTTTGGATAGTGGGTGTCCCTTCATTCACCCATTTAGCCATATAAATACCTCTCTCATTCATGAACAGTGTACACCAGACGACACAAAAAAAAGAGAGAAAAGAAAGAAAGAGATGAGCTTCTGGTGTTGGCAAATTGCTAGGAGGTGAAGGCTTGCTTGGTTAGAGCTTTGGAACAATCTCTATAGGAGTCTATTTCATTTTTTTGCATCACAAACAAAGAGGGTGATTTCTTTTGATTTCTAGATATTGTAGTATGCATGTCTAATTGTTCCATAATTGAAAATATGGCATGTGTTTTTTAAATTTCTAATTTAATATGTTGCATATGTATTGATAACTAGAGGTGATATATGAAAATAACTGCATGCTAGTTGAAAGATTTATTATAAAATTGTCATGATTAACAAATTGAAATCAAAGATTGAGTTGTTATAGTGGTATTGGGTGCATACTAGTATATCATGTTTACATTAAATGAATTTGGTATAAATTCATACCAAATTCGTTAATTTATACAAAGAAAGTTGTTGTTTTAAGTTTTAGTTGCACTTCAAAAAATCATGTCTAATAAACTAGATGGAACCTAGAGCTAAAATTTTTATATGAATATCTCGTATATGTCAGGAACATCTCTTTCAAATTTCATAATATTTGGATGTCGTTTACAATTTTAATAAAATCCAAACTTAGGACTGGTTGGCAGTGGACTAGTTGCTAGAAATTTGCACACATTTTGGATTTTGATTATTTCAACATTTTAGATGAAGTAATTTGAGAAAAATCAAAACTAAGAAATTGAAGTAGACTCGTTAACCTTTTTGTAAAGTCTAAGAAATCAAATATTCACAAAAAACTGAATTTATAATAAATTTTACAAAACTGAACAAGTAACAGTATTTCAATATTTCGACCCTACTGTAGATTTTGAAGAATTCGAGGTTATAGATACAATATTTTGGAGACACTTATAACTAAAAAATTGTATTAGACTTGTATACCTTTATTTTGATCTAAAGAACACAAAGTTTCATGAAGTAGATAATTTTCTGTGATTTTTATAAGTAGCATGAGCTGCAGTTTTCTAATTTTTGAACTTACTGTTTCACAAATGAAGTTAGACAAAGTAATAAAGGATGATTTTACGTGATCTTAACTACAAAGATATAGTAGACTCTTTTTATGAAACTAATAAATCTATCTTTTGAATATAATTGAGATTTATAATTGAAATATAGATGAATATGAAAAGGGTTTATTTAATCGGAGAAACTTTGTAGCTTATTAAAGTGAATTGTTGGTTGTGTGTGTCCATCTAAGAAGTGTTACTTCATGATTGATAACTAAGAATAATGAATGAATTGAATGAAATATGAATGCATGAAATCGAAGAAATGAATAATGAAGGCGTGATTGACCCTAATTGTTGAACATGAAAAATGTTAGTCTAGAGACAGGCGAGACCCATAGTAACCAGCATTCGTGAATAAAGGAAATTTGAGAACTAACCAGTGTGGGTTAAGTATATCTTGAGAAGTAGCCAGTTTAGGCTAACTTTCTCTCGATTGATTTAAGTCCGGTAGGGTAAGCTAGCTCTAGGTTGTAATGATTTTAAACTAAAACTTAAGGACAGGCACTAAGAGAAGATGTGATGAAGTATGGGCAAACATGAGTATGAGGGCCTTGATAGCACGGTAGGAGGTTATCTCCAGAATTATCGGGGTTGCGGCTTGTGGTGGGAGATATTCCTTCAGAATTACTGGGATCGAGGTGACACTCATGGGGTATTTGTGTGATAAGGTACCGATGAAAGCGCGGTGTGGGTTTCGTCTCCAGAATTATCGAGGTGTGAAGCGTGATGGCCGCAAAATCACTTGCGGTGGGAGAACAATTTCAAGAATTATCGAGGTCATAGCTTGTGTTGTGGGTATTCGCCTCCAGAATTATCGAGGTGTGAGGCAATGCGTCCAAAATCACTTGCGGTGGGAGTGCGATACTCAAGAATTATCGGGGTGGTACTAGATACTCACAGGATATCTAAAATATACATTAGTCACCGTAGTAGTAATTCATAGCGAGGGATTAAATCCTACATTGAGGAGTACGATAAGGGCTTGCCCTCGGACATATGTAGAATGAGATGCATAGAATTCGAATAAGTATGCATTAGTGCATCGTAGCATAAATTTGCATTAGGCATCTAAGGCATATCATACACTGACATGTTGAGGATAGTCACTTTTTTTACACTTGAATATGCATTCAAGTTTGTGGTTGCTAAAGTAAGAGAATCGTTATATTATGGCATAGCGAGGATCGCTGTTTTATAACTTTGCGTCGGTTGTAAGCAACTGACGTACCCACAGTTTTCCAGTGCAGGACTTGGATTAGCAAAAAGGGCGTGAAGATGAATTGATGCTAAAGATTATTTTCATGATTAAAGTTGTTGATGTTAGATTTGTATATTTTATGTTGTATTCTTTTTAATTTCCACTGTGTTGATGTAAAGAACTTATTGTAAAATAAAAGTTTTTGATTTTCTTATAAAATTGTACGAAGTTGAAGTAGAAGATCCTGTTGAACTACAAATTAAATGTAAATGGAATTCATGGTGTTGCACATTCTCAGTCTCTTCTAGGATCTGAGGCATATCCTCGATCGGAGAAATATGCTTTGTTTTGGTTAAATTGAATCTTCGGTTCAAGACATCTCCTACATCGTCATGAACTCTCTCTACAGGAGATGCTACTTCAGGAGCATAAGAGTGTGTTGTGTTATTCATTCTCCTCTTCTAGTGAGCAAAACCTTTAGAACCTTTAGGTGTTTCACTTTTTGATGTGGAACAATTTCATTTGCTGCTTTATTTGGCTCTTTGGGTATTTCTATTCTGGCAGGTACATTCATGGCTGGTATATGTAATCTAGTCACTTTTGTAGCATCATTGAATGCATCGGATAATTTATTTGCAATATAGTGCAAGTGAATAATTATCCTAATTTCTTGTTCACCGTAGGGAGGTCTAGGCTTGAGATGAGATAGAGTGGGAGTATGCTACGATAATTTATGACGTTCTTCTGGAACGAGACATTTATCTTCCGTTTTATCTCCCCCTAGCAGTAGAAATATTGTCTCATTGAAGTAAGAAGATTCTCAACATCTATTACTAAGGATATACAAAAATCATTGAAGGTCTGTGAGGTAAATTCCACTGCAGTTTCTAGTTTTATTGATTTGATAGCTTGATCAAGGAAATTGGTTGAGTATGATGAATTGGATCAATATACTAGAAAAGCTAGGTTCCGGTATGATAAAAGACAGACATGAGACTATCTAGTTGAAGCATCAAGTAATACCATAAAATATCTAAAAATGAAATATTTAATCAATATGGGTAAATAAAAAAAAATTCATTAATAAATTCTAAAGAAATATTGTTCCCAAATCATAAGTGCCAAATTATAGTTCCAAAAATACCTATATAAGTCATAAAGTCACAATGTCAAGTAGTGCAATGCTAAATAAATAAAACTAAGCTACTGATAATCCCCCAAATGAATCTGCAGATGTTAAGTTTGTGTTCTCTTGTTCCTCAAGATCTTCGCCAAATGAGGTCTCCATTGTCTCTGTCATGGTAACATTTGCTTCAATCTTCTAGATTTTCTTATATTTGGCCACAACTTTCTTTGATGGACAACAGGTACGGGACCAATGACCTACATGCCCACACAAGAAGCATGTATATATATATATATATATATATATACACACATTATCCATATTGAAATTAATTATAAGGTTTTATACTGCAAAAATTGCACGTGCACAAAACGTACAAAAATAATTTTCATAAATGAAAATCGGGGTATTACAGTAAGGTTTGACATCTGCAGGAAAAAAAAATTTAATACAGAGTAATATCAAATCAGGTGATCAAAACAAGGAAAACAATGATACTAGATTCATTTACGTTGGCTATAACAGATTGTGCATTTTTATGCATTTATTTAGAATATCATACTAATAAATGCACTACACATTAGTATTTGAGTAACACCTAAAAACACCAGTCAGAGGAGTCGAACTCCTAGCCTGATGTACAGAAGCCTATCACCCAACCTCTGTACTAATGGAGTAATTACATTTAAACGGCAGATAAGTTGATTTAAAGTAGAACTCCACTTCATGGAATAGTTTCAATTGTGTTTATTGACACGTTAATATCATCATGCGGTACAAGAAACAAAAGATCATGTAGAGTATATATCATTGTTTGAAGAATATATTATATGTAGTGTGATTCTTATGCAGTATATACCATAAAAATATCATATGTAGTTAGAAACTTTAATACCAAAGAACATAGATCAAACTACAGAGTGTCTCATGTAGAAAACTACCGTACAAGACATAGTCTATGTGAAAGCAATGGTATAAAATAAATTAATCTATTTATTTACAAATTAAACAACTAGTATTTTATATGGTCATCACATGAACAATAAATTTAAACATGCATGCTATTTCCAAATGTAATAAAATCATATATGTATAATAATCAAAATTATTAATAAAATCTAAAATTCCTGTTAATCCCTTTTTCGGCTAAAAGAAAAGAAAAATAAAAGAAAAAGAAAACAAACATCAAATCTAATTTAAAATTCCAATTCATAATGGGGCGGGTCTGTTTCCAGTTTCATAAAGGGTCAGATCTGTCTCATACTTGGATCAATCTCAAATCCAAACGCAGTACAATCCAACCCGACCCGTTTGCATGCTTCTCCTTTTTTGTTTCCACCCGAATGCACACCAAAACTCACACATGCCGGGAAAATATCCCAGGCTTGTGCGGCGATGGTGTCGGTGGCGAAGCATAGGATGAGGGCTGCGGTGGTCAGGTCTGTAGTGAGTAGCTTCGGTGAACCCACCCTTTCTCTTGCTTTCGGTCCCAACACCAAACTCGATTGTGAAATTGGGTTTCATCCCCATCCCGATGATCGGCGACGGCAACGTTCGCAAAGCTAGGGCAATGGTTGCCATTGGTGGCTCCCATAATTCGGCCACCCCATCAACTTCTGTAACACCCCAGCAAAATAAAAAGATTTTTTTTGCATTATTAAATAATATTAAATTTGTAAAGTTGACTATTTTCTTGAAACTGCAATTTTGCACGTGCAACACACGTGCAAAGTTATGAATTTTGAATTCTTTAAATTTAATGGTTAATGATTGATTTTCCTTATTTATTTATGACATTTTATTTTTTAGGTTTATTTAAATTAATTTGACTATTTTACAAATTTGTCGATTTTACACGTGCGAATACTTTTGGTCCACATATCCAATTTTTAACTTTTATTAAATTCTCCTACTTATAATTGAGTCTATCCTAAATTTTGGGATTTTTCTGAACAAAGAAACTATTTTTATAAATACCTCGAAAGAGCGGGGCTTTTATGTAAAAAGCCGTTTGGATCTCAAACAAATAATGAAAATTCTTTTTTACTGATTTTTGGGCTTTACATGGTCATATTTGAAAATAAAATATATTTAAATTTTATTTAGAGTTGATTTGGTAAAGATTTAAACAAATATGGTATTTTTGCAAATATGGAATTTATGTTAGATCTTGTGCATATGTTTTCTTGAAAAGTAAAAGTCAGAAATTTTAATTGGAAAATCTAATATGTATTAATATATATTATTTCTGATTTTTCTGGATTTTTATAAATATTTTATGATATATTTGCAAATATTACAAAAAGATGGACTTTTGTGCAAAATTACCACTTTTAGTACAAATCCAAATTTTTTATTTTTCTGGGCTGTGCTGGATGTCTGAAAACTCAATAGTAAAAGGATTTGATTTTATTTTAATTTATTTAACTTATTTAACTACTTTATTAAAGAAAAGTTTATATATGTAAAATAATAATTTGTTAGGGGATGTTTTCATAAACTTGTAAAACCCTAGAAACTCCAGATTTCGGCTTATAAAATAGCCACTATAGCCATCCCCCTCCTCTGCAAAAACAAAACATTATTTTACTATTAATTTCTTGGAGTTCGAAACAAGGATCTTGGATTTTGCAAAAGAAGTGCTTTTTCTCATCCTGTATTAATTTGGTTGATTTCTTCAATAAGGTGAGTGATATAATTTGTTTTGTTTTGTCCTTTGAATGTTGTATGTGGTGTTTCAACTACTAGAAAGCATGCTAGTGATTGATATGAACATATATGATGGATTGGATGAATTGATGAGTTAAAAATTTGATCTTTTATTATGATTGAAATTACATGTGGAAGGTCGGGTCCGAATTATTTATTATTATTATTATTATTTAAATTTTAAGTTGGGTGTTTTTTTATTGTGTTTAAATCATTAATTGTGTAGTTTTTTTTAAAGTTGTTTAATTGTATTTGATTTATTTTAATTTGTGTTTTTAAAAATTTTGTTGTTATTTTAATTGTGTTTTAATGTTTTTATGTTTTTTAATTGTGTTTTTTTAAGGTTGTGTTTCTTTTCCTGGTTTAATTTTGTTTTCGGTGTAAGTTGTTAATTTTCTTTTTCCTCCCATTAACATATAAAATAGATACAAAATATATAAAAATGTTAATTTATTCCAAATTTTTGAAGTAGAAGAATCATATAAAAAACATGTATTATTATTTTAAATCTTTGATATACAAGAGTCATATAAAATACATAAAATGTAATACATATAAAGTATAAGATTACATGGTAATAGAGTAACTTAGAGTTTGAGATAGCCTACAGTTAGAATAAAGAGAGGAGCATTGGACTACTGTCGTGCATTTTTACTTAACATAAACCTAGGAACTCATCGCCCTAAACTCCATAATGAGCTTCCACTACTATTCTTCAATCTTCAGTCTTCAGGCTTCGAGAATTCGTTTTCAATATTCCTCTTCTAGAGAGTTACTACCGCTGAAGCCTTCTAATATTCATTGCGTCCTCTGATTAGCTTTCATCCAATATGTACAGGAAGCTAGCATCTCCAAAGACTCAAGCGTTCATTTCCTCACTTAAAATCCTACCACCAAGAAGAAAAAAACTTTTGTGATGCGACCCGGGGGGGTGTTAGTAGGCCTTTTGCCATGCTGGAAAGAAGAGGAAATGAAGTTTCATTGGTTTTCCACAAAGTTAACACATCAATCTTGTTCTCACACGATAGTGTGTCTTGTGCATTATACCAAGCTAATTCATTAAGTGTATTAGTCCTAACTTTTTTAGGTTGAATCCTATTCCATAAATCATATGATATTTCTTCATATACAATGCCCTTACCTTTAGCAGACCACAATGTTTTACTTGTTGTAGTATGACTATGAGAAGTAGATATAATAGTATTATCATAAGTATTATACAAATTCTGTACTATTGACTCAAATTGAGCCTTAAATGCACAACACAAAATCATCACTATTTTCATGATTAACCATATCATAAAACTCTGAAATCATATTCTTCGCACCCTCTAACTTGATCATGATGATCAAAGACATTACAAACATAATACAACATAGGAAGAGAATGAAAATATTTCATAAGTTTATCAAAAACAGGTTGAACCATATCGGAATTGTAAGGGTCATGCATACTAAGTTGAAAAGTTCTCATCATATTAACAACTGTAAGAAAAATACTACTAGATGTGGCATCATAAGAGGCAAAAAAAAAAATTTGTGTTTTCAAAAGGTTGTAAAAATTGCAACAAATGTTCTGCATATAACCAATGGTGCTTAGTCATGGCAAAGCCTTCCATGTTTTTTGCAGTACAAAAACTATGTATAACCTCTTTATATTCACTAAAAACTTGAATATGTAGAAAGTAAAATTCCAACTGTGTTGAATATGTAGGGAATTTTTGAATCTTATTCCCTTAATCTTACACATTGTTTGAATTCTTGTTTATTAGGATCACTTAAATCTATATAATGCACACATTGTCTAATAGCATATATATACGGTTCCTCTATCTTCATCTTGCACACACAAGTTAAGGATATGACATGCACATTTAATATGAAAAATT
Organism: Hemerocallis citrina; assembly: GCA_017893485.1. NCBI lineage: Eukaryota > Viridiplantae > Streptophyta > Magnoliopsida > Asparagales > Asphodelaceae > Hemerocallis > Hemerocallis citrina. The sequence goes on from CM030359.1 coordinate 46,527,446, forward strand.
GTAGGTTTTGGAGGACAAAAACTTCAAGTAATGTAGGAACCGTCTTTTTATTATTAGCCACATTATCAAGGCTAATACAAAAGAATTTTATCAAAAATACCAAAATTGATGCTTGCTTGAATAACTTGTGTTGCAATCTTTGCACCACTATGGAGATAATCTCCATACATCCATATATTATGATTCTCTTTTGAAGGATCCAATTAGTATCAACCCAATGACAAGTTACACCCATCATTGGTACATCATTAACATCTTTCCAACATCCACTAGTTAATGAAATCTTATATGTTAAAGAATATAAAGTAGCAAGTAAAACATCTTTAAGTTGTGCATAAAGTTTTTCAAAATTGGATTTTAGGGTATTTCTAGCAATTGTTTTGTAATGGGGGTTTAGAGCGGTCGATTAAATTCTTCCACGTTCCTACTCTTGAAATAAGAAAATGTAACTCATCCTTAATCACTAATTTGGCCATTTCCATATGTGTGAGTTCATGATCATCGCTATACTATCTACATGGCCGGTCATAGGGTTGATTTTCTGTTGTGTAAGACTATCGTTAGCTAGGTCCGGGTGTGCACTATCTAGGTTTCATTTTAGTGTAACTCCCATTTTTTATTGTACTGAATTGTATTCCTTTTCCCTCATGGTATTATTGTAATTCTATTTTTTTCAATGCAAATTTTCACTTCTTCTCATGAACCTGAGTTGTATTTTCAATTTCATCATTTTTGAACTAGATTCCTAGCCCATACTCCTACTCTATTTATTGTTCTAAATCCTAAGTCCAACCCAGCCCAATATTATTATTATTACTTTATTTAATCTTAAGCCCGACTTTTGCAGCCCATACTATTGTTGGATTTCTTTAGGATGCCCAAACAAACCCATTAACCCAACTAAATTCTCCTCCTACCTTCCTATTGACCAGATCAAACCCTCTCTCTCACTTAACCCCACAAATCCTAACTGCCTCATTAAATCCCATGATTCTTTCTCTCCTTCCTTCTTCTTAATCTCAACAGCAACCCCTCCAAACCCTTCACCTCCTCTCTACAGGAAAACTCCAACCGTCCACTGTGAAAACCCGGACCTCCCCCATCTTCCTCCACCTGCTCGATGACCACCAAGCACCGCCATAACCTTCGACCTCTGCCCCTGGATCTCGCGACCGCCAACCCTACATTCGTCACTTCTTCGTCGACCACCCGAGCGCCGCCGTCGACAGCCTCTCTCCTCCCTGCTGCAGTTGCAGCCCCGACCAACCAAGCCCCTGCTATCGCTCTCGTGTCGATTGCTGCTATTGCTTCACCCTCTTGCTTTTGCCGCTCACTATTGTTGAGGAGTACGGGCACTGCACGTGTTATGGTGAACATAGTTTGCACGTGTCACTGTCAGGACGCTCGTCCTGTTATTCTCTTATTATTATCAGAATTGTCGTCATCTCTAAGGCAAGTACCTTGTACATCTTTATCGTTCCGTACAAGCAATTCATTTGAATCCCTGCATTTAGTAATTTGATCATCGTATCGAAATCCATCATTTTGTAACATTCATGCTTCGTGATATTTGATATCTAGTTAGTCGAATCCATTTGTTTTGCCTCTATGATTTGACACCGTCAAAAGCATGGTTTTGTCATTCTCACAATCATTACACAAGCACAAAAAATTGAAACATATATGGATGTTACGTAGATAAATAGGTGATTGAACGAATTAAGATTTATATACGATTGGATAGTTGTAATTGGAATTAATTATGAGCTACATCATGTGAAAAAATAGAAACCCCTTACTGATTTCGATATATAAATGCATGTTAAATTCTAGTTTTAAAAATTCTTTTTTTGCAAGTAAGAATCGTTTTAAACTGAAACTGGCAAGTTGATGCCCTGCTGCCTGCTGTAGCTTGTAGCCCAGTTTTGACCTAGTTTCATTTTAAATCGGTTGGAACTTTGTAAACGAGTGTCGTAGATCTGTGAATCTAGTTTCTAAAACATTCGACGGATTCGGATTCGGAGTTATAGACAATGAGATACCATGTTTTTCGTACTGCTAGGTCTGCACATTCTAGATTGTCACTTATAGTACATCATCATGCTCCACAATTTAAAATATCATGTTAATAAATAAATTAAGACTTGATATTCATTAGAACACTAGTAGACTTGATTAGGAGTCTTGATATGATTTTATGAGATTTTTTAATAGGTTTTTTCAGACCGTTTGATAGATGTGAACTTGACTCCAGAATGTTGTCCGCACACTAATCTAGTAGAGAACCCAAGTTTCGACCTAATATAAGTTAAAACCAGCTAGAGACATATAAATAGAAGTCATAGACTGTAACGCCCCAAACTTTTTTTTTTTAACTATTCTCTATCCAAAAGATCTCTAACATAATCTATGACTTATCTATACCATTTCTTATTTAAATACTCATATTTATTAAAAATTTCTGCAGAGTTTCCCCAGAAATATTAGGCCTTTTACATATTTTCCATACATAAATATGGAAATAATTACAAAAATCAATGTACCTGTAATATATATCAATCCACCCCAAGCCAAGTCATTCAACATCACACAGGAAATAATAAATATGGCTCTGGGGGCATAATACTTCATAACATGCAAGATACAAATTAAAAACCAAAAATTCTATTGAAATCTTATATGACTTTTAGAAAAACTTTAGAAAAACCTTTCAAAAACCATCCACAGATGCCAGTACTCCACACCGAGGTGGGCACGGGCTTTCATACTTCATCACAGCACTATATATATCATTATACCTTACAGTTATACACATAATCTCTCGTAATACAAAATAATACATCATACTATCCCCATATCCACATATAATATTTACACATGTATATCACCCAATCTATTACGAGCAAAATAAAACTACCAAACTTCAACAAGTATCTCACCTTGCTGCTAACAAAACCTGCAGGAGAGTTAGGGTCGTTCACCCTCAAGGAGGGACTCCCCTAACCCCTAGAAAACAACAGGGGTTAGCCATGTCTGGTGTGAGTATAATTTACTAGTTAAGCAAATAAATTAAACTATATAAAGAAATTAGAATGAACTTATGAATACCAAGATAATAAAATTCCACTGAAATCTGAACATAAAAACATCATAAATGCAACTTTATATCAAAGTACTCATCTAACTCTGCACCCATCTAAATATCCATAATCACTCTCACTACCTTGAAGTTGTGCCTCGGCAGGTAGTTCCTCGGCACAATTCTAAGGCATAACAACTTATATCAACTCATACCAAAAATTATCCTTAGATTAGAAATCATTCCCATATCCATCACTTAACACACATCACTACATGCGTCACACTAATATCATGTATCACTCTACTTTTCATTTATATAATATTATATTATACATACACACGTTCTTTACTTCTCATACTCATTTCCATACCACAATTTGTTTGAGTTATTCACATTATTTTTTACATACATAATCCTTCATGATTAATCTCATATACACCACATCATATTAATTTGTATAAGTAACTCCTTCACTTCATACTCAAATACAAAACATTATATTAATTCACATATAACTCCATTACTTTTCATTCTTAATCCCATAACACAAATATTCCTCTTTTCATAATTATCTTCACATCATCACTTATTTATTTTCATATATAATCACATAATGCAATTACCTTATTTTTTATACTTATTTAACCACCTACTTCATTTACTATTCATTTTCATTTACATACTCATGACTCATATTACATAACAGCACACTCATCAATCTTACAACATACTAATATTTATTCTCATCATATAACTTCACATTCATTCAATCATATAATATCACATACATTTTCCTTGCACCTTATCACATGTATTTATTTTATTGCATATCATCAAGTTCAATCATATCTTATAACATATCTCATCACATTCCGTAATACATTCACCTTCCCTCTTATTATATATATATATAACAATTTACCTTCTTTTCATTCTACTTTCTCGTATAGCTTATTGGAATGCTCATTCTCATTTTATCGTATATTTTACTTAATAATTCATTTTTCTATCTCATCATACAACTCAAGTTACTTTTCATTCTTATTAATAATAATATATCTTTCTTTCATTTTTGCTTACACCTATTACACTTTACTCTAACTTTCATTTTTATCAAATTATACTACTCACCCCAAACATAGTTTGGGTAATATTACACCGCACCCCAAAGCCGATAGCTTGGGTAATAATCACCGCACTCCAAGTAGAACTTGGGTAATACCACATCACATCTCAAGCCGATAGCTCGGTTATCACTTTTCTTTCTTTTTATTTTCATCTTACAAATTAATTTACTTTTCATTTCCATTTCACAATACCATTATCATATCAACAACCCACCTTTTCACCGTGGGAGTTGTGCCAAGGTAGATAGTTCCCACCATTTCCATGGAAACAGCGGGCGAGTAGTTTCTCAACACAATTCCAAGATGCAGCAAACCCATATCATAACATATTTTTAGTTTTATAACCATTCTCATATTCATCACATAATACACTTTACTTCATGTTTCACACTCATATTACACATTACTTTATTTTACATTTGTATAATACATATACATTTTCTTTACTTCTCAGATTTATTTCCATATCGCAATTTCTTCATTTTCTTCAATTTAATTCACATACATAATTCCTTCACTTTTTCATACTCATTAATATAACACCACATCGCCACTTTTCATATTTAAACACTTAACATAATTTCTTCTTTTTTATTAATCTTCCCATAGCACAATGTCTTTGTTTTATATTTATAATTATACAATGCAATTTCTTTACTTTACATACTCATTTAACCACATACTGCATTTACCATTCATCTTTATTTATATTCTCATGACTCATTTTCTTTAATGTTCATCTTCATTCATATATACATTTTCTTTTACTTTTTATATTCATTCCGCTTCACACATTTGCTTTACTTCCTCATTTCTGCTTCACATCAATTACTTTCTTTTCTCTCTCATTCACATTTCACACCATACGCTTTCTTTATTTTCTCATTCATAATTCACATCATTAACTTTCTTTACTTTCTCATTTTCATTTCACATTTATTCATTTTATTAATTTGTCGACCAGCGAGCCACAGTATCCCAATATACTGAAAGCCGACAGCCCAGTAAACACGCGGTCCTCTGCCCCTCTGGGGTCTTACGCATCCGAGGCTACGTCTTCCTCTCAGCCTATGCCAGCGAGGAAAACACTAACCCTAAGAAGAACTTGGGTACTTCCTCCCAGCCGAAGCCAGGAGGGAAAAACACGAACCCCAGATAAACTGAGTACTTCCTCCCAGCCGAAGCCAGGAGGGAAACACTCACCCCAAGTAGAACTTGGGTACTTCCTCACGACGTCTGTCATCGAGGGAATAACCGGGCCTCAAGTCGATAGCTTGGGCGATAAAAAAAGCACCCCAAACATAGTTTGGGTAATAATCACTTACCCCAAGCCAGTCCTTGGGTATTAGGAGGTCTAGCCCAAACCCCCAGGATTTTTGTAGGTAGTGGTCAACAAAATTTATTTGTTATCATCACTTTCATTTCATCATTCCATCTCATATTATCACCACGTAGCATCTCATCTTTTATTTCAATAAATTATCACATCTTTGACATTATCATGAGAATTATTATCTCATTTTATTAACACACAACATCTCATCTTTTATCTGAACTTATTAACACATGTTCGATGTTCACCATATTATTTATCTTTTCAATGTATCACATATATGCATACACCACATTATTTAACATATAAAATCATAACATCATATTATTGCATATCATGAATGCACCATATTATTTATTTTGTCACCACATCACACATTATGAGTACACCATGCTATTTATTACCTCATTATATCACATATTTATATACACCTGGTTATTTATTTTATCAAATTATTACACCACATTATTTCATATTATGAATGCACTAAATGATTTATTTTGTCACATTATAATATATTATGAATATGCCAAGTTAAGTAGATGATTATATCATATTATCGCCCATTATTTCACTTTGAATCACCACTATATCATACATATACCAACTCATTAATTTCATTATTTATCCTATCACTCCTCAATATCACACATATCTCATAAATATGCACCATATTAGTCAACACATCATAACCCCAAATATATATATATATATATATATATATATATATATATATATATATATATATATATATATATATATATATATATATATATATATATATATATATATATATATATTTGGGGTTATGATGTGTTGACTAATATGGTGCATATTTATGAGATATATATATATATATAATATGGTGCATATTTATTTGATATATATATATATATATATATATATATATATATATATATATATATATATACACACGGGGATATAAAGGAGAGAAAATGGTGAATTTGTATGATTTTGAATATTTGGTGCTTTGAGTAATACATTGGATATATATGATATTGTGAAGTAACTGGAGAAATGATATATATATATATATATATATTTCTTTTATACATCCATATATAAACGTATCTCCTTTATAATTTCTCCTTACAATAAAATTTCTGATTTATAACATGAATTTCTCTTTTATAATATAGTTTCTCCTATAATATAATTTCTCCTTATATCCTAAATATATAAAACTCCATTAATTTATAAGCATATACACGTCATCCATATCCTACATATGATTGTACAACTCCATACATATACACGCTTTTAAGATCAGATATATAATACACAACTCTCATCACATGGGTAGATAACTATATTTATATCACATATGTACAAGCATAACCTTAATCGTTTAGTATCGTCAATGTATAAATATCTATTTATATATATCTCCCATGAAATCTTCTTATATACTCTTTATCAAATAAAATACACAACTTTATAAATATAACCTTGTCAATATATTTATATATCTTCCGTAACACACACACACATATATATACAAATCTCAACACACTCGCATACACATATATATATTAATTTCTTACACCTAATAATTCATTCCGTACCATACTTATGAATTTATACATACGATGCACATAACGCATCACACCCAAAAAATCATCATATAAAATTTTACATAGCACAACATATACAAAAGAAATAAGAAATCATACTCACATTGCCAACGGCAAAAACCCGAAAAATATTCGCTCCGCTGTCCATCAATCTCCCAAACTGCAAATAAAACAGACTACCATTTCAATCTATAAATCCAATAAACATTCTTTAATAATATCTTTCATTTATACACACTCTCCACCATATATAATCTCTTCCAACCTTATCAAATTCCAATACTATTATTTTCCAACCCTACGGGAATTTAATTCAACCCTATAAACTCATCAAAAATTTATCAATACATCAAATAAACTTTTCCATATTTTTTTCCACCCTTCGACACATAATCTACTATCATTATGTACCAATCTCACTTTCATTTTACAACCCAAACTCTTAATTAATTTACAACTCCTAAATACTCCAATAAAATTATCCTTTCTTGCATCTAAAATAAACAGAGGCTCCCAAAATACCCTAGTACACTGGGTATTAGGAAAAGAAACTAGAAGCATAAGGTCACACAAAATTAAATACAAACCAACTCACCTTAGAGTAGTTATTTGTTCAAATCGATACCACCACTAGTAAGAGCACCCTTCAATTAGCCTACCCCTAAAATTAATTGAAAAATGATTGAGGATTGTTGGGGTGAAGAAGCCGCAAAGTTGGTCGAGATTGGGTTTCGACCAAAACAAAAAGGAAAATGGGGGAAGTCTGATGAAACGAAAAGGAAAGGGAAGAAAAAAACAAAGATGGAAATTTACTATAAACCCTCCGTTTGACCAAATATTTATTATAAGGCCTCCTAGTTCAATTTTTGCAATAAATTTCAATAAAATTCGCTCCACCAAATGAATAAATAAATTAAGAAATATATAAGAGATAAGATTGTATATTTAAACATAATAATAATAATAATAATAATAATAATAATAATAATAATTAATAGCAATAAAAGAGATACAATAACTATTTTGAAATTATAAAATACTTAGGTGTTACATAGACCTCTGTGTTAGGAATCCAGACCATTTGACGGATTTGTAATCCGCTTACGGATTGCAAGTTATTCTATTTTCATCATTGCATTATCATAATTCCAGATTCACTGCTTTATTACACATCGTCATGTTTAAATAATTCAATCAGTATATTTACCCAAGAATGGGAACCTGGAAGTTATAGATGTGTTGTTGAATGGCCCTAGGAGTCAAACATACATTTTTGGGAGAATTTAATGAAGTTTCTAGTTGAATTTCACTTAGTGTAATCTCGTGCTGAGTTGCTTCCTGCGCTGTAAACCCAATAAGAACTTTTTGGTTGACCTATCTATTTTATTAATAAGGTATCGTGTAAATATGCGCTGGAACAGACAAGGAGTCTAGTTTCTAGAATTCTTGACGAAACCAGATTTTCTTTTCTTTGGAAACAGGAAAGTTGATCTTTATACAGTGACGTCTGACTACCCAAACTTATAACTTTGTGCTTGTTTACATAAATATGTTATTCTTTGCACTTATGACTTGAAATACATTACCTGCACTGCATAGACCTTGATACCCATTTGATCTTGTCCTGTTACCTGTTATCATGCTCATGCTCATGTTAGCTATTGTAAAAGAATAACAAGCCGGGGTAATAAGGAAAAGAATCTAGTAGTGGACAATGTAGAAAAGTGTACTCGGAAGGAGGCTCGTGTTTCTCGTAATAGTGACTCTTGATTATATGATTACATGTTTTCATGTTTACAAGTTATATGGAACTAAGTGCCACGTCTAGAGCCCACGGGAACCACCTCTAGACTCCATTATATGATTACATGGCATGATATGATTCCTGGTTACATGATATAATTCTTGGTTACATGATATGATATGATTCCTGTTAATGTCACTGCAAGACCTGAGTACCTGACCCTGTATAATTCGCCACTAGAGTCTAAACGTTAACATGTGTGTATGCACCCGAACCTATGGTATGGGATGTAGGATTGCATGTATTAGCTAGGACTGATTAAATGAATAGACTTAAGATTAACACTGAGCACTTGCATATTCTTGTTTACATGTTATATGTCCCGTTTATAAGTATATGATTCCTGATTACTAGATTCATGATTCCTGTTTACATATTACATGCTCAGTACCAGTTTCATGATTCCTGTTTATAAGTTAAACTTTACATGATCCACGTTTACATGTTGTAGCTTCCTGTTGCATGACTCGTTTCCTATATGCGCGATTCTCTTGTTATATTCCTATCTTTATTCATTTTCTTGTACTACTTGCATCCCATTACTTGCTCTAACGGGTGTTCTCCTTCCCAACCTCGAGTTGATGAATATACAGGAGTGTAAGAGGAATTGCTAGAAGGAATCAGTGATTAGGTGTTCTGAAGAATGGAGATGGATTCCACCATGTTTTTACTTGCTTTATGCTTTATTCTCAGTTATATTTGTTTACTCCAAACTTTGTATTCCGAGCATGTTGTCCCACAGTTTACTTATTTCTAGATGTTGGTTATTTATGGACTACTGCATGATCTATTTATGTGATCCATGTTTATGTGATTATAAGTTTTGCCTGTGTGGATGTATTTATTTCCATATTGTTAAGTTGATTATAACAGCTTATGAATGATGCGTGTATCTCATTCGTTGTGCCCCAATTAGGATCCCGTATCTTATTATATTCTTGGAAGCGGAGCATGACATTTAGTGTACCCGTTTCGGTACCCATTTTTCATTTGTAAGTTTTTTGGCACTTGTTGGATACCTTAGTGTCAATCATTGGATCGCAGGAAGATGTGTGCCATGTAAAATGATTGAGTACATCGGAAGTTCTGCCTCTATGTTTTTGGGAAGGAGTTAGAATGTCGGGGTTTTGTGTTTTAGTATCTTCAACAAGAATTTCATCCTCATTGTGGGGGGCGGGTACACTATCAAGTTCGGGAAGAATTGCAAAATCTCTAATACTATCACTATCAAATTGTGGAACATAACCGGTGCGATAAGTGTTTGTGGATTCTTGTCCACTTTGGCTACAACCACTACTTAAAAAATGGTGTGATTCCATTATAATATGGAATTGATAAATTTGAAATAAGAAAAATTTGGGGAATAAATTAACAAGCAAGAAATAGATAACTTACAAAAAATTAACTAAATAAAATACTATAACCTAACTAGAAGAATTGCAAGAGTAATTTGAGAAAAGAATTGTTGAGTTGAATGCTTCTTGAATCGTTCTTAAAATAATTATTTGCAATAATTTGAGATGCCTGAGACTTAATAGAATTCTTTGCTTGGAATTTGAATGGAAATTGAAACACTATAATAGAGAGAATAAGAATTGTTTGGTGTGAATAATTTGTAAGTAATGTGGTGGGTATTTGTATATTTACAAAAATATTGAAATTCCTAAATACCCTCCAAAACCAACCGTTTATTGTGGGGGGGGGGGGGGGGTTAGTAATTGGGTTTTGAAAGAAAAAAAACAAAAGAAATAAAATAGGAAGCAAGAAAGTTGGGACGACTATTGGGCCCACCGAGTTAGCTCAGTGTGGGCTCTAACAGCAGCGGTTCGGACCCGAGCCTATTCCCGGTGTTGTTCGACTTGACCGGGGTGTCCGAAATCTAGAACTGGACCGAACTGGGTATTTCACCCAGCTCGACCCGATTCGGTTCGAACCGGCCCCGATGCCATCCCTACTTGTTAGCCAAAAACTACCCAAATTAAGTATCAAAATTCCAGACAAGTATCTAGTCATTTAATACAATAACGATAAGCATAAGATATAATTCCACATACTATTTCAGGGTTAGATTTTTAAAATATGTCAATAATCATATTAGTTTTTCCCTTCACTCAAATTAATATGGGTTCCATTTTTCAAAACTTTTTAATTAAGGTAATACACAGTTTGTACCAAATTGCTATTTTTCTTCGAACTTTGCTAGTGCCATGATTACAAGAGATGTGTGAAGATGTCTTTTCACCGTCTTACCGAAACACAAACAAAAGTTGTATCAATATAGTACAGACAGGTGTGACATGGAATCCAAAAATACCAAACATACCCTACTAACATACTATTACGTATAATAATGCTAGTTATCCAATGTCCACGTATACCAAGTCAATAATAATATGTGTAACAACCCGAAAAATAGCATATGGCTATTTTGCATCGTAATCTGTGTGTAATTGAGAATTGCTTATGTATTTTTCTGATAACTATTATTTTAAATTAAGAAATATCCGTTATTGTCTACTTTATTTTATTATTATTTTTGAAATTAAATTATTTTTATACGGATTATTACGAAGTAGTTTAATGTATTTTGTATTGTTTGGATTATTAAAGTAGAGAATTGGGTTTTATTTGAAATGTATTAAGACTAGGGGGCTTATACAAATATCCCTTTACATTATTTATCTATCTACTATTATTTATTTATTTTTTACAAACCCCCCGCCCCCCTCCTCTCTCCCACCTTCTCTCCTTCTCCTTCTCCTTCCCTCTTTTTCCTTCCCCCTTCCTGGTTCGATGCCGACCCCAGAGGAACACCCCCCCGGTCCCCCACTCCTTCTCCTTCCCCCTACTTCTTCCTCCTCCCGTTCACTCCCAACCAAAGAAACCCCCACCCATCTCCCTTCTCCTTCCTTCTCCTTCTTCTTCCTTCTCCCGGTTACTTCCCAAGCCGAAGGAGAACCTCGACCCCCCTTCCTTCTTCTCCGTTCACCCCCAGCCAAAAGCGCCCCACACCCCCATTTCCCTCTTCCTCCTTCTTCCCTTCCCGGTTTCCATCCCGATCGGAAAAAGACCCAAACCAAGAACCCATTCGCCGATTACTTTCCCCACCTCAAATCCCCTCTGATTCTTCGTCGATTCCAAATTAAAGTGAGGGGTAGACTAATGGAGGGATTCTCTACATCATAGTAGCATCGGATTTTCGAATGGATTTCGGAAAGGTAAAACCCTAACTATTTTATTGTATAAAATTAAGTTGGGTAAATTTCTATTGAGTAGGATTATTATGGTAGAGAGATTTAGAGATGTTGGAAATGGTAGATGTGAGAAATTAGCGGATTTTTAGAGAGATTGCAAGTTGTTAGTAAAATTAGGGTTTTGGATTTGAAAAAGGGAATTATATATGTATGAACTATTTCTCTTATAATAGTGGAGAGTATAGTTGGACTATTAGAATATTTTGGGGGCGATTTTAGTAATTATTTGGGGATGAAAATACCATAGGCATTAGATTATTACGTGCATCGCACGTGTATATCCCAAGCATTCAATAAACGCTTGTGTGATATTTGGAATAGTGTTATTAGCTTTTATGATTGGTTTGGATGATTTGAGTTTTAATTGCTTTGAAACTGATGATAGGATATATTTGCGACTTTGGATGCGAGGTGGCATGGTGGCGCTTCGGATCTTCGCGAAATATGTGAGTCAATTTATTTATGTATTTTTGCAGTTGAGGAATATGTGAGTATCGATTTATTTACGTATTTTTGTGATTGTAGAAATATGTGAGTACTAATTTATTTATATATTTTTGTGGTTTGAAGAATATGTGGGTATAAATTTAATTACGTATTTTGTGTATTAAGGAATATGGTGAGTATGATTTATTATGTATTTGATGTTTTAAAAGAGGGTTGAATAACATATATGTGTATATGGGGATGAGTTATATTTAGATGATGATATCAAATATGGTGTGTATGGTTTTATATACGTATTTTGATGTTTTGAAGAAGTTTGAATAAACTAAAGTATTGATATGGATTATGGATGAGGCGTATGGGGATAACGTGTATTGGTATAAATTTATGGATAAAGGGATTAGTTATGTATGTGGGGATTCTCTACTTCTAATTTAGTTGCTTGCTCTCTTTATTTGTTTATGTATGTGTAGAAAGAACCATCTTTAGGGTTACTACTTGTATAGGTGAAGAAAGGAACCCATTTTAAGGGTTGAGTAAATTGTGGATGCTAAAAGAACCCATCTTTTGGGTATGAGTTGTTGTAGGTTGAGAAAGAACCCATCTTGAGGGTTGAGTGAATTGTGCACGCTAAGAGAACCCAACTTGATGTTATGTTAGTTGTAGTATGATAAAGAAACAATCTTTTGATGTTGTCAGTTGTAGGATGTTAAAAGATCACACTTTTATGTTGATTACTTGTTGTAGGTTGAGAAAGAACCCATTCCTATGGCTATATTATTTGTGTATGCGAAAAAGAACCTATTTTAGTTGTTAGTAGTGGTGAGTAAAAAGAACACATCCTATGGATTTGGATTGTTGTAGAGAAAGAACCCACGCTTGTGATATAGTAAGAATCCATGCTTGAATTGTTGTAGAAAGAAACCCTTGGTTAAGTTGTAGTAGAACATCATGCATGAGATGTGTGAAGAACCCATTCATGCCTATGTGACATTCTAGTAAAACCTACCATGCTTGAGTTGTTGTAGGTTGACTATAGTGAGAAACTCATGTTTGAGTTGATTATAGTAGGTATGCCATGATGAGTTGATTTTAGAAAGATACCATGCTTGAGTTGATTTTAGAAAGATAGCATACTTGAGTTGTTGTAGGTTGACTATAGTGAAAAACTCATGTTTGAGTTGATTATAGTAGGTATGCCATGATGAGTTGATTTTAGAAGGATACCATGCTTGAGTTGATTTTAGAAAGATAGCATGCTTGAGTTGTTGTAGGTTGATTATAGCGAGAAACCCATGCTTAAGTTGATTATAGTAGATTCTTCTCTTACTTCTAATTATAGAAGATAAAGTTTGCTAGTAAGCACGTTTGGTTGCTTCTAGGTTTGACTACCTGTATGGTTGTTTGTATATGGTTTTTGCTCATACGTGGCTCGACTGGCCCGTATGTAGCTGTGGGTCTCATACGCAGCTTATTTGGCTCGTATATATGTTATTGTCTCATACGCGGCTCGACTGGTCCGTATGTAGCTGTTGGTCTCATACGGGGCTTATTTGGCTCGTATGTATGTTGTTGTCTCATCGCGGCTCGACTGGCCCGTATGTAGCTGTTGGTCCCATACGTAGCTGTTTAGCTCGTTTGTGTTTTTGGTTACTCGTATGTAGCTTCTTAGCTAATACGCAGTTTGTTGTGCTCTTCTAGGGTGATATCATTGTCCTAGGGCTATCGACCATTAAGACGTATGTTTAGCTTATTCCTAAGGGACTGTGGACGAGTCACTTCGCGGGTGTCGTCAGATCTTAACCGTTGGTTGATTGCGGACCGGAGTGTGACAAAATCCAAGTTCAGGGTAGTAGCATGCGAATGCGTTCGTATTGCTGGGGTCTTGGATCGATAGGCCAGGAACCGGATCCTGAGGGATTCTGGTAAGTCTAGGTTGAGCAGCCTAGTAGAGTTATCTTGCGAAGTCTAATTTAAAACCTAGCATGTTGTGTTTATAATATTGTCATCCCTAGAATTGTTCAGGGTTAGTGACATCGTTAGGGTAGTGACTTATAAAGATTCTTTTACTTAACCATTTTGCCAGAAAGAAAGGAATTGGTAGTAGGGGTCACCTTATGACCAACTCGTCCTTTGGGCCGACCTTAGGTGGTGTTATTGGGTTGTACCTTCCCGTCAAAGGGATACGTACGGTGCCTTCTCACGAGTTGGGAGCACGGGTTGCGTATCTCACACTATTAATTCCTGAAGTGCCATGATAAGGCGGGCGGAGCTAGGGGATGGACCCCGGAATTCCGTCGGGTCCTTGGCCAGGGAGAGCAAACAGGCCATAGATCACAGTCTATGATGGGTGACACAGGATAGGCTTTATGCTATCCTATGCTTGGGAGACCCTGTGTTCGTCTGGTTTTTGAGTGAGGTCCGGGTGCCGGGTAGTAGTGGCAAACATAGACACCACGAGCGTACTGCATTGGTGGGACTTGACCACGTCTGCAACCTCATCAGTCATGTAGTATTGTCAGGAACAGGTTGTGTACAATTAGAAATTCATAACGCGGGTTCAGATCCCTATATATGGAGAAACGGCTTGAGATGGGGCGTATGTAGTATGGGATGCATACTGTTCCGGAGACTTGCTTGCATTAGAATAAGAGCATCATTGTATTGGTAATCTTGCATTAGAGTTTAAGTCATAACATACACTGGCACAAATTATATGTACACGTGTCTTTTCCATTCGAGATGAATTGCGAGTGCGATAGTGAAAGTAAATTAATAACCAAGCTATCGGCTTGGGATGTGATGTGATATTACCCAAGTTCGGCTTGGGGGTGCGGTGATATGTTATTACCCAAACTATGGTTGGGTTATGGAGTATATTGCGATGGAATGCAAGTAAATGGTAATGTGCAATGAGATGTTAGGTTGGACATGAATGAATGTGGTAGTATGAGAATGAATGCATATGTTTATGGTGTGATACGTGATATAAGGAAATAAAATCAATATTTGTATTATGAGAGTGGTTATTCAAATGGTTACTAAATATAAGTATGTTATGAGCGGGCATGGATATACATACAGGTGATGACTCAGAGAGTAATTAATGTGAAATCTCATTTATGATGTTTACATGTTCAGATGTCAAGTAAGATTGGTTTATCTTGAAAATTGTGAGTTCGTTATGTTTTTACTTGTAAGTTTAATTTATTTACTTATTTAATAAATTATACTCACACCAGAAATGGCTAACCCCTTAGTGTTTGGGGGTTAGGGAGTCCCTGGACTACCCTAGGTCCCTACTGTTACAGGTCCTCAGCAGTGCAGAGGTGAGGTGTAGGTACAGGTTTCTGTGGAGTGGAGCTCCAGTTTACAATTGTTGTTTATGGTTTAAATTGTAAATAGTAAAGGTTCATGCTTTAAATTGTATTTTTGATGTATAAGTATGTGGATGATAATGAAGAGTATAGTGTGAGGTGGCATGATATTGTTTTGACCCGTACCTATCTCGTTGTGGAGTACCGGGCATTGTGGTATGTTTTTACAAGTTATTTTCTAAAAACTTACTACGTTTTCAAAAGAATTTATGGTTTTTAATTGATAATTGATATACCGTTATGAGTTTGGCCCCCAAAGCATATATATATATAGCCTGTGTGATGATGCTCATTTTGGCCTGGGGAGCCCGTGATATTATTGCCTGTGATGTAAGCTACGGAATTTAGAGCAGAATTTCGTAAGCTTTTTGTGTTTTGGGGCAGAAATTACAAGGGAGACTCTGCCCAAATTTTCTTTGAAACATAACTATTTTAGTTTATATTTAAAGTGATATAGAAATTGGAAGAATTGATTTTGGAGTCAAAAAGAAAAGAAAAGGGGCAGGCGTTACAGTTTGGTATTACAAACTGATATTTGTAATTACTGCGTAGTAACTCTGTGTTGAAGAAAAGTTTTTAAATTTTTCAGTTTTTTTTGTGTATCGTGACTAATTGAAGGAAAGATCTTGACATGTATCACGGTTTTCCAGTTACGTGGAAATCGGGGCGTTACAATATGCCATCACTTTTTGCACCGGTCATATGATTGCCCCACTTACAAAAAATAAGTGGTCCCAACTAACTAAACTTAATATTTTTCTTTTAAAATTTTGCTTTGACCAATCAGGAGAAAATTGCATATAATGAGAATGCCATGCCTTCTCTTTATCGTAAGACTAATACATGGTGCATATTATCATTTTTTTATTTTACGTTTATGTTTTTTCTTGTTGAAGAAATGGTGGAATATAGCTATCTTGTTTCATTATTGAGTATATAATAAAATAATGGGAACAATACATGGAATAAAAACAAAATTAATCTCCAACATCCTTGGAATGATGGATCTGGTAAAAAATGATGATTATAAAATCAATACAGGCTATATATATATATATATAAAATAAAATAATGGGAACAATACATGAAAGATGTCCAACATCCTTGGAAGGATGGAATTGGTAAAAATGATGATTATAAAATCAATAAAGAATATATATATATATATATATATATATATAGGCAATGCTTCATTGAAAATGGGTCCCGTTTTCACAAGAATGAAAACCACTGAAGCCGTTGTTGGAAAACAACGGCTTATTTATAACATAACCGAAGTCGTTTTTCCAACAACGGCTTCAGTGGTTTTCATACCCGTGAAAATGGGACCCATTTTCAATGGAGCATTGCCTATATATATATTCCCGCAAGTAAAAGAAACACCTAATTGAACTCCATCCAACTACAGCCATGGAGAAAACGATGGCAAAGGAGCTGGAAGACCTGGTGGCCAAAGCTACTACGTCGGTGCTAGACGATTTGGAAGGAAGGAGACGTGGGCCCACCAACCAGAGCAATATGAACTGCATCGGCCGCTGCCATCACTAAGAGGAGAGGGGTTATCAAAGGAGCCCAGCGAGGGGGCACCACCGAACTCCACTGTCGAGGACCCACCATGGAAAGTGCACCGCTTTCCTTCTCCGGAGCGTGGGATACCCCACTTAGAGAGGATTTTTGGCAGGAAAGGCCAGACGGCCTCGCTCATGCCTTGGCAGATATCGAAGCACCGTTTATGGAGTGAGAGGTGAAGTAATTTATCATTTGGGCAGGGAGGAAGCGCTAGGACTAGACAGGTTTCTAAAATTATTTGACCATACCTTCTTGGAAGATATTAAAGATGACATTATGGCTGTTCTAGCATAACTTTATTACCCTAGACTAAATCTGAGCAGATTTAATTTTGCGGAAGTTGTTCTTAATTAAAAAAAGTTAGATGCACACAAAGTAGGTGACTGTCGCCCAATCAGTCTTCTCAATTGCTTGGTCAACATAATCACAAAAATTCTCACTAACAGACTAAGAGGGGTGATGGACAGATTGATTAGTATAGAACAGACTAGCCTCATCAAGGAGCGATGCATTTTGGACTATGTAGCCACTGCGGAATAAACCATCCACCAATGCCACGTCTTGAATGACAAGAGTTCCCAGTTGAAGCTAGACTTCAAGAAAGCGCATTCGTTTGAATGAGATTGTTTGTTGTAAATGTTCAATTGGAGAATTTGGGGATAGATGGATCAGACATTGCCTCACCACTAGCAGGACATCTATCTTGGTAAATGGAACAGTGGGTCAACCGTTTTATTGTCATTGTGGACTTATACAAGGTGACCACCCTCCCCCTCCTATTTCTAATCATCGCGGGTGTCCTTAAGTCCATGTTAGACAATTGCAAAACACTGGAAGGATCTTCCCAGTAGCCAGGGGGGAAACCGCCCAGGGTGTACCATTCTACAATACATCGATGATATTTTACTATTCAGAAATAGGGACCCTGGGGAAACTATCACCTCTAAAGGTGCACTATACTGTTTTGTAGCCTAATATGAGTTGCGGGTTAACTTCTAGAAGAGTGCCCTTATTCCTATTGCTTTGCCTGAAGAGTCATAGGAATATGCGACCATCATAAACTGCAAACTCGATAACTTCCCTATCAAGTTCCTTGGGCTACCAATTAAACCAGGTAAATCAAAGAAGTTAGACTAGTTACCGATTATTGACCAGGTAGAAACTATGTTAACTGGGTGGAAAGGTAAATCCCTATTCCTAGGGGATAGAGTGAACCTAATCAATTGAGTATTTTCCAACCTCCAAACCTATTACATGTCCTTTTTAAAAATGCCAGGATGGATTATTCAAAAGATAGACCGAATTCAAAAGCGATTCTTTTGGTAAGGGTCTGACGCCAATAGAAGAAGCTATCACCTAATTACGGGAAAAAATGTTTGAATGGAGAAAAGACATGGAGGACTGGCATCATTGACATGATAGCCCTCCTTGGCAAGTTGTGGTGGAAGATGTTCCATCCAAACGGAGAAGGTTGGTAGGAATTTATTCAATATTATCTGCAAAGGAAAGGGACACAAAATCTGGGTTTCCGGGTTGGCCCAAGAGTTTCATGGTTCTGAAAAGGAGTTTCCAAAGCTAACAATCCATTTAATAGTTGTGTAACTGTCATGCCCCGCTTCCCGTTATACAAGAATACGACACGTAACCGAGGCACAACGAATGATCCAAACACATCATCCATAAGCTGTATACATAACTCAACAACAAAACAATAACAACCACGCAAGCATGTATAATCACAGACAAGATAATAATAAACTAAGAAACAGTTCATAACCAACAACTGGAAAGAAACATAGTTACGGGTCAAACATGCCCGGAATACAATAAAGAGTACCATGAATAAAACATGAACTAAGGAAACATGGTAATTAAACAAGGCTAAAACACTTGATCAGCAACACCTTCGGGTAACTTTTCTTCCAAGCCTGCAAGTACATTATCACAAAAAGGAGAAACAAGAAGATGCCCGTTAATGCAAGTCATGGGCCGCAAGTAGTACAAGCTAGGGGAACAAGTATAAATAAAATAAGAAGCAGGAAAAGGAGTAAGGAATCAAGTATTAGGTAATAGGAGACAATACAATATGTAAACAGAATCATGAACAAGACATCATGAATAAGTGACATGTAAACAAGTAAACAATTCAACAGGAACACGTAACATGTAATTGGATCATGCAAATGCATGTGTTAATCTCAAGTCTTTTATTAACCTAACTAGTGCAGCAATCATGTGTCTCATACCACATGTTTGATGTAGGCAATCAAGTGAGCGTTTAGACTCAGTGGTGAATTCTATAGGTCATGTACTTGGAAAAACATGTAAATTGTATCTTGTATCGAGATACGTGCAATGTGGAACATGTAGAGTGTGAACTTGTCATGTGAACATGTAAACCTATAATTTGCAAACTTGCAACTTGTAAGCTTGCAACTTGGATCGGAAAACCACGAGTTCCCGTCCGAGTATGCTCTTCTATATTGTCCACTACTAAATCTTTCCCCTTATACCTCGGCTTGTTACTTTTATTACAATCAAACATGATCATGATGCAACGAGAACGATACCAAGATATGATCAGGGAATACCAAGAAATTATGCATGGAACATGTTCTAACTCATGAGATGCAAAAACACGCATATAAATATTAAAAACAACACAACATCAGTTCTGGACAGCAAGACGTTGCTGCACTAAAACTAGATTTCCTATTGCTACATCAAAGCAAATCAGAAATCGTAAAAAGTTCTGGCAACTAGACTTCTGGACAATTCCAATGCATATTTACAATGCAAAATACAGTAATAGTAGCTATGCCAATTCTATGGTTCTTTACAGGGTTCCTATTCTGGCAGAATCTTAAGATCAAGTCCTTGTGTTAAGAAGTCTATTAAAAATCTAATTAAAAATTCTATAAAAATTATAATATGATCCCGAATCATGTTGATTAACATACTAGAAATTATTGGGGTGTAATTACACCATTAGTCTAACTTTTTAATCCATTAAACATGTTAAGATGTTCAAAAATTAAGAATCTGTAATTTGTAAGTTAGCAATACTAAAAGTGTGATAACTTCCACATAACAGATCGGAATTCAGATCCGTCAAGTGTTCTCAAAACTAGACACATAGGACTAGAATTTCTATTCACAAAGTTCTGAGTTTTAATGTCATCTACTGGGTCGAATTTCCATTTCAAGTTCAGATCAACAACATTTCAGGATTTATAAAACATTGTAGTAACTACGATGTGATCAATGGCGTATATAAAACTTAATCAGGCGTAAAAGAAATCATAATCGCATTCTAACTACTAACAAGGTAAGCAATTCATGCACAACATCTTGTATAATTCTAAGAGTATATATGTGTGTATCAATCGTGTTCATGTAATGCATATGGCAACAAAGTATTTGTGATCATGTACAAATACGGGATCGACGATTATGTATAGCAGCAGATTTCAATTCGATCGATGAATACGAATTAGAATTTGTATGGATAGTCAATGAATTTACTTGCGGTATTTTAAAAAAAAAGCTTGTGCGAGAACAAACAAATTGTACAGGTGGATACTTTCCTGATATGATGACGACGATACCGAATATACAGGAATAACGGGATGAGAATCCCGAGGCAGCGAAGCACGTGCAAATAATGGGGTAGATATGACATGTGCGAAATACGTGCTAGAGAACGGTGGTAATCACATAATAGCAAACAAAGCAAGGGATGGCCAGAACAGCAAATGGTAGATCAAAATCTCCAACAGTCACTGCAAATTCAACAACAACAACAACAACAGGGCCGACGCCGGCAACGAACAACGTCACGAATGGCAACACTGTGAGCAAAGGCGGCGGCTGTCAAACAGTCAAGGAGGGAGGCCGATGATGGTGGGGAGTAGTCGACCGAGGAGTCGACGGAACAGGGCAGCGAAGCTCGGAGGGAAACAGGGGATTCGAGTTGTAATACCCTGATTTTCAAATATATGAAAGATTATTTATTTTCACATATGGTATGCATGTGTAGCATGTTGACTATTATTTCTCAACATGATGATTAAAGAATATTGTTTTCTATAAAGCATTTTCTTAAAGCCCAATGACTAGGTTGCTTATTTTCTTTTGAAATAATTATTTTGGCCCAAACTAATTTAAGCCCATGGTTTAATCTCTTTTTTACAACTTGTTTTGTGTAACATTTTTTTTATAAGACTTGTCATGAGTGTACAAGTTTTATTAGTGTGGTTTGTGCATGCACGTGCATTTCGCATACACGTGCATTGAGCACTCTTTCTTGGCCGGTTTTTGGGTGGAGTAATGGATTGGAATCATGGGTAGTTGTGTAGAGGTGTGGATAGTTATTTCAACCCCCTAGTGCACCCTAACCCTTAATCCTATAACCATCTACTAAATCCTAGCCCTCCATTCCACTTATTTTCTAGTATAAGTACCCCCTCTCATTCCCTATCTCTTTTACACTAAGATTATTATTGTAAGAGAGGCATTTTGTGAGTTGTGTGTGGGTGCTTTTCTGTGGAGGCCGAGTAGGATTCTGAAGAGTTCGGTGTGGAGCAAAGGAGCAAGGAGCGAGGAGTCGTTCACTACATTAAGGAACTTTTGCTGGATTTCGATTATTTCTTCAAATAAGGTGGGTGTTTCTCAGGACTTCTAATGTAGGAATTATACCATGATTATTATAATTGCTACCATGTTATGAAAAGTAAATTCAATGTATTAGAAATTGCCTGAGCATGCTGATGATAATAAGAACAAAAGGGTCGGTACAGTCGACTGTCACATGAACCAGTCGACTAGTACGAGACAATTATTTTCATGATGTGGTAATAAACATGTATGCAAAATAGACGTAATAGTGTGATTACTAAGTTCATAATTTCCCCATGTTACATATGATGGAGGGAAGGTGAATGGATGAAAAGAACTAGCGATGATTAACAAAACTAAGAACGGTCGATGCAGTCGACTGACGATGTGTTCAGCCGAGTGGTGCATCGATTTAATTATGATTATTCGGCAATTCCATGAAATGAGATATTCCATTATGTTGACCTAGTATAATGACTTGAGATTTATATCTTCATCTTCGTAAGAAAGTTATGAATAAGTGTAAATGCATGTTTAAAGTATTTTTCTTTAAGAAAAGACAATCTTAGTAACTTGAAATTCCATGCTGCGATGTTACTGAACAAGTAAGAAGTGTGGTGTTTATGAAATATGAATGTATGTATGCTGTGATGAAAGTGCATGTGTGAACGGTTAGAAAGATAATTTCTGATTTTGAATTCTGAAACTGTCCAGTCGACTTAGTGCATGTAGCAAGTCGACTGAGCTGAACATAGAAATGTGCTATTAAAAATCTCAGGACAGACGACTGATGGATGAACAGTCGACTGTCATGTGGATAACATTGTGAACATGAAAAGTTGCGGGACAGCCGACTGGCCGTGTGCAGCAGTCGACTCTCCCGAGTATTTATGATGAACTTGTATTGACTGTATGAGTCGACTGGTGTCCTTCCAAGTCGACTGTACAGAGTGGATTTTGATATGTAAGAGATTTCATTGTTGATTACGGTTGGAAGTTGTGAACTTTATGATTGAAGTCGATGAACTCTTTTTATGGCTGTATGGATTTATGTAAAATGAATCATAGATGTGAATTGAGAATTAAATGAACATGAAAGGCTAAGATCATGATAAGAAAGTCTGTGAGACTCTAAAATGAATTATGAGCTGAGAGTGCTCAATTAGAAATTGTGAATTGGAAATTGAACAAAAGAGTAGCTAAGTCTCCCCCGGCAGTGAAATGAAATGATATTGAAAAGAAGACCAAGGTTGGTCATGTATAAATGAAATGATAAGTCCGGTTTGGTGGAGAGGCTAACTCTAGAGCTTTGATTTTTATTCATGATTCTAATAATTGTAGTGCATAGTGAAGAGGTGATGAAAGTGAAAGAAAACATAAGTATGAGAACTAGAGTTTACGGTGCGGGTGTGCGAGCCGCAGAATGCATGCTTGATGAGTCAAGACATGGTGCGGGCGCAACTCAGAATGATCGGACTCTAGTCACGCTTGTGGGATGTTTGGTGACTGCAAGAGGATCGTGTTCAGGGAGGAGGCTTGAATTGCCACAGAATGCATGCTTGATGAGTCAAGACATGGCGTGGGGTTCCCCTCCAGGGTCCAGTGCACGAGCTTGTACTCATAGACCATCTAGGATACTCACCGTAATTATAGAAGTAGAGTAAATCATGGCGAGGAATTGAACCCTACAAAAATGAAGAACGATTAAGAGGCTTGCCCTCGGACCTATGTAGTATGGGATGCATAGAATCCGAACAAGTGCGCATTAGTGTCATGTAAATTAAATAATTGCATTAAGGATTAAGTGCACAGTCACGACACGACATCATTAAGAGTTCCCTTTGATTTATATTCTTATTATAAACAAGTTTGTGATCTGTTAAGAAATGAGAATCATTATACTGTTTCTGGCATAGAGAGGATGGCCATGTATAATTATCGTCGGTTGAATAAACTGACGTACCCACAGTTTTGTATGCAGGACAAATTGCATGTTAAAGGTTAAAGAGGAATGGATGCATAAAGATTTTACCATGTTGTTGTACATTTGTTTAATGTTGTAAATTTTACTTCCGCTGTGCAAATGTAAATGTAATATGATGTAAACTCTGATGTAAAAAGAAAAGTTTGAATTTTCTTTGTAAAATTGTACTGAAGAAAGTGAAAAGATCCTGTAGAACATCTCGAATTCAGTGATTTGGGATTCGGGGCGTTACAGAGTGGTATCAGAGCCACGCTTTCTACGCTTTCACACTTGTACAAATTTATAAGGAACGACACCCTAGAAGTGAACATTAGAGTGTGTGTTTGAGTTTAGAGATTTAAATGTAAGTGACTTACATTTGTGTTGCTCTATGATTTATGCTTCTTCCTCTCTATTCTAAGATGGCTGACCACTTCGACCCTGCTGGAGGCGACGACTGGCATATTATTGAGGAAGAGTACCATCCTGGACAGGCTGATTCTGAGGACGAGTATCACCCTGGGCAAGCAGATTCTGATGAGGAGGAGTGGCCTGAATCTCGAGAGATTACCCCACCTCCAGATTCATCTGACGATTCTTCTTCCGATGAAGAAGAGAGACCAGCTCTGAGTGGCACTGTGGCTTCTCTTCAGAGGTAGGTGGAAACCCTGAAAGAGAGAGTTGGAGTTTTGGAAGCTCAGCTGGCGAGGCGGAAGGACGATTTCTCTGTTCTCAGTCACCGGGTGTGGGAACTTGAGAAGAGAAAGAACCTGACGGATGTGCTGAAAGATGAAGTGGATGAATTACGGGGAGAACTTCGAGAAGCGAAGAGGAACCGTAGGAGTTAGATTGTTGTAGCTTCTATTTCTTTCATTTCTGATGTCAAAAATGTTTTTAATTCGAATGTATAAACTTTGGAATTCAATGAAATGCAAGTTGGCTTAAATTCTTGTCTTATACTTCGAATTTAATGGATCTTTTGCATCAGAATATGTCGAGAAGAGGGGCTAGGAATGGTGAAGGGTTGGATCTGGAGACTGAACTTGCAAGGGTTTACCAGACGCTGAATGCTGTAGCTGGGAACCAAGGAAGGGGGCCGGTGAATCCAGTACCCGAGGCGATTAAGCTAGTGGAATCGTTCAAAAGAATGAAACCACCAGTGTTCGAGGGAAAGTCAGACCCAGATGCGGCTGACAACTGGATTCGGCAAGTGGAGACGATTTTCGAGGTGTTAGAGACACCGGAGGGCAGCAAGGTCAAGTTGGCGACTTTGCAATTGGAGAAGGATGCGGCTGTTTGGTGGCAGTCGATGAAGAGGACCATGGGAGGCTTGTTGCTCGGCTGGGAGGAATTTCTGGAAGAATTCCGCAGCCACTATGTCCCCTCCGACGTCCAGGAGAAGAAGGCAATGGAGTTTCTGTCACTTCAGCAAGGCAGCATGTCAGTGAGGGAGTATGAGACTAAGTTTACTCAGCTCTCTAGGTATGCTCCAGAACTGGTGATAGATGAGGCGAAGAAGGCTCGCAAGTTCGAGCATGGGTTGAGGCCAAGCTTGAGATCCCGGATGATACCTCTTGGTATCAGGCGATTTGACAAGCTGGTCAAGAGGGCGGCAGCAACGGAGGTGGATATGGAGCAGTTCCATGTTGTTCAGAACCGGAGAAACAACTGGCAGTTCGGGAAGAGGCCTGCACAATCGGGGAGTTTCAAGGGGCAACCATCTGCACAGAGGTTCAAACCGACAGGGGCGAACACTATCAGTGTGGCTGGAGGACCTGGAGACAATGTGGTGAGACCTTCTGCAGTCACTTGTTACAACTGTGGGGAAGTGGGACATGACCAATCTCAATGTCTCAAACCACGGGCTGGCAATCACAATGTGCCAATACAGCAGACTGGGAAGAGGCCGTACCAATCAGGGCGAGTATTTGCCTTGACGGAAGCTGATGCTGATGAGGCAGATCAGGTCATCTCTGGTACGAGGGCTGATGTTTAGTGGTTTTGTCATTTCTTCTTCCCGTTTATATTGTGAAACTGTTATGTAATGGTGTGTATTATGTAACAAGTGAACTCTATCTTAATGGAATGAAAGCTGTTGTATTGTTCGATACTGGATCCTCTCATACTTTTGTGTCTCCTAGGTTTGCTAAAGTGTTGGGAGTGGAACCGAAGATTTTTCCTGGCAAGATCTTAGCAGTAGCTACTCCATCAGGGGAAACTTTGACCACTGATCGGTATTATGCTGATTGCGAGATTGTGATAGGGGATAGAATCTTTGGCATTGATCTGATTGAGTTGACTATCTTGGGATTCGATGTTATCATTTGGCATTGATTGGATGTCGGTGTACAGTGCAAGCATCGAGTGTAAGACCAAGACAGTAACAGTGAAGGCTCCAGGTGGACCTGAAGTCACTTTCCAAGGGAAGCAGAAGTGTTCTAAGCTGGTGGCAACTATCCGCAAGGAAGAGACTCCTGTGGAAGTGCAAGGGATTCCTGTGGTTCGGGACTATCCGACCGTGTTCTTGGAAGATTTTCCTGGGTTACCCCCGCATCGTGATGTAGAGTTCAGCATCACTGTTCAACCGGGAAGTGCACCCATCTCTAAGGCACCGTATAGGATGGCTCCAGTGGAACAGGATGAGGTGAAACGGCAGATTGAGGAACTATTGGGGAAGGGCTTTATTCAACCTAGTGCGTCACCTTGGGGAGCACCAGTGCTTTTGGTAAAGAAGAAGGATGGATCGATGAGGATGTTTATCGATTACCGAGAGCTGAATAAGGTCACTGTTCAGAATAAGTATCCGATTCCTCGAATTGATGACTTGTTCGATCGTCTACAAGGAGCAGCTGTATTCTCCAAAATAGATCTTCGATCAAGATATCACCAAGTGCGAGTGAAAGCCGAAGATGTGCACAAAACTGCATTTAGAACTCGGCATGGGCATTACGAATTCTTAGTTATGCCATTCGGAGTGACAAATGCACCCGCGATCTTCATGGATTTGATGAACAGAGTTCTGAGGCCGTTCATTGATTCTTTCGTCGTGGTGTTTATCGACGATATTCTCGTGTACTCCAAGTCAGAGGAGGAGCACACCGAGCATCTGGCAGTAGTTTTGCAAAAGCTGGAAGAGCAGAGGTTGTATGCCAAGTTATCCAAGTGTGATTTCTGAAAATCTGAAGTGGCATTCCTAGGTCACATCCTTTCTAAGGAGGGAGTGGCAACTGACCCTCAGAAGATAGAGGCAGTGAGAGATTGGGCTAGGCCTACTACAGTGAAGGAAGTCAGAAGTTTCCTTGGGATGACTGGATACTACAGGAGATTCATTCAAGGTTATGCTCAGATAGCTGTACCGCTTACTGGACTGACCAAGAAGAATGTGAGCTTCAAGTGGACTGAGCAATGTGAGGCGAGCTTTCAGGAGCTGAAAGAGAAACTGACTACTGCACCTATTTTGGCTTTGCCTAGAGCAGGTGTTAAGTATGACGTTTATAGCGATGCTTCACATCGGGGGCTTGGTTGTGTCTTAATGCAAGAAGGTAGAGTAATCGCTTATGGGTCTAGGCAACTACGACCACATGAGAAGAATTACCCGACTCATGATCTGGAGTTGGCGGCGATTATCTTTGCTTTGAAGCAATAGAGGCACTATGTGTACGGTGAGAAATTGAACATGTACACGGACCACAAGAGCTTGAAGTATATATATCAGCAGAGAGATCTGAATCTGAGGCAGCGGAGATGGTTGGAAGTGCTCGAGGATATGCGACCTGAGATCAAGTATCATCCTGGGAAGGCTAATGTTGTTGCTGATGCACTTAGCCGCAAAAGCAGTTTGGCCAGTTTGATTACAACTCATAGGCATTTGAATGAGGAGTTGGATCGAGCAGGTATTGAAGTTGTCTTGTGTTGTTGGTTTCTAGTTCCCTAAATAAATAGACTAAACTATACACAAATTATGAAAACCTCGCAAGTGCACGAATCGTTTGACAAAGCGTAGCAATAGCAAGGGTCGATCCCACAGAGATTGTAGACCTTAACTTACTAATCAATAAAAAAGAATAAAAATCATAAAGAGTTGTTCTAAAGGTCTAAAAGAAGTAAAAAAGATTAAAACTGAATGAAGGAGTGTTGAATCACAAATATTTATGAAGTAGTTGGGTTTAGATTGTCACCAATAGTCAGTAATGCTAAGTCACCTTCTGAACTTCTTCGTATTACTCATGTTTGTTCACTTCAAGGGCATGGTATCTACTCCTTAAAGTATTGTTTCCCTAGGCCAAGAATTAGGCATGGTATCTACTCTAATTCGTTTCTTTCATTAAGTGTTTAGCATGGTATCTACTAAGTTGCATTTAAAGAAAACATAAGATCAGTGGAAACGAACAAACACTCAAGGTCCTAGAAATTGGTATCAGATCTAGATCCCTTAAGTTGATTGAACCAGGAACCCCTAAAGATTCTCTTGTTACAATTACGGGCACGAGATACGGGTCGTCTCAATATGCTCATATAACAGATTCAGATAGATAGTAATACAAACTTGATATTCTCTAGCTCTGTTTGTCAGTCGACTGGCTCTCACCTCAGTCGACTGCTCTCAGGCTGTTGAGAACAAGTTTGATTACCATCAATCTATACCAATACAAACGGATTCAATCAATAAGTAAAGCAGAATAGTTCAGAAGAATATAGCACTACATAACTACGGTTTCAATCTACCCAACTATGAAATTAGTTCCACATAATAATACTTTTATTAATCAACAAGTTTGAATACATGATCAACATAAAAGAATAAAAGGAGAAGAAATAAACTAATGAAGCCCGGCAATGAGGTCGACTGGCTGTCACACAGTCGACTGCCTTCGAATACTGGATCTCCTCTCTCCTTCCTCGATGCTGATAGAATAATGCCCCTGTTGATTACTTGAATGCGCAGAAACTCTTGTGATTAAGTCGCTTCCAGAGAAAAGGATTCGTCCCCTGAATAATGCTTCTCTTCTGATATTTATAGAGCCCGGCTGAGAATTAGGGTTTTGCCCTTTTTCAGGAAAATCCTTCTTTATTTTATTTGGTGATTTATATCTTTCTCTTTTCTTCTTTCCTTCCTTATCTGTTAACCACGTGCTCTTGGAAATACCCTGTCTTTAGATTTGATTCTTCGTATAAAATCTGGATCCACATAGATTCGCAATTAGATGCAGGTGTATCTTTGAATATCTTATCTGTTTACTCCGCCGCAGATCAGTCGACTTGTCTTCGAGCCAGTCGACTGAGTCGAGACTTCTGAAGGTTTCATAATTGATCAGACCAGTCGACTGTCCTTGAGAGTAGGTCGACTATGATGAGACATCTGTGTAAGCTTGAGTTCTTTGTCCAGTCGGCTGTTGTGGAGAACCAGTCGACTGATGCTTCTGTAATCTTCTGAGTTCATCCTTAAGATCCTGAATTTGCTTCGTTTCGCTGTCTTGAGCTGTTTCCTATGGAAAAGAGAAAATAAGAGTTAAATACCACATATAGAGCTTTTAAATGTCTAATTTCATTAAGATTATTGCCTCTAAATGTGAATAATAATGTGTTCATCAAATACCCCCAAACTTGGATTTTTGCTTGTCCTCAAGCAAACTGAAATTATGAACAAGGGGGAAGATAATAATAACAGCCTTAATCACCAAGAGTTCTTATTATGTGGGCATCAACATAGAAAGGTATAAACAATTTCAGATAAAGTAAAATTAAACATACCCACTTTCTCTAGTGCAATTGTTTATTCATAACTCCAAACTCAACTACACTTGTCATGCAATTAATTATAGTTATAGTATGTAATTACTCAATCTGTGATTATCCCCTTTTCTCTACTACAAACCGAGTAGCAAACTAGAGTTTTTTTTTTTTTTTTTTTTTTTTTTTTTTTTTTTTTTTTTTTTTTTTTTTTTTTACGTCGCTTCTCTAAAGTTTTCACTTGCCTTTTTACGCGAATGCGAAACATTTGTGATGAATCCACCCGGTTACTCAGCGAGTCACAAACTCTAAAGTGCTTTGCATACTCATATTTCAAGTTGCCGTTTGACGTAAAGGTAAACATTGGTGATGAATACCCCTAGTTACTAAGCACTCAAAACATTGGAGTAGATTGACTTTATTCAAGTATATATACTCATATATATAAGTTTTTATCACTCTATTTACTTAAACTCAATTTAGGACTAGATCTAGAGGGAATAATCACCAGAAAAAGCATCACATTTGGTTATTATGTATAATTGCATGACTCATATAATTTTGTAGGGAATTTATGAAACTCAACAATCCTAAAGTAAATACGTATCCTTCTTCTTACTTTATAAGAAATAGTTTATCCTAAAAAAAAATTCAAAAAGACTCTAATGCCCCTAATACCCCCAAACTTAGATGGAACATTGTCCTCAATGTTCGATAGAAAATATAAAAATAGGCATATGTCACATCTAGTAAAGAGAGAATGAAAATAAAAATAACTAAAAAGAAAAATAATAATGAATAACTGAAAGAAAATAAAGGGAAAGTGTAAATACTCCCCTGAAAAATTGGGTTGCCTCCCAATAAGCGCTGTGTTTTCTGTCTTCAGCTAGACTTGATGAGGTCATGCCATGTAGTGAACGGTTTGAAGATTCACATCTTCCTCTTGCGGTCCTATGCTCGTCTCTATGTATGGCTTCGCTCTATGCCCGTTCACCTTAAATGTTTGATTTTTTTCTTTGCTATGAACCTCCAACGCACCATGTGGAAAGACTCTCGTGACAGTGTATGGCCCATACCATCTTGACATAAGCTTGCCTGGAAAAAGTCTCAATCTTGAATTGTATATCAGTACCTTCTGTCCTTCATAAAACTCCTTCCTTGCTAGCTGTTTGTCATGGTACAACTTGGTTCTTTCCTTGTACAATTTTGCATTTTCATAAGCGTCGTGCCTCAACTCTTCAAGCTCATTTAGTTGTAGTCTTCTTTTGTCACCTGCTTGTTTCATATCAAAATTGAACCTTTTGATGGCCCAATATGCTTTGTGCTCCAACTCTACTGGCAAATGACAGGCTTTTCCAAACACCAAACGGTATGGTGACATGCCAATGGGTGTTTTGTATGCGGTTCTATAGGCCCATAATGCATCGTTCAAGCGCAACGACCAATCCTTCCTCCTTGTGTTGACTGTCTTTTCCAAAATGCTCTTGATTTCTCTGTTGCTAATCTCCACCTGCCCATTAGTTTGAGGATGATATGGGGTGCCCACTCTATGTGTGATACCATATTTCTTCATCAAAGAAGCAAATGGAAAATTATTGAAGTGGCTCCCTCCATCACTTATTATTGCTCGTGGTGTCCCAAACCTAGTGAAAATATTCTCCTGCAAAAACTTGACAACAACTTTGTGATCATTAGTTCGTGAGGGGACAGCCTCGACCCATTTGGACACATAATCCACACCAACAAGTATATATAAATAACCAAATGAGTTAGGAAAGGGACCCATGAAGTCGATTCCCCACACATCAAAAAGCTCGATCACTTGGATGTTTTGCAGTGGCATTTGATTTCTAGAAGAGATGTTTCCTGTTCTTTGGCATTTGTCACAAGTCCTGCAAAAAGAAAAAGCATCTTTGAATACTTTAGGCCAATAAAATCCAGATTGCAATACCTTGAGTGCTGTTCTTTTTGGTCCAAAATGTCCTCCACATGCATAATGGTGGCAATGTTGTAGAATACTCAATTGCTCTTCTTCTGCCACACATCTTCTTATAATTTGATCAGGGCAAAATTTGAACAAATAAGGATCATCCCAATAGTAGTGCTTGCACAGAGCCACCAGTCTCTTTCTTTCCTGACTTGTCATACCTGGAGAGAAAACATGAGCAGTTAGATAATTTACAATGTCAGCAAACCATGGAAAATTTTCGCAATGAGATACCAGTCGATTGGTCCTGGTACCAGTCGACTGTCCCGAGGGTATGTTCATTTCGAAGAGCTGTTCATCTGGGAAAGTTTCATTAAGTGGGAGCACAATTCTTTCGTCCTCCTGCAGTAGCCTGGACATGTGATCTGCAACAACATTGTCGCTTCCTTTTTTATCTCTAATCTCAAGATCGAATTCTTGAAGCAACAGCACCCATCTGATTAACCTAGGCTTAGCATCCTTTTTAGCAAACAAATATCTCAAGGCAGCATGGTCAGTAAAAACAATAACTTTAGAACCAATTAAATATGATCTAAACTTCTCTACAGCAAAAATAACAGCTAACATTTCTTTTTCAGTAGTGGAATAATTTAGCTGTGCATCGTTTAAAGTTCGAGAAGCATAGTAGATAACATGAGGTTTCTTATTGATTCGTTGACCTAGAACAGCCCCTAAAGCATAATCACTTGCATCACACATAAGCTCGAAAGGATGGCTCCAATCGGGTGCCATGACTATAGGTGCAGAAATGAGAAGATTTTTCAATGTATTAAAAGCATTTGTACATTCTTCTGTCCATACACACTCAACATCCTTAGCCAACAAGTCACAAAGGGGTTTGGAGATTTTTGAAAAATCTTTTATGAATCTTCTATAAAACCCCGCATGTCCTAGAAAACTCCTAACACCCTTAACTGTAGTGGGAGGGGGTAGTTTTGATATTATATCGATTTTTGCTTTGTCTACCTCTATTCCTCTTTTGGACACCACATGTCCCAACACAATACCTTGTTGTACCATAAAATGGCACTTTTCCCAATTCAGCACTAAATTGCATTCTTCACATCTTTTAAGCACAAGCTGCAAATGGTTAAGGCATTCATCAAAACAAGATCCAAAAACACTAAAATCATCCATAAATACCTCAATGAACCTTTCCACCATGTCTGAAAATATACTCATCATGCATCTTTGAAATGTAGCTGGTGCATTGCACAATCCAAAGGGCATCCTCCTGTATGCAAAAGTACCAAAAGGACATGTAAAAGTGGTTTTTTCTTGATCTTCTGGAGCAATAGCAATTTGATTATAGCCACTATAACCATCTAAGAAACAATAATGACTATATCCTGCTAATCTTTCTAACATTTGATCAATAAAAGGAAGAGGGAAGTGATCTTTCCTGGTTTCATTATTTAATTTTCTGTAGTCAATGCATACCCTCCATCCTGTGGTCACTCTAGTAGGGATAGGCTCATTCTCTTCATTTGTCACCACTGTGACTCCACTTTTCTTAGGCACTACATGTATAGGACTTACCCATTTGCTATCTGAGATAGGGTAGATGATGCCAACATCTAGTAGCTTCAGAATCTCTGCTCTTACCACTTCCTTCATGTTTGGGTTAAGCCTTCTCTGTGCCTCCCTGCTTGGTTTTGCGTTGTTTTCAAGGAGTATTCGATGCATGCATTTGGATGGACTTATTCCCTTGATATCTGCAATGGTCCATTCTATTGCACTCTTGTGTTCTCGTAGTACCCTTAGCAGCTTGTCTTCTTCCTGTGCACTCAAGTTCGCAGCAATTATCACTGGTAGCGTCTGGTTCTCACCCAAATATGCGTGCTTCAAATGGTCGAGCAGCTGCTTAAGCTCTGGGTCTGTAAGTCTTGGGGCAGTCGACTGGTCCCTGGTAGCAGTCTGGACAGTCGACTGATCCCCTGCGGCAGTCGACTTGTCCAGTGCACCAGTCGACTTATCTGCAGAAACGAAAAGTTCATCAGTCACCAATTGTTCAAATGCTGGTGCAAACTTACCTGAGTATGACTGTGAAGTGTCAAGGTGATGTATTGTATCTGCAATCTCCCAGTCATCATATTCCTGTTCAACATTAGATAAAGTTGGAGATTGTGTAATTGTGGCCTGTAATGGTTCAACGCTGTGTACTTGAAATGTTTGCTCAACAATCTCCTCCACCACGTCAACATTATAGCATTCATGATCATCATATGGAAATTTCAGTGTATCAAACATTTTAAATTCAACCTTCTCTCCATTTATTTTCATGCTTATAGTACCCTTTTTAACACAAATTTTTATATCAGCCGTACTCATAAAGGGTCTGCCTAAAATGATTGGTAGAGAAGATGGCATTGAAGATTCCTCCATGTCTAACACAACAAAATCAGCAAGCAAAATGAAATCGTTTACCTGAACTAGGACATCTTCCAAAATACCTCTAGGTCTTTTGATACTGCGATCTGCCAACTGCAATGTGATGGATGTTGGTTGGAGTTCCCCCAATCCTAGCTTTTCATAGATGGTGTATGGGAGAAGATTGATGCTTGCCCCCAAATCTAACAGTGCTTTTTCAAAGAAGTGCTCGCCAATCCTGCAAGGAATGGTAAAACTACCTGGGTCTTTTAATTTAGGAGGTAATTTTCTCAATAAAACAGCGCTCACTTCTTCTGTCAAGGCCACATCCTCCCTAACCTGAAATGTTCTTTTGTGAGTACAACATTCTTTCAAAAATTTAGCATAAGAAGGAATTTGTTTAATAGCATCAAGTAGGGGGATATTAATTTCTACCTTTCTGAGAGTTTCAAAGATGTCAAATAAATGTTGATCTTTTTTATGTTTGACTAACCTTTGAGGGAATGGTGGCACAACTGTTCTTTCTTTTTCACTTACCTTGTTGGAACCCACAATTTTTGATGGTTGTTCTTCTTTTTCTTCGGTGTGTGTTCCAACTTTGTTGTCAATTATCTTACCACTTTTTAATGTTGTGACTGCCTTGAGCTGTTCTTGGCCTCCAGGGTTTGGTATAGTTTGTGATGGAAGTTCCCCTGCCTTTCGCTCGCTTAATTCTTTAGCAATCTGGCCAATTTGTGTTTCCAACTTCTGAATTGCTTGCCCTTGTTGGTTGCTTGTTTGATGTTGTTGTTGGAGCAGTTGAAGGACGGTGGATTCAAAATCCAACTTCTTCTGTTCTTGAACTGGCCTATCAATCCCACTTCCCATTGGGAAGTTCCGTGCATGTCCTTGTGTGAATTGAGTCCCTTGATTATTCTGATTATTGCTCCATGAGAAGTTGGGATGGTTCCTCCACCCTGGGTTGTATGTGTTCGAGAATGGATTGTTCTTTTGTGGGAACACTCCTCGACCTACATAGTTTGCATGCTCCTGATCTGTGAAAGAAGACATAGGACATGTATCAGTAGTATGATCTACATGAGAACAAATTGCACAAATTTTATTTGTTTGATTTTTAACTCCACCCATCATAGACATTGCATTAACAAGCATATCAATTTTCTTATTCATGTTTACCATTTCCAATTGAATGTTATTGCTACTAGAAATTTCATAAACTCCCTGTTTTTTCGAAGGGCCCCTCCTTGTTGAGAATTGTTGTGAATTCTCGCTGAGTTCTTCAAATAGTTCTATGGCCTCTTCGCCGCTTTTCCTCATCAAGATCCCGTTGCAAGCTGAATCCACAATTGCCTTATTAGTATCATTTAAACCTTCATAAAAAGCTTGTACCTGATCATCTTTAGGCATGTTGTGTGTTGGACACTTGAGAAGTTTGTTCTTGAAATCTTTCCATGCTTCGAAAAATAAGTCTCCATCCTTTTGTTGGAAGAGTTGAATCTCCCTTTTCAGTTGTTTTGTCTTTTGGGCTGGAAAGAATTCTTTTAAGAACTTTGTCGCCAATTGCTCCCATGAGTTTATTGATCCTGGTTCCAAAGAATTATACCATAGTTTAGCGTTAAGTTTTAAGGAAAAAGGAAACAATATTAACCTGATTTGCTCAGGGGTGAGCCCTTGAACACTTTGTGTCCTGCAAAGATCGAAAAAATCTTGTAAATGGAGATGAGGCTCTTCATCAGGTCTGCCACTAAAATGGGGAACCATACTAAGTAACTGAGGAGATAGATGCATGTTCCCTGTGACATTAGGTTGATACGCAATGCAGGAAGGTTGCTCGATGTTCTTAGGCGTGAACTTGTCCTGCATTGGTACGCGATTGGGTATTTCTTCTGCCATTGTTGTATGTGTACTAGGTCTCTGGTCAGTCGACTGGTTCGTGCGGGCAGTCGACTGGTGTGCTGCAAATAACTTACCTAGTCTGTGCAAAGTGCGTTCTGTTTCTGCGTCAATAGGTAGTAGCTCTGGACGAAGTGATCTCCTTCCGTGCATCCACCAAAAATCCTGTAACCTAAAAGAAAAATATATTAATAAAACTAAAAGAAAGAAAATAAAAACTTCCTACTGATCTGTAAGTTAAAATACTAGACAATCCCCGGCAACGGTGCCAAAAACTTGTTGTTGGTTTCTAGTTCCCTAAATAAATAGACTAAACTATACACAAATTATGAAAACCTCGCAAGTGCACGAATCGTTTGACAAAGCGTAGCAATAGCAAGGGTCGATCCCACAGAGATTGTAGACCTTAACTTACTAATCAATAAAAAAGAATAAAAATCATAAAGAGTTGTTCTAAAGGTCTAAAAGAAGTAAAAAGATTAAAACTGAATGAAGGAGTGTTGAATCACAAATATTTATGAAGTAGTTGGGTTTAGATTGTCACCAATAGTCAGTAATGCTAAGTCACCTTCTGAACTTCTTCGTATTACTCATGTTTGTTCACTTCAAGGGCATGGTATCTACTCCTTAAAGTATTGTTTCCCTAGGCCAAGAATTAGGCATGGTATCTACTCTAATTCGTTTCTTTCATTAAGTGTTTAGCATGGTATCTACTAAGTTGCATTTAAAGAAAACATAAGATCAGTGGAAACGAACAAACACTCAAGGTCCTAGAAATTGGTATCAGATCTAGATCCCTTAAGTTGATTGAACCAGGAACCCCTAAAGATTCCCTTATTACAATTACGGGCACGAGATACGGGTCATCTCAATATGCTCATATAACAGATTCAGATAGATAGTAATACAAACTTGATATTCTCTAGCTCTGTTTGTCAGTCGACTGGCTCTCACCTCAGTCGACTGCTCTCAGGCTGTTGAGAACAAGTTTGATTACCATCAATCTATACCAATACAAACGGATTCAATCAATAAGTAAAGCAGAATAGTTCAGAAGAATATAGCACTACATAACTACGGTTTCAATCTACCCAACTATGAAATTAGTTCCACATAATAATACTTTTATTAATCAACAAGTTTGAATACATGATCAACATAAAAGAATAAAAGGAGAAGAAATAAACTAATGAAGCCCGGCAATGAGGTCGACTGGCTGTCACACAGTCGACTGCCTTCGAATACTGGATCTCCTCTCTCCTTCCTCGATGCTGATAGAATAATGCCCCTGTTGATTACTTGAATGCGCAGAAACTCTTGTGATTAAGTCGCTTCCAGAGAAAAGGATTCGTCCCCTGAATAATGCTTCTCTTCTGATATTTATAGAGCCCGGCTGAGAATTAGGGTTTTGCCCTTTTTCAGGAAAATCCTTCTTTATTTTATTTGGTGATTTATATCTTTCACTTTTCTTCTTTCCTTCCTTATCTGTTAACCACGTGCTCTTGGAAATACCCTGTCTTTAGATTTGATTCTTCGTATAAAATCTGGATCCACTTAGATTCGCAATTAGATGCAGGTGTATCTTTGAATATCTTATCTGTTTACTCCGCCGCAGATCAGTCGACTTGTCTTCGAGCCAGTCGACTGAGTCGAGACTTCTGAAGGTTTCATAATTGATCAGACCAGTCGACTGTCCTTGAGAGTAGGTCGACTATGATGAGACATCTGTGTAAGCTTGAGTTCTTTGTCCAGTCGGCTGTTGTGGAGAACCAGTCGACTGATGCTTCTGTAATCTTCTGAGTTCATCCTTAAGATCCTGAATTTGCTTCGTTTCGCTGTCTTGAGCTGTTTCCTATGGAAAAGAGAAAATAAGAGTTAAATACCACATATAGAGCTTTTAAATGTCTAATTTCATTAAGATTATTGCCTCTAAATGTGAATAATAATGTGTTCATCATCTTGCAAGGATTGGGAGCATCTTTGGCTCAGTTGAGGCTTCAGCCTACTTTGAATGCAAAGATCATTGCAAGTCAGGAGGTTGATGCTGATATTTTGGAGATAAAGGAGCAGGTTAGTGCTGGCAGGTTGTCCGGATTTCAAATCAGGGATGGAGTGCTGTGGTTCGGAGATAGGCTGTGTGTTCCAAATCAGGAGGACCTGAAGGAAAGTATTCTTCAGGAGGCGCACGCTACTCTTTTGTCGGTACATCCTGGGAGTACTAAGATGTACAAGAACATCAAACAGCATTTCTGGTGGTCAGGTTTGAAGCAAGATGTGGCTAATTTTGTTGCGAAGTGTGAGGTTTGTCAGCAAGTCAAAGCCGAAAATCAGAGACCCGGAGGTCTATTACAGCCGTTACCTATTCCGGAATGGAAGTGGGATAACATCAATATGGATTTCATTACGGAATTGCCCAAGAGTCCTAAAGGCAATGACGCGATTTGGGTTATAGTCGATCGACTAACCAAGTCCGCTCACTTTTTTGGCGATGAAACTCACTGCTTCGATGGACAAGTTGGCTGAGATGTATGTTGGTGAGATTGTCGGACTTCATGGTGTTCCCTCAACTATTGTGTCTGATCGAGATGTGCGGTTTACTTCACATTTCTGGAGGAGTCTTCAGGCAGCTTTGGGTACCAAGATAGATTTCAGCACTGCTTTTCATCCACAGACCGATGGGCAGACCGAGAGAGTCAATCGTATTCTTGAGGATATGCTTCGGTGTTGTGTACTAAACTTTGGAGGCGGTTGGGAAAGGCATTTACCTTTGGTAGAGTTTGCCTACAACAATAGTTTTCAGGCTAGCATTGGGATGGCGCCGTACGAAGCTTTGTATGGCAGGAAATGCAGGACTCCTGTTTGTTGGTATGAAGTTGGGGAGCGTCGGTTGTTTGGTCCTGAGCTTGTACAGCAAACTTCTGAGAAGATTAATCTGATCAGGAAAAGGTTGGTAGAAGCTCAGAGCAGGCAGAAAAGCTATGCAGACAACCGGAGAAGGGACCTGGAGTTTGAGGTTGGTGACATCGTCTTTCTGAAGGTATCGCACAGTAAAGGTGTGGTTCGTTTTGGCAAAGGCGGGAAGTTAGCCCCGAGGTTTATAGGCCCGTATAAGATATTGAAAATGATCGGGAAAACTGCTTACCGGCTTGAATTACCGGGAGAGTTATCTCAGGTGCACAATGTCTTCCATGTGTCTATGCTGAGAGGCTATATTCCAGATCCGAGTCATCATTTGCCTGAAGTGCCGGAAGGTTTGCAGTTAGACCTAAATTACATCGAGACTCCTGTCGAGATTGTTGACCGTAGGGAGAAAGTCTTGAGGAATAAGACGATACCGATGGTCAAGGTAGTCTGGAGAAACCACTTGGTTGAAGAGGCTACTTGGGAATCTGAGGAGAGGATGTTGAAGGACTATCCTGAGCTTTTTGCTTGATTGTATCTTTGTATCTTTGTATCTTTTGCTTTGTTGTTGTGTTGTATTTTCTGTTTTCTCGCACTTGACTGTAGTTCCGGGGACGGAACTATTCTAAGGAGGGAGTGATGTAATACCCTGATTTTCAAATATATGAAAGATTATTTATTTTCACATATGGTATGCATGTGTAGCATGTTGACTATTATTTCTCAACATGATGATTAAAGAATATTGTTTTCTATAAAGCATTTTCTTAAAGCCCAATGACTAGGTTGCTTATTTTCTTTTGAAATAATTATTTTGGCCCAAACTAATTTAAGCCCATGGTTTAATCTCTTTTTTACAACTTGTTTTGTGTAACATTTTTTTTATAAGACTTGTCATGAGTGTACAAGTTTTATTAGTGTGGTTTGTGCATGCACGTGCATTTCGCATACACGTGCATTGAGCACTCTTTCTTGGCCGGTTTTTGGGTGGAGTAATAGATTGGAATCATGGGTAGTTGTGTAGAGGTGTGGGTAGTTATTTCAACCCCCTAGTGCATCCTAACCCTTGATCCTATAACCATCTACTAAATCCTAGCCCTCCATTCCACTTATTTTCTAGTATAAATACCCCCTCTCATTCCCTATCTCTTTTACACTAAGATTATTATTGTAAGAGAGGCATTTTGTGAGTTGTGTGTGGGTGCTTTTCTGTGGAGGCTGAGTAGGATTCTGAAGAGTTCGGTGTGGAGCAAAGGAGCAAGGAGCGAGGAGTCGTTAACTACATTAAGGAACTTTTGCTGGATTTCGATTATTTCTTCAAATAAGGTGGGTGTTTCTCAGGACTTCTAATGTAGGAATTATACCATGATTATTATAATTGCTACCGTGTTATGAAAAGTAAATTCAATGTATTAGAAATTGCCTGAGCATGCTGATGATAATAAGAACAAAAGGGTCGGTACAGTCGACTGTCACATGAACTAGTCGACTGGTACGAGACAATTATTTTCATGATGTGGTAATAAACATGTATGCAAAATAGACGTAATAGTGCGATTACTAAGTTCATAATTTCCCCATGTTACATATGATGGAGGGAAGGTGAATGGATGAAAAGAACTAGCGATGATTAACAAAACTAAGAACGGTCGATGCAGTCGACTGACGATGTGTTCAGCCGACTGGTGCATCGATTTAATTATGATTATTCGGCAATTCCATGAAATGAGATATTCCATTATGTTGACCTAGTATAATGACTTGAGATTTATATCTTCATCTTCGTAAGAAAGTTATGAATAAGTGTAAATGCATGTTTAAAGTATTTTCCTTAAAGAAAAAACGATCTTAGTAACTTGAAATTCCATGCTGCGATGTTACTGAACAAGTAAGAAGTGTGGTGTTTATGAAATATGAATGTATGTATGCTGTGATGAAAGTGCATGTGTGAACGGTTGGAAAGATAATTTCTGATTTTGAATTCTGAACTGTCCAGTCGACTTAGTGCGTGTAGCAAGTCGACTGAGCTGAACATAGAAATGTGCTATTAAAAATCCCAGGACAGACGACTGATGGATGAACAGTCGACTGTCACATGGATAACATTGTGAACATGAAAAGTTGCGGGACAGCCGACTGGCCGTGTGCAGCAGTCGACTCTCCCAAGTATTTATGATGAACTTGTATTGACTGTATGAGTCGACTGGTGTCCTTCCAAGTCGACTGTACAGAGTGGATTTTGATATGTAAGAGATTTCATTGTTGATTACGGTTGGAAGCTGTGAACTTTATGATTGAAGTCGATGAACTCTTTTTATGGCTGTATGGATTTATGTAAAATGAATCATAGATGTGAATTGAGAATTAAATGAACATGAAAGGCTAAGATCATGATAAGAAAGTCTGTGAGACTCTAAAATGAATTATGAGCTGAGAGTGCTCAATTGGAAATTGTGAATTGGAAATTGAACAAAAGAATAGCTAAGTCTCCCCCGGCAGTGAAATGAAATGATATTGAAAAGAAGACCAAGGTTGGTCATGTATAAATGAAATGATAAGTCCAGTTTGGTGGAAAGGCTAACTCTAGAGCTTTGATTTTTATTCATGATTCTAATAATTGTAGTGCATAGTGAAGAGGTGATGAAAGTGAGAGAAAACATAAGTATGAGAACTAGAGTTTACGGTGCGGGTGTGCGAGCCGCAGAATGCTTGCTTGATGAGTCAAGACATGGCGCGGGCGCAACTCAGAATGATCGGACTCTAGTCACGCTTGTGGGATGTTTGGTGACTGCAAGAGGATCGTGTTCAGGGAGGAGGCTTGAATTGCCACAGAATGCATGCTTGATGAGTCAAGACATAGCGTGGGGTTCCCCTCCAGGGTCCAGTGCACGAGCTTGTACTCATAGACCATCTAGGATACTCACCGTAATTACAGAAGTAGAGTAAATCATGGCGAGGGATTGAACCCTACAAAAATGAAGAACGATTAAGAGGCTTGCCCTCAGACCTATGTAGTATGGGATGCATAGAATCCGAACAAGTGCGCATTAGTGTCATGTAAATTAAATAATTGCATTAAGGATTAAGTGCACAGTCACGACACGACATCATTAAGAGTTCCCTTTGATTTATATTCTTAATATGAACAAGTTTGTGATCTGTTAAGAAATGAGAATCATTATACTGTTTCTGGCATAGAGATGATGGCCATGTATAATTATCGTCGGTTGAATAAACTGACGTACCCACAGTTTTGTATGCAGGACAAATTGCATGTTAAAGGTTAAAGAGGAATGGATGCATAAAGATTTTACCATGTTGTTGTACATTTGTTTAATGTTGTAAATTTTACTTCCGCTGTGCAAATATAAATGTAATATGATGTAAACTCTGATGTAAAAAGAAAAGTTTGAATTTCCTTGTAAAATTGTACTGAAGAAAGTGAAAAGATTCTGTTGAACATCTCGAATTCAGTGATTTGGGATTTGGAGCGTTACACGAGTAGCGACGACGAGGTAGCACAGGAATGGCGAAGGGATATGGTCGTGGTGGACGGCGACGGTGCATTCGCAATGGCAGAGGAGCTCGGGGTGCAGGCGGTTGCGGTGAGGGATGGTTGCGGTTGAGCTGTGGTCGAGGGCGGCAAGGAGGTAGGGCTCAACAGAAGTGGACTGCGGGGGCTCGACGGGATGGTGTAGTGGTTGGCGGTGGCAGGAGGTGGTCAACTGTGGGTTTTCGTTGATCAGTGGAGGCCAGGGAAAAGAACGATGGTGGAGGCAGAGGTGATTAGGAGGAAGGTGACGCGAAGCTGGGCTCGCGGGGGAGGAATAGGGTAAGGGCGGCTCGCGAGGTGGAGCGCAAGGTCGGGAGGATGCCGATGGTGCTGGCTCGAGGGTGATCGGGGACGTGGTCAAGGAAGAGAGGAAGGTGAAGGGTCGGTTGGGTTCTGTGGGGGAAACCAGAGGAGGGAGAGAGAGTAACGGGGAGAGAGAGAGAAGGGTTTAATATATAATAATATTATAATATACTAGTGGGGTAGTTACAGAGAGATTTGTGGGGATGTGGAGTTATTGTCTATTATATGGGAAAGTGGGTGAAAGTGAGATTGAGTGGGAGAGATCTGGGGTAATTTTAACTGATGTTTTGACTATGAGTTAATAGGTTTAGGGTAGACTAGGATTTGGGTTTAGGATCCAATAAGATATGGGTTTGGGTTTGGGTTAGAATTCAATAGGAGATGGACTTGGGTTGGGCTTCAAATTAAATATTTAAACAATTGAATAATTGTATATTGGGCTT
The DNA here is from genome assembly GCA_017893485.1 of Hemerocallis citrina. NCBI lineage: Eukaryota > Viridiplantae > Streptophyta > Magnoliopsida > Asparagales > Asphodelaceae > Hemerocallis > Hemerocallis citrina. The sequence continues at coordinate 46,570,794 of CM030359.1, forward strand.
CATAAAAATAGTCTGAATAATAATATTAATATTAGACTGGGTCTAGGCTTCATGCAATAATTTAATGAAAATGATATATATAATTATAGATGTAACAAGTAATCGAACAAATAAATTGGTTTAAATAACTAATCAAAAATAAAAGATTCAACATTTGGGTATCATATTAAAATAATGGATGAACACAATAAAAATAAAGAAGTTGTTCATAGGATGAAATAAGATTCCAATTTTATAATATAAATAAATAATCTAAAAGTGTGAAAATCATATAATGAAATACAATTCTGGTTGAAAATCGATAATCATTTGAGAAGAATTAGTTACAATATTATAAGAATCTGAAATACGGAAAAAACACACGAAAAATACGTATTAACGGGAACAGGGTTACAATAACGTCGTTCATCGGCAACGGTCTCAACCAGATTCTGTTGGGATAAATGGTGGAACATACACCCTCAAGGAGTTGTTCCCAGATCTATACGAGCAAGTGACACGACCACACATGTCGCAAAAACCTAGAAAAAAGGGTTGTAGAGACATCCTTTAAGATCTCATCTCAACCAGGAGTCCCAACATAGACTGGGGGAACTCCAAGTCCATATAGCACAACTAGGGGTGAAATGCCTTCTAGGCCCATACCAAAGATCTTGGGAGTTGGAAAAGAATGGAACTTTTACGGTACACTCACTCTATAACCGTATTCACTTTTGAGGTTGTAGATCAAGATAGTCATCAATAATCTGGAAGGCCAAAGCTCCTCTTAAAGTGAGAGTATTTCTTTGGCTAGTACTCAACGATGCGATCCTCACAAGGAAGAACCTGGTTAAAAAACAATCAACATTGCAACCAACTATTGTTTTTGCAACACGAACACTGTAGTGCCCCGATTTTTGTACTCATGAAACTCGAGACACAAGCTAGAATCTTACTTCAAACGAGTGCTTAACGCAGAGAATTGATAGGAAATTTAAACTTTTGTTCATCCTAGAAAGTTACATTGTACAATAAATCTTCCATAAATTTTTACATCATAGATTACATCAATAAAATTTACTGTACAAAATTTACAATCTCCACTTGGACGTTCAAGTAGCTCGAGTCTCCTGCTTCCACTATCCAGTAGTCCTGCAACTAATCAGACCGTGGGCACGTCAGTTGAATGCAACTGACGCAATGCTGATAAAACCATCGACTCTCCAAAACTCAACAACCAATATTTGATGCAAAGGAAAGTGTGTAGTTACATCACAAGTGTTAGTATATGCCATGACCTAGAATCTAATGCACATTTCTCAAATGCACATGATGCTCCTACTCTAATGCACACATGATTTGGAAACATATGCATCCCATACCACATACTCCCCAAATCAAGCTCGCTTTCTCCTTATTGTAGGGTTCGATCACTCGCCATGCATCTTACTCTTGTACTCTTTCCCGTTCCTGACATTCTTCTAGTGACTGGTAGAGTCTGCAGTTATGCGGTCCATTTTCGTTACTGCAGTCGGTCCGGTGGTTTCTCCACTCCGAGCGACAATGATCACTCTGTTCGCTCAGATCCATGAAGAAATCTTTCCACCCCGCTAGGATCGGTGGTCTCTTTCCACTCCCATGATCATTTGGCTTTGCAGCAGCTCTGCCGGAATTTACGGATAGAACCACTCCTGCCCCTACCAAAAGTTATCATGATTATAAGGCAAATCTGTAGGGTCCCGCAGGATCTATCCCTACTTCGCCAAGAGAATTAGTGTTAAACACTTGTTCCGTATTGTGTTGCCAGCATAAAATCTACTCATTTGATAACATAGAATATAGACGGTCACTTAGGGGTCTATTCCCCTAGCTTCCGACAGGAGATATATGCCTCCCATTCTTTCCACTAGATCCTAGAAGTTAACAGTCGAGACAATGTCGCCTGGATCCCCTTGACAGAAGAGACGGCACCGCATGTGTCCCCTTGATAAGAGAGTACAACACCCACTATGTTCTGTCCTTAACACACACAAAAGAAAATATGACATGCTTTGGTCATAAGGATACTACCACTAGCTCACCAATCCTACTTAGAACTTATACATTGGTCTTAGTTAAAGTAACTAATTAGCTTATGTTAGTGAAATGCTTGGTTTATACCAGACAGTTTCTTCCTAGTTAATCAATCTAGTCTTTCAATCCAAACTCAACTGTCCAAAGTAGAATCCAACCCGTTCTCTAATCGGCCCAAGAGTTGGCCCAACTTGACCCAACGACATCAGCAATTCGACCCCAGTTGATCGCCAATCACTCTCTTGCTTGGATCTCGACCATGTCTCCGGCTTGTGATCAATCCCTTCTTGGTTAGTGATTCGTCGGTGCACGAAGATTTTCTTCATCCATTGCACTTGAGCTGACAAGGGCTACTAACTACCCAAAAGATTAAGTAGTAATGATAGATACTAGCGTAAAAATTTACTACCCTAAACATCAACAAGTTAATAGCACTCTTGGGTAATAATCACCCCAAACAACAATAGAATACAAGACTATTCTAACCTTAAGCAAGTTATATCAATGCAAGATAAGATAAATAGTTATTATAGTCTTAAAACATAATAGACATATACATGTCCAACTCAAACATGATCAATCATAATTCATGAGTTGGATAAACACCATCCTAGGTCTATTCTAAAGCCCTAACATGAAGGTAACTCATATATATACTCAAAACAGCAATCTAGTTATTCAACATACATCTATTGTTGTTTGCAAAATTCACCGTTAATCATATACATAACGAAAATTCAAGTTCTTAGATTCTTTAGAAAGTTCATGAAGTTTACTTTAATTTCTCAGTTGGAAAGTTTCTCAAAATAGTTCATTTTGGAGACGAAAATGGCCAAAAACTGATATGCGTAAAAGTTTCCACAACTGATAGAACTATCACCCAGTTGCACAATAAAATTTATTAAATGAAAATTGATATTCAAATTTTATAAAACTTGGCAGACATGTCCTAAACACAGAGAAGCATCAAGTATCCAAATTTTGGCTAAAAATTCCAAGTATTCAAAAAAATATGATGATTTGAATTGGATGTAAATTACAAGACAACAACCACACTGTTTTTTATCATCAGCAGCAAGTTGTATCTTGTAAAATGATACTTAAAAATCATGAAACTTGCTAGAGATGTTCTATACTGACCTTAGACACTAATGTAAAAATTTTAATTTTAAACTCCTTTTTATCATAGAGATATAGCATTCAGTAACTAAGTGTGAGTAATAATCAGAAATCAGGAAATAACTCTGTTTCAACAACTACTTTGTATTTTATTTCAATAGAAAACTTCATCCAAAAATTATAAAAATTTGTGGATTTGTTAGAGACATATAGAAGAACCACGCATAAAAATTTCAGCTTAATAATCCATGTATTAAGGAAGTTATGAGTCATCAAAACTTGACGTAAAAATCAGGACAGAACAGAGAATACATTAAAAAGTCTTCTTCTTTCTCAGTGTTAATTTCGTATTTTCTAAAAATATCAAACATCTTTCAAAAATTATGAAATTTGGTTGGATTGTTATAGACACATATGAGATGCTACAGAAATATTTCCAGTTCTAAATTTACAATAATCAAAGAGATATTAGAAATCTAGCATGCACAATCAAGTCAGAATAGAGAATGAGTTTTGTTCCAGCAACTCTTTGTATTTTATTAAAATATCAAACCTTATTTAAAATTTATGAAATTTTTTGGAGTTAATAAAAACATATATGAGGTGCTACTGTGAAAATTTTAACTCCAAATTCTAATAGATCACATAGATATGAATTTCTCTAATTAATCTTGCAAAACTATCTCGAGATCATACCATTTCATAGCTATTGTACTCCTAGTACTTATATAAATTATAGACACAAATAATTTCCATTCACAACATTATGCAAGCTAAATCAAAACATTTCATCACAAATTTAAACAAAATCACACATGCAAGTGTTTGACACCCACATAGATGAATTGATTTCTTTGCTTCTCTTTTCTTCAAGCCTTCTCCTCCAAGCTCCTTGCTCTCCTTCTTGGCTTCTTTTCCACCAAAAATCTCAGTTTTCAATGCTAGAATGGGGATGGGTTGGAGGAGAATTAAAGAGTAGAATGAAGTGGTAGAATGTAGAACATTTTGAAGGAAAGGATGGTAGTATAGACAATGTGAGGAAAAATTAGTTGTAAATAAAAAATGGGGGTTTTATAAAGGTGGAGGGTGAGGTGATGGCCATCTAGGAACTCAACATTCATGATCTATAAGCTCAAGGTTTTGAAGTCCATAGTTTAAAAGTTCATAGTTTTAATTAGTAGTGTATGATAGTGTACATACATACATATTTACATACATACACGAAAAATTTATACATATACAATCTTAAGAAAAATGCTTGTATGCATAAATAGTGTCATTCAAAATAATTACTAGCACAAAAGATTGTTACATAAAATCGAGACAATACAAAATTTAATCGAGAAAATATCTTAACTCTGGTTCAATGTTATACCTCGTCGGTTTCAAAATATATTAAACAATATGTCTCAATATTCACTCAATGAAAATTGAGAAAAATTCATTAATACGTGCAACTCTCAATCGTGCACAGAATAATTATAACGCCCCGAATTCCATTTACAGGTAATTCATAGCACAACACGATCTTTTACTTCAATTCGTACAAATTTACAAGGAATTTAAAACTTTTTCATTACACCATGTCTATTACAAACATACACAGCGGAAGTTACAACAAAGTATATACAACTTTAACATGCAGCAACTTTAATCTGGAAATAATCATCAGCATCAATTCATCTTTATGCCTTTTGCTAATCTAAGTCCTGAATTTGAAAACTGTGGGCACGTCAGTTGCATACAACTGACGTGATGCTATAATACAGCGATTCTCTTACTTTAGCAAACACAAACTTGAATGCACAATAAAGTGGGAAAAGTGACTATCCTAAACATGTCAGTGTATGTTATGAACTTAATGCCTAATGCAGATATTACACTACAATGACACTAATGCACACTTGTTCGGATTCTTTGCATCCCATACTACATAGGTCCGAGGGCAAGCCCTTATCGTACTCCACATTATGGAGTTCAATCCCTCGTCACGAAAATTATACTACGGTAAAAAAAGCAAGGTTTAGACGTTCCATGAGTATAAACTACAGTCCTGAAATCCATCGTCAGACTTTATAGAAATCCTCATCATGCGAACATCCCGCAAGTGCCGCTCTAGCCCCGATATATACATATATAATGGTGAACAACCTCCCATCCGCCCGACTATTCATGATCCTGGAATCCACCTTCAAATCAATCATAGTCCAGGATTTAATTGAGGCTCGTCTCACACCGCAAGCAACCACAGTCCATGAATCCACCGTCTGACCGGATCTATAGTCCAGGTTTCCCCGTCAGACTATATAGATGCGCCCCACTTACATTTGCCCAAGTTTTATCATATCTTCTCCTAGTGCCTATCCTTAAATTTGAAACATGAATAATAATTCCACTTAGAGCTAGCTTACCATTCTACCGATCTTAAACAATATACCGAGAACGATAGCCCATATTGGCCACTTCTCAAATCAATTAATCACTTTCATCACTTTGTCGGTACCTGGGTCTCACTTGGTATCTAGAATCAACATCTTTCATGTTCAACATTAAGGTGTATTCATACCCTCATTATTCACATTTCTTCTTTATCCACTTTCTTTATGTTTATCATGAAGTATTTAACTTCTTGTAGCAATAATCAATAACAATTTATCAAATCAAATTCTTGTAGACAATTTCTTGGTTAACAAACTAAACCATTCACTTTAATAATATTTGACACTCTTTCAATTAATAGAACTTTTTTCATGCTTTTCTATGCTTCAAGTGTATTTCTTATTACAAAAGTTCCGAAAGACTAAATCACTATTTCTTAATACACCATCTCTTTAAGATTTATTACTAGAAATTCCCGATTTTAATCTCCTAATCATGTGTTTGATTTTATTATTAACCAACTCTTAAAATCTTTAATCATGTACCTTTTCTTTTAAAACTTGGATCCAAAACTCATCTAATACATGAATATGACTTTTAAATTCTCAAAATCTCTCTTAGAATAATATGAAATAATTCCCGTGTGTTCTAATAATTTTCTATGATATTTATAGGAAGTTTTCCAATTTTTAAAACTTGAAAAATCTCAAAAAAATAAAATAAACCCCAAAAGTAGACACCCGGATTCGAACCCAAGACCAACCGCAAGCCGATAGTCGCCCAAACCAGTGAGCCAACTCACTAAGGTGATACAAAAGCCTCTAAGTTGTTTTTGTAACCCAGACACGCCATTTTATTTATTTCTAAAAAAATCACAAAAGAGGCAGAGCCTCCCAGGCTCGAACCCGCGACCAAAGAACCCCCCTAAGCGTGACATGTGGTAGTGCCACGTGCACTGGCACCTGCGCTAGCCACAAGAGCCAAGCGCTCAACTGATAGTATATGTGTTTAAAACCTTTTAACTCCACTCTCTGATTTCATTTCATTTTAATTTATTCATCTATTTGGATTTCTATTGTTTTCCATCATAATTAATACTAAATTACATTTCTGAACTTCCAGAAATGCTTTTTCACTGATTTTATCCATATTAAAGTGAAATTTACTCAAATATTTTAAATAGTAATTTTTGAGAACCTTCATAAACATATGTTGTAACACCCCGCAAAATTGGAAATGACAATTTTGCCCCTCGTGTGTTACGCACGTGTATTTTGTACCATTACGGGTAATATCCGTAATGTATTTCACTACGTATTTTGGATTCTGACTATTTAAGCATTTCCCGTATTCTTAAAATCCTATTTGAGTCAACCCAAATATAAAATTTCAATCTCTGTTTTTTTACTTGCTTTATACGTATTACCGATGGACGTATCGATTACGTATTTTTCCACCGCTACGTGTGATATTTTCTATGTGTATCGCTTATTTATTTAATAACGTGTTCGAATTCTTTTTATAAACAGAAATTCATTTTTCTCTTATTTAAAATACTTTTATACGTGCGGTGCACATGTTTTCTATGTACGTGTTGATTACGTTGTGGAATAAATATATTTTTCTTATGTTGTATTTCGATTATCTTTAAATATTTTTCCATTGATAAAGTTGATTTTGTATTTTAATATTTTTACATGCGACGCACGTGTTAGTAGTGCACGTATTAGTTGCATTTTAAAATAAAATATCATGAAGTATGTGTGTGTGTCTATTTTATTCATGCATGAAAAATAATTTTTATTAAACTAATTTTTATATGCATATTATATAGATATAACGTATGCTTTAATTTAAAAATAAAAATAATTAATTTTGTGAAGTGTACACAAAGCACGTGCACGTGCACACGTGCAATGTGCACACTCAAAAATGAGAGGCCGGCTATTTTTGGAATGGAGGAAAGAACAATGTTTTGAATTGCATTAGTGGATTAGTGGGGTTTAGTAGTGGTGGTGGTTTTAATAACTATCTCCTAATCCCCTTTATAATCACCCCACACCCTCTTAACCATTCACACTCTCATTTTCCCCTTCCTCCTTTCTTTCCCTGCCTAATCCGAAACCAATCCACCAGAAACCCCACTATGCTTCTCCACCTACTCACATACATATGTATATATATATATATCTTATTACCTCTTCTATTATATATCTATATAATAAAACACAAAGAAAGCTATCAAGTGGCTCTCCTTCAATCTCCCCAAAATCAAAGGCTCAGATCTAACCTCACAAAACACATTTTTCTTCCAAAAGTTTTCCCCCAAAACTCAAATTCAAATTCCCCCAAAACAACTCATTTATTTATTTAATTATTTCTCTCTCTCTCTCTCTCTCTCTCTCTCTCTCTCTCTCGTATATTAATTTTCACGTGCGATGCACGTTTTGATAAAAAGTAGGAGTTGAACGTGCGATACATGTAAGTCAGTAGTAATCAGCACTTGTGATGAATGCCTTAAACTCTAAAAAAATTGGAGTTGAACGAGCACTGCACGCAGTTTTTTAAATTTTTTGAAAGAAAAACCTTGAATTGTAGGTACGGTGATGTGTCACAAAATAGATTTGGAGTTGCACGTGCGACGTATGTATTTGCTTTGTGACAAAAAAAATTTAAAATTTTTTTATTTGGTGAAGGAAAAAACTTTGATTTACACGCATGATGTACGTGTTAATAAATAGAGTTAGAGTTACACGTGCAACGTATGTGTTTTATTTGTGACAAAAAAATATTTAAAAAAAGTTTGTTTGATTACAAACTCAAAAGTGACAAAGTGACAAACTCTCCTATTAATAGTAGTAAGTATAGATAGATAAATAGAGTTAGAGTTACACATGCAAACGTATGTGTTTTATTTGTGACAAAAAAAATATTTAAAAAAAGTTTGTTTGATTACAAACTCAAAAGTGACAAAGTGACAAACTCTCCCATTAATAGTGGTATATATATATATATATATATATATATATATGGAAACATGGACTTTTATACTCCAATTTATAATTACTTTTCACCATATACTAATGGAAACATGGACTTTTATTTACAACTAATTATTGTCATATTATTCAAACTTCAGCTACATAATTGTTGATTTACTGTTTACAAGATTTTTCATATATTGTATCGTTATGAAGACGTGTCGTAGGCACGTGGCCACGGGCAAATCTAGTATATATATAATTATGTAGACACACATATATATATGTATATGAAAATGAGTTTAGTGTTGTTCTTGTGCAATGCCAAAATGGTTTGCTGTGCAATGTGAGAGGAGTTGCTGACTTTGAGGTTTTCGCAATGGTGCGCGGATTTCGAGGTGGAGTGAGGCTTTTTTTAGAGTTCAATTGCTAAGAAATCATATTTCTTGGGTGGGTGTTTCTTAAATCCTTTCTAATCTTAGGAGTAGGTTGCATGCTAGATGATATATAACTTAATTGTTAAATCTTGATTGGTATGGTAAATGTAGATTGCTTAATTTACTCTGTAAAAATTTGTTGTGATGCACGTTGTAAGGAAAGGCTAAAAATTTGTGATTGGTGGAAAAATGCATGTTAAATGAAAATTTTATAAAGTAGGTTGTAAGTGAAATTAGAAATTCAAATCGTGCAAAATAATAGATAGAATGCCATGAAAAATTCCAATTTTTGTATAAGAAGATTTAGGCAAATTGCGAAGATAAAATTTTGCTTGATTAGAATTGATATTGAAATTTTGGGGAAAATTCTCACCATGTTAATTGTCATTAAAAAGAAAAAAAATTCTACAAATGTGTAATAGAATAATACTTTACAATTTAGTGAACACGTATGGCGTTTGGGATGTTCTTAATTTTGTTACATATCTTTAAATTGCGGATTTTGTGTTGATACATGAACAATCAGTAAATGTTTGTTACTGTACTTTTGAAGTGTGTGGTGTGAGTAAATAAAAATGGCGTAATGAATCGAAGTTCGGTTGATTGTTATGTTTTAAATAAATGAATTAGGCCGAGATTGAATACTTAAAGAGTTTAACCCCATATCATATCAGTTAGTCACTCTGGATTTATTGGCCTTCAGGTGCACTTTGGGTCTGTTACTGTTCGTGGGCGGAGGCTTTGGTCTCGGGTTTGAGTCTTGAACGGGCTCTGTTTTATTGAATTTTCGATTTTAATCAAATCACTAAAAGTATATTTCTTTCTCAAAGAGAAACATTTCTTTTATAATCTCATAACATGAAGTATCTCATTTTGACTTCTTTTATCAATTTAATCATTCATAACATTGTGTGCATTTCAAAATATCTCATAATAAAATGATAAAAGTCTATAGAATCTCAACGAGAAGCAAATCCAATTGTAGATCAAATTTTTATCTTCCTTTAATCAAACAAAATTCACATATTTAATTAAATCCTCGACTTCTTCAACAAATTATTTAATGTGAAATCCACTTCCAATTCTCACAAAATACATCAAAATATTGTGAAAATATTTTTTATAAAGTCTAAATAATTTTAGAGAATTAAATAGAATTTTTCGCAATTTTTATTTCTCTTAAAAACTCTTAAATACTCAAAAAAATCAAAAAGAAAGCAAAAAAGAGGGCTACCGGTTTCAAACCCAAAACCAAGACCAACCCACCCAGCTACAATAACAGACCCAAAGCGCACCCGAAGACCATTAAATCCAGAGTGACTAACTGATTATAAGTTGAACTCGAATTATAGTTATATATATATATATATATATATATATATATACTTTCGGTGATTTGATTAAAATCGAAAATTCAATAAAACAGAGCCCCTTCAAGACTCAAACCTGAGACCAAAGCCTCCGCCCATGAACAGTAACAGACCTAAAGTGCACCCGAAGGCCAATAAGTCCAGAGTGACTAACTGATATGATATGGGGTTAAACTCTTTAAGTATCCAATCTCGGCCTAATTCATTTATTTAAAACATAACAATCAACCGAACTTCGATTCATTACGCCAATTTTATTTACTCATACCACACACTTTGTGAGTACAGTGACAAATATTTACTGAATGTTTATGTATCAGAGCAAATTTTCCGCAATTTAAAGATATGTAACAAAATTAAGAACATCCTAAACGCCATACGCATTCACTAAATTGTAAAGAATTATTCAACTACACATTCGTAGAATTCTTATTCTTTTTAATGGCAATTAACATAATGAGAATTTTCCCAAAATTTCAATATCAATTCTAATCAAGCGAAATTTTAGTTTCTTTTCACAATTTTTCTAAAAATCTTCTTATACAAAAATTAGAATTTTTCATGGCATTCTATCCACTATTTTGCACAATTTGAATTTCTTATTTCACCTACTTTAATTTCACTTACAACCTACTTCATAAAATTTTCATCTAACATGCAATTTTCATCAATCACAAATTTTTAGCTTTTTCTTACAACGTGCATCACATCAAACTTTTAGAGAGTAAATTAAGCAATCTACATTTACCATACCAATCAAGATTTAACAATTAAATTATATACCATTTAGCATGCAACCTACTCCTAAGATTAGAAAGGATTTAAGAAACACACACCCAAGAAATATGATTTCTTAGCAATTGAACTCCAAAAGAAGCCTCACTCCGCCTTGAAATCCGCGCACCAATGCAAAAACCTCCAAGCCTCCTCCTAAATTGCACAGCAAACCATTTCGGCATTGCACAAGAACAACACCAAACTCATTTTCATATACAATATATATGTATGTGTGTCTACATAATTATATATATACATATATAATAGAAGATGTTATGAGAGATATATATACATATGTATGTGTATGTGAGTAGGTGGAGAAGCACAGTGGGGTTGCTGGTGGATTGGTTTTCGGATTAGGCAAGGAAAGAAAGGATGAAGGGGAAAATGAGAGTGTGAATGGTTAGGGGGGTGTGGGGTGATTATAAAGGGTATAGGAGATAGTTATTAAAACCACCTCCACTACTACAACCCACTAATCCACTCATGCAATTCAAAACATTGTTCTTCCCTCCATTCCATAAACAAGTCGGCCTCTCATTTTGTAGTGTGCACATTGCACGTGTTTTCTTAATTTATTTTCCTTTCATCTAATACTTAACATAATATTATTTTGTTACTATTTATCTAGTTTTCTTGTCTTGTTCTTATGAATTGTGACGCTCATAGTTTTCCTATATAATCTTGTCTTATTTTTTCCCATTACTTATTTATATACTGTATTTATTTTTCTTAAAGTTTGCAGGTTTTCTATATACAATAATGATATTTTTGGTGTGTAAAAAATACAAATTTTACCCTAGTGAGTTTTGAGGACAGAACTGTTCTAAGGGGGAGAGTGTAACACCCCGCAAAAGTTGGAAATGACAGTTTTGCCCTCGTGCGTTACGCAGGTGTATTTTGTACCATTACGGGTAATATCCGTAATGTGTTTCACTATATATTTTGGACTCCGACTATTTATGCATTTTCCGTCTTCTCAAAATTTATTTTATCCTATTTTGAGTCTACTCAAATATTAAATTCCAATCTTTATGTTTTTACATGCTTTATACGTGTTATCGATACACGTATCGATTACGTATTTTCCATCGCTACATGTGATATTTTCTATGTGTTTCAATTATTTATTTAATAACGTGTTCGAATTCGTTTTATAAACGGAAGTTCATTTTCTCCTATTCCGATTTAAATATTTTTTATACGTGTGGTGCACGTGTTTTCTATGTACGTAGTGAGTACGTTGTGGAATGTATAAAAATTAATAAATATATTTTTCTTATGTTGTATTTCGATTACCTTTAAATATTTTTCCGTTGATCGAAGTTCCACAGAAATAAGCATGATGAGAATTCATGCTTATTTTGAAATTTTAGTTTCTTTTCACATCTTTTTTAAAAATCTTCTTATACAAAAATTAGAATTTTTCATGGCATTTTATCTATTATTTTGCACAATTTGAATTTCTAATTTCACCTACTTTAATTTCACTTACAACTTACTTCATAAAATTTTCATCTATCATGCAATTTTCATCACTCACAAATTTTTAGCTTTTTCTTACAACATGCATCACATCAAATTTTTAGAGAGTAAATTAAGCAATCAACATTCACCATACTAATCAAGATTTAACAATTAAATTATATATCATCTAGCATGCAACGTACTTCTAAAATTAGAAAGGATTTAAGAAACACCAACCCAAAGAAGTATTGAAGTATTCAATTAATTCCTAGCAATAAAAATCCAAGAGAAGCTCCAATCCGCCTCCTCGAAATTCGTGCACAAAGAAAACCCCAACCTCCATTTCGGCAAGCATAGGGAGCATCTTCATCCATGAACAGTGACCAACTCAGAGCCCACCCATATGTGTGTGTGTGTGTATATATATATATATATATATATATATATATATATATATATATATATAATGAATAGCTTATAAGATATATATGTATATACATGCATGAATAAAATAGACAAACACACATACTTCATGAAATTTTATTTTAAAAGATAAAGCAACTAATACGTGCACCGCAAACACGTGCGTCGCACGTAAAATATCATATATATATATATATATATATATATATATATAATGAATAGCTTATAAGATATATATGTATATACATGCATGAATAAAATAGACAAACACACATACTTCATGAAATTTTATTTTAAAAGATAAAGCAACTAATACGTGCACCGCAAACACGTGCGTCGCACGTAAAATATCAAAATACAAAATTGACTTTATCAACGGAAAAATATTTAAAGATAATCGAAATACAATATAAGAAAAATATATTTATTAATTTATTACGTACATAGAAAACACGTGCACCGTACGTATAAAAGTATTTTAATCAAAATAGGAGAAAAATGAATTTTCATTCATAAAACAAATTCGAACACATTATTAAATAAATAATCGTTACACATAGAAAATATCACACGTAGCGGTAGAAAAATACGTAATCGATACGTGCATTGGTAATACGTATAAAGCACGTAAAAATACAGAGATTGAAATTTTATATTTGAGTTGACTCAAATAGGAAATGCATAAATAGTCGGAATCCAAAATACGTAGTGAAATACATTACGGATATGACTCGTAATGGTACAAAATACACGTGCATAACACACGAGGGGCAAAATTGTCATTTCAATTTTGCGGGGTGTTACAGTCCTCCTCTTAGAACAGTTCTGTCCTCAGAACTCGCTAGGAAAAAGGTTGTATTTTGTACACACAAAAAAATATATCATTATTGTATAGAGAAAACTGCAAACATTAAGAAAATAAATGTAGTATAAAAATAAGCAATACGGGAGAACAAGACAAACTCTATATAAGAAAAACTATGAGTATCAAAATTTATAAGAACGGAACAAGAAAACTAGGAAAATAGCATAAGAAAAGAAATGTGACCATAAAAGATAGTATAGATTGAAAGAAGTTTCATACAAAATAATGTAGGTAAAGTATTAGATGGAAAGAAAAAATAAATTAAGTCATTAATTCTGGAATAGTTCGGAAAACAGCGCAATAAAGTGAAATATTGTCGATGAATAATTTATAAATAGGTTTAGTAGTCAAAATTTATCAAAGTAATAAGTGGTAAAAAATTGCAAACTGAATTGGTACTGTATGACGAAAACTGAATTGGCAATTTAAAAAAAGACTGTTAGATAAAAGTTTGAAAAACAAACGAGAATGAAATTTAGTTAAAAGTATAGACAACATAAAATGATTTTGTATATCAAGTTAATATCATAAAATAATTTATAATTATACATACGATTTGAAAATTAAAGATATAGAATATTGGTTGACATATATCAAAATACTTTTGAATTGTCAAGTAGAGCAAGAAAAGCCAACATACAAAATTATATATGTACATAGGTGAAAAAATTATAGGGTGAAACGATCAATGTTATGATACGAAGATTATAAAGGGTTTGTAGGAGTAAAACAAGATATCATAGTAGAAAAAGTAATAACATATTATTGAAACAATACAAAAAAAATAATTATATAGAAATAAATTATGAATCGTAAACAAAAGTATAATTAATAAGATATATATATATATATATATATATATAGGTGAATAGCCACCAAATCTTAAGATAAGTTAGTAGCAAAACACGATGAAGTGGTATGAAATGCTAACTTATATAAAGATACAAAATAATAAGAAGAAGACGGCAAGATAGTTGAGATTAAGTCATAAATACACAAGTAGGATAGATATAGAAACCAGTATAAATAATATAATGCTAGGTTGTAAAATATTATAAAATAGTATAAGTTGGTACAAAATAGAATAATGGTAAGTATATCTTATAGAAAACAAAGTAGGGGTTATCAAAGTAGAAAATTTCCTTTTGGTGTAGGTTCGCATCGTTGGTGTCCAACTGCAGGATTGCCTCCTCGACCGCAAGTTGCAGAATTGCCTCTACGACATCCGCTTGCAGTTTACCTTCTGGACTTTCGGTTGCAGACTTTGCCTCCCCGACGTCCAGTTGCAGTTTGCCACCATTGATGTTTAGTTGCAGATTGGCCCTCTCGATATCAGGTTGCACCAAAACGAGAGATGGAAAGATGTAATCTTTCATGTGTACTTGGATGTTGGGTGTTTAATAAAGTATGGTGTTATGTTTGAAATGTGTGATATAAAAATAGGAGTAAAAGAAAGTTACACGATGAAATATCAAAATAGATATATAGGATATATCAAACATAAATGGTACTAATTAGTAGTAATGAAAAAAGATGATTTATAACATTAGAACAAAAATAGTGTAAAGTATATGCACGAGCTGAAAATAGAAATGAAAACAATAATTATGTAGTGTAGCAAATGAGGACAATAGACATAAACAATTGTATGTAAAAATAGTAATGTAGTAATTGGATGAGGGTGAAATGATATGTATAGTAAGTATATTGAAATACATGACATATATAGGAATTAGTGAAAAATATGTGTAGTAACTAAAAATGTAAAGACAATTAAAATTTGGGAATAGAGATAAAGTATAAATAGTGAGAGTATGCATTATATTAGAGAAGTGTAAAACTATAAAATTAATGAGTAACGATTAATAGTAAAAGTGAATATAATAAAACAAATTAACAGATAATATGTAATACCAATAGTATCGAATGTAGACAATAAAACAAAATGGTATATCATATTTATATGAGTAGAATATTTCAATCTTGTTAAAAATAAACTAAAATATATAAGACAATATAAGGAAATGGAAAAATGTAGTATCACAAAGTCAAATCATATAAAATGAATGTACATAAGCAAAAGGCATAAACAAAATTTAAAATATAATAAAAATAATAAATGAAGAAAATAATAGTTGCAATATTAATTTAACAAGCGGTAATTTAAAACTCAATAAAATACGTAAAGTAATAACAATGTAAACTGATAAACATAAAGTGACATAAAAACACGAAGGACAAAACTTTAAGACTGAAAAACAGATGAAACAAGTTCAGAAGATCAAGACTAAGGAAGATCGACAAAATAATAAATATCCAATTGATTTAATAGTATAAGAAAATATGTATTTGAAAAATATTGAATGTTGAAAAAGTACTATGATAAAAATTCACGAGGAAAAATTTAAGGGAAAAACTTAGTCTATGTGTAAGGTATCATGAATGTAGGTTCAAACCCACCACGCTTCCGCTGCGCCACTCTGATACCCAGAAAAAACATGCTCGCATACAATCTTACATCAATGTATATGAGGAGAGTATCATGAATGCGAGTTCCATAACTTCATCATCCATGACCCCAGCCATCCAATGAGGAAAGAAAGGAGAAAACATCAGCATATAGAGCAACACAAATGTAAATCACTTACATATAAATCTCTATAAACTGAACCCACACTTCTAGTGTCCACCCTAATAAGTCGTCCTTGTAAATTTGTACTACTTATTGAAGCGTTGCTCTAATACTACTCTGTTACTATAGCTAGGCGGAGGGGTTGATCTTGGGTTCGAGTCTTATTAGAGGCTCTGTTTTTATTTCGAAGTTTGATTTTTTCCCAATAGTACAGTGCGCCAGTATATAAGGAAATTAAATGAACTTCCTTTCAGTTAATCACTCTTGGACTTCTGGTCTTCGGGTGCACTATGGGTCTATTACTGTTCATGGGCGGAGGCTTGGTCTTGGGTTCAAAACCGGTAGCCCTCCCTGTGCTTGCCGAAATGGAGGGTGATACCACTCTATAACACCCCAGATTCCAAATAAGTCTGAATTCAAAGTTCCACAGGATCTTTACACTTCACTTCGTACAAATTTACAAGGAATTTAAAACTTTTATTACAATAAGTTCTTTTTACAACAACACGTAGCGGAAAGTAAATAAAGTACAACAATGATAAATATACAATTGTAACATCTTTAGCATTTAATGATCATCAGCATCAAATTCATCTTTATATCTCCTTGTAAATTCCAAGTCCTACATATGAAACTGTGGGCACGTCCGTTGTTTACAACCGACGAAATATTATATACGGTCATCCTTGCTATGCAAAAAATATAACGATTCTTAAATACTTAACAAACACAAACTTGATCACAAACAAAGCTAAAGAGGGACTACCCTATTGATGTTGTGGGTGCTGTGCACTTAATCCTTAATGCAGTTATTTATATTTAATGACACTAATGCACACTTGTTCGAACTTATACATCCCATTCTACATAAATCCGAGGGCAAGCCCTTAACCGTTCTTCATCTTGTAGGGTTGAATCCCTCGCTATGAGTTTAACTACTACGGTAACTACGGTAAGTATCCTAGATATTTTATGAGTTATGAGCACATGTACAGACAGTCTAGAGGGGAATCGCACGTTATGACATGACGCATTATGTAGACAGCCTATGGACAATTCGCCTCCGTCATAGGACAATGGCACTACGTAGTCACCAAGCACCGACAAGCGTCGCCACGATCCCGATAATTTCGGAGATAGATTCATATCATGACATGACACATCATGTAGACAGCCTGTGAAAATTCTCACACCGTGAATCCAAGGCCATCATACTTGTGTTTTTCTCTTACTTTCATCACATCTTCACTACAGTGTTGTCCTTAAGTTTTTAGTTTGTTTTACAAGAAAATCATCACAACCTAGAGCTAGCTTACCCTACTGAACTTAAACCAAACAAAAGAGACAGTCAGCCCAATTGGCTACTTCTCAAGAGATGCTCAATCCACACTTGTTAGCTCTCAAATTCTTTAATAAATACTGTCGGTCACTAGGGTCTCGCCTAATCTCTAGATTCCAACAACTATCTCGTTTTAGAGATCAACAATATTTTACATTCAATCTCAAAATAATACTTCAATTTCTTTATTCATAATCCCTTTCTCAAAGAGAAACATTTCTTTTATAATCTCATAACATGAAGTATCTCATTTTGACTTCTTTTATCAATTTAATCATTCATAACATTGTGTGCATTTCAAAATATTCTTTTAATCAAAATAAAGTCTATAGAATCTCAACGAGAAGCAAATCCAATTGTAAACCAAATTTTTATCTTCCTTTAATCAAACAAGATTCACATTTTTAATTAAATCCTCGAGTTCTTCAACAAATTATTTAATGTGAAATCTATTTCCAATTCTCACAAAATACATCAAAATATTGTGAAAATATTTTTTATAAAGTCTAAATAATTTTAGAGAAATAAATAGAATTTTTCCCCATTTTTTATTGCACTTAAAACTCAACATGCTAAAAAAAAATAAAAAAGAAAGTAAAAAAGAGGGCTACCAGTCGAACCCAAAACCAAGACCAACCCCGCCCAGCTACAGTAACAGACCCAAAGCGCACCCGAAGACCATTAAGTCCAGACGAGCCCCTTCAAGACTCGAACCCGAGACCAAAGCCCCTGAACAGTAACAGACCCAAAGTGCATCTGAAGACCAATAAGTTCAGAGTGACTAACGGATATGATATAGGGTTAAATTCTTTAAGTATCAAGTCTTGGCCTATTTCATTTATTTAAAACATAACAATCAACCAAACTTTGATTCATTACGCCAATTTTATTTACTCATACCACTCACGTACTTAATCAAGATTTAACAATTCATGCTTATTTTGTTATTGAATATTACCTTCGATCAACGGAAAAATATTACCTTCTACTACAAGAATTCATGCTTGATTATAATTGATATTGAAATTTTGGGGAAAATTCTCATCATGTTAATTGCCATTAAAAAGAAAAAGAAGTCTACGAATGTGTAGTAGAATAATACTTTACAATTTAGTGAACACGTATGGTGTTTGGAATGTTCTTAATTTCTTTAATCATCAAGACTACCCTTTTATGACCACTAATCATGAACATATTTTCTTTTAGCAATTGTATGGAGAATTCTCATCTCCCTACTAATTTTATAATCTACCCCTAATATTTACACAATTTTTAGGCATAAGTTAACAATTTTATGTATGTATATACACAATTCATATAATCCAATCATGGCATACTACTATATGCTTAACATTAGTACAACATGCTCTAAATGGATTTTTAATTTAATAACATAACAATTCTATATTGAAATTTCCAACTAGCATGCATTAATTTCTCATATTTCATTACTACTAAAAACTCTAGATGTCAACACAACATGCATCATAACAAGTTTAGAAATTAAAGAACTCATGCCAAACTTTCCATTTCAAACATAATTTATCTAAGCATGCATACTACAAACAACTAGAAAGTAAAAGAAACACCCACCTCTTTTTTGATGCAAATGTATGTAGAACTCCTAGAAAAATGCTCCAATGCTCCAATGCTCCCCAGCTCCTATCCAAGCAAGAAAACCGAAACTTCCTTTCTCCCTTCTCTTTTAATTTTGTTTTGATTTGAGTTTATGTGTGTTCATGTTAAAGGAGGGGGTATTTATAGGAATATTGTGTGATTGAGATTAGTCCCACTACCCAAAATAACTCTCCACTTTCTCACACACACTCCCACTCTCCCCTCTTCTCTTCTAAAGGCCGGCCAACTCTCCATTCGTGCACAAACACGTGCATGTGCACCCTATGTGCACACCACTTCTCATATAAATTCTATTATAGATTGTTATTAAATTAAATGTTGGTGTATGTTACATGACTAAGTGTACTAGACTTTAAATGTGTGTTTAGATGTAGAATTAATCTTGGGCCTCTATTTGTAATTAATTTTAGTGGGCTTCAAAATAGATTTAGGCCTATTGGGTTTAATAAAAATAAATAACTCAAGTGTGACAAAAAATGAGAAAATAAATGTGCATGACTCTAGAAAATTTAGGGACTAAAATGTATAAAATTTTACATGCAATGCACGCGTAAAAAATATTAATTTTTTTTTTAATGTAATGTTACACTAATGTAAAAAATAGTTATATACTATCTTGTGGGGTCTTACAAACACTGAGTCTAGAGGTTACCTATTCATTGAGTGTCATAGGAGTAAAGCAGTTTGGGTTGAGGTCCTAAGGGCACTCAGAATGAATGAATACCCCATAACCTATGAGGATCTATGGATAGGTCCAAAGTTTGCTAGATTGAGACAAGAGATGACAGAAGTTTGGTATATTGCCACCGCCGCAAGTACCTGAGTTTTATGGCTTGATTGAAATAACTTTTCATGTCGTGAGACTTGTTGTAGTATTTCTAGTAAGTTAACTCAGATTATACAACTTATTCCCTTTTGGGCCATGAGACCGAGAGGGAGAATCGTCAATGCCTTTCAAGTTGACGAGTAAGATGAGGAGGAGATAGAGATTGTGCCGACACTCGACTGACTAGGACGATAGTTGACTTATATTCCCATCGTCTAGAGATGTTGTTGGAGGAATCTTTTTTTCTTGCATTACTCTAGTTGTTGTTTTATAATGTGGAATTGTTCAACCCCCCCCCCCCCCCCCCCCAATGGATATTGGATGTT
Source organism: Hemerocallis citrina (assembly GCA_017893485.1). Lineage (NCBI taxonomy): Eukaryota > Viridiplantae > Streptophyta > Magnoliopsida > Asparagales > Asphodelaceae > Hemerocallis > Hemerocallis citrina. The sequence continues at coordinate 46,591,425 of CM030359.1, forward strand.
TTAATGTTTTACTTTATATCTGTATTTGTTCTTGTTTTCTTTGTAAAGATGTCCAGTCTTCGGGGTGAATTTCGTTACCATCTTATTAATAAAACATGATGGCTATACTCCACAGTTTCCTTCCAAAAAAAAAGAAAGAAAAAAAAACCTGGAGAATAAGTCTATTCGAGGGTTGGGTGGATCTTTATCTCCTCATCTTCAGAGTGCTTGTTTGAAAGGTGCTTATGATGACTGATGAGATTCCTCGCACTTGCCTCAACTGTATATACTCAAATAAAACTCATATGCATAATTTGAATTAATTTACCGAAAATACTATTATATGTAAGAGCATCCACAGTCATCATTGGGTAAAATATGCATAAATGGATAAATGCATATAGCATTTGACAAGTTTGCTGTAGTCGTCGAAGGCTATTTTTTACCTATTTAAATTAAAATAATAAAAATCCAGATCAGACGAAACTCGATGTTGCGCCGGAGGGGGAAATAATATTTTTTAATTGAGCGACGGAAGATCACATTGCATTGGAGGAGAAAAAAAAAAAAATTCCATACACAACATGATGTTGCGTCCGGCAATTAAGGGAGGTAGGACGCAACATGATGTTGCGTTCGACAAGATGGGCTTTTTTAATTTTGGCTTTATTTTACTTTTTCCGTAAATGAGGGCTTTATTAAATGGAGAAATGACCAAATTGCCCCCCTCCTTCATTCTATATATTGATGGTTAAATGAAAGGTAGCAAACACGAATTTGCTCTCGGCCATCTCTCATTTTCTTAATTTCCTCTAGCTTAACTCTCTATCTCAACCTGCTTTCGCCCAATTCTCTATCTCAATTTCATAAACCCCAACTCTCTATATCAATTTCTTAATTAGCCAAAAAAAAATGCCTTTGATACGAAGATTTATTGGTCGTTTGAAATCAAAGCGGGAACAAATGCCAGCTCATGGCAACACAAGCAACGAAGGTGAAGAAGAGATATCAAATGTCGACTTTGCCGATCAATCAAATTGGAATCGTGTAGTAGACGATTCCAAACATATAAGTTAATATATTACTGGTAACCCAGAGGGCAGTTTCTGTAAATTTAGGAAAAATTGGAAGGAATCAATCAAGATGTACAATCAGTACTGCTAATGGGTCCCACTTATTAAACAACTAGTAGAGCAGGCAGGGATGGCACCGTTTTATGAAAATCAATACAAACAAGTCGTCGATAAAGCTTGTCAAGGCACTCGTAGAGAGATGGTGGGACACTACCCACACTTTCCACCTACCGTGTGGTGAGTTGGGTTTCACTCCATTCGATTGGGTAATGCTAACGGGGATTCCTATCGGTATCGACGATTTGCCTCCATGCGACGATGAGGCCTATACTTTTCAAGTTGTTCAGTCTTGTTTCTTTCCAGAATTAACATTAGATGATTGGAAATCACAAGGTATACGATATACATTTTTCAAAATTTATTTTACTAATACTATGATTGAAAAAGCCGAAATCGATATGCAACTATTAGATGATTGAAAACTTTGCGTCGTTTTTGTTTCGCAATTGTAACTTTATTTAGTACTCAATATATGAGAAAACCAACACCAGCCGATATGGAAAGACTACTCGAACAGAACAGCGCTCGGGGCTTTCCTGGGATGTTGGATAGTGTAGATTGCATGCATTGGAAGTGGAAAAATTATCCAGCAGCATGGCAGGGCCAGTACGCAGGACATGTTCGGGAATCGACTATTATTCTCGAAGCAGTTGCTTCTTATGATTTTTGGTTCTGACATTCATTCTTCGGTATGCCAGGATGCAATAATGATCCAAATGTGCTGAACCGATCAACTTTATTTAATCAGATTCTTAAAGGTTGTGCACCTCCAACTAATTTTGTCATCAACAACCACAATTACAATGTGGGATATTATTTAGCGGATGGTATATACCCACCTTTGGCAACCATCGTGAAAACTTACACTGCACCAGATACACAAAAGAAAAAGAAATTCGCAGAAATGCAAGAGGGTGCAAGAAAAGATGCGGAACGTGCTTTTGGAGTTTCACGGTTTGCAATAGTCATGGGTCTAGCATGTATGTGGGATGCAGATAGCTCTCATATATTATGAAAACATGTATCATCTTACACAACATGATTGCTGAGGATGAACGTGACGAAGGTTTTCTTGATTATAATTATGATCAAATTCCTGACTCGGTTAGGATCGAACCAAGCACAGATGGACCAATTGATGAAGAAGGCTGAATCGTTCGCAATGTCATTCTACATGATAGGCAAAAACATCATGCATGTTGTCAAGATCTTGTGGAGCATATTTGGAATGAATATGGAGATGAGTAACTGTAGTTAGCATGTATTTCTAATACTATGTATTCCTATTTTCTTATAACTTTTACTTTGATTAAATAATTATAAACGCAGTGAATGTACTACTTTGAACTATGTTTTACTATTTGAAGCGTATTGTAAGCCGATAATTGTTAGTATTAACAAGATTCTTCTTCATTTGAAATTAATAGCGTCAAATATATTCTTCATTTCAAATTGCATGCTTACATTATATTAAGATAAAATACAACATTTTGGCCTAATGTTCTTTACCCATCGGTGTAACCTCATTTTTGGAGAATTTCGTTTTGCCTACACATAAAATAATATCATTGATTCTCAGAACTTGTTCAGATCGAGACCCATAATGCAATCTTCCTCGACCCGTTCTTTAATATCGCATTCTCGGACTTTTATCGCATTCCTCCTATCTTGCGATTCTTTGTATACAGATGTAAAAATGGCTGTTTCTTTGGCCATATCTTTCAATTCTGATATTTCGGCTACTCTTTTTCCTTTCCTCTTAGTAGCTTTGCGACCTGGTGGTCGAGTAAGGGGTGTAGATGAATCCGTATCAGCGGGTATATCTGAGTCCCTGTTTTTTATTATGGGAGAGTTTGGGCCACCACTTCCTTTACCGAATTGGGTATTTTGTACTCGATCAAACACTTGTGTAGTACGCAATGAAAACTTTGGCTGATCTTTCGGAATCTCATAACATTCATCAAATTTAAAAGCTCTCTCCAAAGTTGCCATATATTCTACTCTCACTTCGCGAACCTTGAGACAACATTCAAATACCAAACGTTATTATGTACACAAATAATACATATATGAATTTAAATCAGTATTTTTTCTACATACCTTATCTGTCTCAGTTGTTCCGCTACCAGCCCTAATAGTTGCATTGCTCAATTTTCCTATGAATAGGGCTACCTCTTTCGAAATCAGTTAAAATCGACTAGTAAGTGAACTAACTGTTCTGTCGGTCGGAGTTATTAGATGTAGAAAAAATATACTCCCAGAACTGTGCCCTAGATTGATCGTTACCGATCACTGAATCTTGAGTTATACTAATCCAACTCTGGCACAGAAGAACATCTTCCTGAGACGTATATGCTCTCCCTCTTACATTTCGGCTCGCCATTGATTTTCTTTCACAAATAACTCAATACAAGACAGAGAGAGGAATAGAAACTTGAGATCTGAAAGTTTTTTTTAGACAATTGTGGTGCTAATATTCGGTTCAGTATGGGTCCTATATATACAAAATTTTAGTGAGATGTTTACATAAAAAAAAATAGCCACTGGATTTATCTTGGAAAGGGGAAATGAGCCGTTGATGAATGAAAAGGGGCAAATAGGTAATTCAATATATATATTTTTTTATAAAAAAATCCAACGGACGTAACTTCATGTTGCGTTCGAGGATTGCGGAGAGGAGGGACGCAACATCATGTTGCGTCCGAGGGTATTTTATTTTTCCGGTTTTTTTTTTTGCTTTAAATAATTAATTTTTAATTGAGCGACGCAACTTCATGTTTCATCCGACGATTAAAAAATAATATTTTTTCGAGCGACGCAACATCATGTTTCGTCCTTTAAATTATGCATAATTCTCAAATCCTCTCTCATTTATAGCAATCTACTGTAGCTAAATATGCAAAATATGCATATTTAGCAAACGACTGCAGCTATATTTTCGAGAAAATATCCATATTATGCATATTTAGCAAACGACTACAGATGCTCTAATACAAAATTAAAAGATTGTTTTATCTAGTCAAAAAACTTAGTCGTTGTTAGTGATGGCAATCGGGTCCACCGGCCCGGGCTGGGCCCAATCCATTTGGGTTTGACCCGGTTTCGAGCGGGGTCGGTTTGGGTTGGGCCAATAGCCGGGCCAGGTTGAGAATGAAAAAACCGACCCAGTCGACCCGTGAACACATTCGGGTTGAACCCGGGTCGGGCCGGGCGGGTCAACGGGTTGGCCAGATTTTTCCCCCATCTCTTTTAACCTCAAAAAATAAAATATAAAAATTCTACAACAAGTATAAGAGATTAAGAATCAAACAAAACTATATATATTATTCGTTTCAACTTCTATGAAAGAGAAAATAAAAGTAGAAGTAGACATAGTTGATTGAGAAATGTAGTAGACAAAGTCACGAAGTCCGGGAGTTGTTGAAAAAGTGAGAAAGAGTTTCTTTGTTGGAGGAATTGATGTAGACGTAGTTGAGAGTTGAATCAACACAATTCGATACGATCGAATTTTTTCACTTCTTTGTTGGTTGCTTGTTTGTTAAAAAAACTTGATTGATTGAGATTGAATTGAGTAGTAGTAGTGAGAGAGTAAGAGAGTAATACGTGGAAATTTTTAGATTGAATTTAAGGGGTATTTATAGGGGGAAAAAAACAAAAAAAACAAAAAAAACAAAAAAATTCTCCACGGCTCTGTTTCTGACCGTTTGACCATCGGGTCGAATGTTCGGGTCAAATGGGTCCAAACCCGCGGTTCGAGTGGGCGGGTTGCGGGCGATTTCAACCTGGTCAACGCGTTTCGCGAGTCGGGTCGAGCAGGTTGGGTTTACAAATATGGTGATCCGGGTCGACCCTAATCGATCACGGGTTTGACCCTGGACCCGAACAACCTAATTGCGGGTCGGGTTCGAATGGGTAGGTCGCGAGTCAATCCGCCCCAATTGCCATCACTATTTGTTGTTACGGTTTAATGCACGGCTAAGCATCCACAGTCGTGATTGTTAGAAAATGCATAAATGCATAAATGCATATAGCATTTTCCCTGTTTGCTACAGTCGTCAAATGGTATTTTTTAACAATCTAAGATAAAATAATTAAAAATCCCTCTATCAAGACTGAGTTTGAAGTTGCGTCGGAGGAATTTAATAAATTGTTAATAGGTAGACGGAACTTCACTTTGCGTCGGAAGAAAAAAAAATTACATATGGCATCGGACGCAACTTCACTTTGCATCCTAGAAATGCGGAAGGCATCGAATGCAAAGTCACTTTGCGTCGGAAAGGTTTTTTTTTGGTATTTTTTTATTACGGTCTATTGTATTTCTTTCTGAGGGACGAAATGTGAAGTTGCGTCGGAGAAATAAAAAATATTTTTTTCGTGCGACGGAAAGTGTAGTTGCATCCTATATAATATGCATTTCTCTCAAATCCACTCTCATTTATAGCAATCTACTGTCGCAAAATATGCAAAATATGTATAAATAGCAAACGACTTGTAACCCCTATTTTTCGTTTTTCGTATTTTTGATGTATTTTTTCATTTTTCTTGAGTATTTGTACTCTCTTGTATTTTCTTGGGCCGTATATTGGAGTTGCTTCAATATATATTCATTTTTGTTTCAATTTGAGCTCTTTGTGTTGATTTGTTCGTCTTTTGCTTCGTTCTTCATCAATTGTTGTTCTTTTCTTTTTATTGGATTCTTATTCTCTTTATTTTGCTTTTGGGTGTTCATGGTGTTTTGGTTGGTTACCCTATTTCTAATCATATTGCTTTTGATCCCTAATTGTTTACCAAGACCAAATTAACCTACAATCCTAATTTGAGTCCTATACAATTTGATCCTAATCAACCCCTAATTGAACAAATCCTATTACTACTCCTAAACTACCCATTAACCCAATTACCCACATCCTATTTCAAGCCCTAAACCAAAACCCTATATATAATCTCTCTCCCTCTCCATAACCCTAACCCTAACCCTCACCTTCTCCTGGCCTTCCTCTTTCTCCCGATAGATCTGCACCCAGCCGCCATAACCCCGAAACCCGATCCCCCACCTTCGGCCTGCCCCCTAGTCGGCCTGCACCCACACCCGGCCATACTCCCGATCTACATACCTCGACCATCACCCTATTGCACCATCCATCTCTCTCCCTTCCGTCCCGCCGTTCGCCGTCCGATCAGCAGTGGCAGCCAGCAGTAGCTAGTCGCCGCCCTGATGCCGACTGATCTCTCTCTCTCTCTCTCTCGTCTTTTATCGTTTGCACGTGCTCGAGGTTGTGCACGTGTGATCGCGTTTGCTTGGTTCGTGATTCTTGTTCGTGGATTTGTTCGTTGCAGGGATCCATTTCCGTTATTCTTGGTGTTCTTCGTTTTCGTCTTCGGTTTAGGCAAGTAACTTGTACTCAAATTCCTTTGTATGATACAAGTCAAAAATACCGCTCATAGTGTAGTTGGGTTCTAGAGACAAATCGTGTGTGTGTTATCTTTGATGGTTTTTATCTCTATAGTGCTATTTGACCATAGTTGCCTCACGACACAAAAATCGACATGAAAACAACTAGGTTTGACCATTCTTGATATATTCATATATGTAAGATAGGTGAGATTATGTGTTTGATGAGTTCCATGTGATATGATAGTTCTGAATATGTTATACACTCTATTTCATGATGTTTGGACACTTAGTAGACTCTATACCATGTTTGATTGTGATTTGAACAAGTTTCGTGTGGTTTATGTTGGTTTTGTTTTCAAGAGAAAATTTGTATTTGTCGGTGATCAGTTTTGATTTGTATTTTAGACCCTATTAAGGTCAGAATTCTTAATTTTTGTATTAGATATGAATTGTAGAGAAATCTGTCTTCTTTCCAAAATCACTCTCCGACCTTGATCAATTTCGTTTTCGTGTGTATGAGATATGATTGTTTTACTACAGAGGTGTATTCTATTTCCAGATTTCATTTCTTGATGATTTTGATGATTAAACTATTTTGATACTAGTCCTATATATATATTATTTTGATCTGAACCTTTGCACAATATTTCTATACCTATCTAGGGATTACCCAGAATTTTGGTGGATTATATTAATGAGTTTTATATGTCGTTTCATGCTTGTTTATGAGAGTTATACTTGTTGTATTTTGCTCGCTGTTCTGTAAAGAATCATATTTTCACCCTATTTTCTTTTACTTTATGGAAAATATTTATGAAATATGAAAGTTAGCTCATTTTTTCTATTTTCATCTCCGTTTGAAGGATTTGGATTTCGTTTCACGGTTTGCGAGATATTACAGTTTTCGTACAGCAGTGTTGGGAATTCCAAATTTGCTAAACTATCGTTTCTTGATATTTTCTGATTTTTGTTGACTGAACTAATTTTACTGAAATATTATGAAACTTTATATTCTGATACTAGACATATAGGGAATTATCCCAGATTTTTCCTGGATTTATTTGAGGAGTTTTAATGCTGTTTTCCTATCATTAAATACGATTTACTGATTTCTGCCTGAACATATTTTCTAGATTCAAATCAGTTTTGAGTTATAATTTTGTGAAATACTATATGGCTTATATATAATCGCTGGATTCGTGTGGAAGTCTATTTTCTAGATTCTTCAATAGATTCAGATTTTGATTTCTGTAGTAATGGGAATCACTATTTTAGTACTGTATTGTCATGTTGTCTTGAATATGAACATACACTGTCTTGCTCGTTTATGTGATCGTATATCATCATGCATGTTTATTTGTTTTCTGATCCAAATACTGATTATACCATGATAGTTTGACACTATTTCATGCACTATCATATCTGTTGATAACCATAATAAAAGTGATCAAGCCGGAATTTCTTAAGGGAAGATCTAGTAGTGAAAAATATGGAAACGTGTACTTAGAAGGGAACTAGTTTTCCATACTGTTACTGTTACTATTACTTTTACTGCTACTGTTACTGTTATTTTTACTCTTACTGCTACTATTACTGATACCTGAGTACACTGCCTCTTTATGGTCCACTATGAAATCTAAAAACAGAACTGTTTGTTGTAGCAACCATGTGTTATATTTTGAGGCACATGAAGTGCTACTTAGCTAGTAATATATACAAAACTGTAAGAACATAAGACTGATACTGTTAGACTGATACTGTTGGACTGATACTGTTGTAATGTTACACTGATATACTGAGCTTACTGTTACTGGACACTATTAGTTGCCATATGACACTATACTTGACACATTCATTTGTATCGTTAGTATACCATGCTAGTTGACTTTGTTTTACTGATTCATGCTAGTTATTACTATTGATGCATTATATCATGCAATATTTATTTCCGCTGTCATTTTAGATTTCACTATTCCATGTGCTTGTATCCTACATTATAAGTGGCCCGTAATTTGCAATTGACGGGTACTTGTTTTCTCTTTCCTTCTCCTACAATTATTAATTGCAAATCAGGATGGTCAGCTGCCCGACGGCATTGGCGAAATGAGATATTAGTTCTGGATTTCTTGCTTATTAGTATTACTATTATTGTTGCTTTGAATAATGTATTTTGAGTACTTAGATGATTACTTTGTATTTGGGCGATGTGACCCAGGATAGACTCTGATCTATTTGAGCTTTATGTATTTTGTTTCGAGTGAATTCTGTTGGTTTATTAATTCAATTTTGCATGTGTGGTTGACTCTTTTGCTTCCGACTCTGATTATTTTGTGAGATGTTGTAAAGATTCCTGAACAGCTTATGGATGATGCAAATCATTCGCTGGGTTGAGTCGTATATCCGTATTCCGTATTCTTTTTGGGAAGCAGGGCGTGACACGAATGCAACGCATTTTTTGTGAAAATATGCATAATAACGACTGTGGATGCTCTAAGAGCATCACTATTGTCTGCTATAAAGTTGAAAAATAGAAATTTTGAGAAAAAGCACGCCACTATCGTATGCTATAAACCTTCTTTTTAGCCGACTCATGAACAGTACTCTGTCATATATAGCACAGTGAAATAGCATATGCAAAATATAGAACACGGCAAATGATCCCCTGTCTGTTAAAAATTTTGAATTGTTTGGAATATAAAATTATAATAGATGAAAGAAGATCTTCCGTTTGTAGAGTTTGACCAGTCAAAATTTTTAAGACGGAAGAAGATCTTCCGTATCACAAATGGCTTTATTTAAATTTAAAAAAAAATGAAACGGAAGAAGTTCCTCCGTCTGTCCCATTTATATTTTTTAAAAAAATTTAAATGAAAGAGACGGAAGAACATCTTCCGTCCCTTTCATTTTACTTTTTTTTAATCGTTTTAAAGGGGAAAATTAATTCCTAAAATACCCCCTCTACACTATTTAGATAATATTGTACTAGTATCATACACGTGCACACGTGCACGTGGAAAAAATTGAAGAGATAATGAAAAGGAAAAAAAGGAAATAATTTCCAAACTGATCCACTTTCGAAAATATTTGTGAAACTGGTCCACTTTCGAAAATATTTACGAAACTAGTCCACTTTCGAAAATATTTATCAAAGTTAGTCCATAACCCAACACGTGCGTTGCACGGGTTGGGTTAAGGACTAAGGGGTTCTCCCATTATAGTAGTAGAGATAGTTTTTTTCAACGGCTACCAACAACGGTTTGATTTTTAAATTTATCTTCTCAGAGCCTATCCCCTACATATTTATATAAATACTCCACTCCATACTCAATCCAGTACTCAACTCCTTTGTCTCTTTCTCTCCTTTGTATCTTAAATTTTTTTAACACTTCATCTTCTATCTTGCTGTTCTTATCTTTCATTCTATTACGATGACCGGTAGTAGTATTAGAGGGGTTGGTGGTTGAGGGCGGGCGTACGCATCTGATGAAAATATTATTCTTTCTTAAAGTTGGGTTAATATTACTCAAGATCCATTAGTTGGTAATGATCAATCTGGAACACAGTTTTGGGATTGAGTACTTGGCACGCTTAAATCGCTACTAGGCACTTCGACCGACCGAACGACTGTCTCTCTAGCAAGTCGTTTTTCTGCAATTTCAAAATCTTTTGCATTGATTATTACGAAGTTGGGCAGTGTTACAAACAGAGCTACAAGTGGAACAACTGAGGCGGATAAGGTATGTATAATTTAGGTTATTAATTTGTAATTTATTATTGAAAATAAATTGTACCAAATCATAGAAACTGGTAAATTTTTTTTGTAGTTACGCAAAGCGAGATTGGAGTACATGCAATCTTCCGGGAAAGCATTTAAATTTGATGAATGTTATGAGTAGCTCAAAGATCAGCCAAAATTTTCACTGCGTACAACTCATGTGTTCGACTCAGTCCGAAGCTCTCAATCGCCCGAGATCGGTAGCACGGTACGTTCCCCAAGTATGCAAAATTGGACTACAGATATCCCGACTGACTTGGAATCGCCTACCCCACTCTCTCGACCACCCGACCAAAAAGAGGAGAAGAAAAAGGGGGAAAAAAAATTGGCTGAATCCTCGGAATATGCTAAAATGGTTGAATCAAACAAATATTTTAACTCTTTCTATAAGGATGCTCTAGATCAGAGGAACATAACAACGGTAAAGAAGATTGCGATTAAAGAAAAAGATCACGAATTGAAAAAACAATCGGAGGATGATCGCGTCATGAGTATGGACCTCAGCGACTTATCCGAAACTCAGCGTATGTACTTCATGTCTAGACATAATGATATCATGCGTAGTCGAGATTTCATTTAGTATTGAATGTTTTTTTAATATGTATTTGCTAATTTTGTATTCAGTTTATGTCAAGGAATGTTGTTTTTATTCGGTATTGATATAAGCTTGTTTTGCAGTGCGTACAACTCATTGCCAATTCTGTATTTGCATTGCCTCCAATATATATGGATATTTTACATTCAGCTTAAAATATAAAAGAGTACAACTTTCCAGTTTACAAGTAGATCCATACAATATATCTGATACTAAATTTTAAAACAACTTACATAATAGCCGATACTTTGATGTACTATTATTATTAGATAATATGATCAATCGTCATCACCAAATTCGTTCCATATGTGCTCCACCAAATCTTGTCGTAGTGCATGATGTTTTTTTCTATCATGTAGTTGGACATTTCGTGCAAACCTGTTTGCACTTGTGATACTTGGATTTCTGTTAGGTATGCTGAAGCTAGAGTCCACACTTTGATCATACCCAAAATCTTGAAGCCCTTCTTCTCGTTCGTCCTCAACTATCATATTGTGTAAAATAATACATGTTTTCGTTATATAAGATAGACTGTCGGGATCCCAAAATCGTGTCGGACCTCTTACTATCGCGAATCTTGCCTGTAAGACCCCAAATGCGCGTTCAACAACCTTTCTTTCCGCTTCCTGCATTTGCGAAAATTTCCTTTTCTATTGCGTATCCGGTGCGGAGTATGTTTTCACTATAGTGGCTAGGGGGGGGGGGTATATACCATCGCCTAAATAGTATCCCATGTCGTAGTTGTTATTGTTTACAGTGAAATTTGCTGGTGGGGCACAACCATCAAGTAGATCATTGAATAATGTGGACCGATTGAGTACATTCAAATCATTATTGCATCCTGGAATTCCGAAAAAAAATGCCAAAACCAAAAGTCATAAGATGCCACTGCTTCAAGAATAATGGTAGGCTCCCGAACGTGACCGGTATACTGTCCGTGCCATGCTGCCGGATAATTTTTTCAAGCCCAGTACATGCAATCAACACTACCTAACATTCCTGACAATCCGCGAGATTTATTTTCTTCAAGAAGTCTTTGAATATCAACGACATTTAGAGTACACAAATATTGAGTTCCAAAGAAATTCACAATTGCGACACAAAACCATCGCACTGTTTTCAAAACTGTAGTTTCCCCGATTCGTACATACTCAGTTACTGAATCGGCTGATGAACCATACGCCAAACATCTAATTCGCTGCTGTGATTTTTTGATTGGAGGATAAACCTAAAACTCACGTTGCATCCTGTCGTTGCAGAAAGAATTGATCGCAGCTAATGGTAGCTTCCAAAATCCGGTTGAATAACGTTCGCCGCATACGGAATCGACGTCGGAATAGGTGGTCGCCGTAAATGGGATTATCGGAGAAATAATCTTTCATCAGACGTCTATCCCCTTCTTCTCTTTGACGACGAATATATATGCGTTGAGTAACATGTCGGTTTTGTAGAACTATTTTTTTTCTTCAAACGGAACTTCATCTTTTTTTTTTCAAACGAAACTCACGTATGAGCAATTTTTTTCCCCTTTATTTTTCAAACAGAACTTCATCTTCCGTCCATTCATTTTATGTATTAAAAATATTATTTTTTTGGTTAGACGGAGGATGTTATTCCGTCTTTATATTTTATGATTTTTTTTTACAAATTATAACTTTAACGATAATGGCACAAACAATTCAATTGTAAAAACAAATTTCCAAATATCGAAAATATAGCATGAACGATAGTGGACGCTCTAAGCGAAGGAAAAACATGTACATGGGCATTCATCCGAATATTCCTTTTCCCGCGCGCTCCAAATCAGCGAAACTGAAAGGCGAAAGCTCAACTCTCGCGCTCCTTCTAAACGTTTGAGTAGACGTCGCTCAATCCCAACCATCCACGTGTCCCTCAACCCCAAAAATTTCGTCCTCTCTCCCTCCCAAATCACCCCCAATAAATCTAGCCATATCCCAATCGATCTCCATATCCCTAACCCTAGATCTTACACTCTAAGAAGAAGCTCGAGATATTTGGGGGTTGGGGGGGAATTTTGGAAGAAATGGCTGCGGCATCCGAGGTGGTGAGTCGGTGCTTGAATCCTGTGATCCTCAATTTGAAGAAGATGGAGCTGGAGCTCAAATGCCCTACTTGGTAACTCTCCAAAACCCTCTATTTTCCCCCAAATTGATTTGATATTTTCGATGTTCGTTTTGGAAGTGATCTAAAGATTGATTCTTTATAGCAATTTATAGGATTTTGTGATAAATTAGGTTAGGGTTTGTACTAAAATTTGGTATCTTGAATGAGATGTGACAAGTTCGGAATTTTAGTTTCAGTGGTTTTGATGAAATTGATGATAATGGGCATAAGAAAGTAGAATTGTTGAGAGGCTTGGCCATGGTTTTTTTTTCTTCTACCGTAGCTTAGAAGGGATTTCAAGAACGAAATGTTTGAACCAGATGTGGGATCTTAAAATGTTTGCTCACGGAATGTTCATTATTATGTAAAGCTGATTTTCTTTCTGGTCCTGTTGATAGCTTATGTTGCTTGGCTTGTCTGGGTTTATTTTTGTGTTTCTCACTTTTTTTTTTGGATTGAGGAGTGTAGATATGGAAGTCCCAGAGTTTTTGACTTCTGATTAAGGATGAAGTTCTTATTTGTAACTTCTGTTCTTTAAAGTAGTGTCTGGTAATGGAGTTGAGTTTTAAGTTAGGATGGGTTTTGCTATTAATTGCCCCAGCGCACCCTTAAGAAATTTAACAAATTAATAAAATTTGTAGCTTTTTTTGTGCTTGCGCTGGAAAAAAAAAACAAATAGCCCCAGCCACCGCATGTTCCCCATATCCTACTTTTTTTCAAATTGGGTTGGTACATGTGCCATGTCCTGTATCCTCACCTGCATCCATGCTTTCTAGCCCAAATATGCAACCAATTGGAAATGAATCCCACACCCAAATTGTCCATACACCAAAAAACTAACTGGCCTTCACCCCTTCTACTCCTTCCTTCTTATCTTTTTCCCTTACAAAGACAAGTGCCTACTAAATTTCTCTTCACTGGTTTGAGCCCCATTTTCTTGTTACATCTCACTAGTCAACTTTTTGGTTTAATCTAGTGTCAAGACACTTCAATTCCCAGCCATGCTGAGATCCATAGTGGGCCCATCTTGGTTTGAATGGCATATCTGATTTTCTTGTCTGATGGACGACTTATCTTCATGAAAGATTCGTCGGATGTTGCCCAACTCGGAGGCTCAAAAGATTGTCCCTTTTCTCTTCTTTTTCTTTTTTTTTCTTTTTTTTTTCTTTTCTTTTTTTCCTTTCATTTTTTTGCTTAAATTAGCAATTTTGTAAAATGGGTTCATGTCAATTGGTAGCTTATAGGGGTTTTTTGGGAGATACTTTTGATGTACAAGAGGGAAAACTCAAGTACTTTTTGGCGGCCTGAAACTAAATGTCTAATGAATTTCCTAATGCTCACTGTATTGTTGTAGATGGAAATCTTAACTTTTAGGAGGTATAGTATGGATAATTGGGGACGTTGAAGTAGGGTTTAATGGAAACCTGGATAAAAGGAAGGGCATTTCGGAATATTACAGGAAAAAAAAAAACTAACTTTTACTTCTTAAAAGTGCATTCAAAGGTACAAAAATTTATTCACTTCTTAAACTTCTAACTGCTGCACCAAGGCACTCGCTAGCAAAACACAAGTTATGATGTGGGAGTTATGTGAAGCTATCACACATAATTTTAGTTGTCCAAACTTTGGGTTTATTTGGATACAGAGTTGGGTTTACTAAAGTTTACTTTAAGTGGAGGTGGAGGGTCCTATCTTTACCTATACTCAAAAAGTAGACGAAACTCCAATTTTTTGGTGTTTGGCTAGATAACAAAAGCTAACTCCATTATGTTAGAGATAAAGCGAGCAAATGCTGTCAAAGTTTAGATAAATTATGTCCGAGTGGATTTGAGATAACTATACTTAGCTAACTTTTGGGCTAGGAAGTGTTGACATAACTGTAATTAACTCAAATCCAAATAGGCCCTAAACAAGGAAATGTTAAGAAAACTAAGGTTTAAAGATTATGAGAGATTAATCTTTAAAAACTCAGGTTACCCTAACTTATCTCTGTTCTTAAACATACCCAGGCTGTCTGGATTTCTTTTTGGAGTTGAGGTAAGTGCAGCTATCTCTCCCTCCCCAGAAGTTGAGAGATGTTGAGATACCTGTAGTTATTCAAACTCCACTCCTGCCTATCTATATCTCACTCATTGCTGCCAAATACTGTTGATGCTATCTTAAAGTGGAGGATTAGGTAGTTAGCATATCTTCACGTCCACTTAGAGAACAACTTTACTTATCCTTACTTTCTTTCCGAACAGGCTCTTTGCGTTATTTTTTTAGCTAACTCAAAGACGGTGTTCTTTTTTTAGAGCTATTATCCAATTTGTTTCCTTTTGGCAGCTTAAATTTGTTGGACCAGCCAATTTTGCTACCTTGCACTCACATCTTTTGCAGGTATGATCTTATTTAATTCTTTGTTCCTTTTTCCCCTTTTAGTTGGGAAATTTTGCCTTACTTATCCTTGTGATTTTCCAGCCCTTGCATTACTAATTTAGCGAGAAATGGTGAATGTCCTTCTTGCAAATTATCTTTTCTCCATCAAGGTATTTCCTAGTTATTTTGGTTGAACTCTGGTTAATATAAATTGATTAATAAATTTGAGATAAATGACTGCAGATATGAGGCCTGTAGACCACATAAAATCATTTGTGAACATCTACAAAAACATGAAATCTGCTGTAGCTGCTAGTTTTTATGAACAATTATCTCAAGGTAAAACTTGTAATAGCTTTTATCCCTTAGTTTGAGAAAACATCCTTCTTTATTTTCATTTCAATTTATTTACTATCCTCCACATTAACAGTTACAGATGAAATTCTTCCTGCAAATGAAAGTCCTGCTTCCGGTAACAACTACACTAAGGATACATCAGAAAGGGGAAGGGCAAACATTGGAACTGAAGATGCATTACCCAATCTGCCTCAGGTTGATACATTAAACACTAATGGAGCACCCAGTGAAATTATAGAAAAACCAGGTCAAAATAGTCCTCCATCTACTGGAAGCATCAAGGATTTGGATTGCGATGACAGCGATCAAGGAAGCAAACATGTAAGTTAGCTTTGAGCAACACTAGGCAGAACTTGTGCAATACTAAGAACATTATAGTTGAAAAAGTTCCATAATAGCTTAATGATATTTCCATTTCTTGTCTTTTTAGGTTTCTACAACTACCTCTCATTTATTTGCACTAGCAATTTGCAGTGTCATGCATGTCTTTTAAAAACAATTGAGGGACTTATGTAAATGTACATTTTTTAGGGCTTTATATGCAAAATTTCATGGTTTTGAGGTTTTTATGTGTAAATATGGTTGAGTACTTATATGAAAAAACCTCCTATATCTAAGTGGAAGGGTCTTAATCGCAGCAACTTCAAGGTTCTATGCCAATACACTTATTTTAAGAGGCTTATATGGAAAAATCCAACTCCTTCTATAGTATGTGCGTTGCACTTGTTGGGTTGGAGAGAGAGAGAGAGAGAGAGAGAGAGAGAGAGAGTTGCACTTGTTGGGTTGGAGAGAGTGCGTTGCACTTGTTGGGTTGGAGGGGGAGAGCCGCACTTGTTGGGTTGGAGAGAGTGCGTTGCACTTGTTGGGTTGGAGGGGGAGAGAGGGAGAGAGAGAGAGAGAGAGAGAGAGAGAGAGAGAGAGAGAGAGAGATTTGACATTTGGTATTCGTATGAGGAACTCCTGTTTCATTATTAACACCAGCATTTTCAAGCATTTTCAATCTTTTAACTTTAAAAAAAAATCATATCTAATACAGTAATATTATTGTTTATGTTCTCTTCAAGAGAGAGAGAGAGAGAGAGAGAGAGAGAGAGAGAGAGAGAGAGAGAGAGAGAGAGATTTGACATTTGGTATTCGTATGAGGAACTCCTGTTTCATTACTAACACCAGCATTTTCAAGCATTTTCAATCTTTTAACTTTAAAAAAAATCATATCTAATACAGTAATATTATTGTTTATGTTCTCTTCAAAAAAATAATATTAGTGTTTATGTTTATTTCTATGGATTTTTTTGAGTATTAAAGGACATGTCTAGACCTAGCCACAGTATTGGTCATCCACCCTAATACCTTTAAAGACATTGCTCGGTGGTTAATTTTCAATGGATATAAATGCCTTTTTCCAGGAGAGGTTCTATGCCAATACACTTATTTTAAGAGGCTTATATGGAAAAATCCAACTCCTTATATAGTACGTGCATTGCACTTGTTGGGTTGGTTAGAGAGAGAGAGAGAGAGAGAGAGAGAGAGAGAGGACATGTCCAGACCTAGCCACAGTATTCGTCATCCACCCTAATACCTTTAAAGACATTGCTCGGTGGTTAATTTTCAATGGATATAAATGCCTTTTTCCAGGAGAGGTTCTATGCCAATACACTTATTTTAAGAGGCTTATATGGAAAAATCCAACTCCTTATATAGTATGTGCATTGCACTTGTTGGGTTGGTTAGAGAGAGAGAGAGAGAGAGAGAGAGAGAGAGAGAGAGAGAGAGAGAGAGAGAGAGAGAGAGAGAGAGAGAGAGAGAGAGAGAGAGAGAGAGAGAGAGAGAGAGAGAGAGAGAGAGAGAGAGAGAGAGAGAGAGAGAGAGAGAGAGAGAGAGAGAGAGAGAGATTTGACATTTGGTATTCGTATGAGGAACTCCTGTTTCATTATTAAGAGAGAGAGAGAGAGAGAGAGAGAGAGAGAGAGAGAGGAGATTTGACATTTGGTATTCGTATGAGGAACTCCTGTTTCATTATTAAGAGAGAGAGAGAGAGATTTGACATTTGGTATTCGTATGAGGAACTCCTGTTTCATTATTAAGAGAGAGAGAGAGAGAGAGAGAGAGAGAGGAGATTTGACATTTGGTATTCGTATGAGGAACTCCTGTTTCATTATTAAGAGAGAGAGAGAGAGAGAGAGAGAGAGAGAGAGAGAGAGAGAGAGAGAGAGAGATTTGACATTTGGTATTCGTATGAGGAACTCCTGTTTCATTATTAACACCAGCATTTTCAATCTTTTAACTTTTAAAAAAATCATATCTAATACAGTAATATTATTGTTTATGTTCTCTTCAAAAAAATAATATTAGTGTTTATGTTTATTTCTATGGATTTTTTTGAGTATTAAAGGACATGTCTAGACCTAGCCACAGTATTCGTCATCCACCCTAATACCTTTAAAGACATTGCTCGGTGGTTAATTTTCAATGGATATAAATGCCTTTTTCCAGGGAACAAGGAAATCACCCTGTCTGATTAATGGTGAAGACATCGGAAACGGGCATAGAAAAGAGTTTGACATTGGCAAGTCAAAGAGACAAAAGTTGAACAGTGAGGTCAGTGTTGGAGTTAATGGAAGCCCTTTGGATGCTTCTGGATATGTAAATGCCAATAGAACTATGAAATGTGTGTTTTGCCATTCCTTTAATGCTACTGAGGTGAGTGAAATTATTGACCCTGCACATAATTCTTATTATAAGTTACCTGAATGTATGATGTAAAAAATGAAAGGGATCAACTTTCAGGCTACTGGAAAAATGCTGCATCTTTTAAATGGGAAAGAAGTAGATATGGATCAAGCTCCTCAATTCCATGTGCATGAGAAGTGCATTGAATGGTATGATGTTCTATTACTTATTTTGTTATTCCTGATTCTTAGTCTAGATTATTAGAGTTGATAGTTTTGATTTCAGAACATTTTTTTGCATGCACTCATCTTTGTCTGGTTAATTCAGTATATACTTTGTAGGTAGTCTTTAAAATAAAATCATCTCTTGCTTTTGACATAGGGCACCACGAATATACTATTTGGGTGATTCATTTATCAACTTGGAAGATGAATTGGCTCGTGCTTCAAAGATCAAGTGTTCAAGCTGTGGCTTGAAAGGGGCTGCCCTTGGTTGTTTTGTCAAGAGCTGCAAGAGGAGCTATCATGTTCCTTGTGCTGTTGTGATTCAAGATTGCCGCTGGGACTGTGTAAGTTGCAGGTCATAATTTAACTACAACTTTTTTAAAAAATAATTTTTTATTAGTTACTCGTTAACAACAAAACTGAAATCTGTGTTTCATAAGTTACAACTTCATTCTTCTGTATGTAATTATGCAAATATGTGCTTTTTATACTTGTCATTAATGTTTTATATCGTGACAGGAAAATTTTCTTGTTCTTTGTCCTGCTCATATTAAGCACAAACTACCATGCGACAGATCCAAGAGTAGATCAAATACCAAGGCCTCTCGTTCATTGTCATGCTTCTCTCTCTATCCCCTTTAACATCATCTATCTCAATCATTTCCTAATGTTGTGTATTTACTATTACAGGTCCACTTCTGATTCTTCAGCTTCTCTGACCTCATTGAAAACAGGACATAGTGAACATTCACCAGTCTCATCTAAAGTGGGAAAAAATTGGGTATTTTGTGGATCAGCTCTCTCTATAGAGGAAAAGGTGACCAATTAAAGTTTCCTTAAGAGTTCTTTTTAAGTATTCATTGTTGCTTTATTTCTTTGTTATTGTTTTCTTTTACTTTTTCTTTGGTATCCTTGTCCTGTAAAAAAAAGGAAAATTTTTCCCCAACCTTTCTTTGCATTATTCATTTCTCACAATTCTATTAAATGGTTCACAGGGTCTCATAAATGAGTTTTCCCACAAAAGTGGAGCGGTAGAAACTAACTCATGGGAACCAAGTATAACACATGTCATTGCATCTGTTGATGAAAATGGTGGCTGCACTAGAACATTGAAGTATCTCTTGGCTATTTTGACAGGGAAATGGATTCTAAGTATAGATTGTAAGTACTCAGATCTATTATTCGTTCACTTTAAAGTGTTATTTTTGCTAGATTTTTTAAGTGTGGATGCCCAAACCCACTGAAATCTATTGCAACATTAAAAATAAGTTTTCGTAGTTATAATGGAACACTGATATCTTTTTGACTGGGCTGTATGTCTTGTTTGGAGCTCAATGCTTTTTTTTAAGGGGAGCTTGGCGCTCTTGAATCATGAAAGAAAACCTGAGTTTTCTTATGACAGTTTTGGAATTATTGATCTATTAAGATAAATTAAAATGAGATTTCTCTGAATGCTTAATGTCCTTCAAGATTCTTGTTATACTCATCTTCTGTCTTTGCATTGTATTATGCAGGGGTTAAAGCTTCTTTGCAATTTGGACATCCTCTTCCTGAACAGTCTTACGAAATCACACATGATGTTCATGGTGTCTTTGATGGCCCTAAACTCGGCAGAATCAGATCCATGCAGAAGGTACTCTCCCTTTATCTTGATCAATTACGGAATAAGTCAGGGGTTGTCCTCATCTAAGTCTCAAAGAGCCACTTTCTTGCAGGCACCTAAGCTGTTAAGTGGGATCCCCTTCTACATCAGTAATGACTTTGAACGGCCTGGCTATGACAAAAACCTAGAGGAACTCATATTAACCGGTGGTGGAACTCTTATAAAGAAACATGACTTGCTTCAGTTCCAGGAATCCAGAGGCACGGAAGTCTGGCCTAAGCTATCCATTATTTACAATGCTGACTCCCCACTGAAGGGTGACAAAATTAAACGGCATGATGTTTTGAATCAGAGGACGGATGAAGCTGAAGCCTTGGCTGCAAAGATTGGTGGAAGGACACTTTCACATACAACATTTTTGAATAATATAGCTGCATGTTTCTTTCCTAAGAGCTAATAGGTAGCTACTAGTCCCTTTTTAGACTAGTGAAGAACAGTTTGTGTTTCAAGTTGCTGGCAGAGAAGTAGATCTTTGTTGTATGTGATAATAATGTAAGTTGTAAGTTAGAAGTGGCTCTTTCTTGTATTTGTATCTGACAATGGCTAAAAGTTTCTAGTTAGGTTTCTTATGTATATTGTAGCTGTTAATTTCTGCGTGGATGCAAATAGATGTTATGAGTTCTTTTAAAAACAATAAAAAACCGACGTTTTAGACTGTCACGTCCTGCTTCCTAGAATACGGGAACACATGCACGTAACTGAGGTTCAGCGACATATCATCCATAAGCTGTACCAGTCTTAACTCAACAACATGATAATAAAATAATCACAACCACGCATAAATACATAATTATATAAAAAAAAATATTTAGACTAAACATGTAATAGTTCAATTTAATAACTAACAAT
Organism: Hemerocallis citrina; assembly: GCA_017893485.1. Lineage (NCBI taxonomy): Eukaryota > Viridiplantae > Streptophyta > Magnoliopsida > Asparagales > Asphodelaceae > Hemerocallis > Hemerocallis citrina. The sequence continues at coordinate 46,612,547 of CM030359.1, forward strand.
TGGAAATAAACAACAAATATCTTTTGGCAAGTTTCTGCTCCAATCGTAGAAGAACTGCTCACCAATGCCTTCTGATGATTCTCCTTGTGCACCTGTACTTGTTTATCTAAAAAGAAAGAATAATTTGTCCTTAGAGCAAGTACGGACAGTAAGTAGTGAAAAGCAGAGAGTAAGGGAACAAGGTTCATCAAGGAATATGAATCAAGATCAAATTACAAAAGCAATAACGGTATCAATAAACAACGGTCACGATCAAGTATATACGTGTCAACTTAGGTCTATTAGCATGTTGTTTCTCCTATTTAGTGTACGTACTACTGCGTCCCATACCACAGGTTCAGTGCACGCAAAACAGTGTACGTTTTAGACTTCGTGATGGGATCTACAGAGCGTGTACTCAGTGTAACACGATAACAAGATAACAAGTTCACGACTTCACAAGTAATTCTTCACCTTCCATGTTAATATTCCATGTAAACAAGAAGGGCCCTACCGAGTACATTTTCTGAGACTATCCACTACTAAGTCAACCCTTATTAATCCCGGCTTGTTTAGTATTTTATTAAGTCATTCATGTTCATGCAAGTATGTATAAGGAATGTCAAGGGGATGATAAGAATGCAGCAACATGATACAATGCATAATAACATACATGAAGTAGTGAATTTGAAAACAGCCGACACAGTAACACTAAAACAGCGATAACTTATAGGCTACAATTCGGAATTCGAAGTTCCAGGATGTTATCAGCAACTAGACACTTAGGGCTACAATTTATATTCAGTAAGTTTCTGTTAATTTTGACTGTAGCTAGGTTAAACATCCTATTCTTTGCAGTTTAGCTGTTCTGGCAGCAACTTAATGTCAAACATTTAATGGATGAAAACATGGTATAAAATTACCATAAAAATCTACCAAAATTAGGGATGAATCCTAAGCATGTCTATAAAGTTCCTGGAGATTTTCATGGCATTATAATGTTGTTAACATGGTGTTTCACTAATAATTGTATTGGTGTTACATTAATTCTGCGATCTTAAAAGTGCAGACCAGCAGAGACTAAAAATGTGATATCTCACAGCTTGTAACTCGGAATCAGGATCCGTCAATTGGGTTGGAAACTGGACTCATCAAGCTAAAACTCTCTATTGTATTGTTTGTGCTAGTTCTTATGGTAACAGGGTCGAAACCATTGTGCAAAACAGTATAGACAGCAAGAGTTCATACAATGTCATCACATATATGTTCATCAAAATGGGTAATTAACATGTTATTGCATCACGAAATGTATTAACACTAATGTACAGAAATTAGAATGGATTTTACAGTGTATTACCATATTATAGTTCAAGGCACTAGATCTCAAAAATCCATGTATTCGATCACGATATATTTTCCTCATATACAATTTCTAGTCATTTTATTCATGTCACGTTTGTATATATATGCTTGAGTTTGAGTCAATGGATAATAATACGATGTCAAAAGTATATCGAGTTAGCTCGTGTAAACTCTCGATACTCCCTACGGAAAGGATACAAGGCAAATTTAAGATAATTGAAGGGAACTACTTGCGGGAGGTCAATAAACTTGAACTAGAAAAATTAAATGAGTTCAAGTGGACTTGCCTTTTTGTAGATGATTCAATATTATATGTAAAAAGAATAACGGGATCAGAATCCCGGGGAGGCACGTGCGCTCTACGTGCAAGATAGCAAACAGAAACAGTACACAACCCACAGCAAAACGGCAAAACAGCAACGCTCCGATACCGGATCAGCAAACGGCAAACGAGATCGCCTTCAGACAGAACAGCAAACAGACAATCACCCAATAGCACCACAGCGAGTTCACCCACTGTTCTCTTCTTCCCTACTTCGACACAGAGAGAGAGAGAGCGCGCGGGAGAGACCACGACGGGGGCTGTGATGAACTGCGGCGATGAGCGGGGGAAGAAGATGGCGGCAGCTTCGCGACTGGGGATGGAAGGCTGAGGCAGGTGGATGGTTTCAGTCGATGGAGGAGGGCGGTAGTCACGGTGGTGGCAAGGTTTACTGACGACGACGAGGGCAGGGCACGTCGAGGGTGGCTCAACGGTGCACTGGCGATGGATGGACAGTAGGGAGGTTGCAGAGTCGAGCGGTGTAGGCTGGTGACGAGGGGGCGACTGGGCAGTGCTGATGGCGGAGGGACGAAGGCGAGAGGATCTCGGGGTGGTTACCGAGCGGCGAGGAGACACAGGGACGGTGGGGGCTGGGGTCGCGAGGTTGAAGCCGTGGGCAGTGGGATGGTCACGGGGGTTGAGCGATGTCAGGGATGAGCGGGATGGAGGTTGAAGATGATGAGGCGGGTCTGGCGAAGATGGGTTGCGATCGGAGGCGACTGGTGGTCGAGTGATGGTGAGCAGCGAATTGAGGGTGGGGATGACGAGAGGGCAGTGACGGGTTTCAGGTGGGGTTGGGTTGAGGATGAACAGTGAAGAGAAGATGAAGGGAGAATGGGGGATCACTGTGTTTTGTTTGGGTTCTGTTTTGGTTTGGGAAACAGAGGAGAGAGATAGAGAGGCTCGGGAGAGAGTGTGTGAGAGTTGGGTATTAAAATAATGATAAAATATAATATAATTAAAGGAGTAGTTAGAGATAGTGGGGGAATGTGGGGATATGGGTGATTGTGCAGAGTGGAAAAATGTGGAGAAATTGTATACGGGTAAGCATATAGGATTGATCTGTACAAATATAGATGGGTACTGGGTTTGGATCCAACAATAAGTGGGTTTAGGTTTAGGGTTAGAGTCCAATAGGAGATGGGCTAAATTTTTAAGCTTCAAACCAAATAATTAAATAATATAACATATATCAAAAATCAATGGGTTTTAACCAAAAATAATAATAATAAGACTAATAATAACACATCTCAATAATAAAAATAATAATAACAATAACAATAAAATAATAGTAACAAAAATAATATTAAATGTAATAATAATAATAACAACAATAAAATAATAACAATACGAATAATAATAATTAATATATGACGAAATACAATTCGGATTCAATACCTTCATGAAAATAATTCGATAATAATAATAATAATAACAATAATAATAATACTAACAGAAGTAACAGTAATAATGATAATAAAGTGTATAAAAGTAGAATTTGAGATTAATAAATTTATTAGAATCCAAACAATAATAATATAACATATAAAAAGTCTATCAATTATAAATAGAAAAATACATTGTTGTTCAAGGTAAATGTAATTGTCTATTAGAAAAATACTTAGTAGAAGATCCGAAATCAGTTTAGCACAAAATAAGTTTATAAATAACCAAAATACGGAAAAATATTCAGAAATACATATTTACGGAAACAGGGGTTACATTGACTTTCGTCGGTATTGACTGCTTCCAACTGATATTGATTTCTCGATCTGACTTGTTTGTGTTGTTGGATCTGATTCGTGTGGTGACAATCGCCTCCGATGACCTACAACTAAAACACTGGGGTTGACCCTAGCGACAGAACCTCCGATGCTCAAGTCAGAACTCAAGAAGAATATGAGAGCTTTTTTGGAGAACATATTCATTACCTCTTTTATGGTGGGGGTAAATGAGTATTTATAGTCGCTTTGGGGGTAAGTTTGAAGATAGTGATTTATCTCTACTTCCCAGTGTTTTTAAAATGAATTAGTTATATCTTCTTCATAAAAATATAAGAGTAGTTGAGGGGATTTGAGTTTTAAACTCTCCTGGATAAGAGATATGGTTTTTGAACCGTCTTTTATAGATAATCACGAGTTTAAATTATTAAATGATCTGGACTCCTTTGCATGGGGTTGTTACGACAACCCAATAAGACAAATCCTTTTTTGGGTTATTGGGTTTGAAAGATGCCCAATTTTTATTTATGGACCTGTTTAGATGTGAAATTATCGTTTTACCCCGAAGAGCTTTAAGATTCGTGTCCGATTTGAGTGGTCCTAACTTAGTTTTATTTTTACCCATATTACAAGCCCCCAATCCCGAAGACTGAGTTTCATAGCTTTTGAGGAGTAGTTTGTCCGTTTTTAATAGTTTACAGAACTTATCGAAGTTATCGGGAAAGTTTGGATCTTGCTCAAGTTGTAACTGTATTATTCTGAGCTTTTAAAATACCCAAATTATGTTTAGAATTTTCTGGATTTTAGTGATTTTTCCAGATTTTTCAGAATTTTTTCGAAAATTTTAATCATTTTTCAAATTTTTTATTGAATTTTCAATTTTTAATAATTAATTTCCGAAACTTATAATTAATTATTTCTAAATTAATAATTAACTTTTCAGGAATTAAAAATATTTTTCCAAATTAGTAATTATTTTAAGAATTTTCAATCGATTTTTTCGATTATTTAAATTTTTTTCAGAATTTTTTAGATAATTAATTCAATTTAACAATTAAATAAAAGAAATTATATTGATTTAATCACGATCGTTGATCACGATCGAGCATAGATCGTGAGGCAGATGTTTTCTCCCCCTTTTCGTTCTGTTCCACTGCAACTCGGCCCGCGCCGAACGATCGGTGGGATCGTTTGGCGCGTCGACATGTGGCGATTAACGGTTGACCGTTGACTCGGTCAACGTTGACCGTTGACTTTTTTACATCCCAGGCGTCGATCAAGATTGGGTGCAGATCTGGAGGAGAGCCATTTCTCTCATTTTTTCGATCGGTTTCCTGTTTACTTGACGTGCATTGGTGATCGATGAAGGCGTTCATTGGCGAACAATGGGGCAAGCGCTGGCGAACGCGGTTGGCGAACGATGACAGCGAATGATGAGGGCGAATGATGCTGGCAAATGCTGTTGGCGAACAATGAGGCGAGCGCTGGCGAACGATGACGGGGAACGATGGGGTGAGCGCTGGCAAACGATGATGAGGTGACGCGTGGCGTTTGACCGTTGCCTTGTCAATGTTGACTGTTGACTTGTTGACGCCATTTTGGCATCTTTTCGTCCGGTTTCTTGTTTGCTCGGATCTAACCTCCGAACGTTGGAGTTGCTTCGGTGAGCTGCATTGTAACTAGGTTTTCTGGTGCTATAGAGATCTGATTGGAGCATCTAACCCCTCGTTTTGAAGCTAACTCGGAGATCTACAATTTCTCTTTAGAAATCGGTCAAAGATCATCATTCTTCAGGGTCAAGTAGGCCTGCAATGTCTTTGCCTCCATGAAGTTGAGAAGAGCTTTGTATGACTCTCGGGAAGATCCGTTCTTGGAGGCAAGTTTGGGGAGCATCTCTAGACGAGTTAGGCTCCGAACTCGCTGTTGGTGAAGAAAGGGGTCGCTCGGGGAGAGAGCTCGATGAAGAGTATCACCGGGCTCTAAGAGTAGGGATGGCGAACGGGTCACTCGGGCCGGGCCGGGCCCAACCCGGACGGGTTGGGACGAATTCATAACCGGGCCGGGCCGGGTTGGTCCCCTATACGGGCCGGGCCGGGCCGGGTTACATTCTCAAATGGGTGGCCCGCCCAACCCGCGAACCCTTTAGGGCTCAACCCGGGTTGGGCCGGGTCGACCCGCGGGTTGGCCCGTATAATAATTTTTTTTTTTTTTTTTTTTTTGTTTAAATTAAAATAATAATAATAATAATTTTTTGAATGTTGTATACTTGTATTAGGTATACAAACAATCATATCTTTGTTTGATGAATTATGAATACTACAATTCTTAAAAAATTATATTACTAAGTAAGTTACGTAGTATTAGTATCAAATTGAGGGATATTTCAAAAATTATGTTTGAATGTTACTAAGTAAGTAATTATATTAGTAAGTAATTTTGGGGAAATATCCCCAAGTAAGTAAAACTATCAAATATCAATAAGTATTTATAATACTACAATTCATTAAATTCAGTAATAATAAATAATAATATTAAGTAATAAACTAATAATACTACAATTCTTCAAATGTCCCCAAATGATGTTTAATTATAATACTAAGTAATTAATAATATTAATAAAGAAAAAAAATCGTTGAAGAGTGAAGACTAATAATAAGATTGAAAGAGTGAAAATGACAACAAAATTTGGAATTTTATTCATATGAATTTAAGTTATACAATTTGAAGTTTTGAACAATTTATAACGAAATGAAGAATTCAATTCACAAATAAGTTTTATACAATAACATATTTGTTATATACAATTTTAATTGAGTACAAGTTTTCTAATTTGACATAACAAGAGAAAGCTATTGTAAGTGTTGTCATTGTTGTTGTTCTTGTTGTTGATCTTCGGGCGAGTTGCTCCCACTTGTTGAACTTGATAGTGCTTTTCCTTGCGTCCTATCTTCAGCCTTCAGCCAGTCTTCTGTGCAAACGAGCATCTCCAACGACTCCGGCTTCAACCTATTTCTGTAATCAGATAGAACCCTGCCACTTGTAGAAAATGCACTCTCAGAAGCAACTGTAGAGACAGGAGGAGTTAGCAAATCTTTAGCCATAATTGACAGAATACTAAAAGTGTGTTCATGTTCTTTCCACCACTGTAAAATATCTAGTGGAGAAATAGTAGGCTCAGTATCCTGTTGGTTATACCAATTTAATTCATTTGGTTGATTAGTCCTAGGTTTTTTAGATTGAATTTGTTCAAGTAAACTAAATGTTCTATCACCAATTCTACTTTTACCCTTATCTCTAGAACTACCAGACGAAGAACTAACTACAGAAGTTGTACCACTAGAAGCAAAACGTCTATCATAATAATCATACAAGTTATTTAAGGTAGTTTCAAACTGAACTAAAAACTGATCGCAATCAATTGTTAATTCTACATTGTTCTCTAAAAATCCAAAAAACATTTGTATCAAATTCTTCGTACCTTCTAATTTGATACGGGGATCCATAACAGTAGCAACACAAATCAACATCGGAGGAGGAAAATAATACTTCAAAAATTTTTGAAATGCAGGTATTACAATGTTACTAATATAGACATCATTTAACATTTCGTTAAATATTTGTACCATGCTAACTAATTCAATAAAAATGCTACTAGAAGTAGATTCATATGTTTTAGAAAACTTCAAAGTTGCGGTTTTAAAAGGTTCTAAAAATTTCAACAAAGCTTCAGAAAAATACCAATCGGCGGGAGTCATTTCAAAATTAGGCATATTTTGTGCGATACAAAAATCATTTACAACTGCTTTATATTCGGTGACAACATTAAGTAAATCAAAAGTAGAATTCCATCGGTGTCTAACATCCTTTGGAAATTTTCTAAAAGGAACTTTCCTAACTCTACACCAAGCTTTCCATTCTTGTAGAATGCTTGGTTTTAATGCAATGAAATGTACACAATTTCTAATTTTATGTATATATGGATCAGCTATTTTTAATGCGTCTTGAACACATAAATTTATAATATGACATGCACATCTAACGTGAAAAATACTGTCAGATGGAGGGTTTAATACAGATTTTAAAGTAGTAATTGCTACATTGTTGTTAGATGCATTATCAAAACTAATAGCCATAATTTTATCGCGAATATGAAAAACATCACAAATTTCTATAATACGGTTTGCTATTTCGTCGCCACTATGGGGATACGGCAACGACGCAAGTGATATGATTCTTTTATTAAGAATCCAATCATTGTCGATCCAATGACAGGTTATTCCCATCGTTGGAATATTGTTGACACCCGTCCAAACATCCGAAGTTAAACTAACCCTACAAGTTAAACTCCATAAAATTGCAATCAACGCGTCCTTCATTTCAACATACACTTTAAAACAATCCGATTTGCAAGTGTTTCTCGGAATTCTCCTAAAATGAGGGTTTAAGGCGGTTTGATTAAAGTTTTCCAAGTTCCTACTCTCGGGATAGGAAAATGGTAACTCTTCCTTAATTACTAATCGGGCCATTTCCCGACGAACAAGTTCGGGATCATAAGGGTGGCTATCTACTTGACCGGTCCTAGGGTTAATTTTTTGTTGGCCTTGTATTTGATCAAGGAGTTCTTTGTGATTATGTTGTATGTGTCTACTAATTGTACCGGTCCCGTCACCCCTCTTGAATTTGTATGTTTTGCTACATGTTTTACACACTTTCAAACCTACACCCGGAATATTTTCGTCCGGGATATACTCATAAAACTTGTGCCAATCGCTAGTTTCTCCTCTACTTTTCCTACTACTACGGGTTTGTGTGGTTTCGGGTTGTTGTTGTTGTTCTTCTTCTTCTATTTGAATGCCACCTACAACATCCATGTCGTGTGTACCCCATTGTTCCATAGTAGGATCAATGTAATCTTGGGCGGGCTCACTAATAGGGACAATTGGTGGCCTACGTGAAGAGGAGGAGGAATCTTGTCCGCTACGACCGCTACCGCGTGATCTAGACATAATGTAGTAATGTGGTATGTAAAAAAAAATCTACTAAGTAGTGGCGGTGAATTATACAAAAAAAAAACTAAAAAACAAGAGGGTTGAGAATCTTGAGATAGAGAAGTTCAAAAAACGAACAATAATTTTAACTAAAACGCAAAAAAAAAAATAGTAGAGAGATAGAGATATTTTGATACCGTTCACCGTGGAATACGCGTATATAAAAAAACCGTGAAAATTAGAAAATAATAGACAAGATGGAGGAGCGCTTTGCCGATTTCGCAATTGAAGAGTTGAATTGAGAAGAGGTTGAAGTAGATTTGAGCCGATGGTTGAAGAGAGTTGAAGACGTTGAATTTTTTTCTCCGATACGACCAAAATTTGATCGTGTATACGCCTCCTTGTACACTTGTTTGATGATTACTACAATTGTTCAAATTTTTTTTTTTTTTGATGTATAATAGTAGAGAGAGTAAGAGAGGAAGGTGTGATTTTTTTGGAGATTTTTAGGGGCTATTTATAAGGTTAGAAGTGGGTAAAAACAAAAAAAAAAAACAAAAAAAAAAATAACAACAGCAAATCAGCAGCAACGGCTATTAGCCGTTACTGCTGTCAGCCACTCAGCCCAACGGAATGAAACGGCTAGCGACCCGGTCGATTTCGCGGGTTTCGACCCGTTCGACCCGCGGGTCGAACGGTCGACCCGTGACGGGTCGGTGGGTCGAAATTCGCGGGTCGACCCGCGGGTTGGCGGGTCCAATTCGCGGGTTGACCGGGTTCGTGGGCCGGGTTACGCGAATCCAATTCGCATAAATAGCGACCCGGGTCGACCCGGTACTGTTCACCGGGTTCGACCCGAACCCGCGAAAGCCTTAACCGGGCCGGGTTCGTGGGCCGGGTCGCGGGTGGGTCGCCGGTTGACCCGGCCCAGTTGCCATCCCTATCTAAGAGAGTGTAACCCCTGTTTTTCACTTTGTGTAATTTTGAGTGTATTTTCCTTTTTGTGGATTTTCTTTCTTGTATTCTTTCTGAACCTTATATTGGAGTTGTTTTCAATATATATTCTTTTTATTTCATTTTTTTTAGCCCTTGTGGTTGATTGGTTGTCTCTTTGTTCGTTCTTCATTATTATTGTTTTTTCTTTCATTTGGTTCTTGTCTTCTTTATTTTGTGTTCTTGAGTGCTTATGATGGTGTTGGTTGCTCCTCCTTTTCCCAATCCAATTGTTTGATCCCTAATAGATTTACCTAAGCCAAATTAAATTCACAATCCTATTTGTTATCCTTATCAATACCCATTAAACAAATCCTACTACTCCTCCTCCTAATTACCCACAACCCAATTACCCATTAATCCTAATCTCCTAATATATATATCTCTAATCCCTCTTTCACAAAACCCTAACCCTAATTCTCTGCACCCTAACCCCCGGCCTCCTCCCCTTTGCTTGCGCCACACTCCATCCCGACCAGCCTCCCCTACAGCCCGAGCCACCCTCTCCCGGCCTGCACTTTGGCCGAGCACACCCCAACTCCCGATCCCGACCTCCTACTACCTGACCACCATAATTCTCTAGCATCTCTCTCATTCTTTCTCCCCGTCGCCCCCCACTCCGGCGCCGATCAACCCCAGGCCGCAAGCCACCTTAGCCGCCATCCCTCTCTTGGATCATCTCTCTTTTGGTGGAATTATTCCTGTGGAAATTTTCGCTCAAATTTGCTTGGATTCATTCGTTCGTGGATTTTGCTCGTTGTCGGAAATCCGTTCCCGTTATTCTTGATTTTCGTCATTCGTCATCTTCGGTTAAAGGCAAGTAACTTGTACTCGAATTCCTTCGTATGATACAAGTTAAAAATACCACTTATGGTGTAGTTGGATTTTAGAGACGACTCTTCTGTGTAATGTTTGATGAGTTTTGTCTCTATTGTGAAAACTAAACCATAGTTGCCTTACAATAAAATATTGACATGAATTAACTTAGGTTTTGTCTGTTCTTGATTTGATCATGTATGTGAGACTTCTTGTGAGAAATTGGGTATTTGTTGAGAACCATGTGATAGACTTGTTTTAGATATGTTAATAATCCTATATCATGATGTTTGGACACTTTGTAGACTCGATTTCATATTTGCTTGTGTTTTGAACAAGTTTTGTATGATATATGTTGAGTTGTCGTTAAAGAGAAAAATTCGTATTTTGTCGATGATCTGTTTTGTTTGCTGTTTTGGACTGTCTTAAAGTCGGTATCTTAATTTTAGTATAACATAGGAGTTTTAGAGTATTTCGTTTATTTTCAAACCCTTCCTACCTTGCTTGATTTCGTTTTCGTATGTGTGAGATATGACTGTTTTATTACAGAGGTGTAGATCTTTTCCAGATTTCGTTTCTTGGTATTTTTGATGACTAAATCATTTTAATAACTGTGCAACACATATTATTTTGATCCAAAACTTTGTTCAGTCTTAATATATCAAGTTAGAGATTACCCAGAATTTTGATGGATTTTATTGATGATTTTTATATGCCGTGTCATGCTCGTTTATGAAAACTATGGTTGTTGTATTTTGCTCGCCGTTCTGTAAAGAATTGTATTTTCACCCTATTTCCTTCTACTGTATGAAAAATTCTTGTGAAATATGAAAGTTAATATAATTTGTCTATTTTCATCTCCCTTTGGCAGATTTGGATTTCGTTTCACTGATCGCGAGATATTATAGTTTTCGTACAGCAGTATTGGGAATTCCAGATTTGCCAAACTACTGTTTATTGATGTTTCCCGATTTTTGATGACTGATCTAATTTTACTGGAAAATTATGAAACTTTATATTTAGATACTGGACATATAGAAAAATACCCCAGATTTTTCGTGGATTTATTTATTGGGTTGCTGTTTTCCTGCTCTTGAATTCGTTTTCCTGATTTCTGGCTGAACCTATTTTCTGTATTCAAATCAGTTTTGAGCTATGTTTTTGTGAATTCATATATGACTTATTTATACTCGCTGGATTCGGTTGTGAGTCTATTTTCTAGATGTTTCGACGGATTCAGATTTGCGTTCTTGTAACACTGGCAATCACTGTTTTACTATAATATGGTCTTGCTGTCCTGAACTTGAGATTTGGATATTTTATTCTTTCATGTATTATCTTTGCACTCGTACATGTTTACCTTGCAACTTAAACTTGTTACATGATCATGCCATATTATTCTTGATATATTTTGCACATATATATGCTTGTTTGACATTAATAATAAATAATCAAGCCGGGGTTTAAGGGACAGATCTAATAGTGGATAATTCAGAAACGTGTACTCGGAAGGGGATCCACTGATCCTACGTGATTACTTGAGACATGATACTTGACACGTGATTAATTGACACTTGCATGCAAGACACGATACTTGCCACTTGCACAACTTGACACGTGATTACATGATACATGATACATGATACTTGGAGCTTGGAGCTCGATTACTTGACTTGTCCATGAGTACACTGCCCTCTATGGTCCACTATAAAATCTGAAGTGAAACTGTTTGTTGTAGGGATGCATGAAGTGTTATCTAGATAGTAATCACTACAAGACTTGACACATGATACTTGAACATGATACTTGACTACATGACACATGAGACCTGATACATGACACTTGATACTTGATTTCATGATACTTGTTTACTTGACTCTTGCCATATGCCACATGTACTTGATCACATTACCATGCTAGTTGTTTATTTTGACATCATGCTTATTCCATGTTATTAGTTAGTTTTCTCATGTACTTGTATCCTACATTATAAGTAGCCTGTAACTTGCAATTGACGAGTACCTTGTTTTCTCTTTTTCTCTTCCCTGCAATTGTTGAATTGCAGATTTTGGAGAACAGGTTCTAGACGGTATTGGTGACATGAAGTATTAGTGCTGGCTTTTATTATTATTATTTCTTGTAGGTTGCTTGAACAATATTGTATTTTGAGACTTGGATTTGTTCTTGTATTTGGGCAATGTGACCTAAGATATTTGTCTTATTCAGATCATGACTATTTGAGATTTATATATTTGGTTTCAAGTATTCTTGTTGATATTTTGGTTCATATGTGCATGTAGTTGATTCTTTTGCTTCCGACTCTGATGATTCTTGTGAATGTTGTAAAGATTCTTGAACAGCTTATGGATGATGAAAATCATTCGCTGGGCTTTTGTCGTGTATCCGTATTTCGTATTCTCTTTTGGAAAGTGGGGCGTGACAAAGAGAGCCGTTTGGGAGGCGAGTTTTGAGGAGTAACTCTAGGGGTGATTTAAGCTCCGAACTCGTTTGGAAAAAGACCGCTCGGGAGGTGAGCGGGAGAAAGAGCCTCGCTGGGCTCTAGGAGAGAGCCATTCGGAGGTGAGTTTGAGGAGAAACTCTAGGGGTGAGTTGAGTTTCGCACTCGTTGTGGAAGAATACCGTTCGAGATGCGAGCGGGACGAAGAGCATTGCCGGGCTCTAGGAAAGAGCCGCTCGGGAGGCGAGTTTGAGGAGCAACTAACTCTATCGGTGAGTTGAGCTCCGCACTCATTTGGAAGAAGGCCGCTAGGGAGGTATGCGAGAAGAAGAGCATCACTAGGCTTTAGGAGAGAGCCGTTCCAGAGGCGAGTTTGGGGAGCAACTCTAGCGGTGAGTTGAGCTCCAAACTTGTTTGGAAGAAGGCCGCTCGGGAGTCGAGCGGGATGAAGAGCATCACCAGGATCTGGGAGACGAGTTTAGTAGAGGATTGTATTTCTTGTACTCTTCTTGTGACCAGTTGTGGGAGTGTTCGAAGGGTGAGGTGTGTTGATAAGGCGACCCTAAGGGACCATGAGTATGGACTCCGAACAGGTTGACACGAGTTTTGGGAGCACTCGAATGGTGAGTCGTGCTCCGCACACTTGCTCGGGTGCAAGCGGCTAGAGTGGCTCTATGAACCATGAATAGACTCCGCACTTATCCAGGATTGTTTCAGGAGCACTCGAATGGAGAGTTGTGCCATGCATAGTTGCTTGGGGACAAGTGGCTAGAGTGGCTCTATGAACCATGAATGTACTCCGAACAGAGTGATGACGAGTTTTGGGAACACTCAAATGGCGAGCCGAACCTTGCACACTTGCTCTGTAGCATGTGGTTAGAGTAGTTCTATGAACCATGAGTGGACTCCGCACTTGTCCGGGGTTGTTTCAGGAGCACTTGAATGGCGAGCTGTGCCCCGCACACTTGCTCGGGGACAAGTGGCTCTATGAACCATGAATAGACTCCGAACAGAGTGACAAAGAGTTTTGGGAGCACTCGAATGGCGATCCAAACCCTGTGTACTTGCTCGAGAGCATGTGGCTAGTGCGACTTTATGAACCATGAGTGGACTCTGCACTTGTCCAGGGTTGTTTCAGGAGTACTCAAATGACAAAGCCGAACCCCACGCACTTGCTAGGGAGCATGTGACTAGAGCGGCTCTATGAACCATGAGTGGATTTTGCACTTGTCTGAGGTTGTTTCAGGAGCACTCGAATGGCGATCCGAACCCAGCGTACTTGCTTGGGAGCAAGTAGCTAAAGTGGCCCTATGAACCATGAATGGACTCCGAACAGGGTGACGACGAATTATGGGAACACTCGAATGGCGAGATGAACCCCGCACACTTGCTTGGGATCATGTGGCTAGAGCGGTTATATGAACCATAAGTGGACTCCGCACTCGTCCATGGTTGGAAACTCGTACGACGAGATATACCCTACACACTTACTCGGGGGCAAGCATGCCAGTGCGAATATATGAACCATAAGTGGACTCCGCACTCGTCCATGGTTGGGCACTCGTACGATGAGATATACCTCACACACTTGCTCGGGGGCAAGCATGCCCGTGCGACTTTATGAATCTTGAATGGATGCCGCAATTGTCCATTGGAATGCTTGGAGAATTGATGGTGTTTGCTTGGGCAAGTACCATGTGTCTATCTTATTACTTTCCTTAGGCAGGATTGTTCAAAAATTTTGTAAAGGAAAAAGATAAAAAATTTATTGAAAAAGTGAAACTAAGCGGCTCCTTCGATGCTAGCCTTTATTACATGTTATGACCATTATAATTTTTGGCCTTTATTACATGTTTGAAGCTAACTATTAAGAGAGGGTGTCAAGCACCCTAGTTGTACTTCTTCAGATGCTCGGTATTCCAAGTGAAGATTTCTCAGTTTTCTCTGATACAAGTGATGAGCTGCTCCTTGACTTAATTGGGAAGTGTCTTACTCACCCGAAAATGCTTAGCTTGATCTCTTTGGGATAAAGAGATTTTTGTTAGTTCTTCTAAGGTTTTATAGCGGGCTTGTTCCCTCTCTCAGGGGAGCTCCACAGCATCGAGGGGGAGGACCGAGCCCCCCATTGTGGCAGTATAACATGCCCGAACGACTTCTTGGCTTCCTTTGGCTTTCCCTACCCATGCTACTGTAGGGAACTTCATCTTCACATGGTAGGCTGAGGCAACCGCGTGAAAGGCTGCTCGCCCCGGACGACCAAAAATGGCACTGTTGGCGGACTTCATGTCGACAATCATGAAATCGAGTGCTTTCGTGTGGGTAGTTGGAGCTTTCCCCACAGTTATGTCAAGGGTGACTATTCCCTCGATTAGAACTAGTACTCTGGAGAATCTATGGAGAGTGTACTCGGAAGGCTTGAGGCGGTCTCGCTTGAGTTTGAGGCATCCAAATACATTCAGGAAGATGATGTTTACCGAGCTGCCATTATCTACCAGGACGCGGCACACCTCTTGATTGACCATACATATGTTAATTACTAGCGCGTCATAGTGAGGTGTTCGAACACCTTCAAGGTCTTGGTCTGAAAATGTGATAAGGCCCCCAAAGTTCTTGGGAGGGGGGATATTATGCACCGAGTTAACTTCTCGGAGAAATGCTTTCCTGGAGGAGTTAAATGATCCCACCATAGGTCCCCTATGAATGGCGTGGAATATCTCCATGCGCCCCGAGCCTTGGGACTCAGTTGGTTCTCTAGTCGCTTATTGGCTCCTCTTAGAAGAGGTTAGGTGTTGTTCCTTTGGGCGAACTTGGTGAGGTACCCCTGTCGGAGTAAGGCTTCTAGCTCGTCTTTGAGGGCTTGACAATCATCAGTGAGATGCCAGTGATGTTTATGAAACTCGCACCACTTGTTCCTATCTCCTCTTCCACTTGGGGCATTCATCTTGGAGGGAGGTCGAAGGAGTCCCTCCTTGTCCACTTCCATGAGGATTGTAAAGATGTTGGCGTTAAGCGGAGTATACTTCTCAAATCGGGGCATTGGAGGTGGACGACGCTGGCCTGTGGCATCCTTCTGGGACTTACTGGGTTTGCCTTTTTTGGTGCTCTTCCGTTTGTTCCTGGATGAGGTCACCTTTTGTTCTTGAGGTCAAATAGCATCCTCCACTCGGATGTACTTCTCGACTCTTTGAAGGAGGTCGGAGAAGTCCCGTGGAGGTCTTTTGACAAGAGAGGCTTTAAGGTGATCATAATTTACGTTGTGCCTAAAGGCAGCCATGGCTATGGCTGAATTGAGTGAGGGGATGGACTGAGGATTGAAGAACTTTCATTATCATATGTTGTTTTGTACTTATTTTTGCTGTGTTATTGTAAAGAACAATGTTGTAAATAAAAAAGTTTTAAATTCCCTGTATTTTTGTATGAGTTGAAGTAAAAGATCCTGTATTTGCTAAAATTACCTATGTTCGGAATTCAGGGCGCTACAGAGTGGTATCAGAGCTGACTTCAATTAGTAGTACAAAATTATAAGGAAGACATATTAGTGTAGATATTAAATGTATGAGTTCAGTTTATAGAGATTTAAATGTTATAGTTATATCAACTTACATTTGCGTTGCTTTGTACACTGATGTGTTCTCCTTCCTTTCGCTATAAGATGGTGAATATCCAAAACCCGGTGGATGAAGTAGAAGAGGAACTATTCTTTAAGGACCCCGAAGAGGAAGAAGAAGAACCAGAAGAAGAACCAGAAGAAGAAGAGGACCCAGAAGAAGAAGAGAAAGAATTGACTAAATCATGGGAAATCACTCCACCTCCGCCTGAATCCCAAAGTGAATCCTCGGACGAAGAGCCGGTTCGGAAGGACCCTATCATCGCTTCTCTCCGTAAGCAGTTGATTATCCACAAGTGGAGAGTAACCCACATGGAGGCGCATCATGCGAAGGATAAGCGAAACATCAACGCTCTGAGTCAACGAGTACGGGAACTCGAGAAGTGTCGTCACAGGAATGCACGGTATTTCACCCAGTTAGACAACAAAACTCGTTGGGGGAAACAAGAATGCCGTCAATGATGCAAGAAGATGCAGAAGAAAATAGACGACCTACGGGAGAGCTCAGAGAAGCCAAGAGGAACCGTGGAGTCTAGACTGCGTTATGCTTATTTAAAGTTTTGTAGGAAGATTTGGAGTTTTCTGGTGTTCTTTATGTATGGATGTATGGACAAATTTTATTTCTAAATATATGAAGTTTATTCTAAAATGAATAATTTGCGTTGGAAGGAAAATTTTGCCATATTGCCCCACTTTTTGAAAATATTTAGCGCTCTGCCCCACTTCCCAAAACAATTAGCGATCTGCCATTGTTTAGGACACGTCAGCATAAACCGTTATTGGAAATAACGGCATAGGTTATTTACATGCCGTTATTTTCAACAACGGCATCTATTTTACATTTTTTTCCATGCCGTTATTTGGAATAACGGCATCAGTATATTTCTCTTATAAGTGTGAATCTTCTAACTTTAAAAAGTACTAAGTGTGAAAAAAACTTATAAATAATATCGTTATCCTGAATAACGGTATTCGAATGACTGATGCCGTTATTGGAGATAACGGCATCAGTTATATATAAATATGGACTCTTTCCGTTGTTTGGAAACAGAGAGAATGAATAAAAAGTAAAAAAAAAAAAAATTATAACTAATGCCGTTATTTGGAATAACGGCATTAGTTATATATATATATATATATATATATATATATATATATATATATATATATTTTAATTATTCGTCAGAGAGGATGAATAATAAGTTACTTTTTTATAAAAAAAAATTTATAACTGATGCCGTTATTCCAAATAACGGCATCAGTATTGAGAATGCCGTTATTTGAAATAACGGCATATGTTATAAGATTTTCACACTTGCAATTTTTTCTCTAAGTGGAGACTACAAGCTATCGAAAAACAAAACAACCTATGCCGTTATTCCAAATAATGGCATAACATTTTTTTTTTCCAAACAGATGCCGTTATTGGGAAGAACGGCATCGAAATAACCTATGCCGTTTTTCTCAATAACGTTTCTTGCTGACGTGTCCTAAACAAGGGCATATCGCTAATTGTTTTCGGAAGTGGGGCAGTGCGCTAAATATTTTCAAAAAGTGGAGTAGAACGGCAAAATTTTCTGTTGGAAGCTGGTCTATGTTATTGTTGCTTTTGGTGATTAATGAAGTTTTATGAACCAGAAATGGCCAGAAGAAGGACTAGAAATGGTGAAGGATCAAGCGGAGAATCAGATCACCATTCTCAATCAATAATCAAGTCCACTCTCAGGAACTCCAACCAATTTTTACCGCAACAATCAAATGTTATATCTTTAGTAGTTTCCTTCAAATATAAACTCATTATCTATTTGCTCCCACACCAAAATAAGCAGCAACATTGGGTCAAAACGTCTGCCGTCGTCATGTTTATTGGATAAACTTTGTGGCAAGATGAACTCATGGGAAGTGGGAGCTTTATATTTTGCTGGTGAATTTGACATAGACCGTGTTGTAATGGGAGGGTCTGACGGTGGCATAATGAAGCGCTATGCATGGTTGCTGGTTGTGGGTTGAGGCAGATTTCTACATGTACTCACTGAATGGACCAAACAATATGTGGAGTTTATGTGTCGTTGCGAGGAGGATGATTGAGTGGCTTCAATGACTGTAAGGTATCTGCATCTATGTTGAAGCCTTGAAGGTAATGCTATGCGAACTGCGTAGAGCATTGATGTCGAGGAGGAGAGAGTTGGGATTGTGTATGTAAGGGTGGGAGTTCGTAATTTGTTGTCCTTTTTTTTTATACCGATTATCCAAAAAATTAAAAAAATTTAAAAAATTAAAGAATTAAAGATATCTATTTTTTTTTTTTTGAAAAATGGCAAAAAACTATAAATAGCAACTCACTCTGCATAATGTGAGAAACACTTGACCAAATCATGTATGCCTTATATAATTAACTAGTATAATGCACGTGCGATGCACGCGGAGGAAGAAAGAAAAAAAACAAAAAAAAATCCTACCAACACGTGCACGTGCGATGCACGTGGAGGAGGAAGGAAAAAGACAAAAAAAAACCACAAACACGTGCGCTGCACGTATTTGCACACATACAAAATATTGTTAATTAATTAGGAACCCCATCTCTCCCATTATAATAGTTATAGATTAAAGAATTAAAGATATCTATTTTCTTTTTTTTTTGAAAAATGGCAAAAAACTATAAATAGCAACTCACGCTGCATAATGTGAGAAACACTTGACCAAATCATGTCTGCCTTATATAATTAATTATTTCTTTTTTAGCATAAAATGGTGGGAAATCTTCTAGCAGTCCATTAAAAAGACTAGTATTTTTCACGTGGAATGCACGTTTTGATAAGAGTTTGAGAATTGCCACGTGTGATTTACGTGTTAAGAAATAGTTTTGGAGTTAGACGTGCGTTGCACGTAATTGGTAAAAATATTTTGAAGGAAAAGGTACAATTTGTACGTACAATGCACGTATTTATAAGTAGAATTTGAGTTGTACGTGCAACAAATGTGTATGTTTAGTGTTAAAAAAATATTGTAAAATTGTTTTGCACGTGCGTTGCACGTTTTAAATAGGTGATTTTTTTTAATTTTAATTTTTGTTTTTGTTTTTGTTGTAATTATTGATATAGTTGGAGTTGCATGTGCAACACACTAGTTTGTATGTTGACAACATTACAATTCCATCTCTCCTATTATAATATTAGATTATAATATTAGAGATTAGAGATTAGAGATATTAACAAAATAAGAGTAAACCTATTGACAGAATGATACTCATGGCATCCCACAGGTTACGGTCATGATGTTTGTCCTGTACCAAAATACATAGTACAACCAAAATATAGTTCAGTGAGACTATAAATATACAAAACATTATGTACTATGGTAATATACAGAAGCCGTATAATCATCCCTCTACGGTGAATCTAAAAAAACTATGGTCGCTCCTCCCTGTCTCGGTCACCATCCTCTTTGCCTCGTAGGTGGAATTAGGGACATCAACAAACCTCGTAAGTACTAGGGAATTGCGAACTTTGAGTAAAGCGGTACTCGTAGAAATACTCAGCGTCCTTGGGACAACCCAATACCCTAGTACTTACGAGGACCTGTGGGTAGGCCCAAAGTTCGCAACGGAGAGGGGTGCTCTGAGAGAAGCGTGGTATTTAGCTATCGCCGCAATGACCTGGGTCCTATGGCTAGGCAGAAATAATCTTTACTTTCGTAGATCATGCAATAGTATTTCTGGCAATTTAACTCACATTATGCATTTTATTTCTTTTTGGGCTAATGTGGCAGCAGCAGGTCCCAGGAGAAGGATTGCAAGTGTTTTCCAGGTAGAGGAGTTTGATGATGAGGAGATCGAGATCGGGCCGACGATCGATTGACAGCCAGCACAGCACGGCTACTATGTTCCTTGATACCCACCGCCCCAAGGTTTGTTGGGGGGGATATAATGTATTTCTGTGCGGCTACTATATGTTTATTTTGTCTCACCCCCCATGTTCGGGATGGAGTTTATGTATTTTCGTTCTGGCTGTAAGATGTTGTAGTAGGCTCAGTACTCTGAGTATATTTTATTAACCTCTTATTAATGAAACATGGTGGCCAGATTTCACTTTTTCTTTAAAAAAAAAAGGGCAAAAGCCAAAGTACCCCCCTAACGTTTGACCCGAGTACAAAATGCCCATACAACGTTGAAAAAATACAATAAACCCATTCTTCCGTTAACTTAACCCTTTCCGTTAAGTTATAATTATTAAATTACTTTTTTACCCTTACTCTTTCATATTCAATTTCTTTCTTCCCTTTCTTCATTCCTTTTTTCTTCCTTAATTTTTTCTTGTTCTTCCCTTTATTTATTTTTTCTTTATTCATGATTTCTACCGTTTTGCTGCTCCATGAGTTGAGATTGACAGGTAAACATGCAAGCAAAACGAAGCTTTAACAATAAGTACCATGTTTAGTAAACTAACTGAGCTGATTACTTTAAGGATCAATTTCAATGACAACAAACAGAAACAAAAAGATTGACGACGGCTGCATGAGATATATACAAGAAACAATAAGATATATACAACAAACAGAAACAAACAGAAAGTATGCAAATATGTTTGTTGTCATTGATCAATTTTAAAGTCATTATTATATTCCTGACCCTTTACCTGATACTTCTCTTTGTAGAGATTGACGACGGCTGCAAGAGCAAGTAAAAAAGTATGGGCAACTATATAAGGTTCCCTGCCAGAGTCCCTAGCACTGCAGTTCCCTTCCCATGGAGAACATCGGCCAGGTGCACCTTCACCTGTTGTATATCCCCGGAAACAGAATACGGATGGCTCATTGAAGGTGATCCAATATTTAACTCTGTCTCCAAATTCCTAGAAGCAAATCTCGGAAAAAATGAGGAAGTCATCCCTGCAAATATTCAGTAAACAAAAAGATAAGAGGGAGATATTGTACACAGCTTCATCACTTTCAGTTTTGAAGTATTAACTTCTCATAATGACAGCTATAGCAAACCAAGTGGTCCAGTTCAGTGTTACATACTGAAAATTATGCTAGCTTTGAAAGTACCATATTCAGTTTTGTATCTGCATTGGGTCTTAATTTGTACACCATATTGGTTTTGGGTCTAATCAATTTTATACTGGTTTCAATTTTGATCCGAACTAGATTCATACCAACTCTTACCAGTTTGCATTAATGGAACTGGTGGCTTTGTTTGTCATTATTAAAGCTTATCTATTTCAAGGATCAATTTTAAAGTCATTACTATATTCCTGACCCTTTACCTGATACTTCTCTTTGTAGAGATTGATGATGGCTGCATGAGCAAGTAACAAAGTATGGGCAACTATATAAGTAATTTAAAATTGATCCTTAAAATTGATCAATGACAACAAACAGAAACAGAAAGTATGCAAATAGTTGCACGAAAAAAGTAGTAACTCATGGAGCACGAAATTGAGTATAGTATAAAACTCATACAAAATTAAGGATGAAGAAAGGAATGAAGAATGGAAAGAAAGAGATTGAATATGAAAGGGTAAGAATAAAAAGTAATTTAATAATTATAACTTAACGGAAAGGGTTAAGTTAACGGAAGAATGGGTTTATTGTATTTTTTCAAACGTTGTATGGGCATTTTGTACTCGGGCCAAACGTTGAGGGGGTACTTTGGCTTTTGCCCAAAAAAAAAAAACAAACCTCTCCTTGATGACCTTCTTTCTGGTGAGGATCTATTCCATTTCATACCAGAATACAACATTAGTCTTAATGATACTCCAGACTTGATGCATACACAAGTGAGTGTCTGTAAAAATTCTAGGGTTTCTTTTCACCCATATGGCCAACATATCCCTCTCATTGGTAGGTAAGGCGGAATCCCTCCATACTACCCACATATCTGTAATCTTTCCCGGAATATATAGGGCATTAGCATTACATCTATCAAAGATGTAGCACTAGATTCCCGATGAAAATTAGCATTGACTGAATTGTTATGATTATGGTCTCAAATACACGTAGGCACCAAGTTTGGAGTTGGAGAAGAGGGGACACGAAGAACTACAAGTGGCAGCAACGACAACAAGAAGAAAACACTAGACAAAGGCGTGGACAGTCAATTGTCATACGCAGTCGAGTGGCCCTGTAGGTTATTTGGGCTGCGGGTTTCGGGTCCAATAAGCTGTATTTGTGTATGTCTTTTAGGGTTTACTTGAGTGTTATATAAGTGGCTATTGACTCTAGAGTTTGTAACATGAATTGGTGAATCGTATCAAGTACAACTTCAAGAGAGGTGAGTGCCGAGTGATTCAAAGGTGCGAGAGAGCGATTGAGAGTTTTAATCTCTTTGTATCTTTGTATTTCTTAAGGAATAAGAAGTGTTGGTTATCTCTGTATATTATTGTATTGTAGTGGTTGTGAAATCTTGAGATTATTGCGGTGGTGCATCTAGGTCTTGTGGTGCATGTTTTTTTTTAGGAAAAGGTGGAGTCTGGCCACCCTGTTTCATTAATAAGTGATTAATAAAAGTCTTGTGGAGCATGTTAAACTTAGGATGTGGGCACTACAAGTGTTATCAGAGCAAAGGTTTTGTGATGGCCGATAGAAAGTCAAAAATCGATATGTTCGATGGAGTGATTTTGCGATGTGGAAAATTAAGATGATAGCGTATCTCTGTCATAATGATCTAGATGGTCCGTTATTTGATGAAAAGTCGAAAGGTACAGACACGGATGCGAGGGTCTGGGCGGCATGGAATCATTTAGATCAGAAGGCGCTAGGGCAGATTCAGTTGACACTAACTAGGAAGACGTTGTTTCACATTTCGAAGGCAAAGACCGCAAAGGAGGCTATAGAGATTCTCATAGATATGTATGGAAAACCGTCGGCATCTAATCAAATTCTTTACTTGAAAAAATTGGTTAACATGAAGTTGAAAGAAGGAGGTTCAGCAGAACATGTGAATAATTACTGTATGGTTTACAACCAGATGGAAGCTGTAGGATTGAATTTTTCAGAATAAGGACAATCATTGTTACTTACATCTACTCTAGCCAATAGTTATGGTACGGTGGAACATACTATTATAGGAACTATGACAGATTCGATGACTCTACTAGATGTTGTGAGCAGCATCATGAATGAGGTCGTGAGAAGGAAGTGAAACGAAGAATTTTTTTCATCTTCTAGGGATTCTACACTGTCAGTTGATACGCGACATTGGAGATCTAAGGAAAGTTGAAGAAGAAAGGATTAGGGTAGTGAGTCCGTGAGCGGGTATGTTGACAGTGATGAGGAACGTAGACCTAAGTGTTAGTATTGTCACAAGAGGAGTCACATGATGCACAGATGTAATGCCTTCATGAAGAAGAAGTAAGAAAAAACAAAGGAAACCAATGTGGTGTTCAATGAAACAGGCAGTGGCGAGTTGTGCTTATCAGCTAGGGTTGAGTTAGACACGCGAAATTGGTGTATTGATTTGGGAGGTTCTTTTCATTGCACATCGAGGATGGAGGTGTTTGAGGACTACATAGAGTGTTCTTTCGAATATGTGATCGTGGGGAACAGTTAGCGGTGTCCTGTAAGTGCAGTTGGTACTGTTCACGGGAAAGCCTGTAATAATCAGAGTATTGTCTTGCGGGAGACAAGAAATTTTCCAGATTAAAGAAAAATCTTATCTCGATAGGAAGGATAGACAAAATGGGTTTGTCCACTACATTAGGTAGTGGAGAGTGGTGTATAGTTGTAGGTTCAATGGTGATAGTAAGAGGGAAGCATAAGGGAACAATGTATTTGCTTAGCGATGTGATGGGCATTTCTCCTGTAGTTGACTCAGCCGGGATTGAGAAGTAAGTTGTTTGAGGTGCAATCAAGATTTTTAGTTGTGGGGAGGATTCATAGGAGATTACACATTTAGTGGGAGCTGCTGGCAAAGAAAGGGATCCTAGAGAGCAAGATGTTGCTGCGGTGATGGTTCTTTGTCATATGATAGATGAAGCTTCAAGTCGCTCATGTGAGGCTGAAAGTATTGGTATCGATATGCGGGATGATGTCGATGAGTGTAACCGAAATGGGGCTATGGGGATTGAGCATTCTGAAGAATTTGTGGAGGTGTCGTCCACGGAGACTTCTAGTGTAGAGGGTGCATTGAGAGGCTTTGAACCATGTCCGATATTAGCTAAGATTGTGCGAATTAGGTAGTCTTGCAACACAAAATCCGACACGAAATATTGTTTCTCTGTTGTTTGTGCCCTATGCGATAGATGGTTGGGCACATCCTTCATGAGCCTCTTAGGGGGTGGTTGGTGCACTCCACGTGGTGGAGTGACGGAGATGCTCTTCATGAGTGTGATGAGTACTTTGGTCTTTCATGAGTTGTGGGCGACTGGTAGAGATAATGAGAGATAAAGATACAATTACTTTGAAGTGATGTGTATTTGTTCCAAATGGGAGATTGTTAGGATTGTGGCCTCAAAAACACATAGGAACTAAGTTTGGAGTTGGAGAAGAGACAACATGAAGAACAACAAGAGGCGGTAGCAACAACAAGAAGAAAACAACAAACAGAGGTGAAGACCATCGACTATCATATGCAGAAGACAGCCCCACTCTCGGGTTTGGCAAGATTTAATTGTAGTCGACCGCGTTGGGGTGCAGTCGATTGCGAGAAGTGTTGTATGTTATTTGGGCTACAGGTTTCGGGTCTAATTAGCTGTATTGGTGTATATCTTTTAGGGTTTACTTGAGGGCACTATAAGTGGTTGTAGACTCTATAGTTCGTAACCTGAATTGGAGAATCGTATCAAGTACCACGTCAAGAGAGGTGATTGCCGAGTGATTCAAAGGTGAGAGAGAGAATGAGAGTTTTGATCTCTTTATATCTCTGTACTTCTTGAGGAATAAGAAGTATTGGTTGTCTCGGCATATTATTGTGTTCTTGTGGTTGTGAGATCTTACGATTATTGCGATGTCTTGTTATTGGTGCATCTAGATCTTGGGGTGCGCGTTAAACTTTTGTTGTGGGCACTACATGAATAAGTGGTCAATCGTCTCCAGCAGGCAGTACAAAAGACATAGTTCTATGGCCCTTGCCAATTGTGTTTAGCGAGGTTCTGTTTGGTTAGGATCACGTTTTGATATGTCAGCCAGTTGAAGGTTCTAACTTTTAGAGGGTCCCTGATTGTCCAAATTCTGTAGTCATTGATTACTCCTCCATTGTTCAGCATGCTATAAACGGACTTGACCGAGAAAGACCCTGCCCCTCCTAGACTCCAAAGTGCCTCGTTCTTTGTTCCATTGACCGAGGGCTTCCAATCTTCAAGAAATCCAACTAGCTGTCACTTCTCATTCTTGGTAGCTTGATACAGATGCCCTCTTCTCCTCGGCCTTCACCTTATCTCCTTACACTGTCTCAGTATTGACTCATCATTTCTTTTGGCCTTGCTGAAGGTGTGTGGAAATAATGTAGTTAATGGTGTAGATCCCCACCATTTGTCGTGCCAGAAGTTCATCGAGTTCCCATTGCTCAATGTAAAGGTGGCCCCAGTAAGAAAAATGTCTCTCACTCGTTGCACTCCCTTCCAAAAGCCAAACATGGATGTCATGTTTTTGGGCTTGGCCCTACTATTTCCATCTTGGACATAAGCTTACCTCATGATCTATGCCCACATGGGGGATTTTTTCTTGTACAACTTCCACCAGCATTTGCACAGAAGTGCCTGGTTCACTTCCTTAAGGTTGATAACACCCATCCCTCGAAACTCTTTGCGGTTTACATACCACATTCCAACAGATATAATTAATCATTTCAATAGCTACTTTACTAATATTCTGCTACTTTTGTAGCAATATGACACTCTGCTGAATCATATTGCTACATCAAACACCAGCAAAATAATGCATTCCAATATATATAAAAGAGATCTTCGGCTCACAGAGAGTGCGACGGAGAGTGCACACGAAAGGAGTGCGCAACCGAATATATATATATATATATATATATATATATATATTAAAACACAAAGAAAGCTATTAAGTGGCTCTCATTCATTTGGAAGTAAATAAACGGTCTAGATCTACCCCCCCCCCCCCCCCCCCCCCAAAAAAAAATTTGAACCCCAAAACTCAAAATTCCCCCCCCCCCCCCCCCCAAAAAAAATTTGAACCCCAAAACTCAAAATTTTCTCCCCAAAACAAAACAACTCATTCATTTATTACTCTCTCTCTCTCTCTCTTCCCCCTCTTTTCTCCTTTCATAATTCTTTATCTCTTTCTTCTCTTTTTTTTTACCTAGGTATGTCAAAAAAGAAAAAAAAAATAGCGAATGTTTATTTTGGTTATGCAATTTCAGATTATGTTTTTTTTATTATTTCGAATTTTTAATTATGCTTTTTTTTTTCGGATTATGCTTTCGTAACTCAATAACATTCACTTCCATTTAATTGTTTTTGAATTACCATATTTGATCTGATTGTAGAATACTACACTTAACAATTGTTTTAGATTAGAATGCTTCACTGAGTTAATTTTGATTAAAATGCTTTTTTTATTATGCAATTTCGGATTATATTTTTTTGGTGAATATTTGGGCATTTGCTGCATTTAAAAATCGTTGCAAATTCTTTAATTGACTCGCTTGATCGTATTTTTATGGACAAATCCATGCTTAATCCCTATATTTTGGGTTTTCGTAGCTGCAAAATTGTATCTTGATTGCTTTGCTGCAATTTAACTTCACATATACATCAGAAAAAAATTTCTCTTTTAAATTCATACATGGTTAACTACATAAAAAACAAACAAGGGGGGAACTAACTTATGCAGTTTGATGCATCAACCGTATTAGAAAATGAATTGCTACTTATGTCAGACTCTAAATAAAAAAGAAATCTCTTATGCTCAACTCACACATAGCAAGGAATTTCTGATTCACTACTTTTGTAGATTCACAGTACTATTTTTTAATCCTGAGCTGCTGCCAAATGATCCTGCAATATATAAACCAATAAACATCAAGGTCATTCCGTAATCCTACTTCAGAGTACATCAATACATCAACGTCTACTAGTAAATAAATATCTATATAAATCATCTCTTACTGTTTACAAGATTTTTTGCTCAAGTCACACATAGCAAGGAATTTTCGATCCACTACTTTTGTAGATTCACAGTACTATTTTTGAATCCCGAGCTGCTGAAAAATGATCCTGCAATATACAAACCAATAAACATCAACGTCACTCCATAATCCTACTTCAGAGTACATCAATACATCAATGTCTACTAGCAAATAAGCATCTATATAAATCATCCCTTACAGTTTACATGATTTTTCATATGTTGTATCATTTCGAATACGTGTCGTAAGCACATGCACACGGGCATACCTAGTATATATATATATATATATATATATATATATATATATATATATATATATATATATGGGCAGCGCTCAGTTGCAAACGGGACTGTTTGCACAGACCTGTTGCGAACTGAGCGCTGAGCCGTTGGATCGCTTCGATCGTGATCCAATAGCTCAGATTCGCTCCGCTTATCACCTAGGGCTGGCAACGGGCCGGGTTTGGGCCGGACTTATACAAGCCCGAGCCCGAGCCCGAAAAAAAATCTAGGGTCCAAGCCCGGCCCGAATTTGGGTCGGGCAGCAAACTTGAAGCCCGGACCCGGGTCCGAATTGAATCCAAAAGCCCGATCCGGATCCGATTTATCCAAAAGCTAATGAAAACCCAATCAAAATATGTTCTCATTAAGTAAAAAAGCAAATTTATCACTAAGTACGTCAATGATAAACTCAGTGAAACAAAGTCATGACATTTAGCACTCAAAAAAAACGTATGAAACATCGAGGTATTTACTGATAAATTAGCAGCCAAGAATGCAGTGCTAACCTGGCCCGGTCTCACGCATGACGGTGCCGCGACAACAAAGATTTCAGCACCGATCGATGCCCCGATCCCGATGCACCTTCACGCGTGCGACAATGGGAGCAGCGGCGATAAATAGGGCGGGGTGGATTTGGGAAGTGGAGGAGAGAAAGAGGAGAGAAAATGGGAGCAGCGGCAATACTTGGATCTGGGAGTGGAGGAAAGAAAAAAAAGGACTGTAATGACTAATGAGGAGATTGGGAGATATTTTTAGTTGGAAGAGTATGAGGTAAGTTATGCCTGAGGTGTATGATAAGATTAAGAGTGTTTTTTTTGAAGTAAGATAAGATTAAGAGTGTTGTTTTCAATTAATGTGCAGTCGGGGTCGGGTTCGGGTCGGACCTATATAAACCCAAACCCGACCCGAAAATTAATTCGGGCTTAACTTTTAAGCCCGGGTCCGAAATTGTACAAAATTTTCTGGCCCATAAGGTGTTAAAATCGGGTCGGACTTGATCGGGCTCGGGTCCGGGTCAATTGCCAGCCTTATTATCACCCCCTCTCTCAAATTAGTTTCAGATGGGTAAAATTGGTATTTACCCCCAAATAACTCTTCGACTTAGTGTGTCGCTCACACTCTCTCTCGCTCGTCGCTGATGACTTGTATTTTTTTGGCCAAATTTGAACCTAGGCTGCTGTTGGAAACAACGGCCAAGGTAGAAAAAAATTCATATTCCAACCTTGATCGTTGTTCCACACAGCGGCCTATGTATAATCTAGGCCATTGTGTGGAACAACGGCTTAGGTTGTACAAGTGCTTTAAAACACTTGTACAAATCTCTCACTCCTCCTACCGTTGTTCTATCACATTCAGTATACTCTCTCTCTCTCTCTCTCTCTCTCTGTCGCTCGTTCCCGAACCCATTGTTGAAACCCTAGCTCCTCCTCCTTTAGTTGACTCTCTCACTCACTCTTTTCCTCTTCTCACACGCTTGCCCTCTTCCCTTGAAGATTCCGAATCCAAAAAACCCTAACCCTAACGAAATCTTTGAAACCCTAAAACCCTAATCCTAATGAAATTACCCAAACCCTACTCCCCCTCTTTCGTCAACAGCAGCGCAAGCACCTCATCTATCTCCTTTTCGAAAACCCACATTGTGAACGGTATTAACTCCTTTCTACTTTAGTAGATCTATCTATTTTAATTGATTGAATTTATGATTCAATGTTTGATTCTACAATTTTTATATTATGTGAAGTTAATTGTAGGTTAGTTTCACGATGTACATTGTATGCAGTTATTATTGTATATATAGATGTAGTATTAGTTGTTGTTATTGTTCGTTATTAGCAATAGAGCACAAACGAGATCCAAAAAAATTTTGCGAGTACGTCGGACTCACCACGCACAAGCCAGCGCAACTTGTATACGTGTGTTTGGATTCACGGTTTGCGATATACGGGCATGTATCACTTTCGACTCTTTTTCGTGAGTGAAAGTGATATATTGCCGTATACTGCAAACCGTGAGTCGAAACTAACTTCTACGAGTTGTGTTGGCTCATGCATGGTGCATCCGACCTACTCGCAAAGTTTTGGAATTTTTCGATCTCGTTTGTGCGGTTTTCTATCGTTAATCAAACAACAACAATTATACTTTGATATTTTTCGAGTGACTTTTCACTAGAAAACTGCACAAACGACATCCAAAAAATACAAAATTTGCTAGCAGGTCGGGGTCACCAAACACAGTCAACGCAACTTGTAGAAGCGAGTTTCGACTCACGGTTTGCAATATACGGCCGTGTATCGCCTCATTTGTTTCTAAATTGAAATGTGGCGATACATTATCGTATCTTGCAAACCGTGAGTCCAAACTCGCTTCTACAAGTTGTGTTGGCTCGTGCATTACGAGTCTGACCTACTCGCAATATTTTGGAATTTTTCGATCTCGTTTGTGCAGTTTTCTCACGTACATCAAACAACAACAACAAACAACAACAACAACAATATACTTTGATTGGTTTTTTTAATGACTTTTCACTTGGAAACCGCACAAACGACATTCAAAAAATACAAAATTTTGCAAGTAGGTTAGGGTCACCAAACACAAGTCAACGCAACCTGTAGAAGCGAGTTTCGACTCACGGTTTGCAATATATGGCCGTGTATCTCTTTATTTGCTTCTAATTTGAAATAAGCGATACATTGCCAAATCTTGCAAATCGTGAGTCCAACATCGCTTCTACAAGTTGTGCTGGCTAGTGCGTGGCGAGTTCGACCTACTTGCAAAGTTTCAGAATTTTTCGATCTCATTTGTGCGGTTTTCTCACGTATATCAAACAATAACAACAAATATATTTTGATTGGTTTTTGAGTGACTTTTCACTAGGAAACTGCACAAACGACATCCAAAAAATACAAAATTTTGCGAGCAGGTCGGGGTCACCAAACACAAGTCAACGCAACTTGTATAAGTGATTTTTGACTCACGGTTTACAATATACGGCCGTGTATTGCTTTCACTCATAGAAAATGTAAATAAAGCGATAGATTGCCCTATCTTACAAACCGTGAGTCGAAACTCAGTGCTACAAGTTGCGTTAGCTTGTGTTTGGTAATTCCAAATTACTCACGAGATTTTGTAATTTGTGGATGTTGTTTGTGTGGTCTTCCCACGTATTTTTTTCCTATATATATATATATATATATATATATATATATATATATATATACATATATGAATAGTGTAGTGACCAATTGTAATAATTATTTAACACAGTAATGGTTAGAACGAGGGGAACTGAAAGCCGTCCTGGTAGTGGTAGGGGCGAACCTAACATAGAAGTAATTGTATTATTATTTTTCATTGTGAATTTTTGTAACCCCTGTATTTTCTTTTCTTGTATTTTTGTATGTATTTATTTTTCTGAGTATTTATTCTGATTGTATTCTTCTGTTCTTTCTGAACCACATAATTGTGTGTTCGTTCTCAATAAAATCCATCTATTTTGTCGTCGATTCAGTTCTGTGATTTTCAACTTTCTTGATTAAATATTTCTGTCAAATTATTGTCTTCGGATGAATTGTTTAAATTCTAAATTGATTTATTTCATGGCCTAATTAATCATCATTTGCTTCCTACCCTGTTGGATCCAATTCTACCCCAAAACCCTATAATTATCTCCCTATTGGATTTTAAACCCAATAACCCGTTTACCCCTTAACCCTAATCCATCTCCTATTTAAATCCTGTTTAACCCTAATCCCTCATTAAACCCTAATTACCTTCAAAAAACCCAGCTGCCAACTTCATCCCCTACCTCCCGAATCCTCTCTCTCCCATCTGCACTTGTCGACCCCCCCGATCAACCACTCCAAAACCCATTGCCATTGCCCCGCCTTGCCCTTGTCATTCTCTTTCCCTGTCACCCTCGACCTAAAGCTCTGTTGCTTCCCTCTTTCTGATCGCCAACCACCAAATGCTCCTCGTCGAACCCATCGAAGTTCTGCCATCGCCTCCATGCCGTCGAGCTACCCTCGATAGCACCACCTCCGATCATCTCCCACAGTGCCCTGTGCACCACCGCAGCTCCGACGACCCCTGCAGTCACCACCCTCACTGCCGTCGGCCTCCACCAGTGCAGCATCACCATCTAGCCCTTGATCAGTCGTAGCCATCCGATCGCTGATCATCTCCATCATTATCGTGATCATCTTCATCAACATCGAGATTCGTGCCCGATCTTGATCATCTCGTCAGACTCACTAGGTTCGCGATCATCGTCGTATGCCGAGATCCATTCTCGTTATTCTATTTCTCGTCGGATTCGTCATCTACGTCAAGGCAAGTAACTTGTATACACTACAAGGAATTTTCCCTGTACCAACGGACAACTATAGTGACAGATCACTAAAACCATGGGTATAGGTATTATATACCTACAGACGTATAGTAAACTATGGGTATAGGTATTTGTTGCCGCTGAAATCGGTGTGGGGGCAAACAGATAGATTTGTGGATTCTTGGGATGTTTGAATAGTCAAACCTGAAACCTTTTCGCCGGAGTTCGACCGTGATCTCCCGCCGTTCACCTGCGAAAAGTGTGAAACACCGGGGTTGATCCCGGCGATGCACCCTCCGACGCTCAAGTCAGTAATCAGAAAGATTATGAATGAGCTTTTATTGGCAAAAGATTGATTACCTGTTAACAGTGGGGGATGAGGGGTATTTATAGCCGCCTTAGGGACCAGTTTCAAGATAAGATCAAATCCCTACTTCCCAATGAATGGATGGAGTGAATCAGGGCCGTTGATTAGGTACAACCATAAACCCTAATTCCATCCAGCTGGACTGGGTTTTATGCGGGTTGGAACCCACACCCAGTTGAGATGGATCCGTTTGTGGGCTATTGGGCCTTTGGAAAAAGGACCCAGTACCCATTTCAAACCTGTTGTAGGTGAAATTACCATTTTATCCCCTGATCTTTAAGATTCGTGCCCAATTTGGATGGTCGCGATTTAACCCCATTTTTAGCCATATCACGATCCCCCCACTCCCGAAGACTAAGTTTGATCAGCCTTCGAGGAGTAGTTTTACTGTTTTAATGGCTTATGGAGTTGTATCGGGCTCCAAATGAGGGGTGTCGGATCTTTATACGAGGTATTATGGTGATATTTGGTGTTTTCTGTGGGCTCAAGGTTGCTCTTGAGCTTTCCTGGACTTCTGGCGATTTTTCTTAATTTTTATCTATTTTTCGGACCATTTATTCGATTTTGCGAACTGGTGATTTATTGTTCGGGGGCCTTAATTAATTATTCTAAGCAATAATTACTTACATGAGGGCTCAAAAATATTTATCCGAATTTATAATTATGGTTTAGAATTTTTAATCATTTTTTCGCAATTTTTAAATAAATAATTCGATTTTAATAAATAAAAAATTAATTTTTAATATTATTTATGACGTGGCGCAATCTGGGCCGCCCATCTCGCATCAGCGCGTACTTCTAAGAGATCGGACGGCCTCTGTCGCTCGGCACCATTTTCTCCCCGTAAGCAGCTCGGATCGTCAGTTGCTCGGATTCCGAGCGACGTGGCTCGGCGCTTTTTCCTCCATATGAGCAGCTCAGATCGCCAGTTGCTTAGATTGGGATTCCAAGCGACGTGGGGTGATCTGGGCCGTTCATCAGGTCGAGGCACGAACTTTGAGAAGATCTGACGACTGGATTCGCTCGGCACTATTTTCTCCATATGAGTAGCTCAGATCGCCAGTTGCTCGGATCGGGATTCCGAGTGACGTGAGACGATCTGAGCCATTTATCATGATGCGAATCACGAGGCTAGAGGTTCAGATCATGAGAAAATGCTATCTTGTCATTTTGTGGGCATGGCGCGATCTGAGCCGCTCATCATCTTTCGGTGCGGATTTTGAGACGATCTGGCGGTTGTAGTTGCTCGGTGGCATTTTCTTCAAACGTGCAGCTCGGATCCCCAGTTGCTCGGATCTCGAGCGACGTGACTAGGCACTGTTTTCCCCACATGAGCAGCTCGGATCGTGAGTTGCTCGGATTGGGATTACGAGCGACGTGGGGCGATCTGGACCGTTCATTATGGCACGGATCACGAGGTTAGAGGTTCAGATCACGAGAAAATGCTATCTTATCGTTTTGTGGTCGTGGCGTGATCTGAGCCGTTTGATCGAGATCTTGCACGAATTTTGGGGAGAAAGTTATTTTTCTCCAATACACAGCTCGAATCGCCAGTTGCTCGGATTCCGAGTAACTGGACGCTGTTTTCTCCACATGAGCTGATCGGATTGGGATTACAAGCATCGTGGGGCAATCTGGACCGTTCATCATGGCGCAGATCACGTGGTTAGAGGTTCAGATCACGAGAAAATGCTATCTTTTCGTTTTGTGGTCGTGGCGTGATCTGAGCCGTCTGATCGAGATCTTGCACAAATTTTGGGAAGAAAGTTGTTTTTCTCTAATACGCAGCTCGGACCGCCAGTCGTTCAGATTTGGTTTCCGAGGGATGTGGGGCGATCTGAGCCATTCATCATGGCGCGGATCACGAAGTTAGAGGTTCAGATCACGAGAAAACGCTATCTTGTCGTTTTGTGGGTATGGCGTGATCTGAGCCGTCTGATCGCGAACTTGCGCGAATTTTGGGGAGAAAGTTGTTTTTCTCCAATAAGCAGCTCGGATCGCCTGTCGCTCGGAGTTGGATTCCGAGGGGCGTGGTATGATCTGAGCCGTTCATCAATAGTTTGGCAGAGTGCCTCGGCTGCTCGGGGCTAGAGGAACACCTGAGCGATGTGGCTCAGTCTGAATCATCATTACCCTTGTGGACCGTTGCCGCTCTTAGCTACTTTGTCGTTTAGCCTTCTTTAGCAGGTTTGAGGGGGGCCCAAAAGTCGCGACTCTACGTTACAAAGCCCAAGAGTCACTTCTTTTACTATACGTTTTCACCTCCCCCATTCTTCATCTCATTCTTTCACTTTCACCTTTACCTTTCACTTTTACTTTTGCTAGCGGTGTTTTTGCTCTCGAGCGGTGCTACTGGCTTTCACAGCAAGGCGAGTTTGAATTTCGGTGATCTTTTCCGACCATACATGTCACTTCAAGGTTAGTCTTTTCCCCTCTTCTTGAGAATGGCTAGAATTTCTTCTGGGGACGAGACCTCCACCTCGGACCAAGACACCAGCCGAGCAGTAGTAGTTAAGCCAAGAAAGGAGAAGGAAGTGGTAGATCCGGTCGGCATGTCGACGGTAGTTGAGACTCCGAAGGGGGTAGGAGAGCTGGGTCGGCATGTCGACGATGCCCTGGAGATTGCTCGGAACACTATGTCGGTAAGTATAAGTTGAATATGATAACCAAAAAATTTTCTAAGTTTTTTGTTCGGTGCTAATCGTCTCCTTCGTTTTGCTCGCAGACTCTCTGCCACTTCAGTCACCTGCTCGAGCAATTCGCCGAGCAAGAGAAGGAGATGAAGATATTGAACGATCGGGAGAGGTCGGAGCGCTCCAAGACGGTCAAGCTGTTCGAGGCTGAGCAGCAAATCTCGGCTTCGCGTGCGGCCGAGGTGGGGGCCCTCGAGACGAAGCCCGCCGAGGCGCTAAAGCACTCCGCAGCCGAGACTGCCAAGGTCGAGGCATTGGAGAAAGAGAGGGCTCGCCTAGAGGAGGAGCTGGCCAAAGCCTTGAAGGCGTCCGAGGAGGCTCTGAATGGCCAGGCGACGAAGGTGGCAGAGGCAGAGAAGGCCGTTCGGGATGAGGCCGAAGCCCACATGATGACTAACATGGAGGAGGCTTACGCCCGGGCAATGAAGCGTGTGGCAGCCCGCGTCCCCGACTTCGATAACTCTTCGTATAACTTCTACGATCCCGTGGAGGGCGAGGAGCTGTTTCCTCTGGCGGAGATCGAGCCCGAGCGAGAGGTCAAAGAGGCCGAGGAAGACGCCGAGGAAGACACCGAGGACGACGTGAATGTCGAAGGAGCGCTCGTCACTGTGCCTAGCAAGGATATCTCAGAATGGCGCCATGAGGTGGCCCCCCTGACTTAGTCGCCTCTTCCTTTGTTTTTCTTTTCCTTTTGTTTTTTGTAACGCCGAATCGCAGACTGACCACCGCTCTTATGTATATTTTTTGAATTTTAATAAAACGACATACTTTTTCAGATTTGGCTAAGTATTGAGATTTCAAGTGCTGTGAACACCTTTTTGTTGAAAATTTCTTTAAGTGTCGAAAACACCTTCTGCTCTGTGTTGATAACTCAAGTGTTGTGAACATTTTGAAAATTCTGCTAAGTGTTGAAAACACCTTTTGCTCTGTGATGAGAACTCAAGTGTTGTGAACATTTTGAAAATTCTGCTAAGTGTTGAAAACACCTTTTGCTTTGTGTTGAGAACTCAAGTGTTGATATGTTTTTGTTTTTCAGATCGTCGAGTCGAGTTCATCAGCTGAAGCGCCTCGTATTCGGGTTGACTTAAAAGCAACGAAGTTGGCCCTCTCTCGCAGTCGAGAGTGTTTTCTCAAGAGTGAGTTGGAGCTGGAGCATCTCAAGGTGACGCTGGCGAAGTGTCTTTCCGAGTTGAAGCAACTAAAGAAACGAGCTCGCGAGGTTCGTCTTGAGGGTGAGGTCGAGCTGCTTCGGAAGGCGCTATTCGATGTTACGGAGGAGAGAGGTGAACTGCTGGCCGAGCTTCACCACTTGAAGATAGTAGAAGAAAAGCTTTTGGCGGAGGAAGAAGAGTTAGCAGCGGCTGTAGGCAAGTTGATGGCCGAGCGCGACAGGTTGATGGCTGAGGTCGAGGAGTTAAACAGGGTCACGGTCGATAGGAGCATCGAGGTTACCCAAATCCGTCGAATTATTTCCGACAGCCCCAGTGCCGGAGGCTCTGCTCAGCTTCCTCGTTTCAAGATAGCCGTGAAGGACGACTCTCTGAAGCAACGAATCATCAAGCTGGAGGGGGAGGTTGCCCGCTTAAAACCACAATCGGGACCGATCAATGTGAGAAGCACTTTGTGTACCCGGGAAGAGAGTGAGCGAGGGATTTCGTTCTACGAGCTTGCGACTCGTTCTCCTGCTGCTCGGCAAAGTCTAGGTGATGCCTAAAGTGTGGTGGCTGTCTCGTCGAGCGAAGCCTCAGCCGGCGCAACGCTGAGAGACAGTACTAAGCTCACCGGCTTGGGGACCTCAACGAGTGCGGGATCGCAACGACAAGGTGTGCGCCGTCCCTGGCTGTCTCTTAAGAGGAACATCCCTCTTCCTAAGAGTCGCTGAAGTAGTCTTGTAATTTGTCGTAGATAAGAGTAGCTGGTCCTGTAATCCGAGTTTCTTTGAACTTTAAAATTTTATAGAAGTGAAAGCTTTTTAACTCCTTTGCGTCTGTGTGTTGGTGTGTTCAGTTAATCTTCTATGGTTGTAAGAGTGTTTCTTTAGGGTGGACCATTTCTAGCTTGCTTAAGAGCGAGGAGTAGAAGTGGGGTCTTGCCAAACTTGGTGCTCCGAGGGACGTGGCTCCATCTGAGGTGTCCATCTGAAGATTTTGCGTGGATATCGATGCGAAAAATGGTGTGGATCACGAGAAAACGCTATCTTGTTGTTTTGTGGTCGTGGCCAAATCTGAGCTGTTTGATCAAGCTCTTGTGCGAATTTTGAGAAGAAAGTAGTTTTTCTCCAATATGCAGCTCGGAATGCAAGTTGCTCGGATTTGGAATCCAAACTCGTCGTTTGAGTAAGTTTCAACGGCTGTGGGAGCAATTCCGAATGGCGAACCTCTTCTAGCTCGCTTAAGAGCGAGCTTGCGAAGCGGAATCGAGCCAAGTTTTGGACTCCGAACGCATCGTTTGAGTAAGTTTCAACGGTTGTGGGAGCAATTCCGAATGGCGAATCTCTTCTAGCTCGCTTAAGAGCGAGCTTACGAAGCAAAATCGAGCCAAGTTTTGGACTCCGAACGCGTCGTTTGAGTAAGAGTAATTAAAGGACTTAAACAGAGAGGCAAAAGCAATCACAAGAGAATTATTAGGGGGAAGAAGTTCTTTATTAATATCTGCTAATCGGCTGCTTCTAAGTTGCAAGCCGTTATTACAAAGAAAAAATAAAGAAACAAGTAAAAAACATAAGATAGGAATGGCTCGACATTTGTTCGTACTCGGAGAGGCGTTTAAACACGCTCTTGATACTTCTGTAAATGATCGGCATTCCAAGTTCTTGGTAGCTCTCTGCCTTCAAGGTCTTCAAGACGATACGCTCCTGGCCTGACTACCTTGGAAACCTTGTACGGTCCTTCCTAATTTGGAGCTAGCTTGCTCTTTTGGCTGGAAAATGAGATAGCTAGCTTTCTGAGGACTAAGTCCCCTTCCTTGAGATCTGTGGGACGCACTCTTTTGTTGTAGGCCTGCTCTATTCTTTTGCGATAACTTAGCTGGCGAATTAAAGCTCTTTCACGGAGCTCATTAATCAAGTCCAAATTCGCCCGGAGCTCTCTGGCGTTCTGCTCTTCATCATAGGCGATAAGGCGAGGAGATGGCAGACTAACTTCTAAGGAAATTACAGCCTCGGACCCATAGGTGAGATTGAAGGGCGACTCTCCTGTGGGGGTCCGTTTTGTAGTGTGGTAGTTCCACAATACGTTAGGAAGTTGTTCCGCCCATAAGAGCATCTGTAGTCGTTATCTATATATCGATAATATCGATATATAGCTTAAAAAGTAGTTGCAGTCGTTTGCTATATATCGATATTATCGATAAATCGCTACAGTCGATTGCTATATATGAGAGACGAAATAGCTTTATCGATAAGTCAGCGACGGTGGTCGAAGAGCCGTCCTAGACGTGCAAAATACTGTTCTAGGCGTCGGACTGCACTCGATATGCCGTCCGTTTCAAAAATTCCGTAATCAACCTTTAATAAACTAAAGATAATTAGGGTGGATATGTAATTATTAGCTACTATTAAGTATATATAGTATAGATATGTAATTATTTAGCTATTAAGTATAGCTATTAAGTGATGTTGACAGGTGCTTAAGTGTCGGACGGCACTTCATGTGCCGTCCTAGACATGGGTTGACATTTTTTTTTTTTTTTTTTCAAAACGTTTTTTTTTTTTTTAAGTGTGAGTTGGATTCCGCTGCAGTTTTTTTTATTTTTTATTTTTTTTTAAACGGACGGCACTTCATGTGCCGTCCGACGATTCCGCGTCAAATTTTGCTTTTTCGCCCCCTCCGACGGCACATCAAATGCCGTCGCTTAATATTAAATGATTGATTGCTATAATATAGCTTTCGACGAGTGCAGCGAAATCCAAATTTCTATTTCTATATATCGATATATGGATAATTTAAACTTTAACGACTACAGATGCTCTAAGCCCTTGGTCGACTTATCTAGTCTCTTCTTGATGCCGGAGAGGATCTGCCTGTTGGCATTCTTTACTTGGCCATTGGACTGAGGGTGGGAGACGGAGGAAAAGCGTTGCTGGATGCCAAGGTCTTCACATAAAGATCGGAATGCTGCCCCTGTAAACTGTGATCCATTATTTGTTATGAGGACCTGAGGTATGCCAAATCTACATATTACATTTCTCCAGAAGAATTGCAGTACTTTGTTCTCAGTAATTGTAGCCAATGGCTCAGCCTCTATCCACTTAGAGAAGTAGTCGATCGCCACGACTAGGAACTTGAGCGGCCCAGAGCTGGTGGAAATGGACCTAGCAAGTCCATCCCCCACATTGCGAAGGGAATCGAACTCGAGAGGGATGCGAGTTGTGCTTGGGGTAGGTGACGGATGTTGGAGAACTGTTGACAAGGGCAGCATTGCCGAACATGTTGCTCGGCATCTCAAAGTAGGGTAGGCCAAAAATACCCGTATTCAAAACTTTCATGGCGAGGGACCTTGACCCTAAATGGGCTCCACCTATACACTCGGGGAGCTCTTGCAAGGCATACAAAGCTTCTTCCGGGGAGAGGCATCTCAGGTAGGGTCTGCCGTCTACTTGGGTATATGAGTGTTTGTACAAAACTCCTTCAACAAGGGTATACCGCTCCGCTCTCATTCGGATCCGATGGGCCTCTTTTGGATCTTGGGGGAGGATCCCTTCCCCGAGGAATTCTATCAAAGGCTTCATCCATTTGTCCCGGAGTTGGACGGGCAGCGACTCCATCGAGTCTGGGGCTTCTTCTTCTATGCTTGGTCTTAGGAGTACTTCGATTAGGACGGTCTGCTCGAGACCTTGAAGGGAGGAGGAGGCCAATTTGGAGAGGGCATATGCTTGGGAGTTTTCTTCTCTAGGGATCCGCTGGATGAGCGCCTCTTCGAATGAAGCCATAAGACTCTGGACCTTGGCTAGGTACTTAGCCATTCGGTCGTCTCGCGCCTCGTATTCCCCTAAGACCTGTTAACCACCAGCTGCGAGTCACTGAATATTCGGATACGTTGCGCTCCTGCCTTGCAAGCCATACCCAGGCCTGCTATTAGGGCCTCATACTCAGCTTCGTTGTTGGAGGCCTTAAAGTTGATGCGGAGGGAGTATTGGAGAACGAAATCATCTGGGCCTGCCAGGATGACCCCGGCTCCGCTCCTTTCGGTGCAAGAAGACCCATCTACATATACTGTCCAGATGGGAGGCCCGTTTGCTGCTTGACTAACCTCCGGGATGGTGCTTTCTACAATAAATTCAGTTAAGGCTTGGGCCTTGATTGCGGTCCGAAGC
Organism: Hemerocallis citrina; assembly: GCA_017893485.1. NCBI lineage: Eukaryota > Viridiplantae > Streptophyta > Magnoliopsida > Asparagales > Asphodelaceae > Hemerocallis > Hemerocallis citrina. The sequence continues at coordinate 46,652,873 of CM030359.1, forward strand.
TGATAAGATATGTCATGTTGAATCAGCTTGATCAACCACTTCATAAGATGCCCGGAGGTCTCGGGCTTGTGCAGGACTTGCTTGAGAGGCTTGTCAGTAAGAACGACCACCGCGTGTGATTGAAAATAAGGGAGGAGCTTCCTGGCTGCCATGACCAAGGAGTACGCTATCTTTTCCAACCTTGGATAGCAGAGCTCGGCATCTCTGAGGACCTTGCTCACATAATAGATAGGCTTTTGAGCCTTGTCTTCTTCCCTCATTAGGAAAGCACTGAGGGTTTGCTCGGAGGCAGTAAGGTAGAGGTAGAGTGTTTCCCCGGGAATAGGCTTGCTGAGGAGTGGGGGGTTGACCAGATAGGCTTTCAGTTGGTCGAACGATTCTTGCTGCTGTTGGCCCCACTCGAAGCCCTTAGCCCCCCTGAGGGCTTTGAAGAAAGGAAGACACTTCTCTCCTGACTTAGACAGGAAGCGTCCTATGGCCGCGAGCCATCCTATAAGCTTTTGAACCTCTTTCACACTTGTAGGAGGAGCCATGTCTAGTATGGCTTTGATCTTCTCGGGATTGGCGTCAATCCCCCTTTGACTAACCATGAAGCCCAGAAATTTTCCAGAAGAGACCCCGAACGCACACTTGTTCGGATTTAGTCTCATATCATGCTTCCTCAGCACGTCGAAGGCTTCCTATAGGTTGGCAACATGGTCGAACCCGTGGATACTTTTTACTAGCATATCATCGATGTATACTTCCATGTTTCGGCCGATCTGATTCTGGAAGACCCTGTTGACGAGGCGCTGGTAGGTGGCACCGGCATTTTGAGCCCGAAGGGCATTACTCTGTAGTAGTAGAGGCCCCTAATCGGTGACGAAGGAGGTCTTCGGGATGTCTGGAGGGAACATTCTGATCTGGTTATATCCGGAGAAGGCATCCATGAAGCTCAAAAGCTCATGGCCCGAAGTGGCGTCAATCAAGGTGTCGATGCTGGGGAGAGGGAAAGGATCCTTGGGGCACACCTTGTTCAGGTCAGTGAAGTCGATGCAAATTCTCCAACTTCCGTTTGCCTTCTTAACCATAACAACATTGGAGAGCCATTCAGGATAGTTGACTTCTTGTATGAACCGGGCCTTGAGGAACTTGTCCACTTCTTCCTTTATAGCTTGCTGGCGCTCAGGAGCGAATTTTCACCTCTTCTATTGGACCGATTTGGACCCCAGAGCAACGCTGGGGTGGTGGACGAGGAGGTCCTCAAAAATCCCTGGCATGTCGGCAGCTGACCAGGCAAAGAGGTCATGGTTCTTCCTGATACATTGGACTATGTCGGAACAGAGGACGGAAGGGAGGGTCTTGCTTATGAAGAATTTGCGGTTCGGATCTTGCTCTGGAAAGAGCACTTCCTCCAGCTCGTCTACTGGTTCTGACATAGGTTGGGTGTTCCCCTTGGGAATCTCAAGAGTCTCGAAGGAGAGGATAGGTCCCCCGGTGGAGGTCATGTAACACTTGTAGGCCATCTCTTGACTACCCCTTACTTTCCCTACATCTGCCTTGGTGGGGAACTTCATTTTAAGATGATAGGCCGACGGAACGGCCTCTAAAGCAGCTAGGCCAGGCCGGCCTAGAATCACATCGTAAGCAGCGGGAATGTCGACGACCATGAAATCCATTGGCTCCGTCCGGGTAGTAGGAGTTTTGCTAGCGGTTACGTCGAGGGTGATCACCCCTTCGATAGTCACTGGCACTCCCGTGAATCCATAGAGCGTGTAGCCGGCGGGTTTGAGCCTATCCCACGATAACTTGAGTCATCGGAAGGCCGCCAGGAAGAGGATGTTGACATAACTACCATTGTTCACCAGAATCCTTTCCACCTTATAATTATCCATGTGGAGGTTGATTACTAGTGCATCACTTCTGAGAAGAAGGTCGGAGAAATCCCACGGGGGCTTTTTGGCTAAGGAGGACCGAAGGTTGGAGTTGAGGACATTGGACTGGAAGGGGGCTGCAGCGACCGATTGGTCGAGGGAGGCAATGGACCTAGCTTCTGCGGTAAACCGCTTGACGTAATCTCTTAGCTTCTCACCCTTCTTCTGGTTGAGAAAGAGCAGCGAAATACTAGTCTTCTCGGTTCAGCGGCTGCACACGAAGTGGGTGACGAAGAGGGTCTCAAATTGTTCAAAGGAGAATATGGAGGATGGAGCAAGGTGGGAGTACCATTCCCGAGCCGAACCCTTGAAAGTAGCTAGAAAGGTCTTGCACAGTAGAGCATCGGAAGCTTGGTGGATCAACATGAGAGTTTTGAAACTCTCGATGTGGTCTACGGGGTCTGACTCCCCGGCATATGTCTCGAACTGTGGGGGCTTGAAGTTCGCTGGAACGGGTGCCTCCATGATGGTTTGAGAAAATAGGGGTCTGCTCGGACAGAGTGTCCTTCCTCTCAGTTCTTCTTCTCTATCCAGTTGGCCGAGGTGCCTCTCCATCTCGTGGAGACGACGGTAAACCGCATCATCCCTTTGACGATACCCCAGTGAGCCTCTGGACTCATCTTCGTACAAAGGGGAGCGTGGAGTTCGGCGATGGTAGCTAGGGGAATGGTGAGGACTAGGGATGTGATGGCGGTGGCTCGGAGCTTGGGTGGAGTTAGGGACCGATGGCGAGGACTTTGGACCGGAGGAGGAGTAAGGACCCTCTGAGCATTGTTGTTGTTGTTTGGTCAGAGGTTGAGGGCCTGCAAGATGGTAGCCTGGAACTCTTGAAATTCGGCTCGGGTGATAGGTCCGTTCTCGTCCCTCTGGGGCTGCCGACCAGCGGGAGAACGATGTCTTCTTTGATGGTACTCAGGGGACTCCCTCTGCCTCCTATGAATGGGAGACCTCCTGTGATCTCGGCGTTGAGGAGATCGCTCATTTAGACGTTCTGAGCGGATGGCTCCCTCATGGACCCACCTTTCATCCAAACTGCGGCGAAGATCCTCTTCTCTTTACCGGTTGATGAGGACATTGCGGAGGTCATCGGAAGGTCGGGGGTTGTGAGATGCCATTGAGTCGATTGAAGGGTTATGTACGGAGACGTGGTCCCGATAAGGAGGTTGCTTCTGAGGAGGAAGACGAGAGATCCCAATACCCTGGTTCTGGGGCCCTACTGGAGCCCGTTGGTGCTAAGGGTGCTGAAGAGGAGGCTGTTCCTGCTGCAGGGGCTGATCAGGCTGAGGAGGGAGTTGCCCCTGCGGCTGGACGGTTTGGAGGGGGACCTCCTGTTGCGGTTGAGGAGGAGTGGGCCCACAGTTGGACCTCTAGATCTCAGTTTTCTGGGAGGCATAGCTGGAGGTGATCTTAACCTATGGAAGAGGATGGATTGCTATTCGTGGTTTTCACAGACGGCGCCAATCTGTTGCCGCTGAAATCGGTGTGGAGGCAAACAGATAGATTTGTGGATTCTTGGGATGTTTGAATAGTCAAACCTGAAACCTTTCCGCCGGAGTTCGACCATGATTTCCCGCCGTTCACCTGCAAAAAGTGCGAAACACCGGGGTTGATCCCGACAACGCACCCTCCAACGCTCAAGTTAGTAATCAGAAAGATTATGAATGAGCTTTTATTGGCAAAAGATTGATTACCTGTTAACAGTGGGGGATGAGGGGTATTTATAGCCGCCTTAGGGACCAGTTTTAGGATAAGATCAAATCCCTACTTCCCAGTGAATGGATGGAGTGAATTAGGGCCGCTGATTAGGTATAACCATAAACCCTAATTCCATCCAGCTGGACTGGGTTTTATGCGGGTTGGAACCTGCACCCAGTTGAGATGGATCCGTTCGTGGGCTATTGGGCCTTTGGAAAAAAGACCCAGTACCTATTTCAGACCCGTTTGTAGGTGAAATTACCATTTACCCCTGATCTTTAAGATCCGTGCCCAATTTGGATGGTCTCGATTTAACCCCATTTTTAGCCATATCAGTATCATATAGCTTTAGAGCTTTTAATCCGTAACTATAAGTTTTACTAACGGGATAAAATACTGTGGGTATAATCCATAATTTATTTTTCCGCCAACTTTTTTACTTTCCCCCCAAATCTCAAATCCCCCAATTTATACACTCTCTCTCACACCCATCTCTCCCTCTCCCACTCTCTCTCCTCTCTCTCTCACATCCAAATCCCCGACCCGTGCGCCGTCGTCATTCATCCACGTTGCCATCATCGCCCCCCTCCCACCATCACCACCGACGCCGCCGTCATCCTTTCAACCATCGCCATTTTCCTCCGCCACCCACAATCGTCGCCCACCTCTCACCAAACCCTATCTCCCAATCCACCTCCTCTCGATGTCGTGCCCCTCTCCCACCGTCGTGCCCCCCTCCTCGCCACCGTGCCGCCCCCAGCCACATCTAAAACCCTACCTTGATCTCTCTATCTCTCTTTTTCGATCTCAAATCATCGACCCACCCCCTTCTATCGTCTTGCCGCCACTTCGCCATAATCGTCCATCTCCCGATGTCTTCGTTTCTCTCAGGTTTGCATTCTTGATTTTAACCAGAAATTGTAAATTAGGGGCTTTGTCTATTGAGAAAGTGTGCGTCACAAACGTAATATTTCTTATTCCAAAACATGATGTTTGAATTAGTTGTAGTTGTCAATGGTTATAGTTGATGGACTTGTAAATTTAAAGTGGGAGTATGACATTCTTTTAGACATACAAAATGATGTGGAACTCCTCCTGATATTTTTGATGAGAGCATGATATTTTAGACATTCCAGGAGGTCCATACCGAAGTGTCATATGGAGCATGATATTTTTGAAGATACCAGATTTTGCTTGTATATAGATGTTTGTGGTAATTTGTTATCTCAGTTACCTTGAATCATATAATAGTTCTTATTTCGTATATAATCCTTAAGCAATATTATATAATTGTGCTATATATGAATGGTTGTGGTGACTGCAGCTGAGATTTTGTATATGGATACTTAAATTTACTTGATAATCTGTGAATCTTTCTAGATCCAAGAGCTTGTTGAAGCTATAGTGTTGCTAATGACCCACAAAGACAGGTTTAAGAGATTAGGTATCCGACCACCTAAAGGAGTGCTTTTGTATGGACCTCCTGGAACTGGGAAGACATTGATGGCTCGTGCATGTGCAGCACAAACAAATGCAACTTTCTTGAAGTTAGCAGGACCAGAACTTGTTCAGGTTTATATTTAAGTTATCAAGCTTTTAAGTCTTAATCCTTTTTCCAATGTTCTTATTTGTACTTTAACTTGATTCTATGTTGATGTAAGATGCTTTCATATATCGTTTGAACAATTTTGAAATTACTTGGCGGTGATTTGGTATCTCTTTTAATCATTTTTGTCTACATATTCCATTCGTTGATGGAAAATTTATTCAGAGACAACTTCTTTGGAAATTTTGTTGCAAGATAATATTGGGTAAGGGAAGGAGTTAGCATGCTTTAGATGTATGGAGCAAACACATAGCTGTTAAGCCATTAAAGATGGTATTTGGGTGGAGGCGGGCATTTCTTTCTAACCTCCGACTACATAAACATTTTATCTTAATCCTGTGGGTTTCTCAAACCTCATTAAGCCCCATGTCTCAATTCACAACTAACTTTTTTCACAATGTGCTTTATTCTACTAATCCCCTAATCGTCGCGGATGTTGGATTGGATATTGAAAACACTTCTAGGTATTGTCTAGCTTTAAATCCTAGCTACTGGTTGTCCCTCTGAGTTTTGCCAAAGATGTGTTTCATGCAAATGTTAATAAAATCGCTCTGCTGTTTGTACATGTTAAAAAATTTTGATTGTAATGGAATGTGGTACTAGAAGTTAACTAAATCATTCTCATGTATCACATATTTATGGGTTTCTGAGATTTTTCTAAAGATCTTTTAAATGATGAGTAACTTCCAGTCAGCGTGCTCTGGAGCCAATTTTGGAAACATGAGGACATGGTTAGACTCGTGGTTGCATGGCTGAAATATATTTCCATTACAATATGTTGAGACTTGAGACTACATTGTATTATTATTGCTGGTTTTTCTGCCTTATTTTGTTTTGTATTTCTACTAATTTTAAATCAGTTTGAAACAAGTGTCCAGATATACTGGTCATCTGTCGCTAAGGTTCTAGTAAGTCAATGCTAGTTTTTACCTGTCATCAAAGTCAGTTGATGCTAATTTATGATACATACTAATCAGACTATGATTTCACAAAAAATAATAATAGTAATTATTGTTGTTATTATTATATTTTTTAATTTCGTAGTTTCTGTGTTCTGCATGTCTGTCCTTTGTTTCTTCTGAAAGATCCTCTATTCACCGATGTTCAAGTTTGTTCTGTAGAGAAATCATTCATTGAGTAAGTTAATGGTGTTACTTCTTATGAGAAATACGGCATATAGCCAATAAACTACTCATTACCTCATTCTCATTACATATATAATATAATTCACCAATTTCTAATGAACCAGTTTGTAAGTGATTGAGTTACGAGAGAAGAAAGAAGACTAGTTAATATTGTTAGCTTACTTGACACCGAAAGATCTAATACTATAATGTGCATTGTTAGGGTTGCGATGGGTCTTTACTCTTAGACGACACTGCAAACTTCACTTGAGAGAAGACTGCAAATCCAAACAATAATTCAGTTCGAAGGTTTGATGTCATCGACAAGATTAAGACTGCAGTCTAGAGTGCATACCCAGGGGTTGTTTCGTGTGCTGACATCTTGGCCGTGACTGCAAGGGACTCCATAGTCATTGTAAGTGAAACTACTGAACTAAATTAGTAGTCAACAATTATTGGAATGAATGAAAATTTATTCTACTTGTTTAAATTAATGTTTTGAAATAATAATTTGCAGTTTGGAAGTCCAACTTGGAATGTTAATTGGGGAGAAGAGATGCAAGGACTGCAAGCCTAAGTGGAGCTAACAACAACATTCCTCCTCCAACTTCCAGCCTCAGCAACCTCATCTCCAAATTCTCAGCTCAGGGTCTCTCAACTAGGGACATGGTTGCACTTTCTGATATACACATTTAAATAATCTGAAAAATACTATATAAATATGTTCTATAAGGGACCTTTATATACATATATATATATATGCTTATCATATTTATATATGAAGTTCTCATAGAAGGCAGATCATATAGGATCCTAGCTAAACCCAGCTTGCACGCTTGCAGCTGCAGTATTAAAGCTAGCTAAACCCGACTGCATATTTGTAGGTGGTTTGCCATACTACTTCACAGATGCCCAGATAAAAGAGCTACTGGAATCCTTTGGGTATGTATGAGAAGTTACTTGCAGCTCCTCAGTCAGCAATTTAGTTAATAATCATTCCATTGTTTATGCTTGTCATATTTTTTAGAAACCTTTTTTTTCCATTGTATATACTATTTTGTTGTATATACAAGTACAAAATACCGCATGTAGTCTCGCTCTCGTGTTGTGTTTGTTCTCATGATCATTCCTTGATAAATCTTGATCTCGTTTGTTTGATCCATTCGTAGTCTTGACCCATCATAATAAGTTGTCACACACACTACATTAAAATGAATTAGTTCTTGATAGACTCTTGAGATATATATATATATATATATGGGAAAAAGGGGTATGAGCAACTTGCTCATTTAGTAAATAAGCAATTGATGATGTGGCATACATGTGATTAGAAAATTCTTAAAAGGGTTAGTTGTCCAATGTATCACATGCATGCCACATAATCAATTGCTCACTTACTAAATGAGCAAGTTGCTCATATCCCTTTTACCCTATATAATCAATTGCTCATAGTCCCCTTCGGTTGCACACTACTTTTGGTGAGCACTCCGTGAGCACTCCCGAACTAGAGACCCTATGAAAAATCCGAACCGCTCATATTGTTCTATATGCCTTAGATAGCCTAACAATAAAAAATCAAGTAATTTGAAGTTCATTTGCCCATCCATCATGCTGTTAGAATTTTCAGCCATAGAATTTTGTGATGATGTAAATCATGGGTAAATGAACTTCAAATTACTTGATTTTTTATTGTTAGGCTATCTAAGGTATATAGAACAATATGAGCGGTTCGGATTTTTCATAAGGTCTCTAGTTCGTGAGTGCTCACGGAGTGCTCACCAAAGTAGTGTGCAACCGAAGATTTCTCTCTCTCTCTCTCTCTCTCTCTCTCTCTCTCTCTATATATATATATATATATATATATATATATGCTTCGTGATCTATGGTATGTTGTGTTTTTGTTACATGGTTGATGAGCTAGACGTGTCATCTCGTTGTAGACTTGTTATTACCTACGCCATGTGATCTGAATATCTAATATATCATGTTTTGCATTATATTCTAATTTGAATCCATTGTGGATGAATTGTTGATTAAATGCATGAAAGGAATTTCGTTTTGCTGCTGCCCTGATTTGGTACAAAAATTTAACCCTATTAAGGTTAGTAAATGAAATTATTTTGTGAATCTGATTCGTAGGTCTCGATCTCTATTTTTCAGAACTTTCGACGGATCTTAATTTCGATTTTTCATGTGTGAGTTATCGCTGTTTTACTGTAGATGTGTTGTAATTTCCACATTCTGATTTGTGAGATTGCTGCATGTTATATTGTTTTAAAATTGATGTTAAAAGTGAAATTTGGACTTAATATTTTTCTGGGGATGTCTAGACATGACTGGGATCAACCCCTAATTTTTGTGGAATTGTTTAATGATTTTTATAATTTATTCCATGTTTGTGAAACTAATCATATAATTGTCCAACTGCATGCTGTTTAGTGAAGAACTCTATTTTCAACTTGATTCCAATAACTTTTGATTAAAACTTTGTGAATATGAAATATAGCCTAGTATGTCTATTTTACGACCCTTTTTACGGATTTAAATTCCGAGTTGTACTTTGTAATATATCACTGTTTTAGTACTGCTGTATCTAAAATTTCAGATTCATAAATTTATTGCATCATTATGTTTTCCAAATTAAATTGACTATTCTATCTGTAATGGAATTTTATGAAATTTTATATGCTGATACTAGACATGTTAGGGAACCTTCCAGATTTTTTCTAGATTTAATTAGTTTGCCTTTATGCCATTTTCATGCTTATAAATAAAACTCTACAATTTCTGGCTGAACTTGAATTCTGTATAAAACGTCGTTTTGAGTCGTGTTTCTGTAGTTATTATATGACTTGTGTATATGCACTGGATTTGGCTGAGAGTCTAGTTTCTATATTTTCTGACAGATTCAGATTTGCACTCTTTTGGCAACGAAAATCTCAGATTTGGTGCAACATTTTCCTGCTAGCCAGAATTGAAAGTCTCGTTGTCCTAGTATGTTATGAGTTGTTTGTCTCCCATGCATGTTTCTGTCCGACCTGAACCTGTATCTTGTTCTCGCCATGCTTTTCTTGCCCTGTTTGTGCACATATATGCATGCTTGAATAATAATGACAAGTAATCAAGCCGCGGTTAAGGGAAAGATCTAGTAGTGGAAAATATAGAAATGTGTACTTGGAAGGGGGCCCGTGTTTCCCACCTGTTACATGTTACATGATTACATGATTACATGATACATGATCCTGATTACCTGTTTACATAATTAACTGACTACTTACTTCCCTATAGGAAAGTGTACTCAGAAGAGGACTCGTAGGTCCTACCTGATACCTGATTACCTGTTATATAATTATATGAATACATGATATCTGATCCTGTTTACCTGTTTACCTAATACCTGAGTATACGGCCCTATATAATCCACTACGAAATCTAAACGCAACTTGTTTGAATGTAGCAACTATGTGATAAAATTTGGGATGCATGAAATGCTACCTAGATAGGATTAAATACAAGACTTGAGAATACCTGTTCACTTACACATTCCTGTTACATGTTTACGTGTACATGCTATCTGATACCTGTTACTTGTTTACCTACTTGCATGCTAATCGATACCTATTACATGTTTCCTGAACCCTGTTATCTAATCATGTCACTTGATTCTGTTCCTTGGTTTTAGAGTTAGTTGCTCTATTTTTCTGTCACACTCTTTCAATGCTTTATTCAGTATTTGCTTCTTGTTGCTACTCTGTATTTCTTTATCTGTTTTTTCATACTTGTTGCCTGCACTACATGCGGCCCGTAACTTGCACTGACGGGCGTATTATTTCCGATTCTTCTTTTCCTGCAAATTGTCAAGTTTGCAGATTTCGGTGATCAGCTACCCGAAGGAGTAAGTGACCAAATGTTCTGAGCTTGGCTAGAGTTCCTGCTTGAGTTTATTTTCTGTTTTGAATAAATTGTATTTATTGCTACTTGGATCTTGTATTGGGCATTTTGTCATAGAACTTATAACTTGTTGTTTCCAGATCTTGTTTATTTGAGATTAAGTATTTGTTTCAAGGAAATTTTGTTGATTTAGTAAATTATTCATGCATGTGTGGTTGATTATTTCCTGTCTATTCTTGTTTATTCCTGCGTATTGTCGTAAAGATCCTTACAGCTCATGAATGGTGAAAACCATTCGCTGGACTTTTGTTGCATATCTGTATTCCGTATTCCTTTTTGGGAAGCGGGGCGTGAAAATTTTGGATACCAAATATTTTCTGTACAATAGTAAAATTTGCTGCTACCGTGGTGTATGTTGGTGCGTCGTCTTCGGGTGGAGATCGCGGTCCAGGATCTTTTCATAAAGAAATACTCACTTTGCAAGACCGCTACAGATCCGAGGAAGTGTGGCGGGGGACGATGCGGAATTGTAACTTCCATATGCACGAGACTTTGACGATGCACCCGCGTACTCATGAGTACCTTGTTGTAGCCGGTTTTTACGGAGTTGGTTTGATGGGTAAGCTGAAACTAGACCGAGCACTTCTTGCAGCCCTCATCAAGCGATGGAGGCCATAGATACATAGTTTTCATCTAACAGTGGGGGAGATGACGGTGACATTGCAAGATATCGCTATGATTTTTGGTCTTCCAATAGATGGGATGGCCGTGACGGGTAATATGCATTTCGATAAAATACAGTTGTTTAATGAGCTCCTCGGTACAGGGTTTGATGACGATGAAGAGGATGATATTGGAATTTTTGACGGACAATCAATCCGAATGTCATTGTTGAAACAAAATTTTGAAGGGAAATTGACTGATGCTTCGAGCGACTACGACGTGGAGTGCCACAGTAGGGCATACATTTTAACCGTGCTTGGAGGTGTTCTCTTGCCTAACTTCTCCGGAGATACCACCCCGCTTATGTATCTACGATTGCTCGCCGACCTAATCTTAGACGGTAGGTATAGTTGGGAAAGTTGCACATTAGCCACTCTGTACAGAACATTGTATACAGTTTCTCTCGATGGAGTTGAGATGACCGATCCGATGGTCTTGCTTTAGATTTGGGTATGGAAACGTATACATGTGGGTCGTCCCCGTATTACGAGACCCACGGAGGGTTGGGAGATCCTGCACCAGTCGTTGAGATGCGACCATCGTTAGGTGTGTATTGGGCCGATAGACGAAGCTACAAAGATAACCCTAAAGGATATCTAACATACTAAAGAGACGAGCTCGACCAACTGTGAGATGAATTGGTAATTTGGGAGCCGTATACCCCTGAGCGTGTGGAAAGACTACCACCAGCGTGTACGGCCAGTTCACAGCTGTGGTTGACGCTGGTAGTACTCATCAACTTTGGTATAGTGGAGCATTATTGGCCGGATAGAGTCCTTCGCCAATTTGGTATGGAGCAGGATGTTCCCATACGTCACCACTGCAACACTGAGTTACATACCATTAGAGGTACGGGGTGTATGCCAAATCATGAATGGGTGGATTTTCATCATGGTTATGTAGGAATTTGGAATGAGTGGAGGTTTGAAATGGTATTTGATGATGTGAAGGCATACGATGGCACTCCAATTATAACGTACATGGATTGATACCGGGGAATAACATGTTTGTACATATCTCCGAAGACGAAAGTACCAGTTGACATTCAAGTACCAATTCCGGAGAGAGAGAGAGAACCACCACCGGCGTATTCTATGTCACAACCCATGTACTAACCGAAGACATCTTCAAATCGGTTGTTGGTAAGTGAAAAATGTTTGGAAATTTGTTTTCTTAATTCACATTAATTGTTTTTAATTTGAGGATTTCATCATGGAATAATAATTACCATTTTTTGAACTTAATTGTAAATCGAGAATACATGGGATAAGGCAAAGGAATGTGCACAGGTTCTTAAGAGCAATGCCAGTGCGAACATGAAAGCTTTTGCTTGGAAGATGCTTACTTCGTGCCGAGGCTCAGTAGAAGAGGTAGGAGATGGCGAACGAATGGATCATTATTTAAATGTTAACGTATGTTCACACCGTCGTAAGAGCATAATTAATAGGCCATCTCGCCCGGGGCAACAACTGTTAGAAATACCTCTACCACAAGAAGAAGAGCAACAAGAAGAGGACGAAGAAGAAGATCAAGAAGTGCGAGAAGTAGATACCGGTCCCTCACAAGTATCCCAAGTTGGGCGTACTTAGCGACAACCTACCCGGAAGAGTAGAGCACCACAACACTACTGACCGGGGTAGGTTGAGTGTAATTTGATTCGTGTTGTTCGTGGAACTTGGTATTAATGTATAAAATGAAAATGTTAATGGTTTTTATGTTAGTTAAGTTTACTATTTGTTGTTCTTATTGATGTGATACTTGCTACAAATTGGTGTCAGTGAAGAAAGGTTACTTGTGTGGATATTGTTGCATGTATGTGTATGCAAGTGTAGCAGCTTATGTGGATGCTGATTCTTTGGTTTCTTTTTTTCATTAACCTTGGCCGTCGTTGGAGACAACGGCCTAGGTTGTTATGATTTTTTTTGGTTTTTGGGGACTTGCTGTCTGACTTGACAGGAGATTCACTTATTTTTTTAATTAAAAAAGTTCATTAAATTAGGCCGTCGGCCTAGGTTGTTATGAATTTTTTGGGTTTCTGTGGACTTGCTCTCTGACTTGAGAGCAGATTCACATGTATTTTTTATTAAAAAATCAATAACTTAGGCCGTTGTTTCTTGTTATGAATTTTTTTTGGTTTGTGTTGGCTTACTCTCTGACTTGAGAGGAGATTCACATGTATATTTTAAAAAAAAATTCATTAACTTGGAAACAACGGCCTAGGTTGTTATGATTTTTTTTTATTTTTATTTTATTATTATTTTTTTGTTTCTGTGGACTTGCTCTCTTACTTGAGAGGAGATTCACTTGTTTGTTTTTAAAAAGAAATTCATTAACTTAGGTCGTTGTTTCCAACAACGGCCTAGGTTGTTATGAATTTTTTTGGTTTCTGTGGCTTGCTCTCTGACTTGATAGGAGATTCACTTGTTTTCTTCCAATAAAAATTAAATAACTTACGTCGTTGTTATGAATTTGTTGGTTTTGTGTGGACTTGCTCTCTGACTTGAGAGGAGATTCACTTGTTTTTTTCCTAAAAAATTCAATAACTTAAGCCGTTGTTTCTAACAATGGCCTAAGAAGTTTAATTTTTTAAAATAATTTATGCTTAGGCCATTCACACGAATTTCAATTAATTTTACCCAATTGTTTTAAATTTTTTTTTACTGACATGTATATTCGTTTTTTTGTAGTGAAGTGTATTGGTAAAGTCAACCAAGTTTCTGGGGAATTTATTTAAAATTGTAAATCTCATGGCATTTTTGATGTATGGGAGGAACACATCTATTGGGACCATATGTAACGTAAGGAACTATCTTTTTTCGGAGCAATTTGAATTATTTTTCAATATGTTGTATTCTATTCATGTGATCCCTATTCTATTGCCAACCATTATCGTTCCCTACTGAAACAATCGATTCGAACAAGTTCCAATGTATTAACTAATACATATAATCGTTTGTACAGACATTATCCTTAACCTACACTAACCCTCGATAACCCTACACTAACCCTACCCTAACCCTACCATAACCCTCCTTAACTTAGGCCGTTGTTTCCAACAATGGCCTATGTTTCGTTTTTTGGTTCTTTTTTTTTTGGACATGGACAAAAAAAGGAATTTTTTTTAAAAAATTTTGTAATTTTTTTGGGATTGGTATGTGTAAGATGTTCTAAAATTGTTGAAAAATTGTTTCTTATGGAACATATTCTTTTTGGGAGGTTCAAAATATGAATAGTAGACTTACCACTAACCTGACCCTAACCGTACCTTAACCCTCATTTACATTAACCTTACCCAAACCCTTGGTTGCAGGGTTATGGATTAGGGGAGGGTTGGGGGGGGGGGTATGGTTAGGGGTTAGGTAGGGTTAGGAGTTAGGTCTAAGATTCAGATAAGCTAAACAGCGATGTACTCTCTCATATTCACAATGTCTTCAAATTTTTTTGTTCCAAAATATATTAAATTTATATGTTATATATTGATATAATGTATTTTAGAAGTACCAAAAAATAATTCACATTATAAATGAATAAAATTATCCAATTTTTTTTATAAATTAGGGGAAAAAATAGATAATATTTTTGTTTTTTTTAAAACAAGAATTTTAAGTTATTTTCTATAAAATATTTAAGCATTTAACCTTAACGATTATATATTGTTCATTTTGGTTGCTAAAAAAGGAAATTAACAAAATATAGAGACGATATACAAGAATATGAATGCCTTTGGTGTAGAGTTCAAGAACCTCTATTTGTACAGACAGAAGAGAAAGTTGTAAAAAAACCCAAAAAAATTTATATCAACTTAAGCCGTTATTTCCAACAACGGCCTAGGTTGTCATGAAATTTTTTGGCTTCTGTGGACTTGCTCTCTGACTTGAGAGGAGATTCACTTGTTTTTTATACAAAAAAAATTCAATAACTTAGGCCTTTGTTTCTAACAACGAATTAAGTTGTTATGAATTTGTTGGTTTTGTGTGGACTTGCTCACTGACTTGAGAAGAGATTCACTTGTTTTTTTCCCTAAAAATTTCAATAACTTAAGCCGTTGTTTCCAACAACGGCCTAGGTTGTTATGATTTTTTTTGGTTTGTGTTGGCTTGCTCTCTGACTTTAGAGGAAATTCACATGTATATTTATAAAAAAAATCATTAACTTAGGGCGTTTTTTCCAATAACTGCCTAGGTTGTTATGAATTTTTTGGGTTTCTGTGGACTTGCTCTCTGAATTGAGAGTAGATTCACATGTAATTTTTTTTAAAAAAATTCAATAACTAAGGCCGTTGTTTCGTTGTTATGACTTTTTTGGGTTTTTTGTTGGCTTGCTTTCTGACTTGAGAGCAGATTCACATGTATTTTTTTTTCAAGAAAATCATTAACTTGAAAACAACGGCCTAGGTTGTTATGTAATTTTTTAGTTTTTGTGGACTTGCCCTCAAATTTTTCATAAATTCGTTTTAGCCTGAAGCCGATGTTTAGAACAACGAATTCGGTATATTAATATTTTTGTATGTAATTACTTTTATAGAAAAAGTTGATACGACAACAATCTGTGTTCAACTGCTACTCTAATATACAATAGTGCTCAATTTCATTCAACATTCACAATACTCATACTCTTCCGAAAAGAACATATTAATGCTCATCAATCAACACCCAATACGAAAAACATAATGAATATCAACTAAAATAACTAAAAGATTATCAACAAACACACTACATCCACACATCCGTCAACAATCATGCCCGAGTACATATATTATCATCAAATAAGTGGAAAACAACCAACACACAAAAGTTAACCAAGCACATATAAATATATACACTGGTGTAATTAAGAATATGCTGCAACAAGAGACAATTGAGCTTCCTGCTATAAATACCTGCAAGATTAATTAAAATTCAAACAAAAAAGGAGATTAGTATTGGTAGTCTACAAAATTCAAATACTTTATCCCATCAAAATTTTACCTCACAACGGTTCATCAAAATTATTGTCAGAATTCTCTTCATCGGTTGGAACAACTTCTTCAGGGTTGGTTGCCCTAAAATAAATGACAAGTTTTAGTTAATCAATATATATATATGCACGTCAACATACAAATCATGATTGAAATTTTCACTATACGTTAACAAAAGTAATAAATATATTACCCATCAAATAGGGTTGGACAATTTCTTGAATCATGCCCGACTACGAGCAAGCCGCAAGTTTTACACCTTCTAGCTTTTTTTTCCTCGAACTTTCTCACTTATCGGCTTCAATCTCTTCCCTTTAGGCCTTCCCTTTGTAACACATTGTCCTGGGCCTCTCGCATGTGGACATGCATGTCCATTGCCTTCACCATGGGGTTGTGCATGTCCTTCTTCATGGGATTGTGCACTACCTTCGAGATGTATTTGAAGATGAGAAACGCCATCAATGCCTTTCACCATAACATCAAGCATGTACTTGTAACTAGAATCGGAGGAACAACCAAGATCAACCATTTGTTTTGCGTGATGACTCAATTCACAATAGCGAGAAGCAAAATTTTGGCTACTTCATTCGTGTGGAACAGATGTATAACTTCTTCTCATCACATCCTGGGTCCATCTTCTTTTAATATATATATATATATATATACAGTAGAGAAGTGTGATGACAAAACCGAAGAACTACCAAAATATGTTTGCAGGGAATTCCAACGAATTCGAACATGTTACAACCACAAGTAACAATTTGACGGAGTTTGCATAATTGAATCAACCTCGCCGATTCCAATTCTCCACAAAGCATCACATAAAAGGTTGAATTATTCGGTGTGTCAAGATTGGCAACGAAATTCACATTATATAATAAGCTTTTTGTAACTTCATCTTAGATTTTATAGAATATTTTCAAAGTGTTTATTCGCGTCATATGTTCTTCCAACGCCCATTGGGTTTTTAATTTTGGTCTCCTCTCATAGTTATGATGATTTTCTTTAAGTTCATCGTGTCTTTGGTTTGCCAAAAATCGGTCGAAGATGACGGCAAATTCATGTAAGGATTACTTCTTTTCTGTGTGATGCTTCAAAGAAGAATGCATAGACTCAACCCATTGGCTACTCAACATGCCGGCCCAAAATGAATCTCTTGCAAATATGGGTGCCCATTCATCACGAATTTCAAACAGATCGCTCAACCATTTATTATTCTAAACTCCGTAGTTCTGAAGCACTAATTTTCATCTTTCTTCAAAATCATGTACATATTCGGAATCTTATATGACAGTCTTCAAATCTTCTATCGACATCATTAGACATGTGCACCTCCTGTGGTAACTTATCCAATATGTGCCAAATGCAATACCGATGCGTAGTCTCGGAAAAACTTTCTTCACTACCACGACGATCCCACGATCCTAGTCCGTCATGATGCCGGAGAGATCACGATTTTGCAGTACTCCTAACCACTTCTCAAAGAACCACACAAAAGAAGAGGCATTCTCATTAAGAATAACCCACCTCCCAAGAAAGTTGATTGCCAATAATGATTGATTCCGACAAATGGAACAAATAACATTCCATATCGGTACATGGTGTATGTGGCATAAAAGCAAAGTGCATCACCAAATTCTTCATATTTCATTCTAGAAATACCATCCACCCAAATACAATGAGACAAACGGCCTTCCGGATCTACTTGAAAATCATTAAAAAATGAAGTATTCGTCAATTTTCTCGATTCAAAAAAATCAATAAGAATGTTCCCATCGTGTCCTTTCAACGCTTCATGCGAGTCTCTAAGTAGATTTCTAGCATCTTTTTTGGTGAATCCTATATTTTCGTGACCACCACTAGCACTTTCAAAGAAGAGCATTTGTTTGCAAGTAGGAATATTAGCTTGAGTCATTTGATCCATTATTTTTCTATCCGTATTCGACATTGAACGGTTTCGGGGAAAAAGATGTCTTCAACTGGGTGAAGTAAATACGTGATTGTGTGGTTCATGAAATGAATACAACACCCATTTATTACTTTCTTCGTTCAGTTTTACACGAACAACAGCTTTGCAACCGGTTTTAGAAGTAATATCCCGTCTACCATCTCTAGGGTGACTCAGTGATATCCCTTCTTTATTACACAAAAAAGAATTATCCACAACTTGTCTACCCTTATATTTATTCCCACCCTTACGCATTGCGAAACCCCCACATTTAGCATATGTTGAATAAAAGTTCTCGGCTTCATCTAAGGTATGAAACGTTATACCTAACTTTGGTTTGAGGTGCTCTTCAACTTGCAACATGCATTCACCACTTTGTTGTGCACACATAAAATTGTCGCCGCCAACAGAATATCCTTCACCACTGTCCATATCTAATATAAAGAATAATGTAACACTTATCAATACAATGATCATAAAATGTCAATACACAATTTGCATATATATAGTTACGAATAAAATACGTGAGAAAACCGCACAAACGAGATCGAAAAATTCTGAAACTTTGCGAGCAGGTCGGACTCACCACGCATGAGCGTACACAACTTGTAGAAGCGAGTTTGGACTCACGGTTTGCAAGATATGGCAATGTATCGCTTCATTTCAAATTAGAAGTAAAAGAAGCGATACACGGCCGTATATTGCAAACCATGAGTCGAAACTTGCTTCTACAAGTTGCGTTGACTTGTGTTTGGTGACCCCGACCTGCTATCAAAATTTTGCATTTTTTTGAATATCGTTTGTGCGGTTTTCTAGTGAAAAGTCACTCGGAAAATATTAAAGTATAATTGTTGTTGTTCTTTGATTAACGATAGAAAACCGCACAAACGAGATTGAAAAATTCCGAAACTTTGCGAGTAGGTCAGATGCACCACGCATAATCCAACACAACTTGTAGAAATTAGTTTCGACTCACGGTTTGCAGTATACGACAATGTATCGCTTTCACTCACGAAAAAGAGTCGAAAGCGATACACGGCCGTGATTACAATCCGTGAGTCCAAAATCACTTCTACAAGTTGCGTTGGCTTGTGCGTGGTGAGCCCGAACTACTAGCAAAATTCAAATTTTTTTGATCATATTTGTGCGTGTTTACAAATAAATCAACGACAAATTCTACAACTACAACTACAACTACATTTTGAAAAAACAACTACTTCTACAATTCAATATACAATTATCAAAAAACTATATAAACAACAAACAACTAACTATGCATCACTTGTTAAATTGTAGACTCAAAAAATTAAACATAATTTCAATCAACAAACATAGCTACCTCTACTAAAAGCTAAGAATATTGTGAATACTTTGCACAATGTAGGTCTTTGAGAAGAAGAGAGAGAGGACGTGGTGGCGTTGTTGTAGACGGATGAGGAGGACTAGAGTTTCGGAGAGCTCGTTAGGGTTAGGGTATTTAGGATTCGTGAGATTCAAATGAAGATGGCAAGAGTTCTAGAAGAGGGAGAGAGTGAGTGAGAGAGACTAGTGACGGAGGATGGGTGGATTAGAAGGACGAGTTAGGGTTTCGAGTTTGGGTTCGGGAGCGAGAGAGAGAGAGAGAGAGAGAGAGGGAGAGAGAGAGAGAGAGAGTACTGAGTGTGAAAGATTGAAGGTAGGAGGAGTGAGAGATTTGTACAAGTGTTTTAAAACACTTGTACAACCTAAGCTGTTGTTCCACACAATGGCCTAGGTTATACATAGGCCGTTGTGTGGAACAACGACCAAGGTTGGAATATGAACTTTTTCCTCCTTGGTCGTTGTTTGCAACAACAGCCTAGGTTCAAATTTGGCCAAAAAAATACAAGTCATCAGCGACGAGCGAGATAGAGTGTGAGCGACACGCTAAGTCGAAGAGTTATTTGAGGGTAAAATACCAATTTTACCCATCCGAAACTAAGTTGAGAGAGGGGGTGATGAGCGGAGCGAATCTGAGCCATTGGATCATGATCGAAACGATCCAACAGCTCAGCACTCAGTTCCCAATGGGTCTGTGCAAACAGACCCGTTTGCAACTGAGCACTCATATATATATATATATATATATATATATATATATATATATATATATATATATATATATATATATATATATATATATATATATATATATATATATCTTTGCTTGCGCACTCTCCGTGAGCCGTTCGCCGTGAGCCGTTCGATCTTGTGATCAATATCGAATGGTTCGGATTATGTTGGGTTATTTATGGGCAAACTATCATTTCACCATCGCCGCCGCCAATTGCCTCCACCTCCAAACCCCCTAACCTTCGCAACCTACCCTAAAGATCCACCTCCGAGATCCTAACCTCCACTCCCCATCTCCACCCAGCGGCACCATCAATCGAACTCACCTAGCTCCATCTCGAAAACTGAGTCCCCGATGCCCTTTTTTATTTCGAAACACCCAAATCCTTCTCACCCTACTGTCGAACCCTTCAGTCGTTGTTTCATGCTTCCCTCCGTATCTTTTAATTTCACTTGTACTGTGAAGGCCTTGTGGGATTACCAGGAAGAACCAAACAGGATGTGGCCATTAAATCTCGAAACTCAAAAGAAGAACCCAAGCAATGAATGCATTAGTCTTCCAAACTAAAAACAAGTAGAACACCAACATGTTCGGGCCATTTTGAGTAACAATTCCTAAAATGGTCGGTGAAGTATATTGTGTTCCTCTTAAGAAAAAGGAAGTCTCGAACAGAAAAGGTTGATGTATAATTAAATCCAACAAATACTGCAAAGTCTCCCATAATTTTGACTATGCCCTATTTAAGGCTTATGTTGTCAAACTTATACACGGAAAAGGACTCGGTGATCATTCGTGGGTTACTGCTTCCCCTGTTATTCAAGAACAAATCTTGTATTCGACCAAGTACCGGTAAACTTGGGTAGACGAGGACCTTTGAACGATATCGAATTAAAGGGTGGTGGTTGGTTGATATATTCACCCTCAACGATGAAAGAATCCCTTCATAATCCATAGCATGGAAACAGTCCTTGTGAAAGATGATGTCTTCAAACGAGCTATCCCCATGAACAAGTGTCTAGGAGAAATCTCCGAAGCGAGCAAGTAAGAGATGAAAATTAGGCAAACCTCCACCATGGATGACATAGACCGTAGTCAAAGATGGAGATACAAAAGTGATGGAGATAAAAATTATTGCAAATTAGGGTCACACGATTGTGGCACGAATCTGGAAGCTTTAAGGACAAAACAGTTATTTTAGCGACAACAAGCCTGTAAAGAGGAAGTTGGGCCGCATCCAGGCCCTTCAACTCAAATAGGCCTACCATACTAGGTTTCCATAGAAGCCCAACATAGAGGATTTTAGGTTTATCCAAAGTTGTCATCTTAAATTCTCTATTCCTAGATAGTAACAACTTTTATCTCTTCATGGAAAGAAGAGTAACCAACTCTATCTCTCTTCTTGATGAAGATGATAACCAACCTTATCACGCCACCTGGGAATCAAGAGAAAATATAATATTTTGAAACTGTACTTCAAAAGATATAACACCCCCCCCCAACCTCTTTTAGAATCAAGTAATCATAATTTTTCCACAAAAAAATTCACTACTTTTCTGAGTTCTGACTTGAGCATCGGAGGGTCGAAGGGTCTTTCGCTGGGGAACACCTCGGTGTTTAAACTTTTTGCAGGTTTCTTGGAGCTATCTTGGCCATCCAAATCAGATTTAAGCATCCACAATCATTTGAAAATCAGATTAAGGATCAGTTAACAGCTATTAATTTCGATCAAAGTAAATGTTAGATCTTTATAATTTTCCATTAAAGAATTCACATCATCTGTTTGCTCGCACACAGAAAATAGAAACAACAGATTGACGTCGTCTGTAGAAAATTACAATCCAACAAACCGATCGGATTTCTCTGGCAAAAAAATATGATTTTCCAGCAATGGCTCCAAGGGGAAAAGGGAAGGCAGCGACTGCTCGCTGACACGCCAACCCACTTCCTCCACCTCCTCCTCATACGTAGGACCCTATTCCTTCCCCTCAGCAGGATCAACCTCAACTATAACAACCTCCTCAACCAAATCAACCTCTTCATCAGCCGGAGCATCCTGCTTAGCCACCCTTCTAAAGGACTGCACAGGGGGGCTCCCGACGAAGTCTTCCCGAACATTTCCTTGTGCGGTGTAGGGGTGAAAAAAGGGGTTCAATATACACCCGACCCCCTCTACCATGACCTTTGTGGCACCCCATGCATAACAGACATCTGTCAGATCATACTCACTCAGTAGCAGGGTCTGACGTCCGACATCGCCTGATTGAAAGGCGATTCCAAAATGAGGTCCCCATCTTGAGCACCATGAAAGCAGTAGGATCCCCTTTCCTCAAAGACAATGGTCTAGAAGAACCCCCTCTCTTAAGGGGTGAAAAGGGTTTCCCTCTCCTAGGTGACGAAGAAGGCCTCCTCTTTGGGGATGAAGAAGCCCAACTCCAGTAAGTCGATTAGTTCTCAGGATCAACATGGAAGAAGATGCACCCTTCACCAGGGCAGAATTTCAAGATTTCAAGGATGAAGTCCTTTAAGCCCTCAACATTGTTCCTGGTAGGATCCGATGAACCAGCTGCCGTCACCCTACTCTTTTCCAGCATAAGAAGTTTCATGGGTTTGCTAGATCCGGAGAACAGGACAACGCAGTCCTTCAGCGCTTCTAAGAGATGGAAGATCGCCTAGCATTGATGAAGCAAAAAGAGGGATGATAGGACAGAACATATCGCCCTCTCTAACACCCCCCTATTCTTAAAGCCGATCCTCGAAGGCCATGTCTTGACAACCTTTAAGATTCTAGCTTTCAAATCGTTTAATGGTGAGTTCGACCGGTAGATCACCTAAAGAGTTTCAAAATTTTCATGATGATCCATCAAGCCTCCGACTCCATCATATGCAAGATGTTTCCAGCAACTCAGAAGGGATCAGCACGGGAATGGTTCTTTCATCTCTCTCCATAATCTACTTTTCTTTTCGATCAGCATGAGGAGCTCTTCCTCGCATACTTTATCACCATTTGCAAGACTGAGAAGACAAGCACCTCCCTACTCGACTTGAAGCAAAGGGATGAGGAGTCTCTTAAGGGTTTTTTTCCGGTGCTTCACAGCCGAATTCCGATCCATCGCTTGACTCGGTAGTAGCCACTGCTGCCTTCAGATATAGCATTCTACAATGAAAAACTCAAAGCATCACTCGTCAAGAGGCCTCTTCGGGAATTCTCGGACCTTATACAAAGGACTGAGAAGTACATCCGAGTGGAAGAGGTCGTTCATCCATAGAACCAAGGAGAGCATTCATCCGAGAATAGTTGGAAGAGGGCCATTGAAGAGGGTTGGAAGAGTACCACAGAAGGGTGGTTCCATCTAATGTCGCCCTCCTCTTGCCTCTCGCTTCGACAAGTTCACTCCCCTCAAAGCCAACATATAAAAGATATTCATGGAAATCGAAGAAGTTGGACTACTTCGACCCCCTCCAAATATGAACCCAACAAAGAGGGACAAAAGGGACCAGAATCGATGGTGCCAATTCCATCGGGACCACGACCATGACACAGAGGAGTGTTGGGACCTCAGAAGATATCGAAGCTCTCATTCACCAATGTTACCTCTCCAAGTACACCCAAAAAAGACAAGGTTGAACCTACTCCGGTCCGTGGGGTAACAAATCCATAGAAAAATATCTTGTATGACTCCGGACCTCCAGCCATCCTCCGTAGCATCCACAGATGACCAATGGGTGGGGAATCCAACTCCTCTAGGAAGGCATTCATCCGAGAGGTCCACTAAGTGCACAACGCACACCCGTCGCCCCCTCGTCAAAAGCTCAGGAGTTTTAGTAACTTTCTCAGACAAAGATCTCGAAGGCGTTTAGACCCCTCACAGCGACGCACTAGTGATCAGCCTCTTCAGGGCGAACCACGAAGGGCACTGCATCTTGGTGGCAGCTTGGTGACCATCCTCTCTACAATGAGTTAGGTGCTCTAGTCACCGCTCGAGCACCTCCAACAACTCATTGGCTCTTTACAATGAGTTCATTGCTCAGATTCTCCTCTGAGCAACGCTGCCCACTCATCAACTCAAAGCAATGAGTTAGGTGCTCGAGCTCCTCTGGCAACTCACCGTCTTTCTACAATGAGTTAGGGGCTCCGCTCACCGCTCAAGCTAGTCCAAAAACTTATTAGCTCCCCCTAATGAGTTCAGAGCTCAGCTCCTCTAAGCTACACTGCCCACTCATCAACCACAAGCAATGAGTTAGGTGCTAAGCTCCTCTTCCGTGCTATCCACCAACTCATCAACTTAAGACAATGAGTTGATGCTCAACTCCTCTTCTAAGCAATGCCACCAACTCATTCACTCCTGTAATGAGTTAGGGTGCCAAGCTCCTCCTGTAGCTATGCCTCCAAGTCATTAACTCAAGCAACGAGTTAGGTTCTCAACAACTCCTCGAAGTTGTGTCACCCACTCATTAACTTCAAGCAACAAGTTAGGTGCCCAACTCCTCCTCTAATCTACACAAAAAACTCATCAACTCCAAGCAATGAGTTAAGTTCTCAGCTCCTTTTCCAAGACTATACTAACAACTCATTAACTCTTAAAGGTGGGTTCGAAGTCCAACTAGAGTTGCCTCCATAACCCATTAACTCAAAGGTGGGTTCGGAGTCCAGCTATAGCTGCTCCCATAACTCATTAACTCTCAAAGGTGGGTTTGGAGTCCAGTTAGAGTTGCTCCCATAAATCATTAACTCAAAGGTGGGTTCAGAGTCCAGCTAGAGCTGCTCCCACAACTCATTAACTCTTAATGGTGTGTTTCGGAGTCCAGCTAGAGCTGCTCCCATAACTCATGAACTCTTAAAGGTGGGTTAGGAGTCCAGCTAGAGCTACTATCACAACTCATTAAATCTTAAAGGTGGGTTCGGAGTCCAGCTAAAGCTGTCTACCATAACTCGTTAACTTAAAGGTGGGTTCGGAGTTCAACTAGAGCTGCTCCCATAACTCATTAACTCAAATGTGGGCTCGGAGTTTGCTAGAGCTGCTTCCACAACACATTAACTCTTAGGTGGGTTTGGAGTCCAGCTAGAGTTGCTCCCACAACTTATTAACTCTCAAAGGTGGGTTCAAAGTCCAGTTAGAGCTGCTCCCACAACTCATTAACACTCAAAGGTAGGTTTGGAGTCCAGTTAAAGCTGCTCCCATAACTCATTAATTCAAAGATGGGTCGCTAACTCTTGAACAAGAAAGCCCTTCCCCATAGCTGCCCCTCCACTTGCTAATTCAAAACATGTTGAGCTCGGAGTCCAGCCCCCCCTAGAGCTGCTCATGTGGCAAGTCAACTCTAGACATCAGGCCATGACATAAAAGAAGTCTAAGAGTCAAAGTACAACGGCTTGTCTTACGATTCCTCTCCACTCCGATCACTTATAATTGTGGGGAAGATAAGCACTTCTGTTTAAAGACACAGTTCGCTTGTGACACCCCATCTTTATAAGAATCCCAACTCGGTCACCTAAGCTATCCGGAGGAGGTACCAATCTAGCAGCCGAAGTCTAAATGTTCGGATCATGAGGGATCATGGGGGTTCCTCGACACCACTTAAGATCAGAAGGCTAGATCATGTAACAACTTCCCTTGGATTATCCTCCTTACAAGAACAAGAAGTACTCTGCCACCGTGTTCCCTCATGTAATAGCTTTAGCTGCTGATCCCTCTTAATCGTGGCCACACTAAAAAGCACGATGAAGATAGTCAATTTGGGATTCTCAAGGGTTTCATCCAGTGTACACAACAATCCGCCAACAAAGAGAATGAGCAGTGAATTATACCACTAAGTTAATACCAAGGGACCAGCTCCAATATAATGAAGAGTCAAGAAGTTTGGCTGCACATACCCAGAGCTCTTGCTCGAAAGGAGAAACACAACTGCTTGACACCAAAAGCATTTTCATTAAACTAAAAATATGAGAAGAGGTATCGACTACTTCCTTTCCATTCTCCCCTATTCTCCCAACGAGCTACTTCAACAACTCATTGACTCTATACAATGAGTCCGACGTTCCGCTCGCAACCCAAGCTACAACGGAAACTCAATAACAAGCAAGTTTGGAGCTCGGCTCGTCACTCGACCTACTCCCCAAACCTACTTAACTCTCAGCAAGTTCGGAGGACACCTCTCCTTTAGTGCATCTCCTGCAACCTGCTTACTTTCAAAAATCAAGCTTGAAGTCCAACGCTGTAACATTCATCCCTGTTTATACAGATTCGTACATATTTTCTTCTTCGTATTATAGGGATTATATTTTCTAGATAAATCTCCCTTTTCTCCTAGAGCCAAATTGCTTCTATTTTAGATATCTGATTAATTTGTTTGAACCCAGAAATTTTGATCCATGCTATTGTTATTATTGTTTGATCTCTTTTTGTGAAGCCCAACCAATATTATAGAATTTATTATTTTCATTTAAAAATCCCAAACTAGTTCAATCCTATTATTAGTATTATTATTTTATTAAAGCCCAAACTCAAGCCCATGATTCAAACCCAGTTAACTAAACCCGTTATCCCTATAACCCTACCCGAAATAAACCCTACTGCCTAAACAACAACCACCCCACAAATTCTATAACCTCTATCCCCATGATCTCCTTAGTACCCTCTAATTAAACCCCCTAATTGCTAACCTAACCAGTTATAATCTATCCCGACTTTCTCTCTCCCCATACCCCTTCCCCTTCTTCTTCTCCCTCCCGAAACAAGCACCCCCTATCTGCCTTCTTCAACTAGAACCCGACCTCGCCATTTCTGTGCCCCTTCCGCTTCGCTCCTGCACCCACCATAACCTCTGCCCTTTAGCTCTCTCCCTCTGCTCACCTCGTTGACCACCTACAAACACCGCAACCCCCCTCCAGCTCCCTGCTCGACTCCGACCTCTACCACATCCCTACCTCCTCGCCTATAGCCCCTCCACTGTCACGAGCCACCACCGACAGTACCTCGACTTCACCGAAACCTCATCCTACAACATCGCCGCAGGCCTTCACTCACTTGCTGCTGCTCCACTTTGAGCCCCAACCGCTGTGCTGCCGCCTCGACCTCCGACCGCTGCTCCTCCCCATGCTCCACCATCCCGAATGCCTCGACATCGCCAGTACTCCGAGATCCTCGCCATCCCCGCCTGCAAACCATCGACAACCTCTTGCCGTAGCACCATCTCCATTGCTGAAGCCCACAACACCATCGCTCGCAGCTCCTCCTGAACTCCTGTTGACCACTTCGCTCCTAGCACCACGCGACCACCCTTCACCGCAGTCACTTCCCCTGCCTCCTTGCCCCCTACTGCCGCAACCCAGCACCCTTCGCTGTCCAGTCCATCGCAATGCCAAAGTCGACTCGTCGTTGCTGTGTATTGCCACTTATCGTGAGTTGCGCTGCCTCTTGCTGTTGGGGTTGCTGCTGCTCGTCGCTACTGCCTTTTACTGCTGTTGCTGCGTGCTGCCGTCTCTTGTTGTGGTTGCTGCCCGAGGCTCTTGCAGTGTGTTATCGCCGCCTCTCGTTGTTGTTGTCGCTGTTCTCTTGCGGTTGTCGCCACTGTCTTTGCTGTGGTCGCTGCTGTCTTTCGCTAGTTGCCCATGCCTCGTCGTCATTGCTTTTGCACGTGTTGCTGTCGTTGCTTGTCTTGCTTCCATTCATCATCACAAAGGCAAGTACATTGTACATTTTATTGTTCCATACAAGCATGTTGTTTGACCTCCCACAATTAGTAATTAGATCACATTTGAAATCCGTTATTCTTTTAGTATTCATGTTTCGTGATGTTCACATATCTAGATTAGTCATTATATTGAATCAAATCAATTTTTTGCCTCTATGGTTCGATGCCCATCAAAAGATCGTAGATATCAATTTGCATGTTTCTGCCTTGCCAATTTGCCATATTAAGAATTCGATCCAGTTCCTATTAAATAAATTAGAACTTTATGAATAAGAGCTGTATCCCCCTGAGTCTAGTTTCTGAACTTCTGACGGATTTGAAATCCGATGTGTAGTTTGCAAGATATATTGTTTTTAGTGTTGTAACGTTTTTAATTCCAAATTACTATTTTGAAGCGTATCTTCTTGATTAACTAATTTAAATATCATGCTAAAAGTATAATTAAGACCTGATATTTACTAGTATGTTACTAAACATGATTACAAATTTATTTATGATTTTTATGGGATTTTAAAATAATTTCACAGTCACTTTATATATATAAGAACTTGACCTTATGTTACTAGAGAACATGAAACCTATAAAGAAATGACTGTTTAACCTATTTACCTTGTTATAGTATATCGTGTGAATATGCGTGGAACCGGCATGAAGTCTATTTTCTGGAACCTCTGACGGTACCTGATTCTCTTTCCTGTAGCAATGGGAAGGTGGATTTTTGTACAGCAACATATTGCTGTCCAGAATTATAACTTCATTTCCTTAATTGTATATATGTTTATTTATTTCTTTTAATTAATTACACTTGCATATCATGCATTGCGGCCTTGATACTTCTTGATCCTGTCCTGATACCTGTTTCACTAGTTGCATTATTCATGTTGAGTACTGTAAAAGAATAACAAGCCGGGGTAATAAGGGAAAGACCTAGTAGTGGACAATATAAGAGAGTGTACTCGGAATGAGGCCCATGTTTCTCGTAATAGTGACTCCTGATTACATGATTACCTATTTTCCTGTTTACAAGTTATTTGGAACTAAGTGCCACGTCTAAAGCCGACGGGGGCCACCTCTAGAATCCATTACATGATTACATGACATGATATGATTCCTTGGTTACATGATATAATTCCTGGTTACATGACATAATTTTCGGTTACATGATATGATATGATCCGAGTACATGACCCTATAGAATTCACCATTAGAGTCTAAACATTAACTTGATTGTATGCACCTGAATCTGTGGTATGGGATGCAGGATTGTGTGCATTAGTTAGGATTTATAAAACATTGCTAGACTTAAGATCATGCATGACTCATAATTCCAGTTACATGTTACCTGTTACAAGATTACATGATTTCGGTTTACAAGATTACATGATTCCGGTTTACAAGTTACATGATTCTCTTTTACGAGTTACATGTTACATGTTTATAAGTTACAAGATTCTTGTTTACATGACACGTTCATATTACATGATTCCTTGTTCCGAATGGATTATACATTGAAGTCTGTTTATATGTTGTCACTTTCATTGCACTTGATCCCTGTTTATATGTTTGCATTTTTCCATTACATGACTTGCTTCTTGTATACATGATTCTTTGTCCTTTTCTATATTCCCGTTCTTGTTCATTTTCTTGTACTACCTGCGGCCCATTACTTGCTCTAACGGGTACCTTCTATCTTTCTTTTGAGTTAATGTTATACAGATACAACGATGGGATACTAAAGAAACTTGGCGAACTGTTCAATGTGTGTATATTCTCGAGCATATTGTAAGTTCTTGTATCCCAGATATTGGTTATTTTATTACATTCTTGTTCCTGTGATTATTATTGTATTGTTGAGCTTACCAGTATTGTACAACTTATGGATGATATGAGTTAGTGTACTTATATCATTCGCTGGGCCTCAGTTGCGTACCCGTGTTTTCGTATAATGGGAAGCGGGGCGTGACAAACGCCCCCTAGGGCTACTCCTAAAAACTTGTTAACTAAAATAAACTAAGTCGGAGTCCAGCTCATCGCTAGAGCAGCTCCCTTAACTTATGGACTCATTGCAACAAGCCACAACGCAAAGAGAGGTAAAGTCGAGAAAAAAATACTTCGGAAATCCTTATCAACCTTCTAGTATATGCACAAAGCTCCCTAGGGGGCGAAGCTCCTTAGTGGCAAAGCTCCTCTTCGTAACTCCTCCGGGATGAAGCTTCTCTTCTTAGCTCATCATGGGTGAAGCTCCTCTTTGTAGCTCTTCTGGGGTGAAGCTTCTATTCTTATCTCATCGGGGGCAAAGCTCCTTTTCGTGGCTCCTCGGTGACAAAACTCCTTTTCTTAGCCTATCAGGAGCGAAGCTCCACTTTGTAGTACCTCTGTGGCGAAGCTTTTCTTGTTAGCCCATCGGGAGCGAAGTCTCTCTTCTTAGCTCTCCAGGGGTAGAGCTCCTCTTCATAACTCCTCTATGGCGAGGCTCCTCTTCGTTGCTCCTCTGTGACGAAACTCCTCTTCTTAGCCCATCAAGAGAAATCTTCTCTTCTTAGCCCCTCGGAAGCGAAGCTCCTCCATGGTGAAGCCTTCTTCGTAGCTTCTTCGTGGCGAAGCTCCTCTTCATAGCTCCTTCATGGCGATGATCCTATTCTTAGCCCATCAGGAGGTAGGTTCTTCAGGCGAAGCTTCTCTTATCAGCTCCTCGGTGGCAAACCTTCTCTTCTTAGTTCCTTGGGGAGTGAAGTTCCTCTTCTTATCCTATCAGGAGAGAAGCTCCTCTTTGTAGCTCCTCTTCAGAGTTCCTCGGTGGCAAAACTTCTCTTCTTAGCTCATCGGGTAGTGAAGCTCCTCTTCGTAGCTCCTCAGTGGCAAAGCTCCTCTTCTTAGCCTATCGGGAGTGAATCTCTTCTTCATAGCCCCTTCGGGGAGCGAAGCTTCTCTTCAGATCTCCTCGGTGGCAAAACTCCTCTTTTTAACCCATCGAGAGCAAAGCTTTTCTTCGTAGCTCCTCGGTTGCGAAGCTCATCTTCTTAGCCCCATAGCAGTGAAGCTTCTCTTCTTAGCTCCTCGATGGAAAATTTCCTCTTTTAAGCTCCTCGGGGGTGAAGATCCCATTTGTTGCCCCTTCGTGGTGAAGTTCCTCATCGTAGCTCTTCGGGGGAGAAACTTCTCTTCTTAGCTCATCGGTAACAAATACCCCGAGCTACACAATCAAGCCGAGCAAACCCCCTCCCTGGGGTCACGCACCAGGGAGAGCATGCTCTGAGCAGCTCAAAGAAAATTGCAATTCTCAGCCTTTGGATCTCCTCCCAGCTTTATCAAAATCACGTGGTAAACATGCGTCAAAATATACCTGAAAAACATGTATAAAACGCTTGATAAAAAAAGAAAAGAAAAGACAAAGAGGAATAAAAAAAGGTGAAAAGCCACATGGGGCCACATCGGCTAGGTTGCAACCCCCAAGCAAGCTTGCCACAAGGCAGATCGGGGTAAATGCCCATTTTCAACTGCTAGGTCTCTCATAAAAGTGTGCTTCTTCATCGATGAACCAGATCTCATCAAGTATGATTTAATGTTTTTTATTTTATTTATTAATTTAAAATTCGATTTAATGAATTAAAAATTACATAAAAATTTTAAATTAATTAATTAAAAATTCTAAATAATAATTATAATTTCGAAATTTTATTAAAAAAATTCTGAAAAGTAATTATAAATTAAGGTAATTAATTAAAAATCTAAAATTTTATTATAAAAAATCAAAAAATGATTAAAAATCGAAAAATGATTAAAATTTGTGAAAGAAGAAGTTCAGAAAAATCTGGAAAAGTTCATGGAAATTTTACGCATCTGCTACTACTCCCATAAGTTCTAAAAGAGGTTGTAGCATCTCCAATCATTCCTGAAAGCCACAAAATTGTTTAGATTACCTAAAATGAGTCAAACAACTCCTAGAAGGATGAAAAACCCAACCTTCAGGACCATGGAGTTTATGATGAGGGCAGAAGTCACATGAAATCAAAACCAGAAGTTTGTGTCATGAATCGCGAAGCCTTAAAAGCAAAATAGTAATTCCAGCTACAACAGGCCCGTAAAAAGAAAGTTGGGCCGCTTTCAGGCCCATCAACTCAAGGCCTACTATACTATGTTGCCATAGTAGCCCAATATTGAGAAGTTCACGTTTATCCAAAGTTGTCATATTAAATTCTCTATTCCTATAGTGTAACAACTTCTATCTCTTCATGGAAAGAAGAGTAACCGACTTTATCTCTTCATGAGGAAGATGATAACCAGCCTTCTCTCTCCACTAGGGAATCAAGAGAAATCCTAATATCATGAAATTCCCCCCCAAATGCTATAAATACCCCCCACCTCTTTCAGAATCAGGTAGCCACAAAAAACTTCAATATTTTTCTGAGTCCTAACTTGAGCGTCGGATGAGTCTTTCATCGGGGAACACCCTGGTGTTTAAACTTGTTTGCAGGTTTCCTGGAGTGATCTTGGCTATCCAAATCAGATCCAAGCATCCACAATCGTTAGAAAATAAGATTAAGGAGCGGTTAACAACGATTAATTCCGATCAAAGAAAATGTTAGATCTTGGTAATTTCCATTAAAGAATTCACATCATCCGTTTGCTCCAACAGAGAATATCGCAGCAACAGATAGCCTTGTGGTAATAGCTCTGCATGAATTCTAGGTTCCGTTCTTTAAGGGAAAATAGTTTAGATATGTAGTGGGTGATATCACCTGAGGAGTCATTGTGGAGAACGCCAACTATTATTGAAAATATGCCTCAAATTTTTCTCTAGATTTACAATCTTTATTTTTGGATATTTAGATTTGTATCTTTCTATATTTAAACTATTTGATACAATCTTTTGTAATTATCTTGAGATATTTGTTAGAGATTTATTCTTAATTTGATTGGGATAATATATTTGGCTTGAGGGCTAAGTTTACTAGGTCAGGAAATCAAAGACTACTAACCCTAACTTTTATCTTAAGGTTACTATTCTATAAATACATGAGAATAGATTGTATCTAAGTAAGCTAATAGCAATAACTATGAGCTAGCTATCTAATTGAGAGATTAGTGTAATCAAAGACAAAAAAAAAAAGATTAGTGTAATCAAAGAGACAAAAAGAGAGAGAGAGAGACACTAAGAAACATATCTTATAATTCTCTTACTATCTAATTCATATTGGCTCAGAAAAGTTTGCTTTTGCTCTTTTTTCTACTATTTTTTGTTGTTGTTGCAAGTTCAAATTATGGTTGTTGCGGGTTGTTTGAATTTAGGGCTTTGGGGATCCAAAGGAGGATAGGGCAAGAGTGAGGGTTAAATATTTATATTCTAACACGTCCCTGCAGGTTTAGAGCTATAGTTGTGGGCCAAGACCTGACTGTGTGCATCTATTGAAATTTGAATCTAGGTTGCTCTGGTACCATGTGAAAGATCCTACCGATAGAATAAAACTCTAAAATTGTAGTAAAGTGGAGGTTTTAATATTTATATTCTAACCTATGGTATTTTTTGTGTGTGTCCACTCTAGCCAACCCGCCACAAGTCAGTTCTTTTGTCCAATAAACAACCTGTAATATTTAATCAGTATTGGCCTACGTTATTGTTTTCATCTCATGCACCTTTTTAATCCATAAAAGAGTGTCACGCTACTCGTTCCGCACTAGGATTGTGTTCATAGTATACACTTGAACCAAGTTGTAGTTATAATTAGGAAAATAAATAGCTTGATCCTTAATTACTTTTAAAATGCCTACATCATATACACTAGGCCACTAGGGTGAGCAGGGGTGGAGGTAAGTAGCACTGTCACATTTACCCAATATCCGGTTCAAACCCGGATCCGGCATTGGACCGGAACCGACCCAATGTATACGGGTAAGACCCAATGCACCTCGAGTCCTGATCCGGATCCGCTCAAAATAGAACCGATCCGGATCCGAAATCGGACCCGTTAAATAATACCCCCAAAAAGTATGAAATTTGAATAATAGGATTATAGGGATATACATGTAAAAAATAATTATTAAAGAGAGATGTGTAAATATAATATTTATTCATGTGCTTAAGTGCAAAAATTGTTGGAACCGTAGGTATCGGGTACAAAAATACTTAAGTGCAAATATTTATTCCACACTACCGGACTCGACGGGTAGATTTTCTTAACCCGGACTCGGACCCGGACCCCAACCTGGATCCGATTCTCGCAAGCCCAGGTCCAGGTCTAATTTTTGGACCTGAGAACCCGATAGTAGCTCTAGAGGGAAGGGGGGTGCAAAATTTTGAAATTCCAGTATAAATCGTAAGGTCTAAAAATTTTATATTTTGATAAAAGTTGCCCCCTTCATAAATGTTTCATACAGGTCTAATTTTTGGACCTGTATGGAACCGGGTTCGAATCCGGATAGTTGAGGACCCGACCCGATAGAACCCGATAGTAGCTCTAGAGGGAAGGGGGTGCAAAATTTTGAAATTCCAGTATAAAGCGTAAGGTCTAAAAATTTTATATTTTGATAAAAGTTGCCCCCTTCATAAATGTTGCATAAAATTACTAATATGGTCTGTTGGTTAATGTTTTTTTAATCAATTAAGTGGTTTTAGCATGAAATATAATCTTTAATTTTTTATGCCCACCAATCAATTATAATCTTTAATTTGTGCAAATCAAACCCCACCACCCCTAGACCTGGCAAACGGGCCGGGTCGGGTACCCATGGGTACGGGTTGCTTGACCCACGGGTCCAACGGGCCGGGTCGAAAAGTAACCGCAATTTTTTAAAAAGTTTTTTTCCAACCCGGACCCGGCCCACGGGTACCCACAAGTACCCATGGGTACCCGCTAATATTTCATTGTTTATTTTGAGTTTGTTCTGGGTTTTTAAAAAAAATTTAAAAAATTATTTTAATTGAATAATTGATTAAAAACATTAGCAACATGCTATTATTTTTTAAAAATGTAAAATATAAAATTGAATAACTGAAACAACAACAAATATAATCAGGAATCAAGAACGATAATTTAATAAGCTTGTTGTTTTTTTTTATACTCCTTGTTCAAATAAATATATGTATCAACATTCAAAATCCAACTAGCATTTCAATTTATCATTTCATCAACAAAGACAAAAGAGCAATAATTTGTCCAATCATGAAAAGAAAGAACAATTATTTTTCAAAGTATACAGACATAATTGAGTCCAAACAAAATTTAAATATAATCAAAAATACAATTGCAAAATCAAAACAATGAAACCATATCACAAGTTTCTAAAGTCTTGAAATTAATTACATTAAAAACAATGATACGAAATAAAATTCAAACTCAACACACTCAAATAAATTACAACTCAAGTTGATGAGTATTTAATTTAATTTAATTTATTTAAATACATGGGTACCCACGGGTACCCGTGGGTATAACCGACCCGACCCGTAGGTTCACGGGCCGGGTAAAAAAGTAACCGCTCATTTTTTTTAAAAAATTTCCTTACCCGTACCCGGCCCGTACGGGTACACCCGTGGGTACCCACGGGTCACGGGTCAAGATTGCCAGGTCTAACCACCCCCCCGCTTTTCATCAATCCCAACTCCACCCTGGGGGTCACTGTTGACAATGATATGGTTTATAAAATTACTCCTTCTGTTCCAAAATATAAGTCGTTTTAGCCTCTTTTTTATTCAAACATATAAATCCTTTTTTAAATTAAAAGGTGATAAACGATCACCTATTTTATTAATGAGTTGTTAACGAAACAACTCGGAAAAAAGAAATGCAGTACCTCCACAAAGGTTCCATCACCAACTACTACATCAAAAGACTAGTACATCCAGGACTTGTACATAAACCAAAGCTATCCAGACGAAATACAACAACATCCACAACTACGAAAAGTAATAGATAGATACATATACAGATACGATATCATCACCCCCAATTCACAAGTACCCCTCTATCCTGTCGGACGATTTGTTGTTGAACCACCCTCCATCCCTCTCCCAGTGATTCCTACTCGGTGTCATCCATCCCGAGTCTCTTCATTGCCCCAGCTCGCTTCCTGACCTTCCTGTGCATCAATCAGAAATGTTATGCATCATCACAGAAAATTTAATAATATGATGATGAAAACAAGCCTCATTTCAGTCTACCCAAAAAGATCCACCTGGTAGAAGCAACAAGGATATCCCAAATGACCTTACACTCTCTTCTAATCATTCTTATTTTGTACTTACCCCACATGTCTTGATGGGATCCAGGACAATCCAAAACCCCAAGTCCCATACAAACTACCTCCCAAGCTAATTGTTCCCTTGGGCATAAAAATAGAATGTTATTGATGCCATCGGCCTCTAGGTTACATCTAGTACAGGCATTCGCTAATGTGTTACGAGACCAAAGTGCAACTTCGGATAGGATGGCTTTATTCACTACCAACAAAAGGAAAACCTTAACTTTTGTTGAAGCTTGCATTTTCCATATAATGTGTGCCTCCTGCCCACCATCATTGAGCCGCTTGTACATTATTTTAACTGAGAATTCCCTGTTTGTTTCCAAGAACCATATCGTCTTGTTGTCTTCATCTGCCTCTCTGTGTCCAAAATCCGTAATAATGCTCTTCATTGTTTGAATTTTCTCTTGGCTTTCCTCTATTGGATCCTCTCCAAAATCCAATCTCAATCTTTCACCTCCCCAAAACATCCGCCATCAATGCATCTTCATTCAATCTTTTGCCATGAGATCCGAGAACACCAATCCAATCTCAATCTTTCACCGCCCCAAAATTCAATATAAGTCATTTTTGTTTTCCAATACAATGTCTTTTCACTCTAAAGCTCTTATTAATTATTAATTATTAATTTTTTAATCCATACTATCAATTTTGTCATTGAGAACTTAATAAATTAATTCATAGGTTTAATTAAGAGCACCCATGTCTGTTTCGAGCCATATTGAATCCACCTTGCAGAACCATGAAAACTCACCTAATCAAACTCCTTAGCTCTCAAAACCCAAACCATTCACTTATTCCAAATCAATCAGAATCAAATACACAGACTGCGCCTCGGAATCAGCAACCCAATTTTTTTTTTGATAAAAAGATGACCCTCTCATCGCTTCATTAATGCAGAATTAAAGAAACATAATAGTACTATTTACAATAATCGAAATCACTAACATCCAACATCCAAAATACATCGATGATCCAAAATAAACAAAGCAAATAAAGATACAAGGGTTACTCTCTCATGACCCCTCTTGTGGCACCGAACCACATCGAATCTGTTGATCCCCAGACCTCCTGAGTTTGATATAAGGTCCTTTCCTTTGCTCTGTCGCATCCTGACCCTTCTATTCTTCCTCTTCCATGCGCAGCCTTTTCATTGGCCCCCTATTTCCAAATTACATTCCATAAAATCCCAAATCCGTGATATCCTTTCAAATCACCCAAAACTAGTAATTTACACGTGCATCCTGTCTTAATAAAAAAAATTAGAAAAAAAAATTAAATAAATATTCTGAGGTAGTGAGGACTCGAACCTCAAAACCTTCTTCATATTAGTTATATACTTGCATCACACGCATTGATAGATTTACAAATGACACTAAGGCCTTCTTCCATTACTAATATTAGTAGAATGTACGTGTGATACACGTCTAAAAAAAGTAAAGTCATCAAATTAAATGAATATATATTGAATAAGAAAAAAATTGTTATATTTGAATGTTTTGATTTGTGCTACACGTGCGGTGTACATTTATATTTGTTGGATATAATTTGAACGTGTATTATACGTATTTATATAGTTACAAAGTTAGGATTTGTTTGTTACAAATCCCAACTTTTCCATTAAAATAGTAAAAATAATGTACGTGCGATGCATGCCTAACTATCAGCTATATTGCCACATGTACCTTCCAATTATTTAACCTCAGTATGTAAATGAAAATTCGAAAGAAAACATGCTTACACAAAATTCATATGCAATGCATATCAAATCGTGGCATTTGGTGCATATACCAAATCAACCTATTATGTGGAATAATTATTGGGTATGTTACAATACAGTTTTCACATTTGTTTTTGAAAGTTTGGTTGATCAAATCTTCAGATTAGCGCTGCACAGAAAGTCAGAGGAAGCCTATTTGGATTATGGTTGCTAATATGGTTCTGATGCATTTTTTGTGCATTTAATTGCGCAGGGTGTTCGCCTTTTTCCACCATTGGTTTTGTAACATCCTGAATTTTCAATTATAAGTAAATAAGAGTTTGTTGATTTTTACTTGTTTTGCACGTATAAATTTATATACATTTTATCCTTAAAAATTATTTATTTTATACCATGAACAAGTATTTTTAATTCTTGTTTTTTAAAGCCTATTTAAACTCTAGGTCTAATTGTCTAAATCTAGCCCACCCAAATTAAATTAATTCTTTTTAATTAAAAGCCCGTAGACTTTTAGCCCACTAGATTGAGCCCACTAATTTAATTCTCTTTTAATTATCAGAACTAGCAACGTAGACTAGTTTTGTAACCAATTAATTAAATGAACATGTATAACTAGTAACTAGGGGAGACTTGTGTGACATGTGCATTGCACTTGCACGTGCCATGCACAAGAGAGGGGGTTGGCCGGATGGGATGAAGAGAGAGTGGAGAGATGGAGTGAGTGGAGAGGTGGTTTTGAGTTCATGGGTAGTTGTTCTAACTCCCTAATTCATCCTAGCTCCTAATCTACAACTATCTAGTTCAATCTTGCCCCCCCCCCCCCCCCCCCCCCCCCCCCCCCCAATTCTCTTCATAAAATGCACTAGAAAAGAATTGATAAAAAGAAAAAGAAAGAAACAAGTGTGAGGAAAAGATTGAGAGCAATAGTGAGAAAAGATTGAGTTGCATTTAGTTGTGTGTTCTTCATCCATTGGAGGCCGGCCTACACCTAGAGGAGCAAGGAGAGCTCGGGTGCACTTGTACAAGGAGAAGGAGCGCTTTGGTGTGCACAAGCAAGGAGGAGAAGACTTACAACTAGGAGGGGATCATGTGTTCAAGGAGATTTCTAGGAGTTCTTTTGTTTTTCTTCAATTAAGGTAGGGTGGTTTCTCAAGCTTCTAATGTAGATAACATGTTAGGGATTAAATTGATGAAATTGCTAAGAAGAAACTAGTTAATTTGGCCATGTGTTGCTTTAAAAGAGACTAGTTAGAAATGAAGTGAATGCTTGATGAATTGTTTGATAATTGCTATAAATTGTGATTTGCTACATTAGAATTATCATGTTGCTATGAAAATGTGAATTTTGAACCATGCTAGATGTAGAATATATCTTGGTAAATGGCTTGTTGATTTAATAAAATATTGGTTATATGCTATATTAATTATTGTGGCACAAGTATGATAAAAGAGAATTGTGTTCTAAAAATGTTGTGGAAATAAAAGAAAGCAAGAAAATAACCTTATGCGATTATTGTAGTGCTAAATTTGGTGGAAATCATGGTTGCATTTCAAGTAGAGAATGTAGACTTAGAATACAAATTAGAAAGAGAATTCACTTTTAATATCAAAATAATGATTTTAAATTACTGTTATAATTGACAGTCGACCAAACTAAAGTCGACAGTCGACTGTCAAGTATTGAATTTCGGATTTTTGGGTTGCAAAAGCAGTCGACTTTTTCGTCTATGAACTGAAGTCTCGCAGGATAGTCGACTGGCCACTTTTCAACAGTCGACTGTCACTGTACTAACTGTCGGTTCTTGAGTTTTGAAATTTTTGTAGGACAGTCGACTGGTCATTTTTCAACAGTCGACTGTACTATGTTTCGCAGGATAGTCGACTGACCACCTTTCAACAGTTGATTGTCACTGTCCTGACTATTAGTTCTTGAGTTTTTTGAAATTTTTGCAGGATAGTCGACTGGCCATTTTTCAACAGTCGACTGTACTGACTGTCGGTTCTTGAGTTTCGAAAGTTTCGCAGGATAGTCAACTGACCACTATTCAATAGTCGACTGTCACTATCCTGATCGTTGATTCTTGAGTTTTTTTAATTCTTATAAAAATGCCTAGACTTCATGAAAATTGTTTCTATCTTCTTGACTTATTATAATGAGAATTAGAGGCTATTTTGAGAAAAAGAACTTGATACAATTTCTTAGAATATTGATTAATTAAAGAAAATAAATATGTTTCTTTTAAAAAGAAAATTTGAGTAGAGACTTTAAATGAGATTATGTCTTGGAAAATTGAAGAAAAGATAATTGTGAGTTAGGCTTAATAAGCGAAAAAATAATATTATGAAAGTAAAGAAAATTTGTGAAATTTATTTATGAATATGGTAAGTTTGAAAATGAATTGTGGTATTATACATGAAATTTGCATGAAAATAAAATGGAAAATCATGATGAATTATGAGGATAATTTGTGAGTGTGAATACTCAAATTTGTGAACATGAAATGAGATTAAAGACTTGAGTGTAACTAAATTCTTCATTAAGGGGGGGTGTTTGAGGTCCCCGTTGGAGCACTCCCTAGCCCCGTTGGAGATGCTGATAGGATAGAATGGAGGTTTTTGCTTGATGTGTTGTATAAATTTGGATCAAATCTTATTAAAGCTTGTTTTGCACAGTATCTATTGAAATCAATATCAATGGTGATACTGATGGGTTTTTTTATCCGGAAAGAGGGATTAGGCAAGGACGCCCGCTTTCACCATATCTTGTTATCACATGTATTGACCACTGAGAAACTATCAGAGCTTTTCAGAAATGCTGTGGCGAGTAAAGAGTTTAAAGGTGTCCAAATCAATTACAGAGCCCGTTGATTAGCCACTTGATGTTTGCAGATGATTTATTGATTTTCGGTGAGGCTTCCTATAAGAATTTGGATGCAGTCAAAGACATTCTCTCTCCATATGCCTCTTGGTCAGGTCAAGTAATTAACAGCTCAAAATCATCTATTTATTTTTAGCAATAATCTCTAATATTATAATGGGAAAATTGGGATTGTCATTTATAGACATCATTCAATCATCTAATCTCAATCATTTATATTTAAGTGAGAGTTATATTAACCATTCATTTACTCAACTGTTGTTAGTTACCATTGATATGGCTAAAAATAGGGTTAAATCGGAACCGTTTAAATTGAGTACGAATCTTGAGACGTGGGGGTAA
Source organism: Hemerocallis citrina (assembly GCA_017893485.1). Lineage (NCBI taxonomy): Eukaryota > Viridiplantae > Streptophyta > Magnoliopsida > Asparagales > Asphodelaceae > Hemerocallis > Hemerocallis citrina. The sequence goes on from CM030359.1 coordinate 46,693,692, forward strand.
AATGGTGATTTCGCCTACAAGAGGGCCCGAAATAGGTGTTGGGTCTTCTCCCCAAGAACCCAGTAACCTACGAACGGACCCACCAACAAGAGGGTGCGGGTCTTAACCTGCTGCACACCCGATCCAGCGAGATAAAATCAGGGTCCCTGATTAATCTTGATCAACGGCCCAGATACACATCTATCTTTTCACCGGGATTTGGGGATAAAATTCCTTATCTGATTACGGGGAATATACCTCATCAGATTACATTCCTCATCTGATTATGGGGAATATTCCTTATCAAATCACCAGGATTACATTCCCAATCTGTTCCCTGGGACGCCTATAAATACCCCCCGTCCATCTCCATTAAGAGGTAATCAATCTTTCACCAGTTTTTACGCTCATTCATAGTCTCCCTAGATTACTGACTTGAGCGTCGGAGGGTGCGTCGCCGGGAACAACCCCGGCGTCTCGCACTTTTTGCAGGTGTACGGCGGGATCGACGATCGAAGCCCGAAGGAACAGGTATCCAGGTTTTACTATTCAGTTTCCCTAAGAACCCACAAATTCATCTGTTCGCCCCCACACCAAATTTAGCGGCAACAGATTGGCGCCGTCTGTGGGAAACGAACGAATAGAGACCTCTCCTCTTCCCGGTGAACAGGTCTTCTCCAGCCATGCCGCCTCGCAAAGTTAGGTCGAGAGGGTCTAATCGAGTACCCAACCTTGACCAGCAAGAAGTCCTTCCTGATCCCGCTCAGCAACAAGGGCAACTGCCCCCTACCATGGAAGAGCCGCTCCAACAGAACCTTCCACCTCCTGATCCAAAGGGTCCTAACCCTCAGAAACAACCTCTTCACCAAGAGAACATCTCCATCCACAACGCCTCCAGTGCCTCCATGGCCTCCCATCATCCCCGAGCTTCCGGTCGCCACAATGCCCCTCCCAAACGCCCGGAAGATGATGACCTCCGTCGTCATCTGGATGAAAAGCGGGCTCGGGAGGAAGCCTCCCGCCAGCAAGAGCGATCCCCTCGTCACCGAGAGTACAGGAGGTCCCCCATCCGAAGAGGGAGAAAGGACTCCCCCGATCATTACCGAAGGAGGCACTCTCTAGCAGGTCGGCAACAACCTAGGAACAATGAGGCACCGATCACCCGTGCCGAGTTCTAGCAGTTCCAAGCGACCGTCCTGTAGGCCCTCAACCTCCGTCAGAATCCTATTGAGCCGAAGCTTCCATCCCCTCCTCCGGTCCGAAGCCCTCGCCGACGGTCCCCTTCTCCTCGACCCGCTCCTACCAACTCCAGGCGCACCCCAAGTCCTCGTCGTTCTCGAAGTTACCATCGCCGCAGCCCTCGCTCCCCCTCTTACGAAGACGAGTCCCGTGGCCCGGCAGATTACCGTCGGAGAGATGAAACCGTGAACCGCCGTCTAAACGAGGTGGAAAAACTCTTAGGTCAGATAAACCGAGAAGAGAAGCTTAGGGGGAGGACCCTACGTCCTAGCTGACCCCCATTCTCCCGGACCATAGTAGACGCCCCAGTGCCGTTCGGATTCAAACCTCCCCAGTTCGAGAATTACACCGGGGAGACCGATCCAGTTGATCACATCGAAAGCTTTAAGACTTTGATGCTCCTCCATCAAGCTTCCGATGCCCTCCTCTACAAAACATTCCCCGCAACTCTCAAAGGCCCAGCTCGAGAATGGTACTCTCGCCTTGCCCCAGCGTCGATATTCTCCTTCGAGCAGTTCGAAACCCTTTTCATCACCCACTTTGTCAGCAGCCGAAGGACTGAGAAGACCAGTATCTCACTATTGCACCTCCGTCAGCAGAAGGGGGAGAAACTGAGAGACTACGTGAAGAGGTTCACAGCTGAAGCCAGAACCGTCGCCTCCCTCGACCAGTCGGTTGCAACCGCAGCGTTCCAATCCAATATCCTCAATTCCAACCTCCGCTCCTCCCTCGCCAAGAAGCCACCACAGGACTTTTCCGATCTCCTCCTTCGCACAGAAAAGTACATTCGGGCCGAAGAGGCTGAGCAACAACCCAACTGGGAGGTGCCTGCCTCCGGGTTTAAAAGGAAGGGAACGGAAGAAGAAGGAGCCAAGAAGCTCCAGAAGGATAATGCCGGCCAGCGCTGACCTCCCCCTAGATTTGAGAAGTTCACCCCCCTCAACACTAACATCTCAGCCATCTTCATGGAAGTCGAAAAAGACGGGGTCTTACCTCCGGCTCCCAAGATGAACACCCCCGCCAAGAGAAGAGATAGAGAGAAATGGTACCGCTATTACCGGGACCATGGGCATGACACCAACGACTGCCGTGCTCTGAGGAACGAGATCGAAGCCCTTATCCAGAGGGGGCAACTAACGAAGTTTGTAAGAAAGGACCGAGCCGAGCTCCCTCCCCCGCCTCGGGGGGCTAACAAGCGTCCGGAAAGGGAAGAGACGCCAGACTTCGAGGAAGAGCGGGTCCTCCACCTCATTCATGGGGGTCCAATGGGAGGCTCCTCGAACTCCTCTCGGAAAGCGTTTATCAGAGAGGTCAATTCAGTCCGAACCACACCACCTCCCAAAGGCCTCGGAGTGCCAGTCACCTTCTCCGACGAAGATCTCGAGGGAGTTCGTATCCCACATTGCGACGCCCTCGTCATTAGCCTCCACATGGTGAATTTCAAAGTGGAGAGGATCTTAGTAGACAACGACAGCTCCGTCAACATCCTCTTCCTCTCTGCTTTTAAAGGCCTAAAGCTCCCCAGAGACAGACTCATGCCCGCCGGTTACACTCTCCATGGGTTCACGGGGGTTCCGGTAACTATTGAAGGGGTGATCACCCTCGATGTAACTGCCGGCCAAACTCCTACCACCAGGACAGAGCCAATGGACTTCATGGTGGTGGATGTTCCCGCTGCCTACAACGTCATTTTGGGCCGGCCTGGCCTCGCAGCCCTGGAAGCAGTTCCCTCAGCATACCATCTGAAGATGAAGTTTCCCACCCGATCCGGGGTCGGGGAAGTAAGGGGAAATCAGGAGCAGGCCCGGAAGTGCTACATGACCTCAACCCTTGGGCCCGTCCTCTCCTTAGAGACCCTGGAGATTCCCCAAGATTCTGCATGACCGACCTCCGAGCCAGTGGACGAACTGGAGGAGGTGCTCTTCTCTGAACAAGAGCCGACCCGCAAGTTCTTCGTAAGCAAGACCCTCCCGTCCGCCCTATACTCAGATATTGTGAAATGCATCCGAACCAATCAAGACCTCTTCGCATGGTCCGCAGCAGACATGCCCGGTATCTCCGAAGAGCTCCTAGTCCACCGCTTAGGCGTTGATCCGGGGTCCAAACCGGTTCAGCAGAAGAGGCGCAAGTTCGCCCCCGAGCGTCAACTCGCTATCAAAGAGGAGGTAGATAAGCTGTTGAAAGCCCGATTCATACAGGAGGTAAACTACCCGGAGTGGCTGTCTAACGTGGTAATGGTGAAGAAGTCCAATGGGACGTGGAGAATTTGTATTGATTTCACCGACCTCAACAAAGCCTGCCCCAAAGACCCTTTCCCTCTACCGAGCATCGACACTCTGATTGACGCAACCTCGGGACATGAGCTCCTCAGCTTTATGGATGCCTTCTCAGGTTACAATCAGATAAGGATGTTCCCTCCAGACATCCCGAAGACATCGTTTGTTACCGACCAGGGCCTTTATTGTTACAGGGTCATGCCGTTCGGTCTCAAGAACGCCGGTGCAACATACCAACGCCTAGTCAACAAGGTCTTCCAGGCCCAGATCGGCCGAAACATGGAAGTGTACGTCGATGACATGCTTGTAAAGAGCATCCGAGGCGTTGATCATGTGGCCGACCTTCAGGAAGCCTTCGACGTCCTAAGAAAGCACAATATGAGACTCAACCCGAACAAGTGTGCGTTCGGCGTCTCATCAGGGAAGTTCCTCGGCTTCATGGTTAGCCAACGAGGGATTGAAGCAAATCCGGAAAAGATCAAGGCCATATTAGACATGACCCCTCCCAGAAGTGTCAAAGAAGTTCAGAGATTGACCGGTCGCCTAGCTGCCATAGGGCGCTTTCTGTCGAAGTCCGGGGAGAAGTGTCTCCCGTTCTTCAAAGCCCTCAGGGGGGCTAAAGGATTCGAGTGGGGACAGCAGCAACAAGACTCCTTCGACCAGCTTAAAGCCTACCTCGTCAATCCACCTCTACTCAGCAAGCCGATACCCGGCGAGTCACTCTATCTCTACCTGGCAGCTTCCGAACAGACGCTTAGCGCGGTCTTAGTCAGAGAAGAAGAAAGGGCTTAGAAGCCCATTTACTACGTCAGCAAAGTGCTCCGGGACGCCGAGCTTCGGTACCCGAAGATTGAGAAAATGGCCTATGCCCTGGTAATGGCCGCGAGAAAGCTTCGACCCTACTTTCAGTCCCATTCGGTGGTCGTCCTTACCGACCAGCCGCTGAAACAGGTCCTTCACAAGCCTGAGACTTCCGGTCGCCTCATGAAGTGGTCGATCAAGCTGAGCCAACATGATATAACTTATCAGCTCCGGACCGCGATCAAGGCTCAGGCACTGGCCGAATTCATAGTTGAAAGTACAATCCCTGAGCCCTGCCAAACAGCAAAGGGGCCACCGGTTTGGTCGATCTATGTTGACGGATCTTCTTGTAATGAGGGAAGCGAGGCAGGAGTCATCCTGGCAGGCCCAGATGACTTCATCCTCCAATACTCCCTCCGCATAGTTTCAAAGCCTCGAACAACGAGGCCGAATACGAGGCGTTAATAGCCGGCCTCAGAATGGCTCGAAATGCAGGGGCACAGCGGCTACAGATCTTCAGCGACTCTCAGTTGGTTGTCAACCAGGTCCTCGGCGAGTATGAAGCCCGCGATGATAGAATGGTTAAATACCTGGCCAAAGTCAAGAGCCTCATGGCACTGTTCAAGGAGGCCCTCATCCGAAGGATCCCTCGAGAAGAAAATGCTCAGGCCGATGCCCTATCGAAATTAGCCTCCTCTTCCCTTCAAGGTCTTGAACAGACCGTATTGATAGAAGTCCTCTTGAAGCCAAGCATAGAGGACGAAGCACCAGACTCCGTCGAAACATTGCCCGTCCTCCTTGAAAACAACTGGATGAAACCCATCGTCGAATTCTTAAAGGACGGACTCCTCCCTGAAGATCCGAGGGAAGCAAGAAGAATCAGGACCCGAGCCGAGCGTTTTACTTTAATCGAAGGCATCTTATATAAACGCTCCTTCACCCAGGTGGACGGTCGGCCTTACCTAAGGTGCCTTTCCCCCAGGCAGGCCGACTACGCCCTGCAAGAGCTCCACGAGGGCATCGGCGGAGCTCACTCGGGGTCCAGAGCTCTAGCGCGCAAAGTATTGAACTACGGGTATTACTGGCCCACTCTCTTACGGGACGCCGAACGACACGTTCGGCAATGCAGCTCCTGTCAAAAGTATGCAGACATCCGACGCCTTCCACAAGCACCGCTCACCTCCCTATCAAGTCCGATCCCCTTCGCCATGTGGGGGATGGATTTACTAGGACCGTTTTCACCAGCTTCCGGACAGCTAAAGTTCCTAGTCGTGGCAGTCGACTACTTCTCTAAATGGATAGAAGCCGAGCCCCTGGCTACAATCACCGAGCATAGAGTCGTTCAATTCTTCTGGAAAAATGTGATTTGCCGGTTCGGCGTTCCCCGAGTCATAGTCACGGATAACGGGACACAGTTCACTGGGGCCGCCTTCCGAGCTTTGTGTGAGGACCTCTCCATACAACACCGATTCTCCTCCGTCTCCCACCCTCAGTCGAATGGCCAGGCTGAGAATGCCAACCGACAGATTCTTTCAGGCATCAAGAAGAGATTAGACAAGTGTTCCAAAGGACTATGGGTCGATCAGCTGCCGAACGTGCTCTGGAATCACCGCACCACCAAGCGGACCCCAACAGGCGAAAGCCCATTTAATCTCACCTATGGGGCCGAGGCCATCATCCCCCTAGAAGTCGGGATACCCTCTCCTCGCCTGATCGCTTATGAAGAAGAGCAGAATGCTAGAGAGCTCAGAGCAAGCCTAGATCTGATAGACGAAATCCGAGAGAGAGCTGCCATACGCCAGCAAGCTTACCGAAGAAGGATCGAGCTAGCATACAACAAAAGAGTCCGCCCAACGGACCTCAAAGAAGGGGATTTAGTCCTCCGGAAATTGGCCATCTCGTTCCCCGGACAGAAAAGCAAGCTGGCCCGGAACTGGGAGGGACCGTACAAGATCTTGAAAGTGATCCGCCCCGGCACGTACAAGCTAGAAGATCTCGAAGGCAGAGAAATTCCCAGGACTTGGAACGCCGACCATCTTTTGAAATACCAAGAGAAGGCAACCACGTCTCTCTAAATAACTCGAGATGTCGAACCGTTCCCTTCCTTTTACTAGTAGTGATTTTTCCTTTTGTTTTTTCATTGTAATAACGGCTAGCAACTTTAGAAGCAGCCGATCATTAGATATTAATAAATGAAGTTTCTTCATGTTTTCACTACTATTACCTCTCTGCTTTTAACTCCTTAAATTAACAATGGTTCCGGAGTCCAACACTTGGCTCGATCCTACTTCGCGAGTTCGCTCCTAAGCGAGCTAGAAGTAGCTCGCCATTCGAAAATGCTCCCACAGCCGTTGAATGGTTCGGAGTCCAACACTTGGTTCGACTCTACTCCGCAAGCTCGCCCCTAAACGAGCTAGGGGTGGTTCGCCATTCGAAATTGCTCCCACACCCCTTAAATTAACAATGGTTCCGGAGTCCAACACTTGGCTCGATCCTACTTCGCGAGTTCGCTCCTAAGCGAGCTAGAAGTAGCTCGCCATTCGAAAATGCTCCCACAGCCGTTGAATGGTTCGGAGTCCAACACTTGGTTCGACTCTACTCTGCAAGCTCGCCCCTAAACGAGCTAGGGGTAGTTCGCCATTCGAAATTGCTCCCACACCCCTTAAATTAACAATGGTTCTGGAGTCCAACACTTGGCTCGATCCTACTTCGCGAGTTCGCTCCTAAGCGAGCTAGAAGTAGCTCGCCATTCGAAAATGCTCCCACAGCCGTTGAATGGTTCGGAGTCCAACACTTGGTTCGACTCTACTCCACAAGCTCGCCCCTAAACGAGCTAGGGGTAGTTCGCCATTCGAAATTGCTCCCACACCCCTTAAATTAACAATGGTTCCGGAGTCCAACACTTGGCTCGATCCTACTTTGCGAGTTCGCTCCTAAGCGAGCTAGAAGTAGCTCGCCATTCGAAAATGCTCCCACAGCCGTTGAATGGTTCGGAGTCCAACACTTGGTTCGACTCTACTCTGCAAGCTCGCCCCTAAACGAGCTAGGGGTAGTTCGCCATTCGAAATTGCTCCCACACCCCTTAAATTAACAATGGTTCCGGAGTCCAACACTTGGCTCGATCCTACTTCGCGAGTTCGCTCCTAAGCGAGCTAGAAGTAGCTCGCCATTCGAAAATGCTCCCACAGCCGTTGAATGGTTCGGAGTCCAACACTTGGTTCGACTCTACTCCACAAGCTCGCCCCTAAACGAGCTAGGGGTAGTTCGCCATTCGAAATTGCTCCCACACCCCTTAAATTAACAATGGTTCCGGAGTCCAACACTTGGCTCGATCCTACTTTGCGAGTTCGCTCCTAAGCGAGCTAGAAGTAGCTCGCCATTCGAAAATACTCCCACAGCCGTTGAATGGTTCGGAGTCCAACACTTGGTTCGACTCTACTCCGCAAGCTCGCTCCTAAACGAGCTAGGGGTAGTTCGCCATTCGAAATTGCTCCCACACCCCTTAAATTAACAATGGTTCCGGAGTCCAACACTTGGCTCGATTCTACTTAGCGAGATCGCTCCTAAGCGAGCTAGGGGTAGTTCGCCATTCTAAAACGCTCCGACGACCCCAACCTAATCACCCAAGGACCCCGAAGTCTAAAACTTGGCTCGATGCTACTTCGCGATTTCACTCATGAACGAACTAAAAGAAGCTCGCCATTCGGAGTCCGACGCTTTAGAAGCTACGGCACGGCAGACAACAGTCACAAGAATAAAACACACAAGTTCGGCAATAACGCGTTTATTGATGAAACAGATGTGGTACAAAGGCAAACACAGCAGGAGCACAACTCATCAAAGGAAAGTTACAATACCGACTTATTACACTTAGCGAAAAACATAAAATAAGCAAAAAACTCGCGGAGTCGACCACTTCAGCGCTTCTTTGGAGCCGGAGCGTTCCGCTTCAAGGACACTCGAGAGTGACGACGCTTGTCCCCGGAGCGCGACCCCAAGCCGACAAATTGGGACGTATCCTCGGCACCGCTCCTAGTAGCTACTCCGACGGACGCCCCGCTCGAGGAGATTGCCACCGAGCTCTGCACGTCCCCCGGGCTAGGTTGGCCGATCCGCTGACGGGTCGCCATCTCATAGAAGGAAATGCCCCGCTCACTCTCAGCGCGAGTGCATGACGTGCTTCGAACGTTGATTGGCCCTGAATGCGGCTTAAGACGGGCCACTTCCGCCTCCAACTCCGAGATCCTGTCCCGCAACGAGTCGTCTTTGACGTCGACTTCGAAACGTGGGGGTATCGCGGAGTCCGGCACTCCAGATCGGCTAGCGATGAGGCGCCGAAGGTGGGTGACCTCGATGCTTTTATCCACCGTCGCTCTCTTCAGCGCTTCGACTTCGGCAGTCAACTCGACTCGTTCGGTCGTCAACTTGGCCACCTCGGCCGTCAGCCCCTCGCCCTCACTCCGAAGCTTCGCCTCTACGGACTGCAGATGCTGTATCTCGGAAAGCAACTCGTCCTTCTCCGCTGTTATTTTGGACAAGTTATGACGAATGCACTGAACTCGAATCTCATTACTGAAATCAGTTGGCAAATGTTCACCTTCGGGTATAAGCTCGGCGATTCTGCTTTCCAAACGACGAATCTCGATATCTCGTCGGCCAAGGACGAGCTGGAGATGCTTCCTCTCGCTTTCAGCTCGGCGCAATCCGAGCTCGACCTCATAAAGTCTCTCTCTACACCTAGCCAGACACAGCCTCGTCGCCCCTAGGCCGGCCTCGGCTGGAACTTCCTCGTCCGGGCGAGAAAGCTCGGCGTCTTGGGCGATCACCATAAGCTGCAAAGAGATCGGAGTAATCAGCAAAAACGTCGAACATGGCCGAAGCACCGCACTTGAAAAATTTTCATCTCTAAAAACAAGAGGGGACAGTTCGGCAAAAGAGGGGGCATAAGAGAAAAACTTCCGAACATCAACACTTGCAAAAATTTTCTTTCCATTAACGTCAAAAGAAGCGGTGGCCAGTCCGCTATTAGGCATTACAAAGTTCGAAAGGAAAAACAAAAAAGCAAAAACAAAAAAATCAAAAACAACAAAGCGAAAGGCGGGTTCAGGGCCCGACCTCTTTCCCCGGGCGACGAGGCGGAGTGGGCGTCGACTTTGCCGAAGGAGACGCCGCCGCCAGCGGAGTGGTCGTGGTGCTGGGGACTTCGCCAGTAACCCCGGCGTCGGCATCAGCGTCGCCCTTCTCCTCTTCCTCTTCCCCTTCGGACTCGGGGTCGAAGCCCTCGACGTGTCCGGGGAAGAGCCGCCATCCCGAGACGTCCACCCCGAGGTATGCTTCTCGCACCCGGTCGAGGGCGGTGGCGAAGGCCTTCGCCATGTTCTGCGCGAGGTACCCCTGGGCCTTCTCCAGGGTTGCGTCCTCCGCCGCCTTCACGGCCGCCGCCTGCTTCGCCTCGGCCTCGACCAATTGGTTGGCCGACCCCTCCTTCTCCCGAAGCAGCTCGTCCTCCAGCCTCTTCACTTCGGCCTCGAGATGCTGGATCCTCGCCGACCGACCCTCATGCTCGACTCGGAGCTTGTCGAGCTGGTTCGACATTCGAGCCTTCTCGTTCCGAGCCTGGTCGGACTCCTGCTTCAGCTCCTTCTCCAGGGCGGTCAGCCTCTCGGTGAGGTGGCCGAAATGGACGACGATCTACAAAAAAAAAAAAAAAGAACTGAGAGAGTTAGAAAAATTTTTGTGATTCAAAGGGATGAAACGAACGAAGGGGACTCGGAACTTACCGATACCGCCTGAACGAGCGATCTCGATCACGTCGTCGCCTTCCCTCCCCGCGTCCATGGCAGCGCGGTCCTTCGGGGTGGCGAGATGCTTGACGGCCTGCATGCTCGCCAACGAGTTCCCGAGGAACCCATCGTGCCTCCGGACTTGCCAGTCCGGGATATGGATCCGCTTGTGCTCCTCCTGTCAGGAGCTCCTCGCCTGCCACGGTCAGCGGCGGGGTCGGCATGGCGAGGGCGGCGGCAATGGGGAACTCCCCCACAGGTGCAGGAGCCGAAGTCCCCGCCACGGCGACGACCGGGTTGTCGACAATCTCCACCGCCTGGACGGGGGCCGCAATCCTCGGCACCTTCGAGGTTGAGGGCAGCTTCGACGCAACCCTCTTGCGCTTCTTCGGCGCCTTACTGGCGAGCCCCGCCCTGAGCGCCAACACCGCCTCGTAGTCCATGGATTCTGCATCAAAAGCAAAAAATGATTAGCACAAAAAACAACAAGGCAGCAAGTACGGAAAAAAGAACTTGACGAGAGCCGCGTACTAGGATCTACGCGGCAGAGCCCTCCCCTGTAGAGAACGTCCTCCGTCAAATCCTTCCAATCATACTTCGGCCGGTCAAGGAGGGTCCGGACCGCCTCTTCTTCTCCTACTGTAAGCCTCGGCAGCGCCGTCGCCCTCTTGGGCACCCCTTCTGCCCAATTAGTGGGGATCGGCCAGGCCTCTCGACTCTGCACGATGACCCACTTCTCTCGCCAGTGCTTGATAGAGTCGGGGCAGACGACGAGCCTGCCGCCGTGCCTCGGAGTCAGATAATACCGGTACTCCGACTTGTTCCCTTGGTGGAGCCGGTATATCGTCCGAAGCACGTTCAGCTGCGGCTCGATCCCTGCGGCCTGGCAGTGGAGAACGAAGCCATTAATCACTCGCCACGCGTTCGGCATGAGCTGAATGGGGCAGACCCCGTACCAGCTCACCACGGTAACAGCGAACGCGTGGAGAGGTAGCCGAGCACCGGCGATAAAGGCGTTGACCGGCCAGCAACACATGGTCATTGGCAGCGGCGAATTAGCCCTAACCCCGGGGCCCGGCAGCATGATTTCGTACTCCTCCGGGATGAAAAAAGAGTCCCGGATCGCAGCCAATTCCTCCTCGCGCAGGATCGACGCCGCGTCGTCCGCCTCCGTCGTCTCCCTCACTTCGTTCTCCTCGAAGGACCTCTCCATCCTATGGATGATTCGCTCGGCCTGGTCCTTCGGGAGCTCCCTGACCCTGTGTAGCCCCGTCAGCGGACCTGGCAGCTGTCCGAACTTCCCCATCCTCTTCGGATCCTCGACAATTGAATCCTTGCCGAACACCTTGCCCTTGGTTGGAGTCGGAGTCGAGGCCTCGGCGCCTTCAAGGGAGGGCTCAGACCAAGAGACTTCATCTGAGACAGAAGCTACAGACATAATTTATAAATTACCTTGAAGGAGAGAGCTGCCGAAAAACTTCGCCTGAGTCAAACGCCGGTCACCGGAAAAACTCGCCTGAAACACAAGAAAACGCCTGAGCAAATGAGAAGAGAAATGAGAAATGAGAGGGGGGGGGGGTGAGGATTTATAGAAGGGGGGCACTCCCCACGAGGCTAATGGGCTCGTACGACCGGCCCATCTAAACCAAGCGGCGGAGCGATCCCAATCGTCACCTCGCTAACTGCAACGAATCATGAGTTGAATTTAATGCGCATCCCATATGATAGAACCCCAGGGGTCACTGCAATTAATGAACGCCCCATCTGTCAGGGTTGTCAGAGTTGTCAGAGTTGTCAGAGGTGTCAGAGGTTCAAATGGCACACAGAAAAGACAAACTCCCAAAAACGACAAGTCTGGGAGTTCGGCACTCACTGCCGAGCGTTCGTGACACCGACCCCGTTATGGGGAAAAAATCAAGTTCGGCACTCACTGCCGAGCGTTCGTGACACCGACCCTGTTATGGGGGAAAAGATCAAGTTCGGCACTCGCTGCCGAGCGCTCGTGACACCGACCCCGTTATGGGAAAAAAAATCAAGTTCGGCACTCACTGCCGAGCGTTCGTGACACCGACCCTGTTATGGGGGGAACATCAAGTTCGGCACTCACTGCCGAGCGTTCGTGACACCGACCCTGTTACGGGGTAAAAAACAAGTTCGGCACTCACTACCGAGCGTTCGTGACACCGACCCCGTTATGGGGGAAAAATCAAGTTCAGCACTCACTGCCGAGTGTTCGTGACACCGACCCTGTTATGGGGGAAAAGATCAAGTTCGGCACTCGCTGCCGAGCGCTCGTGACACCGACCCCGTTATGGGGAAAAAAATCAAGTTCGGCACTCACTGCCGAGCGTTCGTGACACCGACCCCGTTGTGGGGGAAAAATCAAGTTCGGCACTCACTGCCGAGCGTTCGTGACACCGACCCTGTTATGGGGGAAACATCAAGTTCGGCACTCACTGCCGAGCGTTCGTGACACCGACCCTGTTACGGGGGAAACATCAAGTTCGGCACTCACTGCCGAGCGTTCGTGACACCGACCATGTTACGGGGTAAACATCAAGTTCGGCACTCGCTGCCGAGCGTTCGTGACACCGACCCTGTTACGGGGTAAAAAACAGGTTCGGCACTCACTTCCGAGTGTTCGTGACACCGACCCTGTTACGGGGTAAAAAATCATGTTCGGCACTCACTGCCGAGCGTTCGTGACACCGACCCTGTTACGGGGTAAAGAATCAAGCTCGGCACTCACTGCCGAGCGTTCGTGACACCGACCTCGTTACGGGGTAAAGAACGAGTTCGGCAGGTCGCCAGACCCACTCCTAGCGTTCGCAGCTATGCCGAACTCGCTTTTCTCTCCGGAAAAGCTTGCCGAACTGCATATGGACCTCGGCCTCCTAGTCGGCGAGCCCTGGGGAGAGTCTAGGGCGCGATACAAACGTATGAGACCTCTGAACGACGAATTGACGCTTTGCTAGGGTCAAGAGGATATCCCTGCAAAAATGCCACACGACCGTCAGAGCTCATGAGCAACTCGGAGCTCAATCCACTTGGCAAATCACCTCACTGCCTCCTCCGGACTCACAACTCTCCATTTGAACTCCGATATAACTCCGCCAGCCATTAAACAGTCAAACTACTCCTCAAAGGCTGATCAAGCTCAGTCTTTAGGAGTGGGGGGCTCGTGATATGGCTAAAAATGGGGTTAAATCGGAACCGTCCAAATTGAGTACGAATCTTGAGACGTGGGGGTAAAATGGTGATTTCGCCTACAAGAGGGCCCGAAATAGGTGTTGGGTCTTCTCCCCAAGAACCCAGTAACCTACGAACGGACCCACCAACAAGAGGGTGCGGGTCTTAACCTGCTGCACACCCGATCCAACGAGATAAAATCAAGGTCCCTGATTAATCTTGATCAACGGCCCAGATACACATCTATCTTTTCACCGGGATTTGGGGATAAAATTCCTTATCTGATTACGGGGAATATACCTCATCAGATTACATTCCTCATCTGATTATGGGGAATATTCCTTATCAAATCACCAGGATTACATTCCCAATCTGTTCCCTGGGACGCCTATAAATACCCCCCGTCCATCTCCATTAAGAGGTAATCAATCTTTTACCAGTTTTTACGCTCATTCATAGTCTTCCTAGATTACTGACTTGAGCGTCGGAGGGTGCGTCGCCGGGAACAACCCCGGCGTCTCGCACTTTTTGCAGGTGTACGGCGGGATCGACGACCGAAGCCCGAAGGAACAGGTATCCAGGTTTTACTATTCAGTTTCCCTAAGAACCCACAAATTCATCTGTTCGCCCCCACACCAAATTTAGCGGCAACAACCATAATACCCTCAAAGTTCAAATTTATTTACGACATAATTATTTACAAGTGTCACTCATATAAAATAAAAGTTTGTAACATTAGAAGTAATTTGTAAAGAGTATCTAATGAATAAAGGAAGGTCTTATTATAAACTACTAGTATTATACACGTGCTGTGCACGTGGAAAAAATTTGTGGGGAAAAATGAAAAGGGCAAAAAAAAAAAAAAATCTACCAGCACGTCCGTTGCACGGATTGATAGATGGACAAATTACACTAAGGCCTTAGTAGTAAGAGATTAAACGTGCGTTGCACGAGTTGGGATATGGACAAATTACACTCTAGTCTTGGGATTAAAACCCCCTCTTTTTCACCATAAAACAAATGGTCAAAATAAATGAAATCAAAACGAAAAATGCAAGCCCACAACCACAAAGAATACCACACTACTAGAATGAGAAAACTGTATACCCAAACTTAGGAGGAAGGAAAATCAACAAATCATCGACTATTTGGGAGCAGAAGCAGATATAAAAAAAAATGCACTGAGCTGTCCCCCTTCACACCTAATTTATGGGCTTCTCGACATTCAAAAAGTAGAGAACCACACCTAATTTGATGACACTAATCACAAGTTTGATTGTAAGGGTAGCAATAACCGAACAGGATAGGAAGAACGGACATTCTAGAGGATTAAAACAACTTTAGAGCCATCTTAAGTTTGTTCTGCTTCCATTTGGGTAACTTGTAGAAAGCATCCTTTGTCATGCCAAACTTTTCTTTGAATTCCGCTGATGATAAATAAGTCTGCAATTGGATGTCAAATAAAATATTTTAAAAACCGAATTGATATTTCAGTATAGTATAGGGTAATTTATGTTAATGGTTTACCTCTCGTTTGGTTACATCAATTTCTGTAACTGGATCAGCTGAGTGTACTTTTAGTCGTTCATATGGGAAAATAGGAAGCCCTTCTTCATCTTCCGCCTCACCTTCCTTCACATCTTCTTGAATGGTGAGAGATTCAATTCTATTAGACATAGTACCGCTGCTCTCCTTGTTATTTGTGTTATTTGCCTCGTGGTTTGGTTTGTTTGCGACAGGGCTCACTTCAACCACAAGAGATGCAAAATTAAGAATCTCAATACAACAAAAATTTGCATGTGTTATTGACGGTTAAAACAATTGCTTACCTTTCAATGACTTTGGTATAATAGTAGGTACAGTTTCTTTTGAGGCTTCAAAAGAAGAACTGAGGCTGGCAATTGCTGATGCCTTAGGTGCCAATTTTGCAGAATCTGGAGACATAGATTTTTGAAATATTTTTCTGGCAACCGGAGGAGGCGTGGAAAGATTCCAGATAGATGGAAGAGGAAGAAATGGTTATAACAAAGAGAAGAAGAAGAGGTTGCGCGGTAGTGGGTGAATTTGAATTTGGTTGGAGGGAACAAGAGCGGGTTATATGATAAAATAGAAATCTGAAGGGTATTTTGGGTATGTAATAATCTCACTCATTTTTTATGTGGAGGAATCCACAAATCCCACTCTTTTCAAGGGAAATGTTTATCCTTCCCAACTAATTATTTTGATAACTCTGGAATTTAAGATTATTTACAAAACTATACTCATGTCTTACCAAACCAGGTAATCAAGAGGGTAATAATAGATTTCCTTATACATTACCGCGTACCAAACACCCCCTAAGGTCTTCTCCCATTATAGTAATATATATATAGGTAGTTAATTAATTCTCGGCTGCCGGTTTGGATTTCTTGGCTCATTGGGTTGTTCCTCTCTCATATTCCGGAGGGAAGTATTTGACTCTCATAAATGCTTTAATGATATCTGTTTAATTTCTTGCATTTTCTTTCGGTTTTGTTTGTAGGCAATGATGAGATTGATTTGGATATTAGTTGGTTACAAAATTTTGGGCCATTGAAATTATTGTTTTGAAGTCTATTTGATTGTGTGCCATGATAATTATTCAAAGTTGAATACACATCTGGGGTATGAGCGGGAGAGAAGAGAGGAAGGCTTGAAAGTATCAAATTTTGAGTTTTGAGACTATCTCAATTCACCAAAATTTTTGGCACCGATGACTCACAATGGTTTAGGCAGTGATGCAAAACACTTTATGATCTGAATAATTATTTCAATCATGTTCTAAGTATTCTTGATTATATAGCTATCATATCCTAGTTGGCGCGACACTCCAATGCAGCCCTACTTATGATTAGTGTTTTCTGAGCCTATTGGTTTTCTTTAGTCTATATATATTCATGAGTAAGTCTATTATGTGAGCTTGGCCGATTGATTGTGAGAAGATAAGAGATAGGGATATTTGATTTTACCCCCTTTACCCCCAAACATTCTGAAGATAAGCAGTATCAAATATGAGTCGTTCCATCGCATACAATCGCGAAGGAATGGCTAAAACCCCCCCGCTCCCGATAAGGCATTCAGTTCCCAAGCTCTTAATAGACTTACTCTATATATATGTAAGACAGTTGATGATAAGGTCCAACCAACACAGACAGAACATGAAGTATCAATTTTTGTCAGCCCAGAACAAACACAAACAGATCATGAAGTATACAAAAAAAACTGTACATTAGGCAGTGATGCTAAACACTTTATGATCTGAATAATTATTTCAATTTGTTGTATTTATTCTTGATTATATATCTATCATATCCTAGTTGGCACGGCACCCCAATGCAGCCCTAGTTATGGATAGTGTGTTCTGAGCCTATTGTTTTTTCATTTGTTTATGAAAGACAGTTGATAATAAGTTCAAAACTGCAGAAACAGAGCATGAAGTATGCAAAATTTGTAAGCTCCAAATAACAGAAAACTAGATTTTATAGTAACTGAAGTTGGATGTGTATGTGTTGGGTACTCATCTAAGCCTTTTGGTCTTTGAGTCTCTCAAATGCTTTGTTGGTGTAGGCCGTGATGCAAAACAGTTTATGATCTGAATATTTACTTCAAGATTGTTGTATTTATTCTTGATTATATATCTATCATATCTTAGTTGGCACGGCACCCCATTGCAGCCCTAGGTATGAATAGTGTGTTCTGAGCCTACTAGTTTTATTTAAACCACATGTTCAGTTTCTGTTGTTCTGACACTATACCAAGTTTGAAACTTCATGGGAAGCTTCTGTTTGTCTTGAGCACACAAATTTTGGTACTTCGTGTCCATGTTGAAAGAGTTCATTTTATGTTTGTTCTGAGTGAACAAAATTTGATACTTCATCAATATGTTTCTGTTTGTTCTGGGCTTACTTCAAGTTGACAACATTGGATACTTAATGATCTGCACTCGACAATCTTGGGTACTTCAAGTTCTGTTTTTGTTTGTTCTGAGATTAGAAATTTTGATACTTCATGATCTGTATCTGATTGTTCTGAGCTAACAACATTTGTATACTTCATGCTATGTTTCTGTTAGTTTCGGACCGGCTAAAATTGATACTTCATAATCTGTCTGTGTTTGTTCTGGGCTGGTTAAATTTTTATACTTCATGCTCTATTTGTGTTTCGTCTGGACTGGCAAAAATTGCCACTTCATGTTCTCTCTGTGTTGGTTCTGAGCATACAAATTTTGCATACTACATGCTCTGTCTGTGTTGCTACTCAGCTTCCAAATTTTGCATACTTCATGATCTGTCTGAGCTTGTTCTGGCCTGATAAACTTTTTATACTTCATGCTCTACTTGTGTTTGATCTGGACTGGGAAAAAGTGATACTTCATGCTCTGTCTGTGTTGTTTATGAGCATTACAAATTTTGCATACTACATGCTCTGTCTGTGCTGCTACTCAGCTTACAAATTTTGCATACTTCATGATCTGCCTGTGCTTCTTCGGGGCTGACAAAATTTTTATACTTCATGCTCTATTTGTGTTTGATCTGGAATGGCAAAAATTGCCACTCCATGTTGTCTCTGTGGTGGTTATGATCTTGCAAATTTTGCATACTACATGCTATGTCTGTGTTGCTTCTCAGCATACAAATTTTGCATACTTCATGATCTGTATGTAGTCAGTTCTGGGCTGGCAAAATTTTTATACTTCATGCTCTCTTTGTGTTTAATCTGGAATGACAAAAATTGATACTTCATACTCTGTTTGTGTTGTTTCTGTGGTGGCAAATTTTGATAGTTCATGCTTTTTTGGTGTTGGTTCTGATCGAGGAGGAAAATTTAACACTTCATGATTTTTGAACTTCATGTTCAACCTCTGTTTTCCTGAGCCTACAATATTTACTTGAAATTTTTTCCCGTTTTGAACCGACTGTCCGTTTTTATTTATTTTGTCTTCTCCATGTTCAATAATTTCAGTTTACTTTTGATTTCAGGTTGAATTCTGCATGAAGTGCATTTTGGAGCGATTGAAGACTGCAGTACGGGAAAACTTGATATTCGGAGCAAAATATCTAAATTTTGTCATGTACTTGAAATTTATTAAACAATGTACTATGCTGTAAATTATTATTTATGTTTCAGTTCTTTGTACAGTGTCAGATGTCAAGTACATTTCTTATGCTGTAGAGTTATTGTGAACTATTACTTTGCAATTTTATGAAGATCCAATTTTTTCCAAATATTCAGTTCATTATTGTCTTGATGTAATGATTGAAATTCTGTGTTTTTTTGGGTGTATTACGCAGCATGGCGTATCCAATTGATTTTCATGCTCAGAAGTACCACAAACCGAGCATCATGTACATAAAATTTGTAAGGTCTGAACTAAGACAGACAGAGCATGAAGTAAAAATTTTTGTAAAGCTCAGAACTAACACAGAGTATGCAAAATTTGTAAGCTGAGAAGCAACACAGACAGAGCATGTAGTATGCAAAATTTGCAAGATCATAACCAACACAGAGAGAACATGAAGTGGCAATTTTTGCCAGTCCAGATCAAACACAAATAGAGCATGAAGTATAAAAATTTTGTCAGCCCAGAACAAGCACAGGCAGATCATGAAGTATGCAAAATTTGTAAGCTCAGTAGCAGCACAGACAGAGCATGTAGTATGCAAAATTTGTATGCTCATAAACAACACAGACAGAGCATGAAGTATCAATTTTTCCAAGTCCAGATCAAACACAAGTAGAGCATGAAGTATAAAATTTTTATCAGCCCAGAACAAGCTCAGGCAGATCATGAAGTATGCAAAATTTGGAAGCTGAGTAGCAACACAGACAGAGCATGTAGTATGCAAAATTTGTAATGCTCATAAACAACACAGACAGAGCATGAAGTATCAATTTTTTCCAGTCCAGATCAAACACTAGTAGAGCATGAAGTATAAAAATTTTATCAGCCCAGAACAAGCTCAGGCAGATCATGAAGTATGCAAAATTTGGAAGCTGAGTAGCAACACAGACAGAGCATGTAGTATGCAAAATTTGTAATGCTCATAAACAACACAGACAGAGCATGAAGTATCAATTTTTCCCAGTCCAGATCAAACACTAGTAGAGCATGAAATATAAAAATTTTATCAGCCCAGAACAAGCTCAGACAGATCATGAAGTATGCAAAATTTGGAAGCTGAGTAGCAACACAGACAGAGCATGTAGTATGCAAAATTTGCAATGCTCATAAACAACACAGACAGAGCATGAAGTATCAATTTTTCCCAGTCCAGATCAAACACAAGTAGAGCATGAAGTATACAAATTTTATCAGCCCAGAACAAGCTCAGGCAGATCATGATGTATAGAGCATGAAGTATAAAAATTTTACCAGCCCAGTACAGACACAGACAGATCATGAAGCAAGCAAAATTTGTAAGCTGGGAACAAACACAGACAGAGCATGTAGCATGCAAAATATGTAAGATCATAACCAACACAGACATAACACGAAGTATCAATTTTTTCCCAGCCCAGCGCTAATACAATCAGAGCATGAAGTATACAAATTATCTTAGCTCACAAAAATATTATACAGATCATGAAGTATCAAAATTGTGTAATCTCAGAACAAACTCAAACAGGACTGGAAGAATCAAATCTTGTCGAGTGCAGATCATGAAGTATCCAATTTTTGTCAGCTTGGAGTAAGCCCAAAACAAACAGAAACATAGCTTGAAGTATCTCCGGTCCGTCGCTAACGAACATCTCGTTCTTTCTCTTCGATTCCTGCACCAAATAATTCATCAAATAGAAGAAAATTCAAGTATGTATGTGGCATATGTTCCTGGAGAGTGTATGTTGAACATGATTAAAACTTGTAGGCTCAGAACAAGTGCAACAGAAAACATTATCTCTTTCACTTGGAATAAAAAATTCATGCCCTCTCAGAAAAACAACACCATCAACTTCAATATCCGATAAAACCATTGTTAAAGGTGCATTGTTAAAGGAGCACAACTCCCGAAAAGGCATTCAGCTTCTCAACTCTTAATATACTTACTCTATATGAAATTGCAAAATTTTGTAAGCTCAGAACCAACACAGACAGAGAATGAAGTGGCAAATAATTTCAGCTTCCCGACTCAAAACAAAACCAAAATGAACATGAAGTTCAACACCATCCAATAATCATGAAGTATGAAATCATGCATAAGCTTTTCATCACTGCCGCATATTAAATCAGGTATAAAGGAGTCAAATTTGAAATTTTGAATTTGACACTAGGGCCGCTTTATTAAGGCACACCGGCTAGTGTCCAAGAACAAAATTCAAGTTGCATATACTTATCATCATTGCCTACTAAAAGTGGAAATAAAATCTATAACTGGAAATAAAATCTACTAAAAGTGGAAATAAAATTCATATCCGTCTTCTAATGTTGCAAATACTAAACCAACAAATGGTTTAGAAGCATCATCAACATCCCTCCAACTGGACTGAACATCCTGGCTTAGTAATTCCTCATTTCAACCTCCATCTTTCATAGGAGAATGAGACAACAAAAATTAAAAATAAAGCTACAACCTTAAATTAGCACAAACGAAAAAGTCCAACATAATACATTCTTGATCTACAAGCCCAAATTTTTTTCTTTTGTGGGGGAAACATTTAAAAGGCAAACAACCTACAGCTTCTTACATGGTAACTACGTGGAATTAGGGTGCTTATATGCATGTGTCATGTCCTATTAGCAGTGATTAAAGCAAATCTCGAAATAAACAAAAACTAGACTGCATATTACATGGATTTTGTGTGCTTATATGCATGTGTCATGTCCACATCTGAAAATTCCATATACCAGTACGAATATTATTTGCTATTCTAAATGTACTAGTCCAAATACTAGTGCGAATATTATCAGAGCATAATTTAAGCGCTAAAAATATAACAACAACCAAGAAGCATTTATAAAGGAAATAAATTTTGAATTCGAGATGAGAAATTGAAACCCTTGTCGCAGTTTGGGTTCTCCGTCAGGAAGAAGAGAACGAACTTGAAAGTGCAATGTTAAGGTGCAGCTCCCGATAGCCGAGAATTCGATCGCGTATACCCCTTTTACTCCTCGACGGATCTGAAGAAAAGCGAAGTCTGGATCCGATCGGTTGTAGGGGTAGGGTTTTACACAGGTGAGGAAGAAAGAGAGCGGGAGAGAAGAGCGCTCTCGACTTCACTTCCTTATTGATTAGGGTTTCGAAGGGATCTTCGATTAGGGTTTCGAAGGTGCCGATCTCTTCAGATAGGGTGAGAAGAGAAGAGAGGAATCCAAAGAGATCGTCTTTCAACTTCGAGAGCGGGAATCGAGAGCGGGAGAGGGCGATTAGGGTTTGGAACGAGAGAGAGCGGGAGAGAAGAGAGGAAGGCTTAATCGATAAGGAAGCTTAGAGATAAGGGGTATACTCAGTCGAATGAGTATACCCCTTTTACCCCTCTGCTATTCTGAAGAAAAGGCGGGGACGATCTCAGCCGTCCGATCGTGATCAAGATCGATCAGACGGCTGAGCTTCCCAGCTCCCGATAAGGCATTCAGCTTCTGAGCTCTTAATAGACTTACTATATATATATATATATATATATATATATATATAATAGAGATAGAGATATAAAAAAATAATAATTAAAACGTGCATCGCACGTGCAACTATTAGTAAATCTAATGATGCTAAACAAGAGCTTGCGAGGTTCATGGGAGTTTCTCAGATGAGTAAGGATGAGAGAGATTTAGGAACTCCCCTTTTTATAAATGGTAGATCAATCGCAGCTATGAAATTCTTGTTGGAAAAATTACGTCAAAAACTGTCTGGTTGGAAATCCGATAATCTTTCGCATGGATGTAGATTAGGTCCTATATTCCAATTGGATGATATCTCATCCTTTCTAGCCTAGATTACTTCCATGTATACCATCAACTCCTAAAATTATGGCATTACACTTTTTTGAAATATTTGTGTTTTTCTAATCCTAGGTTCAGATTAGAATATTAGCAAAGAGGGAAGTGAGTCTGTCTACTACCCCATGAAACGAGCATATTTGGACAATCTGCATACTACCCCAAAAATAACAGATTTCCCTGGACTTTTTGGCAAACCTTCAATCAAATCCATTAAAATATCCTCCCAAATCAACTCAGATATAGGCAATGGATGAAATAATCCAGCAGGAAGTTGAGTCTCATGTTTACTATTTTGACAAATTCCACATTCTCTGATTAGTTTCCTTATGTGCTTGCTCATTCCCTTCCAAACAAAAGATCTTCTAATCCTGCATAATGTCTTATGGAAACCTAAGTGTCCTCCCATCTTTGAGTCATGATTTTCACCAAATATTCTCATCTGCAAGCTTGAAGTTGGACTAAGTAAAATCTTCCCCTTATAATACCAAATCCCTCCAAGCAATTTGAACTTGTGAGGGTCCAATTCACCATTAGTAAACCTGATAGAGAGTGTATGGAAATAAGGATCTTATTGAACCATTAACTTGACATCCTCCAACCACTGAGGAACTACAAAGGTAAACTCCAATGCTTGACTCTCTTCCTCATCATTATGCCTTCGAGAAATGCTATCAACACCCACATTTTCCTTGCCTTTTTTATACTCCACTGAGAAATTAAAACCTTATAATTTCCGTAACCATTTCTCCTAGATTTCAGTGTTCACTCTTTGCTCAAGTATATATTTGATACTCTTTTGATCACTTTTGATGATAAATTCTCTATCCAGTAAATACTGCCTCTAATGTTTCACTGCAATGAGTATAGCAAACACTTCTTTTTCATATGTATAGAGAGAGTGTGACTTACCCTTTAACCCCTTACTCATATAAGAAATTGGATGTTCTTCTTGCATCGATACAGCTCCAATTTCCTTGAGGGAAGCAACTGTCTCTAGTACAAAATCTTTAGAAAAATTAGGCAATTGCAATACATGGGTAGTGGTAAGAGCACCTTACAGCTTAACGAATGTTGCAGAGCTGCTTCAAACCATTTGAAGCAATTCTTATTCAAAAGTTGAGTCAATGGTGCAGCGATTCCCCTATACCCTTTGACAAGTTTCCTATAATAACCTGTAAGGCCTAGAAAACTCCTCAACTCTTTAACAGAGCTAGGTTCTGGCCATTTGGTCACTACCTCTACCTTCAATGGGTCTACTGCAATATCATCAGCACTGATAATGTAACGCTCCGAGCCCGACTTAGCTATGGACGCACTTACGCGTGCGCACACACCCAAAAATAAAATCTTAATCCATTATCCACCACAGGCAATGCCTCAAAAAATATGCTATAGCTAATTGGTAACCTTGATCATTGGCTAATATTATATAAACTCACACATCCTTAACACCTAGCCGATATGGGATTTTCTAAATCCCTAAACAAACTCATTCAAAGCCTACACACTCACATATACAAGAATGTGCATGGCACACACTAACCAAGCACACACCAAAGCACAAACCCGGGCCCATAACAAACCAGCCACCAAATCAACACTATTTCACGTGCCATTTAATTATTCTATAGGCCCAACACACACTACCAATCTATATGCCCATGTTATTATATCTATATGCCCATGTTATTATATATATATATATATATATATATATATATATATATATATATATATATATATATATAATAGAGATAGAGATATAAAAAAATAATAATTAAAACGTGCATCGCACGTGCAGCTATTAGTAAATCTAATGATGCTAAACAAGAGCTTGCGAGGTTCATGGGAGTTTCTCAGATGAGTAAGGATGAGAGAGATTTAGGAACTCCCCTTTTTATAAATGGTAGATCAATCGCAGCTATGAAATTCTTGTTGGAAAAACTACGTCAAAAACTGTCTGGTTGGAAATCCGATAATCTTTCGCATGGATGTAGATTAGGTCCTATATTCCAATTGGATGATATCTCATCCTTTCTAGCCTAGATTACTTCCATGTATACCATCAACTCCTAAAATTATGGCATTGCACTTTTTTGAAATATTTGTGTTTTTCTAATCCTAGGTTCAGATTAGAATATTAGCAAAGAGAGAAGTGAGTCTCATACTTATAGAAAGTGATTTTTTTTCTATAAAGGGTTTGTAAATATTTTATAGGACCTCTTATGGATGATCGA
The DNA here is from genome assembly GCA_017893485.1 of Hemerocallis citrina. Lineage (NCBI taxonomy): Eukaryota > Viridiplantae > Streptophyta > Magnoliopsida > Asparagales > Asphodelaceae > Hemerocallis > Hemerocallis citrina. The sequence goes on from CM030359.1 coordinate 46,718,149, forward strand.
TACTGTTCATTTTGTTCTTTATATCATAATATACAATCCTATAAAATATCAATTGATTTAGAGAATGTTTATTCATACTTTAAGTTGTCACAAAATGAATGATTTTTTAATAATATAAGATGTTGGTATCATGTGATACATGGAAAAGAAACCTCCGAACAACTTGATTTTTTTTTCTATACAAATATTTTATGATATTATATATTTAATAAATGGTTTGGAACATCGAGATAAATCCCCAAATATGAGTACTACTACTCTATGTGATGAAGTTTTCCTCCTATAAGGATGAGGCTCCCTTTACTGATTAGGAAAAGAGAAAAGGGAATATCATACTTATAATTAAAAAAAAAACCAAACCAAACCAAACCACACTAAATCAATTAACCTCTTTTACGCTTTTGAACAATTTGAGTAAAAAAATTTCTTAACAATAAGGTCAAAAGCCCTGTCATAGACATAAACCCTAATACTTTCTATCCCCTTCCCCTATTACTTTACTCCTTCTTCATATTGGTTTATAATCTTTATGGTTATTTACTTTGTACGAAAATTCTAGTATGATACGTTCTCAATTTAATTTGTACATCTATAATGAGTTATTTCCCATGAAATCATTCTGAATAAATAGTGATAAAATTTTATATCATAAATTCATTTGAAAAGCCAAAAGCATATGATCAATGGGGGACTAGGATTTGAGGTGAGCAAAGAAGTAGGAGGGAAGAAAGAGGGAGATTTATGATTCAGTGTGGTTCAATTTTATGGTGCAGTTGTGGAAGAACCGACGCCATGGCTGCCCCTTTTACAGCTTTCTTAACCATCGATGTTACGAGTTGAGTTAGCTCAAGAGTATGGAGGTTATATAGTTAGTTAGAGCATCCACCGTCGTTTTTCTCATATGCTATAAAATGGCAGCTACAGTAATAGCAAATAAGATCGATCGCTGCAGTGGTCGTTTGCTATATGTTTCTCATTTTTTAGAAATAAGCGAGCGACGGTATATGATATATCGTCTCATCGTTTAAAATAAATTAAAAAAAGTTAATTACTTATTAACTATTAAACTATATTAATTAACTAAATTAAATAATATAATAATAACTAAACCTAATTAATTAACTACCTAAACCTAATTACTACTCCTAAACCTACCAAATCAGCATTAATTCTCCCAATCAGCATTAAAAAAAAAAAAAGGAGAGACGGGGATTCATACCCCGGCCGGGGTATGTTTCCCCGTCTGAGGGAATCATAAAAAAAAAAAAAAATTAAGTGGGGAGACGGGGTATCATATCCCGGACGAGGTATGTTTCCCCTTCCGACCATTTTTTAAAAAAAAATTAATTAAAATTATTTAGACGGTATATGTTCTTCCGTCTCACTCGTTTAAATAATCATTAAATCGGAGTGACGGGATATGATATCCCGTCCTTTATAATTTGAGAAATGGTATTTCGTTTCTTATATTTAAGAAACAAGAATAGAAAGTTTGCTATAAAATGGCAAAATGAGAAACCGTTGCAGACGTTCGTTTGCTAAAAAATGGCAAATTGGCATATATAGCAAACGACTGTGGATGCTCTTATGATTCATATATGAATTTATCAGGTGGTGAATCTATCAGTATCATTCAGTTGGTGTTTTGTTTCAATAATTATTTTTCATTCTGAACAGGTATTTTTGAGTCGGGTTGATGTAACCGAGTCAGGTTATAGACAGTCATCTGAGCAGTTAATCAGTTAACATTGTAGCTGTACGTGTGTTCTATGTAATAATATCTCATATAAAAGAGAGATACTAGCGCTTTGTAAATCAAGAACTGAATGGAAATTTCAATTGCTTCATCCCCAATTTTCAATCTCCAAACCCTAGATCAATTCCATGGCCAAGAACAAGCATTCTCAGGTTTCAGCTCCTATCAACGTGGTATCAAAGCCGACCATCGGCGATGACGATGATCATGATGTTGGAGGACCGTCGGTGGTGGAAACAGAGATTGCTAAAATGAAGAATCAAATGGCTTCAGTTCAAACTCAACTCTATTCCGTTGTGGAACAGCTTCATGAGATGGCAATTCAACGTCGTCCTTCATTGACGTCCATTCCTCCCTCGATTCCGATCCCCGGACTTGTTCGTGAGGTATCAACCCCTAACTTGGCTCAAACTAGGATTCCTTTTGGATATGGAAATGCTCTGAGAACTCCATTAAAACTAGAGTTTCCGACGTTCACCAAAGGTGATCCAACGGAATTGATTTGTAGTGCTGAACAATTTTTTGGATTTCTATGAGGTTGAAGATTAACAGAAGTTGAAGATAAACAGAAGTTGAGATTCGCTTCACTGAATCTTAAAGGTAGAGCTGCTCAATGGTATCATAGACATATTAAGAGTAGGAAAGAATCAATCTCTTGGTCTCAATTTTTGGAGTTGATTACTAGTTTCAGTTCAAGGGAATTTCAAGATTATGAGGGAACTCTGTCTAAGCTTAGTCAAAGGGTGATTTGGAGGTGTATGTCCAAGAGTTTGATAGGCGTTCAAACTTTGTAGAAGGTTGGAAAGAGAAGCACTATCTCAACACATTTCTAAGTGGTTTACAGGATGAGGTAAGATGAGATGTTAAGTCGCAAAGACCTAAAAATGTGAATGAAGCTATAGGGTTGGCTTGAGTATACGAAGAGAAGTTATAGTGTAACAAAAGATTTACTAAATCCACCTTCATTCCAAAGGGAACTGCAACTAACTATCCTTGTTCTAAGAGTGTTGAATTACCCCCAACTATTACAAATGGTCCTAAACAGTGATTGCCTCATGAGCTTAACGAAACAAAAGCTAAGGGTCTTTGTTTTAATTGTGATGAAAAATACCTACCTGGTCATAGATGCAGATCTTGGAAATTTTTTTTTCTGAAAATGTTTGATGATGATGGAGAGGAGAATATTATAAAAGAGGAAGCAGTGGAAGAAAGAGCAACTGGTATAAGTATGAATGTTGAAATTCCCAGGATATCTTTTCATGCACTCACAGTATCTTCACTTTATCCCCAAACTCTGAGAGTTAAAGTTAGAATCAGAGGTAGAGAGGTTAATATTTTGTTAGACACTGGGTCTAGTGACAACTACATTGATCCCCATGCAGCTTTAAAAACTGGTATAGTGATTCAACCAGAGCCACAGTTTAAAGTAACTATTGTCAATGGAGAAATTATTCACAGTGAGGGTAAGATAGAAAGTGCAGTATTCTCTGTACAATGTGTGAATCTAGCTGCTGAATTGTTAATTTTGCCATTGGGACCTTCTCAGATGGTTCTCGGGGATCATTGGTTAAGGTCTTTGGGGAGATTGACCATGGATTTCAATAGTTTAACAATGAAATTCATGCAGGAAGGTAAGTTGAGAGCTTTGCATGGTGTGAGGGATGGAAAGTTACAACTAATAGAAGCTAAAGAGCTTCCAAAAGCTCTAGAAAATGCATGCCAAGTTTTTATACTGCAAGTTCAACAGTGAAGAGACATACAGTGTTCCTTAGACTAGTGTTCAATCTGTTGGTTCTTTTATGCATTTGGATGCTCAAGAAGATCCTATCAAACTGGTATTGATCTAATTTCCTGAAGTGTTCAATCCTAATATTAGTATGCCCCCAAAGAGATGTGTGGACCATCAAATTCCTCTCATTGAAGACCACAAACCAGTCTATATTAGACCTTACAAGCACCTCTATTACCACGAGAATGAAACTGAGAGGCAAGTGAAAGAGATGCTAGACACTAGCTAATCAGGAATAGTAGTAGCTCCTATGCTTCACCAATAATTTTAGTAAAGAAAGCTGATGGTAGTTGGAGATTATGTGTAGATTATAGAGCTCTCAATTCAAAAACAGTGAAGGCTAAATTTCTCATCCCAGTTATTGATGAGCTGTTAGATGAGCTTTATGGTCCTAAATATATCTCACAAATAGATCTAATATCTGGTTACCATCAAATTAGAGTGCATGAATCGGATGTTCACAAGACAACCTTTTGGACACATCAAGGGCACTATGAGTTCATTGTTATGCCATTTGGACTTACAAATGTACCAGCTACCTTTCAAAGTCCTATGAATGAGATCTTTCAAGAGCATCTGCGGAAGTTTATATTGGTCTTTTTTATGATATTTTGTTTTATAGTCTAAGTTTGTAAAGTCATGTGCAACACCTTGCAAAGACCTTGGAAATTTTGAAGAATTATCATAGCTAAAGAAAGTAAATGTAGCTTTGGTAAAGAGACTGTTAGGTATTTGGGGCATGTTATTTGTAATACCCCGTATTTGGAGTATATATATATAGAAAGAAAAAGAGAGAGAGAGAGAGAGAGAGAGAGAGAGAGAGAGAGAGAGAGACCCCTTCTGTTGTGCACTCGACTTCGTGGTGTACTCGGCCTTTGTGACTTCGTATCGATGATCCGAACCGTTCACATTGATCTACTCGTCTTAATTAGTCTAAATATGTAAAATCAAGTTATTTGAAATTCATTTGTTTATCCATCATATCATTATAAAAAAAACGATATTCAGCCATACAATTTTGTAACTCTTCAATGGATGGGCAAATGAATTTCAAATTACTTGATTTGTACATATTTAGACTAATTTAGATGTGTAGATCAATGTGAATGGTTCGGATCGTTGATACGAAGACCTGAAGGCTGAGTGCACATGATGGAAGCTAGTGCACAAAAGAAGGGGACTATATATATATATATATATATATATATATATATATAATAACATGGGCATATAGATATAATAACATGGGCATATAGATTGGTAGTGTGTGTTGGGCCTATAGAATAATTAAATGGCACGTGAAATAGTGTTGATTTGGTGGCTGGTTTGTTATGGGCCCGGGTTTGTGCTTTGGTGTGTGCTTGGTTAGTGTGTGCCATGCACATTCTTGTATATGTGAGTGTGTAGGCTTTGAATGAGTTTGTTTAGGGATTTAGAAAATCCCATATCGGCTAGGTGTTAAGGATGTGTGAGTTTATATAATATTAGCCAATGATCAAGGTTACCAATTAGCTATAGCACATTTTTTGAGGCATTGCCTGTGGTGGATAATGGATTAAGATTTTATTTTTGGGTGTGTGCGCACGCGTAAGTGCGTCCATAGCTAAGTCGGGCTCGGAGCGTTACATTATCAGTGCTGATGATATTGCAGTAGACCCATTGAAGGTAGAGGTAGTGACCAAATGGCCAGAACCTAGCTCTGTTAAAGAGTTGAGGAGTTTTCTAGGCCTTACAGGTTATTATAGGAAACTTGTCAAAGGGTATAGGGGAATCGCTGCACCATTGACTCAACTTTTGAATAAGAATTGCTTCAAATGGTCTGAAGCAGCTCTGCAACATTCGTTAAGCTGTAAGGTGCTCTTACCACTACCCATGTATTGCAATTGCCTAATTTTTCTAAAGATTTTGTACTAGAGACAGTTGCTTCCCTCAAGGAAATTGGAGCTGTATCGATGCAAGAAGAACATCCAATTTCTTATATGAGTAAGGGGTTAAAGGGTAAGTCACACTCTCTCTATACATATGAAAAAGAAGTGTTTGCTATACTCATTGCAGTGAAACATTAGAGGCAGTATTTACTGGATAGAGAATTTATCATCAAAAGTGATCAAAAGAGTATCAAATATATACTTGAGCAAAGAGTGAACACTGAAATCTAGGAGAAATGGTTACGAAAATTATAAAGTTTTAATTTCTCAGTGGAGTATAAAAAAGGCAAGGAAATGTGGGTGTTGATAGCATTTCTCGAAGGCATAATGATGAGGAAGAGAGTCAAGCATTGGAGTTTACCTTTGTAGTTCCTCAGTGGTTGGAGGATGTCAAGTTAATGGTTCAATAAGATCCTTATTTCCATACACTCTCTATCAGGTTTACTAATGGTGAATTGGACCCTCACAAGTTCAAATTGCTTGGAGGGATTTGGTATTATAAGGGGAAGATTTTACTTAGTCCAACTTCAAGCTTGCAGATGAGAATATTTGGTGAAAATCATGACTCAAAGATGGGAGGACACTTAGGTTTCCATAAGACATTATGCAGGATTAGAAGATCTTTTGTTTGGAAGGGAATGAGCAAGCACATAAGGAAACTAATCAGAGAATGTGGAATTTGTCAAAACAGTAAACATGAGACTCAACTTCCTGCTGGATTATTTCATCTATTGCCTATATCTGAGTTGATTTGGGAGGATATTTTAATGGATTTGATTGAAGGTTTGCCAAAAAGTCCAGGGGAATCTGTTATTTTTGGGGTAGTATGCAGATTGTCCAAATATGCTCATTTCATGGGGTAGTAGACAGACTGTCCAAATATGCTCATTAGATAGGATGCCCAGAAGCATCATATCTGACAGAGACCTCATTTCATCAGTAATTTTTGGAGGGAATACTTTAAATTGCAAGGTAGTAAACTGCAGACTTCAACATCATACCACCTCAATGTGATGGACAAACCGAAATTGTCAACAAGGATTTGGATATGTATCTTCGTTGTATGTGTGGGCAAAGACCAAGATATCATGTAATACCCCGCAAAATAGCATATGGCTATTTTTGCATAGTAATCCGTGCACATCTTTATATTGCACACGGTTACATATTTTTCAAAGAATTATCAGTTTTAATTGAGAGATTTCAGACATATGAGTTGTTTTGAATCCGATGAAGTAAACTCAGGATATCTTCTCAATTTAACTGTGAAATTGTCCCGATTGTTTTGGCCAGACAATTTTCGGGAGAAAAATATAATTTCTATAAAACATGTATTTTAATATATTTTAAATTATATATATTGGTCATTTTTTTGGTGCATGAATTGAATGTGGATTGTTTTTGTGCACTAGGGTTAAAATTGGGGTATGGTGACCTAGGGTTCCTTGACCTAACCTAGGGTTAGGAACCCTAGCATCATATGATCATAGCTTGATCTTGATGAGATCCAATGGTGGAAGGATTTCCCCATGTGAAAGTTGACTCATGAGATGAGGAAACTTCCAAGAAGCTTCAAGGAAGCTTCCATGAAGCTTCTACTTGGAAAGTTGGCACCCCATCTCACCATACATTCTCCCAAAACCCTAGCCCTCCCGTCCTAGCCCTCCACCTCTCAAAATTCTGGCCCAAAAAGAAACCCTAGCTCTCCTTCTCTTATAAAAATACCCTCTCACTCCATTCACCTCTCATTTTCATCCTATGTTCTCAAAAAAAAAGAGGAGAAGAGGAAGAGTGGAAAAAGGTGGAGTCTTTGAAGTAGAGAAGGAGAAGAGAAGCTAGCAACAACTACACCTTGGATTATAGAAGATCAAGTGAGAAAGGGGAAGCAAGCAAAGCTAGGAGCCAAGCTAGCAAGGAGATTTTTGCAAATCAACATGTGGGTGATTTACCTCAAAAACCATGTGGGTGATCTCTTAACACTACAACTTAGTGTTTATTTTTTGGGTATGAAATAGACAAGCATTAGTATCTATGAATACTTTTTACCATGTATGAGTATGAGAAGTGCTAGGAAAAGATAAGTTGTATGGTAAAAATAACTCTTTTATGAGTTTTGTTAAGTAGCATGGTTGTGAGGGTAAGTTTGGGAATTTCTTTCTCCTAAACGGTTTGGAATCTTGAGGTCAAACTTTGGGGCATTGTTCTTCTATGTATGTATAGTATCCATGACTTTTTTCATAATATTTGGATGCAATTTGATAGCCCAAATATAGGACCAAAGTTAGGATAGAGAGCAGTCGAAATTGCTGCTGCTGTGCAGAATTTGGCTGTCTTCCCGACCTTGCAACTCAGTGTAGGTTGGTAATTTTGAGCTAAATTTTTTTTTGGACACTCTTGTATGTTTCTACAACTATATTCTTAAAGTTCTTAATTTTCTGAGGTCATTTGATGCCTCAAATTTTTTTTTAGATTGTGACTGATCTGAAGGTGTTGGCTGAAGCTGACTGTGTTTTGGACTGAGGCTTAAAAGGCAATAACACCTTATATGTTTTTTATTTTGCTATGAAATTTTGGGAGTAGCATTTGGTATGAGTCTATTTGATGATTATCAAATTTTAGAATTTTTAGAGGTCGTTTGATGAGGTTTCAAGAATAAACCGTACACAGTGGCAAAAACCTTTGCTGAAAGAGCAGCTGAGAATTATGCAGTGTTTGAGGAGTCATAACTCATTGTGTGATATGAATCTGAATGCAAATTTTGGACACAATGAAATGATATATGTTTAGATTGAGAATCTCAAATTTCATTAACATTGGACTTAAGGTGGAATTGTTGTTGAAAGAAGTGGGCTATGTTCAGCCTAGTACAAGTTGACTAATCTGTGGAGATGGATAATCCTGGACTTATTTGTTAAGAATTTGGACGACTGGTCAATTAGAGATCTGTAGTAGGGATTCATAGCTTTCTAACCCATCTGAAATTTAGAAATTTCAGTTTGTAGGTTAAGAGTTATGCTTTTCCCAAAAATGGAACAGATTCGGTCTTAGTCAAGGCAGTATTCGCTAGAAAGACCAAATCTGTCCTGTTGGTGCACCTGATGGATTTTGTTATTTTTGAACATTTAAATGATTGAATCTGAAGAGGTGTTCAACTAGGAAGTTGAAGTAGACACTCCCACCTTTCCATAGAACCCGGAATCGAGTAATTCTGATAAGTGAACAAATTTTTATAATATCGGAAAGGTGCAGCGAGTGCAAGAAGAAACATGCTGCTGAGAGTGTATGAGGGTTATTGGGTGTCAAGATGATTGAATTTGAAGAAATAGTCAACTGGAGAGTTGTAGACTAGGGTCATTTGTTTCTAGAATAAGGGATATCAAGCAATTCTGAGTTGGGTACTGGAAGTTATGGACGTTGCAAGTTTAGCAACCTGTTGTCTAAATTGACTTCAAGCTGGAGTTAACCCGGGAACTTGAGTTCCTTAAGAGATTTGAGGGAGTCGTTAACTGGGGGATGGCATTGGACCTCCCTACCCTTCTAAGAAGTCTGATTGTATTGGATTCCGAAGTGCGTAGCTTGGGTCACAGCTACTGCTATTTCCTGAACTATTTTGTTGGATGATTGATGAGGAATTCTCTGCATACCGCAGTGTAGTGATCACGAGCTATCATGTTTTTAAATATGTTTTAGCATTTTATTTGGAACTTAGACAAGTTCCTGTGTTTAGTACTCTTGGTGGACATGAGTGAGTTGGGAGATAGCTCAGGTCAAATTGTGTTTGGTGTCTCGATGTCTGAGTCTGTCAATGGTCAGGAATTGATGGTTATGTGTGTGCTTACCTTCACTCAATTGTTGGATATCATTTGGGTGCCGTGGGACTACTCGCTGAAAGTCACAGGCCGGGGTTATGGTTCGGTGACCTGTGAAGGTATTAGGAATCAGTGGATATGATTCTCATGATGATTGTTACTTTGACAGACTAGTTAGGCTCGACATTGTTTGATCGACGCCGTGTATGATTTGAGTAACAACATGTTTTCAGTACTGCATTGATTAGGGTTTCTTTTATTGTTTCGCTTGAAGACCGAATTGGTGTTAGAAGTGATTCCCTATAATCCGATTCGTTCTGAGAGTTGGCACTAGGCGATGATGACCATGGAATTGTCTCTTCCTGTCATTAGGGATATGTGCTGCTGTACGTATCTGGCAATGATGATTCCTGAAGTACCGTGGTAAGAACAGGATGATGATTTCCTGGCGGATAGGGGGTTTAGACCTTCGAGGCCATCATGTTCTATGTGGTGGACACGAACGGATCATATTGGATTTTCTGCACAATGGATATGCTGCAGTGTATTAGTAGGTTCGTCAAGACTTTTGAGTGGGGTCCGGGCGTCGGGCACTAGTGGAAAACTGAGATGCCACTAAATGAATGCAGAATTGATGAGACCAATTAATCTGCATCCTCCTCAGCCACACTCTACTATCAGGAACTGGAAGTGTACAATAATAGTACGCATTGCATGGCGAGGGATTAAACCCTACATTCAGAAAGGTGAACTCTTTGGAAAGTATGTAGTATGGGATGCATACATTTCCATTGAAGTTAATTTTGAGAAAGTATGTAGTATGGGATGCATACGTTCCCAAACTAATCGCATTAGAGTAGGTGCATCATGTGCATTCTGTTTCGTGTATTAGATTAGACTATGTCATGTTTTGGCCTGGAACGTATGTAGTATGGGATGCATGCGTATCCAGAGTTCCAAGGTTGCTTGTATTACAATAAGGCAGCTGATCAGTGCATTAGTTGTTAGACCATGGCATACACGAACACCAGGAAATTAGGATGCACGTTTTCCTTTTCATTCAAGATGGTTTGTGGCTGCCAGTTTGGAGATCAATGTTTTCTTATCAGCATTGCGTTTGTAGAATTACTGACGTGCCCACTTATTTAGGTATTGGATACCGGGTCGCGAGGGCAGGATAGTCATACCAGCAGGGCATCCAAGTGGGGTAGCAGTGTACATGCCTACCAATCGTACGGGTGCAGAATTATCAAGAGTCAAGAAGTAGAAGGCTCAAGCCGAGGGACAAGTCCCAGGGAGGTAGATAAACCACTCAGCAGGATTTCGGTAGCGGCCAATCGATTGCCAATCTGGAAGACAGCTGATAGCTTTGCAAGAGGAGTCTGAGTGTGTTTTTGTAATCAGTTGTAATAAGTTATGTAATTTGTATTCCATGTTCAAGGACAATTTGATATTGTAATTATTGATGTAATAACTCTGTTGGGAATAAAAGTGTTTAAATTTTCGTGTTATTTACTGTGTTGAGATACATTTTAAGGTAAAGATCTGGGTGATGTCACGGATGTCCGTTAATGGCGATCCGGGGCATTACATATCGGGTGAAATGGCTCAGTTGGGTAGAATATTGGTATAACACTAACTGGCACACTTCGATTGGAATTTCTTCTTTTGAAGCAGTTTATGGAAGGCCTCCACCATCCCCGAAGCTTTATGTGAGAGGTAATGCTAGTCTACAAAGTGCCGAGGAAGAATTATTGACTAGAGATTCCATTTTGAAGTTACTCAAGGATAACAGTCAAGCTGCACAAGAGAGAAAGAAATTTTACGCAGATAAGAAGTGAACGGAATGGTGTTGTGTTGTGCACGACTGAGTCTTAATGAAGCATCATCCGTACCACCAAGTTAGCCTCCGCAATCCAACTCCTTAAAAGTTATCCCTAAAATTCTTTGGTCCCTACAAAGTGCTAGAGAGATTGGGAGAGTTAGCATACATGTTGGAGTTGCTTGCTCATGCAATGATCCATCCTGTGTTCCACGTTTCAAAGCTCAAGAAATTTTGTGGTGATCCTTCGGTTATGGTCTCTGCTGAAATTTGGTGTTCTAATGATGATACTTCAATTGTACCAAGAACTGATGCTAGATAGGAGGGTTTACAAGAAAGGAAATGGTGTTAGAGTTAAGCTTCTGATTAAATGGTTCTCGCAACCTGCCAGTTCAGCTACTCGGGAGGATGCAGATGATATTCGCAGGTCCTTCCCTGATTTTGATCTTGGGTCAAGCTCAATCTGAGCACGGTGGAGTTGTTACGGGTTGAGTTAGCTCAAGAGTATGGAGGTTATATAGTTAGCTATGATTTATATATGAATGTATCAGTATCAGTCAGTTGGTGTTTTGTTTCAATAATTATTGTTCATTCAGAACAGGTATTTCTGGGTCGGGTTGATGTAATTAGGTCAGGTTGTAGATAGTCATGTGAGCGGATAATCAGTTAACACTGTAGTTGTTCGTGCGTTCCATGTAATGATCTCTCCTATAAAAGAGAGATACTAGCTCTTTGTAAATCAAGAACTAAATGGAAATTTAATTGCTTCATCCCCAATTCTCAATCTCCAAACCCTAGATCAATTCCATGGCCAAGAACAAGCATTCTCAGGTTTCAGCTCCTATCAATTGAACTCAACAAAATAGCAAGAAGATGATCTCAGTTATAGAAAGAGAGATCGGTGGTTGAAGAAAGGTAATGGAATCAAGAAAGAAGACAGATAATTAGCACAATTGATTGATACCGCTTAAGGGGTTATCTGATCGGTATTTATAATTGTTTATTACGTGCAATGCACAGGCTACATCTGAATCAGTTAGGTGGTTAGTCCGTTATACAATGTGCCCCATTGTCTACAATCCAATGGCCCCCCTTACATCCAACGGTCTTAATTCCACATAATGGTTCATTCTATATTTTACACAAAATCCCTTACATTTTTTTCTCTGGACTGATACGAAAGACTAAAAGGACTGATATGTAATAAAATACACAAATTTCTCTTCTTCACAACAATTCTTCAATTCTTCTTCAAATGTTCTTCCACTCTCAGCTAACTCATCTCTGATGTGTATTATTTTATTTTAAAATTATATTTGATAATTCTATTATGAACTGTGATCCAAATGAAAAAAATCCGCAAATCTTAGAGCCCGTTTGGATACTTGTTTTAGGCCCGTTTTGTGAAAAAATATTTCGAAACGCATTTGGTTACGCGTTCAGTACTCATCGGTTGTTGCCTTTTTTCATAAACAAACCCAACCCTTCTTTTCAGATATTGCTCTCTCTTTTTTTGGTTACCCCCTTCCTCTCTCTCTTCTTTGACGGCGACTTCAGAAAGAAAACCCTAGACCCTCTTTACTCCTGTAAACTCCCATCTTCAAGTATCCTTTACTCCCTCTTTACTCTAATCAAGAGCTGATCCTTTCTTTTGCGATTCGCTCTATTTTCCCCCTTCTCAACCTCTTCGATGGTCGATTCATGGTCTGTGAGACCAGATCTGCTTTTACAAGAAGGTGTCTTCGAGAACGTTGTAGTAGAATCACACGCCGGCTGAGGCTTGAATCTGTTGGAGACAACTTCTTGAGCTTTGAAACCAAGCAAATCAAGGTATCTCTAAAATTGATTTTATTTTTTTTGCTTGTGTTTTGTTTTGGGTCGTTGTTAATTCTAGATCTGTTCAAAAAAAAAAATTCCCTTTTTTTGGTGTTTTTTTTTCAGAGTACCTATTTGAGGGATTAAAATTTTTTTTATGCTGTGATTTGGAGATGATGAGTACTGATCCTCAAGTTCGACGTCGATGTGTTAATTCCAGATCTGAATTTTTAAAAAAAATTGTTTTTTTATTTTGTGACCTATACTGAATTGAGGGATAAAGATTTTTATTGAACTGAAATTGGAGATGTTGTATTCTGATCCTACGGTCGACGTCGCTTTTGTTACTTATGGAAATTGGATATTTCAATTGAACTGGATTAAAGATGGTTGCTGAACTAGAATTGGAGATTTTTATTGAAATGTGATTTTTATTGAACTGGAACTGGATAGAAGACATCATCTACAATTTCTATAGTAACCTCAAAATAATTTTCCCGTTCACTGTTACAGTTGAGCAATTGATGATTTTTATTTTATATTTATCGTTTCTGTGGCTAATGAAGATGACTAGTAAGGGAAAGGCAATTGAGGTGGAGAGTGATATTGTCACTTGGACAGCATGTAATGTACGTATATTTGTGGAATTGATGGAGGCGGAGGTCGATCGAAATAGTTTGAAAAGTTCGACCTTTGAAGCCAAAGTTTGGCAAAAATTTGTGGGAAGTTTGAATCACATTTGTAACCGTACATACACGGTTAAACAATTAAAAGATAAACACCCAACTTAGGCTGCAGTGGAGGGAGTTTCACAATTTGAAGAATCAAAGTGGTTTGGGTTGGGATGAAGACAACCATACAGTCACTTGCGAGCCCGATGTTTGGGACACATATGTCAAGGTTCACATATAACTTATTTTTTTATGCAATGTGTGATTATCATCGTAATATACTTATTCATGACTTTAGTACTTGTAAACTAACAACACATAATTTTTGAATAGGCACACCCTAATGCTAAACAATTCAAATCGAAGGGTTTGGCCAATTATAATGCTTTGACCAAAATTTTTGTTCAGTCTACTGCCCAGGGCTTTCTATCTAGGGCTTCAACTCAAAGGGTGTATGACTCGGATGAGGAACAGAGGGTCAATTTTGAGTTCACCCACCCCACCCCACCCAATGCACCACAAGTAAATTTGGTTGATGATGATGATTACGAACCAATACATTTGGGGTCTCACAAGAGGCGATCTGGTGGGTCTAGTGATCGAGCAACAAAAAGCTCGGGAATGGATATTTGTATTGATGTCACGCCCCGCTTCCCAAAATACGAGAATGCGGGCGCGAGACTAAGGCCCAGCGAATGGTGCGAACACACCATCCATAAGCTGTACAAGTAAACTCAACAACAATATAATAAAACAATCCACGCAGGCATTTAAATCACAATATGATAATGAAAATTCATGATATAGTTCATAAATATAACCAACAACTGGAAATTACAAATTATTACGGGTCAAACAAGCTCGGATTACAATAAAGAGTTTTATGAAACAAAACACAAACTAATACGATGACATGATAAATTATAAATCTAAAACACTTGATCTGCAACTCCTTCTGGTAATTCTCCATTCGGGCCTGCAGGTATATTATAACAAAAGAAAAGAAAAGGGAAACAAGGAGACCCGTTAATACAAGTTACGGGCCGCAAGGGGAGTACAAGCTAAGGGAAACAGGAACAACGATAAAACAAAGGAAAAACAGGAAAAGAACAGGGAATCAAAGGTAAGGGAAATGCAATATATAAACATGGTATGAACAAAGCATTATGAAACAAGTGACATGTAAAACAAGTAAACGGGTAAACAAGTATCGAATCAACATTAACCTGTAACATGTAATTGGATCATGAAAATGCACGTGTTAATCTTATGTCTAATGTCTTGATTCTATCTAGGTAACACTTCATGCACCCCATATTTTTATTACATGGTTACTACAGTCAATACAATTTCGTTTAGATTTAGTGGTGGGTTTTATAGGTCACGTACTCGGGAAACATATCATTCAATATTGTACCGAGGTACGTGCAAACATATAACGTGAAACATATCGAGCCAAACATAGTGTAAACATATAACGTGAAACATATAAACATATCATTCGCAATCTTGCAATTTGTAATTGCAACTTGCATCGGGAAACCACGAGCTCCCGTCCGAGTACGCTCTTCTATATTGACCACTACTTAAATCTTTCCCTTATACCCCGGCTTGTTACTTTTATTTTAATTTAAACAAGAAGAATAAGATGTCATATTCGTATTTAACTACTGTCACGGGCGAAACATTCCTGCACAAAAACATCTATAATTCTAAGAGTACATTTGGGTGTATTTATTTGTGTTTGTGTCTTGCTTAGGGTAACAAAATATTCACGATCATATGTGAATATAGGATCGACGGATAAACAGGTATCAATTCGACTTATGAATGCGAATTGGAGTCCAAGAAATAATATACTTGCGGTATTTTGTCAAATGGCTTGTACTAGAAAAATAAAGTGGTACAAGAGATACTTGCCTTTTTGACGGTGAATCTGAACACGAACCAATACGGGATGAGAATCCCGAGATGCGAAGCTCGAACACGGCACGTACAAATGCCCACAAGATCGGATCCGGAGCGGATCTTGATGGAAGATCAAGATCGAGACGGTCGGACGGCTGGATCTGCTTCGATCTGAGCTGATGATCACGATCGGATTGGACGGATGAGATCCGATCTGGCTGAAAGGATCAAATCTGATCAAATCATACTTTACGGAAGATCCAACGGTCAAAATCAAAAACACTAATCTGTTTTCTTCTTCTTCTCAGAACACAGAGAACAGAGAGAGAGATAGAAGAGAGAGAGCGAGGGAGCGAACGGGAGAAGTGGGCGGGCTGCGATCGATGAGGGCGAGCGGGAGAAGAGGGCTACGACTCCGGTGAGCGGCGGCGGAGGTTGAGGCCGTGCGGGTGGTGAGCTGTCGAACGAGGGAGCAGGAACGAGCGGTAACAATGGCGGAGGTTGACTGCGGGAGGTAGAGGAAGAGGCTGCGGTGCGACGGAGGTCGAGCGGGGGAAGACGATGGCTGTGCTTCGGTGGGTTGCGACAGCCGAAGAGATGACGGGGGAGGCAGAGAAAGGGAGCGCGGCGCGCTGGCAATGGCGGCAGCGAAGCTTCGAGGTTGAAGACGCCCAGTGGATTGAAGACGGTGGCGAGGAGAACTCAGGCACGGCGCGCGACTGGGAGCGGCGAACGGTGAGCGCTCGACGAGCGGGGATGGAGGAACTCAGGGGGAGAAGTTGGGAGTTGCGGGGAGAGGTGGCGGAGCTAGTGGCGACGGGAGGCGATGGGTTGAGTTGGGTTTTGTTTTGCTCTGTTTGGGTTCGAATCAGATGAGGGAGAGAGGAAGGGAAAAGCTTTGTTGTTTTGTTTTGGTTTCGTTGGTTTGGTTTTGTTTTGTTTTAACAGAGAAGAGAAGGAGAGAGAGATATACATTATAATATATGATAAAAGGAATATAATTATAAGGAAGGGAGAGATTTTAGGGAGAGGATTTACGGGGTGAAATAGCTGATTTTGTGGAGGAGGTTTAAAAAGCATTGAAGTTGTTATCAACAGTCACATAATAAAGAGGAATTATAGGGCTCAAAAGCAGGGTTTCAAATTTCAAACCTTAGGGATTTGTTGATCTGGTCAACAAGAAAGTTTGGGTTTGGGCTAGTGGTTCAAGACCCAATAGAGGATGGGCTTGGTCTAAGGGCTCAAAACAATTTAATTAAAATATGGAATTGGGCTCAAAATAAATAATTAGACCATTGAGTTTGATTTAAACAATTAGCTTATAAATAAAATTGGGTTCCAAAATATTTCATATTAAAATAGTTGAACAATCAAATATTGGGCTTCACAAAATAGTTTGAATATCATATTAAATTAATAGTTTAATTTAAAATACGGTAAAATACTTGAAAATACAATTTAACGAAAACAGGGGTTACAATCCTATCCACCTTACAACAAAATTTCGTCCTCGAAATTTGCGTAGGCGGTATATAGGACAAGGCAAAGCAAACTCTTATGGGAGATAACAAACAAGGAATTCAAAGAAATGTTAAGACGGTGGCAATACCAGAATAAGAAATCATAGACAAGAATGGGGTGGCCTAGAATGATGTCCACTAGAGATTCAATGAATGAAAACAATGCAAATGTGTGGAAGAAAAGCAAGCAGTGTAAGGAAGGGAAAGCAATAAGGAAAATTCTGGGACCTGTGGGTTATGGACCCACAACGCTTCCGCTGCGCTACTCTGATGGCGACTTTCCAAGCTGCAGATATGTCCTTGTAGACCACATGCCACCAATCGACGAACCGTGCAGGAAGAAAAGAATAAGACACTGGGATCAAAATAATATGGGTACAGAAAGAAAGAACCTATACCCAAAAGAATCAATGAATGTGAATGAATGAAAGGGACGAAACAACTGAGAAATGAAAGGACTGAATGTGAAGAATTCAAAGAGGAATCAAATCAGAGGAGTATCCAGATTATGTTGGTTATTCATTATCCATATGATTCACGCCTGGTGCACGTGTTGTTGAGTTAACTTGGTTGAGTCAAGCCTGTCTAATGTATTAGTCAACTAACACATTAGCCCAAACCTGAGCTCTGATACCACTAAAAACCCTGTCACGCCCCGCTTCCCAAAATACGAGAATGCGGGCGCGAGACTAAGGCCCAGCGAATGGTGCGAACACACCATCCATAAGCTGTACAAGTAAACTCAACAACAATATAATAAAAAAATCCATGCAGGCATTTAAATCACAATATGATAATGAAAATTCATGATATAGTTCATAAATATAACCAACAACTGGAAATTACAAATTATTACGGGTCAAACAAGCCCGGATTACAATAAAGAGTTTTATGAAACAAAACACAAACTAATACGATGACATGATAAATTATAAATCTAAAACACTTGATCTGCAACTCCTTCTGGTAATTCTCCATTCGGGCCTGCAGGTATATTATAACAAAAGAAAAGAAAAGGGAAACAAGGAGACCCGTTAATACAAGTTACGGGCCGCAAGGGGAGTACAAGCTAAGGGAAACAGGAACAACGATAAAACAAAGGAAAAACAGGAAAAGAACAGGGAATCAAAGGTAAGGGAAATGCAATATATAAACATGGTATGAACAAAGCATTATGAAACAAGTGACATGTAAAACAAGTAAACGGGTAAACAAGTATCGAATCAACATTAACCTGTAACATGTAATTGGATCATGAAAATGCACGTGTTAATCTTATGTCTAATGTCTTGATTCTATCTAGGTAGCACTTCATGCACCCCATATTTTTATTACATGGTTGCTACAGTCAATACAATTTCGTTTAGATTTAGTGGTGGGTTTTATAGGTCACGTACTCGGGAAACATATCATTCAATATTGTACCGAGGTACGTGCAAACATATAACGTGAAATATATCGAGCCAAACATAGTGTAAACATATAACGTGAAACATATAAACATATCATTCGCAATCTTGCAATTTGTAATTGCAACTTGCATCGGGAAACCACGAGCTCCCGTCCGAGTACGCTCTTCTATATTGACCACTACTTAAATCTTTCCCTTATACCCCGGCTTGTTACTTTTATTTTAATTTAAACAAGAAGAATAAGATGTCATATTCGTATTTAACTACTGTCACGGGCGAAACATTCCTGCACAAAAACATCTATAATTCTAAGAGTACATTTGGGTGTATTTATTTGTGTTTGTGTCTTGCTTAGGGTAACAAAATATTCATGATCATATGTGAATATAGGATCGACGGATAAACAGGTATCAATTCGACTTATGAATGCGAATTGGAGTCCAAGAAATAATATACTTGCGGTATTTTGTCAAATGGCTTGTACTAGAAAAATAAAGTGGTACAAGAGATACTTGCCTTTTTTACGGTGAATCTGAACACGAACCAATACGGGATGAGAATCCCGAGATGCGAAGCTCGAACACGGCACGTACAAATGCCCACAAGATCGGATCCGGAGCGGATCTTGATGGAAGATCAAGATCGAGACGGTCGGACGGCTGGATCTGCTTCGATCTGAGCTGATGATCACGATCGGATTGGACGGATGAGATTCGATCTGGCTGAAAGGATCAAATCTGATCAAATCATACTTTACGGAAGATCCAACGGTCAAAATCAAAAACACTAATCTGTTTTCTTCTTCTTCTCAGAACACAGAGAACAGAGAGAGAGATAGAAGAGAGAGAGCGAGGGAGCGAACGGGAGAAGTGGGCGGGCTGCGATCGATGAGGGCGAGCGGGAGAAGAGGGCTACGACTCCGGTGAGCGGCGGCGGAGGTTGAGGCCGTGCGGGTGGTGAGCTGTCGAACGAGGGAGCAGGAACGAGCGGTAACAATGGCGGAGGTTGACTGCGGGAGGTAGAGGAAGAGGCTGCGGTGCGACGGAGGTCGAGCGGGGGAAGACGATGGCTGTGCTTCGGTGGGTTGCGACAGTCGAAGAGATGACGGGGGAGGCAGAGAAAGGGAGCGCGGCGCGCTGGCAATGGCGGCAGCGAAGCTTCGAGGTTGAAGACGCCCAGTGGATTGAAGACGGTGGCGAGGAGAACTCAGGCACGGCGCGCGACTGGGAGCGGCGAACGGTGAGCGCTCGACGAGCGGGGATGGAGGAACTCAGGGGGAGAAGTTGGGAGTTGCGGGGAGAGGTGGCGGAGCTAGTGGCGACGGGAGGCGATGGGTTGAGTTGGGTTTTGTTTTGCTCTGTTTGGGTTCGAATCAGATGAGGGAGAGAGGAAGGGAAAAGCTTTGTTGTTTTGTTTTGGTTTCGTTGGTTTGGTTTTGTTTGGTTTTAACAGAGAAGAGAAGGAGAGAGAGATATACATTATAATATATGATAAAAGGAATATAATTATAAGGAAGGGAGAGGATTTACGGGGTGAAATAGCTGATTTTGTGGAGGAGGTTTAAAAAAGCATTGAAGTTGTTATCAACAGTCACATAATAAAGAGGAATTATAGGGCTCAAAAGCAGGGTTTCAAATTTCAAACCTTAGGGATTTGTTGATCTGGTCAACAAGAAAGTTTGGGTTTGGGCTAGTGGTTCAAGACCCAATAGAGGATGGGCTTGGTCTAAGGGCTCAAAACAATTTAATTAAAATATGGAATTGGGCTCAAAATAAATAATTAGACCATTGAGTTTGATTTAAACAATTAGCTTATAAATAAAATTGGGTTCCAAAATATTTCATATTAAAATAGTTGAACAATCAAATATTGGGCTTCACAAAATAGTTTGAATATCATATTAAATTAATAGTTTAATTTAAAATACGGTAAAATACTTGAAAATACAATTTAACGAAAACAGGGGTTACAATTGATGCCAATACCGATGCGCATGTTGCAAAAGCAGAATATTATAAGAAGAAAATGGGGAAAATTGGTGCAGAAAGTGTTCGCTCGGATACAGCAGATCCATTCTCCATTGATAAGTGCATTGAAATAGTTAATAACATGGATGGGCTTGATCCCAAAATGCTCCGTGTCGCAATGGATAACATAGTTTCAAAGAAAAGTTGGCGTCGTTGTTTCATTCTTATGAAACCAGATCTTAGACTCTTGTGGTTGGACCAACTTGCAAATGAGTAGAGGGATCTCATTTGTTCAAGTTGATCCAACCCAATGTATTGTTTAAATGTGTTATCAATTTATTGAAATATTGGTTTATCAGTATATTGTGAATATGTAATGGCACAATGTGTTCGGTTTTCATTGCTAACGGTTTAATTTTAGATGCATTTGCTATTACTAGCTGTTGTTGTTTTTGTTTTTTTGGGTTAAACTTTGGTATATAACATAACATGTTACTATAACTGTTCAAATATAACATCCACTATTTCATAAAGGAATTAAATTTGATTATTATTCCTTTGGTGTATTCTACTATTTCAGAGTGAAGGACTAGTGCAATTGATACCATACTGATAGACTTCCCAAGTGGCACATCAAGTGATGAGAGTGATGGGATTGATGACTTGTTGGGACTTCAGTTTCTAGAGAGTATGTCTAAAAAAATTCCTCATTTTACTTCTAAACTATCAGGCCGTGAATATCTACAAGAAATCCTAGATGGTCCCCCGGATAAGTGTAATCGCATATTCCGCATGAATCAAAATTGTTTTTTGGCTTTGTGTCAATTTATTAAAAATGGCAACTACCTCGAGGAAACACAAGAGGAAGCCCAACGTAGACACGTCTTTATTGAGGAAAGTGTTACCATTTTTTTGTACATTGTCGGTCATAGTCATAGAATGAGAACGGCTTGTGATCGGTTTCAGCGCTCATTGGAAACAATTGAATGACATTTTACTATTGTGTTGAAAGGTTTGGCAAGAGTAACAGCAGTTCTCATTACTCCCCAAACACGACATATCTACATGAAAGAATCAGTAGTTCCACTGACTTTTATCCATGGTTTAAGGTATTTTGTTAGATTCATGATTACCACCATATTATTCTAATGTTTTAAATATATTCACTGAAGTAGTACGTTTCAAATTCACTAATATAGCGAGCTATTGGTGCTGCCGATGGCACATTAATAGATGCTTGCGTACCCGCTAGCCGACAAAATACTTGTCATAGCCGGAAAGGCAATATAACTCAAAATGTGCTAGCCATTTGTGATTTTGACATGATGTTCACATTTGTTTATGCGGGATGGGAAGGAAGTGCTAACGACTTCCGGGTCATACAAAGTGCATTAACAGAAGGACTGTTGCAAATCCCTGCTAATGATAAATATTACTTAGTAGACTATGGTTACACGAACATGCCAGGGTTTTTAGCTCCCTACCGCGGGGAGCCATATCACTTGCAAGACTTCGAAGGGCCTAATCATGCACCAACCCAACATAGGCAACTTTTCAACAAACAGCATGCAAGGCTACGAAATGTCATTGAACGAACCTTTGGTATATTCAAAAAAAGGTTTCCCATATTCAAGTATATGACCAATTACATGTTCATAAGACAAGTTCTAATGGTACCACCCTGTTGTGCAGTTTATAATTTTATACGTCGATATTCAGCGGACGATGCATTCTTTTCTGATTTAGGAGATGAACAAATTACTCATCTACACAATGAAGATAATGCTTCCACATCTCAACCTTTGGATATGTCATCTTCTCAATTGAATCGCATGAATACTAAAAGATATCAAATTGCTTTGGAAATGTGGAATGCAAGACATTAATGTAATTTTATAGCCCAATGTACTTGTTCATGGCTTCATTGTGCTATTCCAATATATGGTTGTAAATGCTTTTCTTCTATTTGAACCCCATCTATTTGATAATCGCATCTGAATTTGATTTTAGTATGATGGTTATGATGAAATTCACCCATTGTATTTAGAGGCATGTGTGTCCCCCCCCCCCCCTCACAAACCTACTAGTTTCGTATAGTTCTGAATATGAAATGAACACCCGCAGTGAATATCCATCAAAATGAACATACTTGGGGATGATTTGTATTGACCCTTATGGTTTATGTTAAGCAAGATGGGTTATTATGTGGAATATTCATGCTAAATTTATTGAATGCTTTTCATACTTAACTATAGGTGGTGGAGAGGGTGGACAGTTGATTAGATATAGTTGGCATGGCATAATAATGCACGACATTTTACTAACCTTGATGCTTCATTTGAACAAATGTTCCATACAAATGTGTTCTGAGCCTACGACTAATTCAATCCTCTAAGAACACATGATTGGTTCAGTGGGATGCATACATACAAAATCAAATATTTGATACGCATTAACCTTTGCCCGTTTTGGATTTTTATGAAAAGAGAAGCAAAAATTTCCTTTCAGAAGAGGGTAACCAAACGCTTTTCTCAAAAAAGTTTTCATCTTATCATGATAGTTTAAATAGTTGTTTATAATGCATCTTCAACCTCGTATGATTTCGTCGCTTTATTTTCATTCTGATTGTGGGATATGTGACGGGTATTGATGTTTTGTTTCCATGGAGTACTGATGTATTTGCAAGTTGCACTTGGACACTAATGTAGTTCAGTTGGATGCATGCAAGGTTTTTTTATGAAGTGCACTATGATGTTTTAGTTCAATGAATGGAGTTTTCTCCTTACATGAGATGTTGAGTTTGTTTAAATATATATTAAAAGTTTTTTTAATATATGTCGTTCTAGGCAATGATGAAATATACTATCAATGAAAAGGTTATGTGTCCACCCCCACCTACCATCATGTGCCATTGATCAATCTGGATATGATGGATATGGATGATTCTGATCCAGATTATTTTTTATATTAACGTAAACAGACAACACTTTTATGATCATATATTCCCATAATACTGACCCAATGAATGATGTATTCAACTATGGGTGACGGATGGGGTGGACACATAATTAGTAGTAGTTGGCATGGTATTTTAAAAAATGCAGCCCTACACTAATATTGATGATTTAGTAGAACAATTGTTCTATGATAATGTGTTTTGAGCCTACGACTAATTTGGCAGATGATGAAGATGTATTCTGATCCTATATAACAGTTGGAAGTATTGACATTTTATTTCATACACAGTTAGAAATGATATACATGCTACATTTTGTTACCTTCTACTAGCATTAGAAGCCATCATCACTACATTCATGTCAGGCTCATGTGAGAATTTTGTGATTGATTACTAGTAATTCAAAATCTGGATATGATGATGCTTTATTCTGATCCTATGTACTATTTGGAGTAATGACAACTCTGATGTTGCTTATGACATCTGATGTCTACTGATGGATTGTTTAAGGATTTTTTTTTTTTGCTTTATAAGGGACTAAGGACTGAATTTCACAATGGAAAATTTCCATACTGTACACATTGTACTTGGTGTGATGGGTTTTGATGCTGCTATTACTAGCTGATGGCGCAAAAATGCTTGTGATGGCTTCTTCTTGCTTTATGAAGTAGTAAGGTATTATTTTCACTTTGGAAAATTTCCGTATTGTAGACAAGAACCTTCCTGTGATGGGTTTTGATAGGGCTTATGGTAGGAGATGATGGTCTACTGATGGATTGTGGTGGGTATTTTTTCGCTTTATAAGGGGTTAAGGTTTGAGTTAGGCAACTATGAAAATATCTATATTGTACACAATGTACCTTACTGTGATGGGAACTGATGCTGCTCATGGCAACTGATGACTTATAAATGCTTAATTCCACAGTACTACCTTTATAGGGAAGTAATGTATGATTTTCAATTTGGATAATTTCCATATTGTACACAATGTCCTACTTCCGATGGGTTTTAATGCTGCTCATGGCTACTGATGGGTTCTGCTCAATTGTGAGAAGGCTTTCTTCTTACTTTATAAGGAAGTAAGGTATGATTTGCACTTTTTAAATTTTATTTCTTGTTAATATGTTATAAAAGTGAATGTGTTCTGGCACAATGTGATGGATTTTCATGGTGGGGCAAAAAATTTTTGCTGTGTACCATTTTCTGTGTCTCTCATGAATGTGGACATGATGGCCTCTGATCCAATTCACGGAAACCATTGAATTCTTCTTTGATTAAAATTTCATACTGTGTACAATACCTTCCTGTCATGGGATCTGCAGTTGCTCATGGTTTTTTAGGGTAGCTAATGGATTGTGATGGCTTCAACTGATGGTTTTAATTTTTGGTTACATTCCTTTTAACAGCTGATGGATACTGATGCTTGTGTTATGCTTGTCATGGGTTCTGATGTTGCTCATAACAGCTGATGGATACTGATCGGTCGCAATGGCTTCTTCTTGCTTTGTAAGGGGTTAAGGTGTGAGTTTCAATTTGTAAAATATGGATACGGCGTACAATTACCTTCCTATGATGAGTTCTGATGCTGCTCATGGCATATGATGGATACTGATGGATTGTAATGGGTTCTTTTTGCTTTGTAAGGGGTTAATGTGTCATTTTCACATTAAAAATTGTATTTTGTTAGTATGTTATAAATTTTGAAGGCTTCTCATGCTTGTGATGCAAAATTACAATGCTTGGCCCATCTCAATTTGTGAAATAACTGTAACCAAACACAAATTTCTAAGGGATATTTTGTACATGTTCCTCTCATGAATATGGAGATGATGGCTTGTGATCCTGTTTAACTAAATTTTGATTTCTTTGTATCTAAAATTTCCATACTGTTTACAATACCTTACTCTGATGGTTTCAAGTGTTGCTCATGGCATCTGATGGATACTGATGGATTGTGATGGCTTCTTCTCGCTTTATAGGGGGTTAAGGTCTGAGTTTCACTTTGTAATATTTGCATACTGTGTCCAATATCCTTCTGTGGTTGGGTTGTGATGCTGCTCATGGCTTCTAATTTTTATGATGGATTCTGAAACAATCTGATGCTTTATAATGGATTAAGAATGAAGTTTCACTTTCATTTATTAACCGCTAATTTTTTTCCGCTCAAAATTTGTATATTACAATTGCTGTATTAGCCGACTCTTACACAATTCAGATAAAATTTTGCATAGTTGAAAGCTTGCCAGTGATAGGGAGATACGAAGAAGAAAAAAAAATTAAAGCGAAGAAAACTTTGCATAGTCACACGCTGCTTGTTCGTATACTTGTAGAACTTTGCTCTGTAACTGCAAAGGAAAAAAAATTCATAAGAAAACTAATGCAAATTGATTAAACATACACCGTTTATAAGCTCATTGTCACGAAAACTCCAAAAAAAAAAAATTTATAATTTAATTTTAAACCCAAACGCCTTTTCTAACCACATTATCCAATAACTATTTTTTAATAAAATTTCAGATTATTTGGTTTATCCAACGGCATTTTATACATTCCTTTTAAAAAAAACATTTTTTCAAAAAAAAATTATTACCAAACAGCATTTTACAGTCTAGTTTTAAGAAAACAGTTTTCAGGAAATTTTTTTTAACCAAACAGGCTTTACAATCACATTTTCAGAAAACAGTTTTCAGAAAAAAATTACCAAACAGTTTTTACACTCTCATTTTCAGAAAACTGTTTTCACAAAACATTTTTTCAGAATAACTATCCAAATGCACTCTTAGTTTTGGACTCCACTTTTTTGGGAGAGGTGATGAGGTAAGTGACAGCTATTAAGGTCTACATGGGATGAGATATCATTCTCTCACAATAGGTCATAATCCGCACCCCTTACGCATGCAGGTTGTGAAGTTTTAATCAAATCATCCTTATTGGCGATACTGTTGTACACAATGACCAGGGGCAGAGCCCAGTTAAGGCCCAGGTAGCAATTTTTGAAACCCCTTCTTTAGGTGTGGCCAAAAATTTGACTAACCACCCAACCCCCGCCCCCCCCCCCCCCCCCCCCCCAATATGTAGAATTAGTTGACTAGAATAGGGAAAGGTTGACTGCCGTACTCTCTCTCCCACATATTGCATGAACTAACTTTTGGGATCCCATAAGAAAGCATGATATTTTGAATTTTTTTATTTATTTTTTTTTAAAAGTATTATATACGAATTATCTTTGAAAGATTCGACCTCTATGATAAAATAGTTTAATTACTTTAAAATTAGGTGGTTTAAATTTTTTTAAATTTCTAATGTTGTTTATTGTTTAACCCACCCAGCAAAATTACTCTGGCTTTAGCATGACATCTTACAAACAACAACCTACAATTTCATACCTGCAAGAATATCGAAACCTGTTCCCGAACCCAAATACAACCAAACCCTAGATCTAAACCCTAGGGGCGGCGGCGGCTAGCCCTCAGCGCCGCCGCCCCCCCTCCCCGTCGTCCCCCCCTTCCCTCTACTACATGCCCCACCGTGGCCACCATTCCATTTCTTCCCTGTCGTGAACGTCGACCATGGGGATCTCTGACTTCGCCGGAGGCGGGGCGGCGCGGCTTGCGAGCGGAGCGTCCAGACGACGGTCCTACGAGGTGCGGGTTTGATTTGGGGCCAGGCAGCCCCCCCACCTCTCCCTCCACCGGTTTGCCCCCCCCCCCCCCCCTTTTCTGGCTGTGGTTGAGATTTGGGGGGCCCGCGATTGCTGCGGGTGCCCCCCCACCCCCCCGTGGTTGTGGTTTGGGGGGCCCGCGATTGCTGCAGGTGCCCCCCCCCCTTTTCTGGCTGTGGTTGAGATTTGGGGGGCCCGCGATTGCTGCGGGTGCCCCCCCACCCCCCGTGGTTGTGGTTTGGGGGGCCCGTGATTGCTGCGGGTGCCCCCCCCGGCGATCTGTTGATGTTGTTTGGGTGGTTTGTAGTCTTGTGCGATTGACGTTTGTGGAGTTTGGGCCCAAAGATGGGGTCCCTCCGTGATGTGTGAAGTCGGTATGTTGGGGGTGAGGGGGTGTGGGGTTGGGGTTGGGGGTGGTCGGGTGTGTCCTACGATATCGTCGGTGCAGTCTCTACAATGCCTACTAGCTAGCTATTGAGCTTCCTCCAGCTTGGACCACTGCCTCGTGACAGCGCCGCCTCATCCCTCGTATTGGGAATTTGAGGTGAGATAAGTCTGTGTGGTGAGAAATCGCCGGAGAGAGCTTAAACGTGAGAGAGGTAAGGTATCCTTTACACGGCTCTCTCCTAGAGGATGGTGTTAGGTGGGGTGAGCGAGATAGTTGTTTTGTGAGAAATCACAGGAGAAAAGCGCTATCGTGTGAGAGGTTAAGGTATCCCTTTCACGGCTATCTCTTTGGTAGCGGCTGTAGAAGCGGCTGGCGTGTTTGTAGGATGAGTGGTGAAGTTGATGGGAGGCTGCGAGTTTCGATCTACGGGGTTTGGGCCCAAAGATGGGGTCCCTCCAGCGAGGTGAACGCTGGGAGCGGCGGGTGATAAAATCCTGCCAGACTTGTTTCAGGCGGGTGTGCAGGTGCCGTGGAGGCACTGTACGAAGCTAAACTGACGTACTCACAATTCTGCTGGACCGAGCTGGTTTGTCGGCCCACCCTCCAGGATTGTTGGAGGGGCTTCTTTGTTTGTAGTCATGTTGCTTCATGTATGTTTTACTTTATGTCTGTAGTTTGTATCTGGGCCCAGTACTCTGGGTTTGTTTCGTTAAACTCCTATTAATGAAACAGGGTGGCCTTATTCCACCTTTTCCCTAAAAAAAAAAATTACTCTGGCTTTGTCCCTGACAAAGGCTTCATGTCTCCTCTCACAACATACTCTTAAAGAAGTGGATGCAGTAGCGCGCAATTTTTATTGGGGATATAGTAAGAGAGGGTGACATCTATCCGACATCATGGAAAAAAATTGCAACAACCTAACAATTGTTGTGGTTTGGGATATGAGGATTTAGTTATGGTCAACAAAAGTACTTCATCAAGCTTGGATGGAGAATTTAAACTGATCCTTAACCATTATGGGTGAGATTCACTACAAACCGCATAGACTTTTTTGGCATTTTTTTTGGGCTATTCTGCCGTTTATAAATACTGGGATAGACCGTAGCAGCGTTTCTGAAAACGCAGCCAGAAATGCCACTATAACAAGAGTCGGGACAGATATAGGGTCTATCCCGACATTTTTAACACCGCCGCTATAGCCTATATCTATCAAGAGTTTAATTGAAAAAACGCTGATATAGAGCTTTTGTTAGGGAAAAAGAAAAAGGTACTCTATCCCGACGTTTTGACCAATAATACCGGGATAGGTTATTAAATTTTTTTTTTTTTTGAAAAAGCACCCTATCCCGGCATTTTTGTCTAAAAACGCCGAGATAGATAGGCATTTTAAAAAAATGAATTAAAATATTTTTAATAAAAAATTACCCTACATGAAATAAAATTTCATATATATGTTATAAAACAACATAGAACTCTTCAATCTCATTCAATACAACCAATTTAATCAACATGAATATTTAATCAACCAATTTAACCAATTTAAGGCTACAATATGTAATGAGCGCGAAGGCACAACCAAAACTCCTACTAGCAATTCAGACATCTTCAGCTGCTGCAGAAAACATGGATAACATAAATAATATATTATGTTTGATATTGTTTTAAACTCTTAACAAGTTAGAAGATCTTGTAGGACCTGTTGAGGTTAGAAGATCTGATTGTAGCCTCAAAACAAGCTCCACTTGGCATGCTGTTGGGAATCTCAACACTCATAATCAGTTTGGTCATGTTTGCTTGCGGCGCTAGTTCAAAGATACATCTACTTCCTTCTTTCAACTCGTTTGGCATCGAATTGCTCCCCCTTCTTTCAACTCATTTGGCATCCAATTGCTCCCTTGAAGGGACAACAAAAAACATCTCTACTATTTTAATTGGAGAGTTTGTTACTAAATAAACTTCATCCGTAACCAAACAAATACATGCGTTGTAACCCAACAAATACGTGCAATGCACATGCATAACTAATGTAAAGAAAATCTTAGGCTCGATGCTAGACAACATTGGAATTTTTTAAAATATATATATATATATATATATTTATAAAGACGTTCATCGCACGTGTAAATTACTAGTAATATTTAAAAGTAAAAAAGATGGAAGAAGTCAAAACGAGTATGATTTTATATATGAGATAATCCTACCGAAAAAGTATGGCAATGCAATTTACATCTAGACTGTAAATAGATTTCAAACGAAAGAGAAGAATTCATTCCCCCAGCCGATAAATAGATTTAAATTAAGAATTTCGATGAGAAATAAAATTCTTCATATCGCGTTGCAGCACGGTTAACCTATGAAGCACGGATACTCTGCGGGGGGTCGCGTATCACGTACCCGATACGTATCGGACACGATACGCGTACCGTACTCATCCGATACGTACCCGATACGTATCGGAATTAATTAAAAAAATTAAAAAATTAAAAAAATATCCGATACTCTTCCGATACGCGGGGATACGCGTATCGGAAGGGCGGGATACGCCACCGATACTTTTTTTTTTTAATTTTTTTTTAGTTTGGCTCGGCCCAACAGGCCCATTCACCGTTCTATCTTCTATCTTCTACCTCTCTCTTTCTCATCCCATCGATCAGAAGATTCAGAACCCTATCCCCTTCTCTCTTAGCCGATCCTTCTCTGCCTCTCTCTTTCTCATCCCATCGATCAGAACCCTATCCCCTTATCTCTCTCAGCCGATCCTTCTCTGTCACCCTCAGATCTGATCAGACCCCGATCAGATCTCTCTCAGCTAACCCCGATCAGTCTTCCTCTCCAACCCCGATCAGATCTCTCTCAGCCGACCCCGATCAGTCTTCCTCTCCGACCCCGATCAGATCTCTCCGACCCCGATCAGATCTCTCTGTCACCCTCAGATATTTGCCATAAAGGTATTTTTTTTCCAGTTCTTTTTTCAGTTCTTTTTCCAGTTCTTTTTTCAGTTCTTTTTTTATTTTTTCAGTTCTTAATTTATTCACCGTGATCGCCTGATCGGTTCTTTTATTAATTTTTTATTTTTTCAGTTCTTTATTTATTTTTTCAGTTCTTTATCCATGTGATCAAAACTCAAAAGGATTTACCTGACTCCTTTGGAGATATGTACGAATCTAAATCATCTTGGAGTTATACTGAGCTTGTTCTAGTGCATGTTTTGATGTAGGAATTCTCTTGCAAATAGAGTATAAGTATAAGAAATGGTATTTAACAAATGACATTACATAATTGTCAATTTGTCATTACATAACAAAATAACAAAATAACACAAATAGAGTATATTACAATAACAAAATGACATTACTGATTAAGATGCACACAAAATTGTTTTTAACAAAATGAGAAGTTATCCATGTATTAAGATGGACAATTGGACATAGTTATTCAAATATTGAAAATGACAGATAAAAAGTATCTCACTCAGGTACGTATATTTTTATTTAATGCAATTTTATATTGTCTATGTATAACTTAAGGAATTCAATTTTTATTTATAATATATATTATTATTATTTTTTATTTAATTTATTTAAGCGTATCCTAACGTACCCGTATCCTAGTTTTTGAGAAATCGACGTATCCGCGTATCCGATACGTACCGTATCGGATACGCGTACCCGTATCCGTGCTTCATAGCGGTTAACAAAAGGGATAAAATAATAAGGACTCAAAATTTACAAGATTAGAGTTTAAGTTATACCTTCACATGCTCCAGTTAGGTGGGAAGTCTTGATGGAGAAACTGATCAACATGTCCACAAACAAAGACTTTTGCATTTGATGTTGCTGGTGGGATTGCTAGTGACTTCATAAAGATGTGAAGATTCAGTTCTGTTGAATTTGATTTGGTACAAGAGTGTTCTGAACAAATGAGCGTCATTGTCTGCAAGGGATTTCCCTTCTCCAGAAAAAACTTCACAATATAATATTCAAATATGGCCCCAGAAAAGCCATGAATATCGACATACTTGAGACTAGATAAATCACCAACATCATTTGCCTTCCAAGGGATCCGACAATTTCTAAATCTTCTGCTGTCTAATTGAAACTCTCTTCTCTATTATTGAAAGCATGCAAATTGCAAAACATAAGAAACTGTGGATTGTTGTTGAATATAAGCTACACTTGTGCATCATCAAAACTACCTGATCATAGTTAAGCAGAACCAGTTTCTCTAAACAGGGACATTGTTGAAGGATCATTAGTATCACTGTAAATTGAAATGTATTTAATCGTATCTTCATGCGCAAATGCTTGAGGTTGGAGAAAAGAGGGAAATCTTGATAAGACAACTTCTGCCAAGAGAGTGACAACATAAACAAGATTACAAATTAAGAAAACCATTAAGTAGTACTAATATTGTCCGATTAGAACATATATTTACAATTTTCAGATCTCCATACAGAAAAATTGTCAGTAAATTGGCAAAGTAAGCCCAATAAATTTTCGCTAACCTGGCAACCCCTACATGAATGACAATCAAACATAAGCAATGAATAGTATATATATACTTTTTCAGTAAAAGAAATGAACATACATACCTGAAGGACATGTCCATGCAGCTCCAAGGATTTTGCCTTGTGTAGATGCCTAACAATGTTTATCAATTCGAATCCATTTGTACTTTCCTCTTACAGTAGTGAATTAGAGCTTTGTTGAGAGCCTGAAAGGGCCCTGTAGTAACCACCAGCTTTGGGACAAGTTTTGGTGTTCCTATAGAATGACGGTTTAAAAATCCGCAAAAAAAGTAATCAAGTTTTGGTGTTCCTATAAAATGACATTATCCTGCATTTCGTGAGATGATCAGAAACTCAAAATACAGCAAGCAAAGAAGGCTATGTGGGTATTGAATTAGCATAATCAAATCAATATATATCATACTAAAAAAGATCACAAACTTAATGAAATTAACAGAAATAAGACCTACCAGAATTTCATTACATCAAATTAGCTTATATTAAAAGGCAATTAAAAGACATATGAGACTTGTCCATGATGACATTATCCTCCATTTCTTGACATTATCAGGAACCCAAAATACAGCAAACAAAGAAGGCTCTGTGGGTATTGAATTAGCATAATTAAATCTATGTATATCATACTAAAAAAGATCACAAACTTAATGAAATTAACAGATACTTCTTATCAACGTACACCAATGAGGGTTGCTTTTGAGGATTAGAGAACATGTGATTTTGGTTCAGTCATAGTTGGCAATGGACAAGTATGTCCAATTGTAGGTAAAGGCACAGTGAAAGTGAAGGCTCGCAATGGCGGACAATTAATCTTGAATGACACAAGACATATTCCATGCTTGAAGAAGAATTTAATCTCGCCAAGTAAATTGGACAAAGAAGGATTCACGACAACCTTTGGACGTGGAGAATAGAAGGTTACTACAGGTGCCAATTGGTGGCGAAAGAAAATCATGGTGACACATTATACTTATTCAGAAAAGGTGATTCAGGTGATATCATTGCTGCAACATTGGCATGTAGTTCTTCAATTCTATGGTATGTCAAGTTGGGGAATATTGATGAAAAGGGTGTCAGGAGCTTTGTTCTAGGGATTTTTTACTGGGGCTTAACCAGGTTGAGATGGATTCTGTAAGAACTATGTGATGGACTACCAGAAGATATTTAGCTTTCAGTTGTGGGCATAAGAAGAAGCTTAGAAAGTTAGAGTTGGTACATACAGATGTGTGGGGTCCGGCTTTGAAATTCTCTTATGGTGGTAAGGGATACTTCGTCACATTCATCGACGACGCCACAAGGAATGTTTGGGTTCATACAATTCGCGAGAAATCAGAGGTGTTTGAGGCATTCAAAGCTTGGAAGGTCAAGATTGAGAATGAGACGGGTTGCAGGGTAAAAGCATTAAAGTCAAACAATGGCGGTGAGTACACAAGTAAAGAGTTTGTTGACTATCTGGCAAAGGAAGCTTTCCAAGGAAGGGACAGTTGCTAGTACTCTACAGGAGGATGGGGTGGTAGTAAGAATGAACAGCACGATACTCAAAAGGGCGAGATGCATGAGACTTCATGTGGGTCTTCCGATCCATCTTTGAGCTGCTACAGTGAGTACAACAGTGTACTTGATTAACCGTTGTCCGTTTAGTGCCTTTGATGGGATTATTCCGCAAGAACTATGGTTAGGTAAAGCTGTCAATTATTCGCATTTGAAACTTTTGGTTGTATTGCATATTCAATAATCAACAGGGAAAAAAGAAAACAACTGGATTCCAAATCTAGAAAGTGTGTATTCATTGGCTACGGAGGCGATGAGTTTGGTTACAAACTTTAGGATTTTGTGAACGACAAGGTCATTTGCAGCAGGAATATACAAGGACATGCACATAGGTCAAAGTAGTATAACTGGTTCAAAGTTTGATTCAGGTTCAGACTCGATTCAAATTCTGAAGGCGGCCCTAGTGGTGGGGGCCCTACAGTGCAGCAACATGTACATTTACCACAGGAAGCACAAGAGGCTCATGATGGGTCTATTAGGAATGAGCAGGCTATCCAAGACAAATAGGTACAGCTAGAGCAGTTTGGGGGAGCCTGAACTGGTCGGGGAACCGGTACCCACATTGAGGAGATCGACACAAGAGAGAAGGCCAACCAAGATATTTGATCCATCAGCTATCGTATTTCACGAGCATATTCTGCACATGAATTCAGAAGAGCCAGAGACTCATGAGAAGGCATTGAAGAACAAGGCTCGAATTTAGTGGGAGTCAGCCATGAGGGGGGAGTCAGCCATGAGGGATAAGACAAACTCCTTGGAACATAACCAAACTTGAGAGTTGACCAAGTTACCTACAGGAAAACACGTTCTTATGAACAAATAGATTTTCAGAGTCGAAAATGAGGCAGATGGAAGTAAGAGGCTTGTTGTGAAAGGGTTCTCTCAGAGAGAAGGTGTCGACCACAGTAAAATCTTTGCACTGGTAGTGAAGATGGCTTCAATCAGAGTTCTGCTTAGTATTGTGGCAGTTGAAGACTTGCACTTAGAGCAGCTAGATGTGAAAATAGCATTTCTCCATGGTGATATCGAAGAAGAGTTGTACATGAGGCAACCCACAAGTTTTGAAGCAAAAGAAAAAGAGGACATGGTGCATCGACTGAAAAATAGCCTTATTAGGCTCAAACCAACACTATGGCAATGGTACTTGAAGTTTCCGCTTCATGAGAGGAAAGTGTATCGAGAAATACAAAACAGATCATTGTCGATATGTTCGTCGATATGAAGACAATAATATAGTTACGTTGACATTTTATGCGGACGACATGTTGTTAGCAGGTTCATGTATGGAGAAGATCAAGGATGTGAAAAATATGCTAGCTTCGGAGTTTTCGATGAAGAATTTGGGTGAAGCAAACCAAATTATCAGCATGAAGATCAATAGAAACAGAAAAAGCAAGAAGCTATAGTTATCATAAGCGGACTATGTGAAGAATGTATTGAAAAGATTCAATATGGATGGCGCGAGGCCACTCACTTGTCCCTTGGTTGCACACTTCAAGTTATCTACGGATTTGTGTCCGACAACGGAGGCAGAGATGGAGAAAATGACTGCAGTTCCTTATGCCTTATCTGTTGGGAGTTTGATGTATGTGATGGTGTTTGCAAGATCAGACATCGCACAAGCAGTGAGAGCTGTCAGCCGTTACATGAAGAATCCAGGTAAACAGCATTGGGATGCAGTGAAGTGGATTCTCTGTTATCTTACAGGTACTTCAGATCACTCTCTTTGTTTAGGGAGAGATTATTTGCATATACTCTGTGCGGGAAAGTGGTCATTCCAATGGGTGAACCTCGAAAAAATCTCGTGTGCTCTTATGTGTTGGCTATTGATTGTTTTTGTTCTCTTACTTGTGATTCTATTATTTTGCATTTGTTGGTGAGTTATTCTGCAGAAAGCCCGAATGGGAATCTAGTATTCAGAAGGCTATGGGGAAAAAAGGTGTTCAGCCGCGAATTATTCACTTTATATGGAGAGCCCTTACATATTCCTTGATGACTAATTGTATTCAGCATCGAGCTAATTCTTGTTGGGTTTATATCTTGCATACGATGTTGGATAAGAAGACGATAAGACGATAGAGGAATTAAGACGATTGAAAACGGAGTGGAGGCGAGAAACAGTCAGCGGTAGCAACAGCAGAAGTTGCGGTCGACCGCAACTCATGTGCGGTCGACCGACCCTTGCATGAAGTCTTCCAGAGAGGAGGATAGTCAACCGACTTGTTGGTACAGTTGACTGTTCGCGGTGCTGATGGGTTTCGGGCTTGAGTCTAGCTGATTCGTGAAAAGCCCAACTTGCTTCAAGTTAGATCGTGTGGCTCCTATCGTAGGGTTATCTCTTATGTATTATCCAATGGCTATTGTAATAAGATATTAACTTAGGGTTTGTCTCTAGATCTATATAAACAATTGTAACGGCTCATACATCCATATGATTCTATTGAGTGCCGAATAGAAGAAGAGAGTACTTCATAAGAGAGGGTGAGAGAGTTTCTCCACTGTAAGCAGCATCAAGTTCCAATTATGCTTGAGAGAGGGTTGTGGTGAGAATTGTAATATTCATGTATATTCTCTAGTTGAAATAATATCTCAGTTCTTCCTCCCCCAGATTAAGGCGAAAGCCCCAATCGGGACAATTCTTGTATGCTTTGTGTGATTGGTGCGATCTAGTTCTGCTTGGTAGTTTGTGTTGATTGTGTCAAAGACTCAACAATATCCTCATAATTCCTAACAAGTGGTATCTGTAGCGCCCCGAATTTCCAATATAATATCTCAGAAATACGTGGCACGATTCCAGAATCAAACTTCAATGTAATCATAACATGGCAACCAAATACAGGGAAATTTAAAACTTTTATTACATCAATTGTTTACAAAGCACAGCGGAAAATTAAACACCTTGAATTACAATTTCTTTCTTTTACAACACATTCTTTTACAATTTGTCTAAGCCATATTATCATTCTACCACATGCATCCAAATCCCAAGCTATAGGTACCTACCTGTAAAACATGAGGCTAGAGATAACCCTAACCCCCAAAACTACAGGGATCAGCCATAACGGTGTGAGTGACATCAAAAGAAAAGCAACATAAATAAAGCATAAAGGATAAAGTCATAAACAACATGAATCAACAGTAAGAATAAATGAAAAGAATATGTAATAACAATAAATAAAACATGAAAACATCAAGTGAAACTACATTAAGTGTCAAGTGTAGAAAAACAGGAAACAACATGCATAAAACCAAGTCAAGAAATACCAATACTATATGTTGACTCTCTAATGCATTCTTGTTGGATTCTATGCATCCCTCTCTACATAGGTCCGGTGCAAGCCCTTAACATTCTCCACTTGATAGAGTTTAATCCCTTGTTATGCAATTAATCCTACTACAATGACTACTACGAGATTTAGACATTCTGCAAGTATCGGTTCTCGCCCTTGGAATACTGGAGGCCGATCCCACTCTGCAGATCATTCTGTGGCCCTTACGTCCATCGTCCCGAAAAACTGGAGATTGCCTCACTCCGCAGGTCATCCTGGAACCCTCATTGCACAAACATCCCATAAGTGTCTCTCTCGTCCTCGGAATACTAGAGATCAATCCCACTTCATAGAATACTCTGTGGCCCTTACGTCCATCGTCCTGAAATACTGGAGAATATCTCACTCCTTGGATCATCCTGGAGTCCATAACTCACATTTGCTCTCATTTCATCATATCACCATCTAGTGTCTATTCTTATCTTGTTAAGTTAATTAATTATTTAACAGATTTGCGAATCTTTTAGAGTTGGTGTACCCTACCGGGCTTAACTCAACTGAACAATAACCAAAATCTCAACCACCGGTAGTTAGGGTCCCACTCAATCTCTAAAGACTCATAACTCAACCATCAATACCAAAACTTTTCAACAAAACTCATAAACCCATCATCAAAATGTTTATAATAACACATTTATGCCACTAGAGAATAGTTTCTATGCCTGCTACTAACTCCCCATTCTTCTGCTCTCTCACCAACTCCTGATCTAAAAAAAAACCCTAAATCTAAAAAACCCTAGGGGTGGCGGTGGCCACCCTCCACGCCGCCGCCCCACCAGTCGTCCCCTCCCGGACATCTCCTCCCCTTTCCTTGATCTCAAAACCTCTCCCCCTTCTCTGATCTTAAAACCCTAGATCTACATTCGCGTTCTGTTGGGTAGCGGTTCGTCGAAGACGGAGGCCGATTGTCGAAGCCGTTCGTCGCGACCGTTCATCGAAGCCGGCTGTTAATCGTCTCCGATCTCAAAACCCTAGGTCTCCAGTCGCGTTTTGTTAGGTGGCAGTTCGTCGAAGACGGAGGCCGATCGTCGAAGTTGTTCGTCGCGGCCGTTCGTCGCCTACCCTTTTCGACTGCGACGGCTCCTCCCAACTGTCCCTCGCGCCGAAGCACCATCGCCAAAGCTTCTCCCTCGTTGTGCTGATGCCTCCCCAATTCCCTCTCCTCCACTGCTGTTATGGTGTTGCCTGACTCCCGCCGCATCACCGTTGGTGACTTTGCTTAGTCGCTGCTCTGCCGATTTGGGCATTTTAGTGGGAGAGAGAGGGGGGAGAGTGAGGAATTTATTGTTGAGAAAGTGAGCTTGATTTGGGCATTTTAGAGAGTGAGTGAGAGAGAGAGAATGGCGATGATTGACCCCTTCACCTCCACCGTCCCGACCGACATTATTTTCAGATCCAAGTTGGGATTTGCTGTGTGACTTGCTTATGTGTTGGGGACTTAATTATGTTTTGGGTTGTTTGTTTCTGAGAGTATGAGTTGGGCGGCGGCAACATTCGAGCCCCCCCTTCAATTGTGATAAACTCTCAGACTCACGAGGATGACAACAAGTTCTTAGGAACAATGAAAACGGGTCAAGCAGGAAGTAAACCGAGATCATCAGGCTCTGAGGAATGTATGGGTTGGTGAACTGCTACCGGGTTGGTATGTCTAGTTGTAGTTCGGTTGTGGGGCTGGGGCCCGAAGACGGGGTCCCCCCATGAGACCGCTTATTACATACTAGTATTTTACCACCATGAGACCGATTGTGGAGCTTGGGCCCAAGACGGGGTCCCTCCGTGATGGGCGCTCACTTGTCGCAGCTTCCGGGGTGTTTGTCTCAACTGTCGCGGAGAGTCTGGGATGTGAAGAAGGAGGTGGAGGAAAATTTGATTCGGTGAGAAGAATGAGGTGTATAGTTGTGGCGCTAGGGCCCGAAGACGGGGTCCCCCCATGATCGTTACTGCACAGGGTGGGGCTTGGGTCCGCAGAAGGGGTCCCCCCATAAGGTGCACAGAGGGGAGATGTTTGTGTTCTTGGTCGGCAGTAGAGGAGTCACACACTGAACTCGACCTTCCTTAATCCACTGCCACAGACTTTGCAATAGCACCGCCACTACGCCCTCATCATTGACCCTAAAATCTACAACGTCCACCACCCGCAGGGGCGAGAGGTGAAGGTGATTCTTCAAATTGGTTGTGATTTGGTGGGGTTTTACGTGAGAGAGAGAGAGTGAGAGAGTGAGAGAGTGAAGACGTTGCTTCTCACTACTCTATGCAGGTGTCTGTTTGTGTTTGTGAGAAATCATCTGAGAGAGTATAAGTACCATCTTCATTGCTCTCTTAGACTATGTCCGTGATTAGGGTGAGTGAGGGTTTTGCTTAATAAGAAATCGCTTGTGAGAGCTATAGCGTATGAGAGGTGAAGTTGCGACTGCTCTCCTGTTGGGTGCGACTCCGATTGGGCCAAGTGTGAAGTTGCGTTGGTGAGGTAGAAGGAGGGGAGCGGCAAATTTTCAAATCCCACAGGATTCGCTTCAGGTGGGTGGGCACGTGCCGTGGAGGTGGGTGCTCGAAGCTTGCTTGACGGACATACAATTAGTTGGTCCTCGTAGGTTAGAGTGAGAACTGATTATATGTACTGGTCATGTCGCTTCATGTTTTTTTTTCTGTCTGTAGGTTGTAACTTGCCCCAGCATGCTGA
This sequence comes from Hemerocallis citrina, assembly GCA_017893485.1. Classification (NCBI taxonomy): domain Eukaryota; kingdom Viridiplantae; phylum Streptophyta; class Magnoliopsida; order Asparagales; family Asphodelaceae; genus Hemerocallis; species Hemerocallis citrina. Next base: position 46,757,636 of record CM030359.1, read on the forward strand.
AGTTGTTTTGTTAATTTCTTATTAATGAAACAGGGTAGCCTTATTCCACCTTTTCCCTAAAAAAAAAAATGTTTATAATAAGAAAACGAAAAAATCCAAATCCATTTAATGTACTCATAAAATTCCAGAATTCAAATAAAATATTGAACCCATCAAATAACAGAAAATCATATTTTGAAGTCGTCAAATATCGCAAAACATCAATTCCTTCGAAAACCACATATATCTCTCTTTATAAAGTCATAGGGATGTAAATTAAATTCTATTATAAACAAAATATACCTCTCTATAAAATACTGAAATCTATAGTAAAAATATCACTAAAACAGTATATCAATAATCTGTAATATCGGAAAAATAATCGTTTAAAGAAACAGAAAAACTCAACAAAACAGCCAATAAAGCAATTGACGGTCGACTGCTAAAAACAGTGTAAAAGCAGAGCAGTCGACTGTCAGTTGGAGATTCTCAAAATAAAGGTATGACGATGGACTACCCAAATAGTTCAAAAATAGGGCAGTCGACCGTCGAGTGTGAATTCTCAAAATAAATAAAGCGGCGGTCGACCGCTAGCTGCTATACAGCAAGGTTACGATTTGGTGCATGTTTCAACTGATACATCGATTAAACTTTGTGAAATCAAAAATAAACTTCCTGAGATGCTAAAGTATGACTTGTACAACATATATGAGTTTATAAAACAAATCAAAAACACCTCAAGATTTCAAAAGAGTGATTTTTCACAAAAATTCTTCAAAATAGTCAATATGTATATGTAAGTGTTCATATAAGGGCTTAGCTTCAGTTATAGAATTTAAAACTCATCAAATAGTAGTAGGGTAATATCTAATTTAATCTCAATTTGAAAATAATCAGAACTCAATCGAAAACCTCTTAAAACACACAAAATTCTTTAAAACAATGGACTAGTATACATAAGTGTGTATATGTGTATATTTGCTTCAGTTAAAGCTTCAAAATCTCATCAATAGGATAATGTTGAAACAATCTCAATATCAAAATAACCCGAAATTTAATCGAAACATCAAGGATACAAAAGGAAGCAATATCGGCCTGTGTATGCACAGACCGGAAATTAACCAAACTCCTCTCTTTTACTCAAAACTCAATCTTTTAATTCAATAACCCATCTTGCAACTTATTAAACTTATGCACAAACACTCAGAATAGTTTACTCATGAATATAATTAATTATAACAACTATTTATCAAGTTTCACTTCATCAAAAACCCAAACAGAGTGTATGTCTTCATATACACAGTAAAGAACTCAACTTTATTCACTTACAAGGAATAACTATCATACAATTCAATAAACTCAATCAGATCAGCAAGCAGATGATAGAAAACAATATACCCATGATTAGGTTTTTTAACAAATCTCAATTCATCTATATATAATTTTAATCATCCATGGCATAGTTTCATGAAAAGATTCAATCTTTAGTTCATCTACTCATCAAAATTTATATGTCTTCATACCAATCCCTAACATTCTTTCTAATAGGCAAACCATCACATAAAACATTCTTAGAACAAAAGAAAATTAAACATATGTCACTCACCTCAATGAAGAAATCAAATCGAATTAATAAAGAATAGGAAAAAGTCCTTTTGCAAAATCCAAGATCATCGCTTTGAAAATCCAAGAAATTAATTGTAAAAATATATTTTATTTTTGCAGAGGAGAGGGACGGCTGTAGTGGCCATAATATAGGCCGAAATCTAGAGTTTTTAGGATTTTACAAGTTTATGGAAACATCCATTAACAAATTATTACTTTACATATATAAACCTTTCTTTATATAAAGTAGTTAAATAAGTTAAATAAATTAAAATAAAACCAAATCCTTTTACTACTGATTTATCCAACCATCAAGCATATCCCAGAAATTAAAAAATTTAGATTTGTACTCAAAGTGGTAATTTTGCACAAAAGTCCATCTTTTTGTAATATTTGCAAATATGTCATAAAATATTCATAAAAATCTAAAAAATTCAGAAATAATATCTACTAATACATATTATATTTTCCAATTAAAATTTCTGACTTTTTCTTTCCAAGAAAATATTTGTACAAGATCCAACCTAAATTTCATATTTGCAAAAATACCATATTTGTTTAAATCTTTACCAAATCAACTCTAAATAAAATTTAAATAGATTTTATTTTCAATGATGACTATGTACAACCCAAAAATCAGTAAAAATGAATTTTCATTACTTTTTGAGGTCCAAACGGCTTTTACATAAAAGTCCCTCTCTTTCGTAATATTTATAAAAATAGTTTCTTTATTCAGAAAAATCCCAAAATTTAGGATGTACTTAATTATAAATGGGAGAATTTATCCAGAAATCTAAAAGTGGAGATTTGCACCCAAAAAGTATTTGCACGTGTAAAATTGACAAATTTGTAAAATAGTTAAATTAATTTAAATAAATATGAAAAATTAAAGTATCATAAATAAATGAGGAAAATCAATCATTAACCATAAAACTATAAGAACTCAATTTTTTCTGACTTTGTACGTGTGTTGCACGTGCAAATTGCAATTTCAAGAAAATAATCAAAATAGTCAACTTTACCAATTTATTATTATTTAATAATGCAAAATAATTCAGAGCAATCAGGTTCGTAGGTTTGTTCGAGTTCCTTGGAGATGGCAGATCAAAAGACAAAGATCAAGCGGCTTGACGGTAAGATCAACTTCAATCTATGGAAGGTGGACATGTATGATGTTTTGGTTCAGAAGGACTTGCAGCTTGCCCTAGAAGAGAAGAAGCCAACCGATGTGAAGCACGAGAAGTCGGATGAGATTTGTTTGAAGGCCTTGAGTTTAATCCGGTTGCAATTGGCGAACGAAGTCAAGTGTAATATTCTTGAGGAGAAAAGTGAGGCGAGTCTATGGACAAAACTCAAATCTGACTACTCGGGGTCTTCGTTGCTAGATCGGATGTATTGGAAGAGAAAGTTGTTTAGGTTCTCAATGAAGGAAGGTACCCATCTTCAAGATCATATTGTGGAGTTCAATAAGGTAATATATGAACTAAAGGCGATTAACGCTAATAATCTTAGCGAAGAGGATAAAGCTTTCAACTTGATTTATTCACTGCCAACTTCTTATGATCACTTGATAACTACCATGCTATATGGGAAATTAACCAAGGAGACACTTACTGTAGCCGGAGTGATGGTTTGAAGGAAGATGAACTAAGAAAGGAGACTCATAAAGGAGGGTATATTTCTTTAGGATGTTTTGCAGTGGATGGTGATACTTCAATTAGAAGGGATGCGGCATACAAAGGTAAGATTTGTGGCCATTATTGTAGAGGAGTTGGGCATTACAAGAGAGACTGTCGCAAATGGTTGAATCAGAAGAGTGCTACTAAAGAAGGGAAACAATACCATATAGTCAGCGCAACTGAGTCAGGTAATAATAACGATTATTGTCTTCTTGTTTCAAGTTCTTCAGATGTGGATTCAAGTTGGTATCTTAATTCAAGAAGTTATTCTCATATTTGCTCCGAAAGGGAGATGATTTCTACTTACAAGTCATCAACAGGCCGTAGTGTGAGAACGGGAAGTGGTGAGATTTGTAAAGTGGTGGGTGAGAGAACAGTTGAATTGGAGACACCAAATGGTTAAGGGTTCACACTAGAAGAGGTCATGCATATTCCTTTGATACAGCAAAATCTTATATCCTTGGGTACTCTTGATGCTTGTGACTACAGGTACACAGCTCGAGGTGGAGTTTTGACAGTTTGGGAGAGTCGTCGTAAGGTAATGATGGGTAAGCGGGAGATTGGGCAAGGTCAACACAACCTCTACCAGCTTTGTGGGAGCAGAAAAACTCGACCGAGTGTATGGAAGCTCATTGTTCCTAAAGCATCATCTAGTAAGTTGTCATTAGAATTACCAAATCAAGACTGCAATGTCCGAATACCGTTGGAAGGTGGAGAGAGCCTTGATATAGGTGGAGTTCGTGTGGAGGGTGGCACCTCCATGATTACATCTACAGGAGTGTGCTCTTGAGGGGGGCATACAGCTGGAGGAAAACAGGTGGAGATTTGTTCAACTAGCAGAAGAAGCCACAGAAACGTGTTGTTTATAAAGCGGAGAAGAAAGGTCTAGAAGAGTTTTAAATCACACAGGTATGGATTCATGTGTATGCAATCCAAGGTGGAGATTATTGGGTTTATGTCTTGCATACGATGTTGGATAAGAAGACGATAAGACGATGGAAGGATCAAGACGATTGAAAACGGAGTGGAGGCAAGAAACAGTCAGCGGCAGCAACAGCAGAAGTTGCGGTCGACCGTAACTCTTGTCCGGTCGACCAACCCCTGCACGAAGTCTTCCGGAGAGGAGGATAGTCGACCGACTTGTTGGTACAGTCGATCGTTCGCGACACTGATGGGTTTCGGGCTTAAGTCTGGCTAATTCGTGAAAAGCCCAACTTGCTCTTCAAGTTAGATTGTGTGACCTATCTAGGGATGCTCTCGGATAAGGATATATCCGATTCGATCCGCATCCGAATCCCTTTTTTTGGCGGATACGGATATAAAAAATCCGTATCCGGACAGATACGGATACAGATTCGAATATCCAAATCCAAAAATTTTCGGATTCGAATACGGATACGGATATTCCTAAAAAAAAGCAGGTTCGGATACGGATTTCTGCTTAATTTAATATATATTTATTTAATAAATATAGTTAATACTTAATAGTTATACTATATACACTTATACTTATTCAGTTATTCCTAATAGCAGCCTTAACCTATCCCCGATTCCCCAATTCCCAAATCGACCCTTCCTCTCGACGACTCGACCCCAGTCCCCATCCCTAATCCCCCATCAACCTCGTGACCCCCGTCGCGCCACCAGTGAAGCCTGGGCACGCTAGTCGCCAGCACCCCCATCTCTTCTCCCCTTCCTCTCCCGCAGCCAGAGTCGACGGCCAGCAGTCGCGACGCACCTCTCGTCGCTGTCCCACTTCCGACGCTGCGCCTCCTACCGTCCAGCACCACCGTCCTCATCCTGTCGTGCTGCCCCTGTCCCCCTGGCCGCCGTCGGAGTCACACTTAGTTCTAGAGACGGTATAAATCTCTCTCTATCTCACTCTATTTTTGAATATATTATTCACTGTATTTTAGCAGTTTTAAGTTGCTGCATATTCATAGGTGCAAAGTGATTAATTATATGTTATATGTTAATTTTTTTTCATAGGTTCAAAATAGTGTTCATCATGTCTTCTCCTAATGAACAATCTATCACTCAACCCATTAATACCGAATCATCAAGTAATTCAAATACTCAAGTACGAAAACCACCGAGAAGTAGATCAGAGGTGTGGAAAGATTTTGTAAAATATGATGAAGATGTAAAAGAAATGGTGGATGGGAAAGAGATAGTGGCAAAACGCAAAAAGACCGAGTGCATACATTGTCATTTCAAAACTATTGCGGATAGTAAACTTGGAACTACACACCTAAGGAACCATATAACAACATGTTCAAAGAAACCGAGAGCCGATATACGCCAAATGTTGATACGAGCATCCTCCAAGAAAGATGATGGAACTTGTAGCCTAGAAAATTTTCAATTTGATAATGAGAAAAGTCGCTATAAACTTGTACAAGCAATTATTGCTCATGAATACCCATTCAATATAATGACACATACAAGGTTTTTGGATTATTTGCACTCTCTTCATCCCGAACACATAGTTCCTTCTCGCAATACAATCACTGAATTGTGTATGAATGTCTATGTTGATTACAAGAAGAAGCTGTTTGACACATTTTCCTCGCATACAAGTAGGATAAGTTTCACAATGGATAAGTGGACTGTATCTTCACAACAAAAGTCATACTTGTGTGTTACTTATTATTTCATTGATGATGCTTGGAATTTGCAATGGAGATTTGTCGGTTTTATTAAAGTTAGAGGGGGTACGGAATTTATTATTTGTGATGTTTTTATGTCGTGCATGCTTCAATGGAATATTGATAGTAAGATTTTTACCGTTACCGTTGATAATGACACTGCTAATGATGTTGCTATCTCTTTGGCAAAGGATCGTATTTTGGATACGGTTCCTTGCAAGGGTTCTTTTTTTCATGTGAGATGTGCCGCACATATTATTAATTTTGTTGTCCAAGATGGTTTGAAGCAAATCTCCGAAGCTATTCATAATGTAAGGAAAAGCATTAAATATATTACAATGTCAGCACAAGTGCAAGAAAGTTTCTATGATATTGCTAAATAACTTGGTGTGAATGGAAGACATGTTTTCCTTGATGTTTGCACAAGATGAAATTCCACTTATGATATGTTAAGTGTTGCACTAGAATATAAGCAAGTATTTAGTAAATTCTGTCTCAAAGACGGCAAATACAATTCTTGCCCATCGGGAGATGAATGGAATCATATTGATACCTTGAGTAATTGCTTGAAGCATTTTAGTGATCTAACTAAGCTTATTTTTGGTTCTGATTATTGTACTGCTAATCTTCTTTTCGATGAATTTTGTGAAGTTTTATTACTTCTAAATGAATGAGAGAGAAGTTCAGATACTACAATTGTGAGAATGGCAACTGTGATGAAGAAGAAGTTTATGAAGTATTGGTTGAAAGCTAACAAGCTTTTTACCGTTGCAACTTTTCTTGACCCAAAATATAAATTAGTTGCCATTAAGTCGTATTATGAAGAGATATATGGTTTTGATGGTGCAAGGCGGTTAGGAAATATTGTAAACTTAATCAAGGAACTTCATGGTGAATATTCGCAAAATTTTCATGAGAAAAGTCAATGTATACCACAAGGAGTTGGCTCAAGCAATTCTTCACAAAGAGTTGAAAGTGTTGGTGAAAAGAGAAACAGTAGATTTGATCAATATATTGAGAGTTGTCAAAGCTTGCCTACGAAGACGGATTTAGACATATATATGGAGGAGGGTGTTCTTAGGTGGAATGATTCTACAATGGGAAAATTTGATATATTAGCTTGGTGGAGAGGGAATATCGGAAAGTATCCTATACTTGTAAGGATTGCAAAAGATGTTTTTGCTGTCTCGGTTTCCACAGTAGCTTTTGAATCCACCTTTAGCACTAGTGGTCGTGTGATCCGTTGTCATAGAAGCCGAATGAAGAAGGAAACAATTGAAGCCTTGATATTAACTCAAGATTGGCTAAGAGCAGAGGATGGAGGTATTTTCAATACTCGCCCTCTTTTTTGTATATATTTATTAATCAGTATCTAATTATCTCTATTGTGTGTTAATTTGTAGCATCCAAAGTAGAACTATTTTCTAATGATTTGGTCAATGAAGATGCTAGAACGGAGGATGAATATGTGACTCTTATACCAACAACTCTAGGTATGATGAGATTCAAATAATGTTACACACTTACACCACTTGCATGAATTTTTGGTTATTTGCACAAATATAATTTTATTTAATTTTTGTTATTAAAGTGACGATGAGGTGGATGAATATATCTTGGAACAATTGGATGATGATTATTGATCTTTTCATTCTGGGTTGATCGAAGCCCGCTTTCTTTTGAAGACTTGGTTGATCATCATATGGTTTATTTATAGATGTAATGTGAGGTCAACATGGAGGGCCATTTGTTTTAGCTTCTGTTTGTTATTTTGAATGGATTTTGAGTTATGAATCAAAGTAAACTACTAAAGGAAAGATTTTCTCACATTTCTTTCTTCATGTTAATGTCTCATATAGTCATCAAAGTTTATCAACTTTTTTTTATAATATTATGTTAATTATTCTAGTAGTTGTGCACCTGAAGTGTTTAAATGTAGATATGGATGAATGAGCGTGTGAGTCTTCGGGAAGTGAAGGTAAATTAGCTGCAGTGTCCTATTTGCAATGATCGACTTTACTATTTTTGGTTATAATGTATCATTAACTGATGTACCTATTTTCGTGGTGCAGAAAAATACCATGAAATTGTTCTTATCTTTGAAGGGCATGTAGAAAGTATTCCAGAATTCTATGCACTCTTGCAGGTAGTTATTTGTTTTTGCTAGACATGAATTGATTATGCTATATATGCTATAGGTTCGAGTTTAGAATCTCTTTAGATTACTTTTCGGTTGAGAAAGTAGCAAGATGGGTTTCTGAAGATGGTCTATTTGGATTTGTATTTTAGAGGTTTGCCCTTTCTCTTATAATCATTTGATAAGGATTGACACTAATTAGAGTGATTTGATTTAACAAGCGGCTGGTTTTGTTGATTTTTCCATGTTAATTTCAATAAAAATTGGAAAGAGTCAATTTCTTCCCCTAAAAAAATTCAGTTGTTTTTTATCTAGCGGCCATCACCTACAAAAACAGAAGGTTGAATCTAAATAGTCTTGTAATTGATGCTAGGTAAAAGTGAAGGCCAGTTGCTGCTACCTTTGCCATGTCCAATAATCCTTCGAGTTTGGATGTGAAAACATCATCTGAAAATAGCATGCAATTGAAGAGCGATATGGGATCATCGTTTCTAGAACTAGCTATGAAGGTCCGTTTATTTATAAGCTTTAGATTCTATCCGGTAACCTTGTTTCAGTTGTTGAAGATCATGTTCAGTCACCTGTATCTGACTTTCCTTGTTTGCTACAGGTTAGGAAGGCTTACACGATAACAAAACAGCGAGAGAGGTGGACGGAAGAAGAGCATAACAAGTTTCTGGAAGCTTTGAAACTGTATGGTCGAGCCTGGTGGCAAATAGAAGGTACAATTTCATACTGGAAACATTAGTTTTGTGATCATTCGTGGTATGCTGTGTATTTGCCATTTTTGTCTTACATGTAGGCTTGCTTTTTGCAGAGCACATAGGCACAAAGACTGCAGTCCAGGAATATTTTTTAGAGGGGGGCAAAAAAGAAATTCTGCTAATGTATAACAATAACAAGTCCTACACATTCGAAAATTACCGAGAAAACAAAGTTACTCAGATGTGTGTTGCAATTATTTCTTATGTACTATCCGAAAGCATTCCTATCGTAGGGTTATCTCTTATGTACTAACCAATGGCTATTGTAACAAGATATTAACTTAGGATTTGTCTCTAGATCTATATAAACAATTATAGCGGCTCATAGATCCATATGATTCTATTGAGTGCCGAATAGAAGAAGAGAGTACTTCACAAGATAGGGTGAGAGAGTTTCTCCATTGTAAGCAGCATTAAGTTCCAATTAGGCTTGAGAGAGGATCGTGGTGAGAATTATAATATTCTTGTATGTATCTTCTCTAGTTGAAATAATATCTTGGTTCTTCATTCTCCGGATTAAGGCGAAAGCCCCAACCGGGACAATTCTGCTGTACTTTGTGTGATTGGTGCGATCTAGTTCTGCTTGGTGGTTTGTGTTGATTGTGTCAAAGACTCAACAAAATCCTCATAATTCCTAACAATTCTGAGATTTTGCCTTTGTGTCCTCTATGCAACAATGCTGTGGAAATCCTATCACATTTATTGATACAGTGTTGTAAGGCGCAGGAAGTACGGAATTTGGCGAGGCTTCCTATTATTGTGAGAAATAACAAGGAGGGAGTTAGGGAGATCGTGGTGAAATTAGTAGATGAGAAAGGGAACAATTTCGAGTTGTTTAATTTTGGGGTGAGTCTGATGTGGCAACTATGGAAGAGTGGGTGCAGGTGCATTTTTCTCACAAACAAGGTTCAAACCAGGGGTTGTTTTAAGGGCATGTCTCTAGGCCTCAGCAATCACTGAATGGTGTCTATTTTCATTCTCGCTTGTTAGATAGTTCTGTTACTTTGTGATGTTCAGGAGCAATATGTTGCATTTAGTGAATTACTCTATAAAGATGACATTCATGCAAAATAAAACAAGTTTGTAATAAGCGACAAACTAAGTTACATGAGTAAATCAAACTTATTCAATGACAAAGAAGCATACGACATTATCAATTCCTCTCTATCTTCCAATCCTTTGGAAGCTCTTGAAGGACAGGTTGACACGTGCAAGGAAAATTAGGTTGATTAAGAAGCAAAAGAATTAACACAACTACCGCAACATTATGTTATCACATGTTTCGAGCAGTTGATACCAAGTTTTTGCAACTTGGGATTGGGACAGGGGCAGAATCGAATTTTTCAAGATATCTGAATCGGGATCGGGATCGGGATCGGGATCGGAATCGGGATCGGAATCGGAATCGGAATCGGGATAGGGATCGATATCGGTATCGGCCGGATCGGTGCATTGGAATTTGGATCGAACATTTTTTTAACATAAAAACAAATCTATCTAATATATTTGGATCGGACATTTTGTTAACATTAAAACAAATCTATCTTATACATTGCTATAATTAAATTATGTTTTAAGATAATTATTTTAAAAAATAAATTGATTAATTTATATTAAAAAATTTACAAATTTAATTATCACATATTTTAATTATAGACTCAAAATTTTTTAATTAATTTCAAAAAATTATGAATGCAGAATAAAATTAGAACAATAGGAATAGATATATCAAAAATACAAATTTTATTTGCACACAAAGAAAAAAAAACTAAATATAAGTTAGCAGTGAAATGATTTTCATACTTACATCTTGTTTGCTTGGATGAAGAGGATCCATATAAATAGAGAATTCAAATATTAATATTTTTTAAAATAATTGCACAAATTTTACTCTGCAATACAATATGTCACAACCACCATCCCGATCACTATTGTATTCTATGGATTTTCATAAATAGAGAGGTTGGTAGAGATGGTACCACATATCATGTTGGCAAGTAATATTTCGGCATAAAGATTGTGCAAAAATGAACTGAAATAGGAAAATACACCATAGGAAAATGCAAAAGTTAGATAAGATCGATGTTTAATTCCGACACAGCCTGAATCCTATGATTTTCCATAAAATGGGCGAAGAAGATCCAGTACTTCATTCAAAAGTTCATACGGAGA